>OZ023153.1:9946786-10632508 GCA_963675895.2 Styela plicata | reverse complement strand
TCTTATCTTAATAGACGTTACAGTTGCAAATGCTTTGTGACATGGAATGAAATAAACTCCGATGTCTCTGTCGCTAAAGTTTCTATATTTATAGATCTTTTTTTCATTGTTTATTTTAAGCAAGACCAGATGCTGTGCCTAAGAACCCAATAGCGTATATGATAAACAGATAATGTAGATTTAAGAACAGTGTTGGCAACATAATTTTTCTTACAATAGGTAAAGTAAAACAAATTAAAACTAATATATACAATTTTTACTAGGTAACCTAATTTCACTTTCAAAAGTAGGTAGTCACTGGATATAAAAACAGGTAAATTAGGTAATCCTTGACTGAGCATTTTAAAAATGCTTGTCTGAAAAAGTCTGACTTTGGTCAGACGAAACGTTACAGAAATAAATTTGTGTAAGTTTGAAACAAGACTTTGAACCTTTCTAGATTAGACTATTTTGAAAAAAAAAAACTACTTTAATGAATCTATGCTTTATCTAGTTTTTTTAAGCTTTTTTTAAATGTAAACATTTCGAGCCGAATACATCTGCCAAACAAAATTATATTTCTGTCTTGTTGGAAGAGTACCAGCTGGATCGCCCCGAAAATGCCACATCATCAGTAACTTCGTTTCATACCAAAAATTCGGAATTTGTAGCTAAATGAGTTGATTCTTTTTAAATTGCGCCATAAAATGAACTTGAGCTCCACAAAAAACTTTCATTTCTGATACAATTAGGTTTTCGAGGTAGTTTTAGGTTAATCTTATTGGACTGTGTTGTTAACTTCGTGCAATAAAACTCCGAAAATAAAACAAAATGGTGAACTTGATATAAATGTTGGAAACACCCATCCCGTGCAAATACTGTTTTATCTGATATAAATGATTAAACGCGTGATATTTTTTGAGGCAAAAACAATTCCATGAAAACATCAAATTCACACGAGCAAAAGTATCACTGCAGGCAAAAAATTTAAGATCAAATTTTATTCGTGACTTTTTGTCATCTTTGCTTTCTTGAAACTATTAATCTTCCAAAAATTTTATTCAAAATAATATCATCACTCAAATGAATTTTATTTGATTTGAATTTCTTTCTTATCTGTACGACCTGATATCTGTTGGCTAAAATGACGCACCTTGAAAGGGCTTGATCTTACATCAAGCACTTCACATAAGCCAAACGGTCGATTCACATCGTGAAAAAAGTACAGTCAATTTTCTTATTGAACTCAAATGATAACGAATAAGTTCTGGATTGCTTTAAGTGCATTGGCTTGTTTTGCATTTCAACGATATCATTATCATATTAGTAACAATAAGTTTGCTCTTTTTTGAAAGCTGCTCCCGAAATAGTAAATAAAATTCGAAAAAAAATTATGTTTACCGAAATTCGAAATTGCTATGTTGATTAAATATACACTTGGATATGGTCAAGTAAAGCACCACTCCAAATATCCACAAAATAAAATTACTGTGAAAAAAGCGATTTTTTGATACAGTGTTCATGATATGTTTTATGTCCCACTTTTCATTTTTTGCGATAATTCAAGTCTTTTTTGCCAAAAAATAATTTATTTCAATTTTGGTCAAATTTTATTTCATCCTAAGGAATGATGACTAAAAATCGTTTCATCTTCAATATCAAAGAAAATGACCCGAATGCTGGGTTATAAATAAACAATACAATAGAGTCTAATAATGAAGTATTTTATTTCGAAATTACTCGACGATAATAAAACGGTCTACCAATTTGGCGACTAAATATAAACAGTAAATACATGGTCTATTGTAAATAGATAACACGAACATATTCAACATTCGAAACTTGGTTTTCTTATTCAAGAGTAAGTTCATTCTTTACAAAATAAAATTACAACACGTTCCGTTTATTTTTATTTTCTGTCCAAACCTTATTCAAATATATAACCAAATGAGATCGTTCTTTCCACTTGTGTCATAAAATACATTTGACTTTATCAGAAATATTTTCGTTTTTGATATTATTGACTCCGAGCAATAAAAACTCTAAATATAAAACAAAATGGCCAATGTAACATAATAAATGTAATGTAATAAATATCGGAAACTCCCGTTCCGTGCAAACACTATTTTCAGATATACCACATGAGACATAAACGTCAGAACACGTGAGAAATTATAAATAAAAGGAAAATCTGCGAACAGCAAATTTACATGAACAAAAGTATCTATTGTGCCTAAAAATTTGAAAGGCAGGAAAAAATTACTGGTTTCGATCATTTTTGCACTTTTGAACTTATTAACTTCTAGCGCAGTCGTAACCTAGTGTTATGGATGTGCAAGAGTAAATCTTTTCCAATCCAAATCTCATTTCCTTAATTTTTTCTCCAAATTGGAGTGAATTATATGATTTATATACAAAGCTAACTGATAAAATTTTTCAAATTTAAAAAGAATCTGATCGCTTTTTTATCGCTAATTACGAATATTCCACTTTCATTCTATGGTCACTTCAGGTATGCGGATACTTAGTAATATTGAAGCATAGTGTTTACAAGAATAAATGAAAGACCGGTGAAGGTAAAACGATGTACCGGCATACCGCACCATCAACGTTCTGGAAGTCTATGCCTACAGTCCTCTTCTGCACAAAAACATAACAGTTCAATGAACAAAGTAAAAAATATATATATATATATGTATATATATATATGTGTATATATAAATATTTATGGCAGTACATCAGGGTGCATCAATGACCTAGATAATTATCTAGGTCCTTGAGGTAATTCCTTGTACTGCCACATTATATCGATGTAGGTCATTGGTGTTCTGCCATCCCATTTTCACTTTTGCCATTGTCCAGAAGAAGGATATTTGGCATTTATATAAATTTATCGATAACACTTGGAAAATATCAGAATCCGATTTATATTCCAAATTATTGGATTTCGTTCGTTCACATCTTTGGGTCGTTTTCAACAAAAATTTCTATGCTATGGATAAAAATCCATTGATTGAACAGTCGCGAATACCAAAAATACAGACTTTTTCCAGCTGCCCTAAATTATGTAGTTTTTGATTCACCTTAATTAACTAACATCGAGTTTTGTCTGCAATTTTGCTCGTCAAATATTTTTCCTAGCATCGACAAAATGTTCGCGACAAATTAAATGAGATTTATTCTTTATCAACGTGTGATATTAATTGAGGATAAACTATGTATGGACTCAACACGGACCATATTCAATCTCCTTTGCGAGGTTTCTTTTTAAACTTTGTTTGAGAAAATACCATGCAACACATGAAAGGATTCGAATAACGGCGATTTGCTTGGCAAAGAATTACATACAATATATGACTAGCAACAGAACTGCAGGTGAAAAACATTCCTGAAGGAATATATGGACCACTAAAATATAGCTTAGTGAGTGGTATCTGCCGTAAATGACGATAAAATGATCTATATCGTTTTGACGACTATACGGAAATATTGAATAAGGGAATGTTAAATATTATCTATTGTTAATTGCTCACATAAACACAATCAACAATGGAAATTTCTTCAAAAATTATTCTTTACAAAAGAAAAATACAACACGTTTCGATTTTTTTTTCATTTTGGCAAGTCTTATGATGAAATGAGTTCTTCTTTCTTAAGATCTTTATCGATTGCATCATAAAATGAATTCGTTGTCAGCAACCCTTTTCCCTTTTTCTTCTTGGCAGCTTTAAAAAATATTGGAAAGTCCCGCTCCGTGCAAACTCCATTTTATTACGTTAGAGCACGTGGCATTTTATAAGACAAAAAAAGAATTCTTTGAAAATATCAAATTTACATGAGCAAAAGTATCACTGCACGCGGAAAATTTCATTCATGATTTCGGTCCTTCTTATGGCGTTGAAAAACTTATATAATGAATGTTCCGGCAAGAAAAATTATATCGGAAAAATAGTATCATCCAATATGAATCTTGTGATTTTGTGTGTCTTTTTTTCTTTAGCGACCGTGTGCTGGTCCGACTTGAGAGTCCGAGCGCCAAAAAGATATGATTCGGGAGGTCGCCTCCCGAAACTTCCTCCGTGCAATTATAAAAATCCTCCGTAAGTATATGTATTAATAAATTTCATGCTATCTATTCTGTTTTGCAATATCTATGACTATCATTTTCGTTATGAAGTCGTATGAAGGAATTGTCTTTCCTTCGAGAGTGACTGTGATCGAGTCGAATCAGATATTCCTTGACAATCGAACAGTGCAACATCAAGAAACATGGAGCAGAAAATTTACCCTGGTAACCTTCAATAAATGGTAGTCGAACTCAAAAATTCTTATTAATGCACGTCCACTACACTACCCAGGATTTAATAACTTTGGTAGGCTCAGACAAACCGAAAAGTCCACGCACTAGCGGACGTTTCGGAAAGGCCCTATCTTTCCCACAACACTAACCCGGTTCGTTTATAAGTGGCCGCAGATGGGCCAGGTCAGTCCTTTGTTCAAGGTGATCCACTCCAATTAATCTACATAAAAAAATAGGCAAAGGATGGAACGAAATGCTGGATCTGGTCTATCTGTGACACATCATCGACAAAAGAAATTTTCTGATTGGGTAACGCTATGCCTTCTACTACATGGCCAAATGAAAACACGAAAGTTTTCAGACTACTTTTCATATTACCTATCATAATATTCAGTACACATTTTCTTACCCAGATGGAAGGATCCTGAACAATGCAACCAGCGTGGTGCGTACGAATGTTCAATAAGAACGTGTTTATTTACGGTGGAAAGTGGGTACGGGATGATAAACGGAGAAAAAAAGGAAGTTTTCTTATGGCCTCCAGTGAACTACATTGTCAATGAATGCAGGTACAAACCAGTCAGAAAAACTTTGATGAATTTTTATGTTGTCAAACATGAGTCACAGATGGATCGCGCCTATGAGTCGTGGTCCATATATGGCCCATGCGTGGCACAAATATGGAATAAAGATGCTAATCACAGTAATTTGGAACTCAATCGCGGGAAGCATTGGTCCCTTTACTAAATATATAGCTAGCAATACGGATAGGGCTCGTTCACCAAAGTCATAATATGCGTGTAAATAAAAAAAACCTTGGTGGGCAAGAAGCTTATTTTAACAATGGTGAAGAACAAACAAACCTACGTCTTTGTTGCCACATTTTGGACAGTTTCAGTGGTACTAAATAATGGTTCTAAAAACTAATAATATATTTATACATTTAATCGAGCTGTACATTCGATCTAGCTGAATCGTTATCGTAACTGGCAGAATTTTAAGCATTTGGTGTTTTTTTGTAGCCTAGCGTCAGATGCTGCAGACGCTAACGCCTCGTGTACTCGATTCATAAGTGAAATGGTTTGTGTATCGCCGTGGATACGAACCAATATATATTATACGAGCAATTCCATGCTTTAATTTGTATCGCAAACTACATGGTAGACGAACACAGGGTAGGAGCCTATTAGGTTACAGGCTGCTGGCGCAGCAAATATTGCTTTTTTGACCTAGAAACCTTCAAAAAATAAAATAAAGTAAAATCGCCATTTTTGACAGTAATTTTTATCTGTAATATTAAAATAAATGCGATTTTTTGGCCGTAGGAGCTGTACATGGAACACGCCTCTGTGGCGTCGCACATCAACAATCATCCCTAAAATAAATTTTATCAATACGTCGATTTTGAGTTTTGGAAACGTTGCATCTTCACCCACAATTAGGAGGAGTTGGTGTCTACGAGTCGTGAATTGTCAATTTTGTCATATAGTTAAGACCTATCTTCGACTTTCCTCTCCCGCATAATAAAAATATGAGTCTATTTTATCTATCTAGCCACAAAGGCACTAAATTTTCCAACAATTTATTTATTCAAAACAGATTCTTTGATGCGGCATGTACTAACCAAAAACCGTTTCCATGTGTCTGCCGACCAACAAGACTAATATTCGAGGACGAATTTAATATAGTGGGGAAAAATGGCCTTATTGTTTCAAGCACAGTGCAAGTGAAGGTACATTGATTTATTTTTACTTTTCTAAGTTTTGATTTGAAGTTGTCATCTTTTGATAGTCATGCAAAAATAGTCATGCACATGCTGTTGACATTCCACGACGAAAGAAATATAACATTCGTTATATGAAATGGTAACACAACGGTAATTAAAACTTATAATGAGGTTAGAACGTTAGTAACAAATAGCAAGATGTTAATTAAGTTATTCATGATTCACTGCATAATGAATCGATATCAGAAAACTCGAAAAAGAAAATTACTCCTAATCAGAATTTCAGAAAATGTTAGACCTGATGACATTAATAAGGATGTTGCTTCTGGCAACTAATAAACAACCAATCTATTTTATTTTAGCAGCAAATGGTACTTATTCTGAGGTTCCCATTATTTACGTCATCTAGTTTCACTCTTCCGCATTCAGATTGAACGACAATTCGCAAAACAAAGTAAATCCGCAGTTCAAAGGTACCCACAATGAGATAAAAAAGCTTTTCAAAAAATAATATGCATCCATACTTGACTGATAACTCGACGCTCCATTTGTGGCTCATTGTTTACAACAGTAAAATTATTTTAGCCGATCAATTACAAATACAAAAAAAATTTGCAGACGTAGAAAAACTTCTAAATATTAAATATTATTTTATCACAGATTCCTAAAGGATGTCAGTGCTCTCATCCTCCGGTTGTTGTCGGTGGCTTAAGTGGCTAGTGCATGTTTGATATGAGGAATAGAGCAGATTGAAGAATATGAGCGATGGAAATAAAATAATAAATCCTAATCTGCTTTAAAATTGTTTAATTTTATTCTTATGACCCGTGGCGAATCTAGGATAGTTGTTATAGTTTTGTTTAAACAATATTCGAAATTCACTGTATAAATAAAATAAAGTTCCAGTATTTCAGATTAATGAAATTGCCGATATTAGACCATATTTTGCAGCACAATCATAATGCACTGCAAAATGAAAGAGATTAAAAATAACTGAAAAACGAAATCACTTCTTATCAAACTTCAGATAACACAGAGGCATATCCGTATTTTCATCCGCGAGAAGTGCGGAATAGCTCGTAAGATATAGAACCTTAAAATTATCTAAAAGTTTTGCCAACTTTCAGCGCATTGGTTATTTAGATTGTTCGGTCAGTTTTAGGCTCCGAAATCTCCTGTTAACACATTTTCTCGCCCACTATGACACCATAATAGTTCCAGAGATAGGATAGAATTCTACCAGATCGGTGAAGGAAGTCATAAACAGAGCTTATGACAAACACGACAGGTCGGTGAGGCGTCGAGGTGACCTTTCTCAAAGTTCTTCATTTTCAATTGAGGAGACAAAAGCAGAATGTTTTTAATTAAGCACGAGCCACAGACGAACATTGTCTTGTCGATTCTTGAAAACAGGACGAGCAAATTCTCTTCGCTTTGAACCTGTTGCGTCACTTCTTGAAAGTCGAAAATAATGCGACTCCATGGCGCCAGCGGTACAGCGCTAGTCGTTCCGCTCGAGAAAGCATAACTTTCTCAACAATAGTGCATTTCGTTTAGCTGAGTAAATCTCAAACAGGCCGTCCGTTTTGATTTGGGCGTCGCACATTGCACACTGACTATAATATTCAGGTGATTGACAGAGAAATTATCTCGAAGAGCCCAAATAAAAAAACTTCGAATATTCTTGAGCGAAATGCTCAATTTGCATTGTTGTTTCAACATTTGCATTTCAAATTTGACTAAAATCGATTATATTTCGTAATTAAAATATGAAAATTGTTGCCTTTAGTGTGAATAGAAAATACGCTACAAACTATAAATTTCTTTATTTTCACAATGTTAACAAGTTATAATAGTAAAAATGGGATATTTGTTATTTACAAAGAATTAGTCATTGAACCGATTCGAACAAATTATTCGAATCAGATTCGAATTCCAAGTGATTCGGTTTTACCCAGCCTCAACTTACAGCTCATCTTGTTAGTAACCCCTTAAAGCTACGTAAGTCTAATTGTTCTGCACGGGAAACGTATATAACGTATGTTCGTAAATATTGCTAGTGATTACTGTCAGTTAATTAATTAATGAAAATATTGTTGTTAAAATGTAATGGAGCCATGGAAGGAATTACTGAGAATTTTAAAGGTCAAGTAGCGACACCTAAGTTTTTTTCATAACTGTAATTTTAAACAGGCGGTCGGATAACATAGCACAATAACGCATATGGCTAAAAATATTAGTAAAAAAGTATCAAAAATAAGTTATTTTAACGTCAAGAAAAATTAATTCAAACATTGCGCTCCGTTAGGATAAATCCACAGATGGAACGCGTATTGATTACAAGATTCATCTATAGATCAAACGTAACAGAACTTGCCTTACTAACAAAGTGTAGATATTTCGTAGGAACAAAGAATCCACTTTTGATTTGCAGCAAACTTGAGCTAAATAAGTTGTTCGTAAACATTGGAAATTCCCATTTCGTGCTGCTAAGCAGTTAATCAGATATAAAATCTCTCCAATCAGAAATAGAAATTTTTTTCCAGGAAGGCAATTTTTATATTATTTATTATATATTATTCGTTCTAGAAGACATTTAAAAAGTATTTGTATCCAATTTGGTGACGTTATTAAGTGCCTATGTATTTAATAAAATCGAAACCGCTTTACAAGCGAGTTCATTTCAAGTAAGTCTAACAAAGTTCCGCACTTGAATGCTTCACTTAACAATCGTCCATACATGGCCAGATAGAATGATTGGTACTTTAGTGGAACTGCGAATCGGAATTTCAGCAAAACAGCGGTTAATTTTGATCGCGATAAGAGGGCGTTTCGTTTTTTGTACTTTATTAAAGTCTATAAAAAGGAAATCAATGTCATACAATGGCAGTCTGGTATTGAGCATTTGTGACAAAATGAAGCTTTCCGTTTTATGCATCTCTGCGGCTTGTTTCATCGTGTGTTCGGCAGGGCCGAGTGACAAAATCCAAGCTAAACCTTGGTATCCACCATGTGAAACATCATTTGTACCGTGAGTATGGTTTTGATTTATGTGTTAATTGAACCTTATTGGACTTTCTTATGTTGTAAATATATAATACCATTTTATTATATTCATAATACATTGCTTTATTTTGTCAAGCATGCGCCAGTGAAAGAGTGCTTGCTAAATCATACTTAATAAAATATTGGCCCCAAGCAAAACCGATCTAGCGAACTGTTGCGACCGATCAACGTTACCCTACGTTTCTGAATACACTTCCGCAGGTTAAGCACCTAGGAGAACCAAGACTTGAAAGATATAAGTATTTCGCGGCCAATTAGTTGGGCCATAGCAATTTTATGATTGAGTAATAGGCAACAAAGATATCTAATTAAGCGTAAATGAAATCAAAGACTCGTTATGCGCTTGCTGCAACTCTTCCGACAATGCATCAGTCAATTATGTGCTGCGGCCTCTTGAATTCACTACTAACTTGCTATTGAATATATAATAATTTATCAAAAATGTGATTTGTGCTTTGTCATATTTTTTGTTGTGATTTTTGACTCCGTCTAAAACGAAAGAAGGAGGTCAGAGAATTTTGTCCAACAAAAATGTGGAATCCTCAAAATAGACCTCAACAAGCACGATATTTTTGTGTACTTTTAACAAACCCAACAGACTTGAAAATTAACTATTCTGCGTCACTATTCAATTGAGAGCCGTATGACAAAATACCATATATATATTCCTAAACATATCTCGTTATAATATCAATGAACACTATACACAAATTTACACTCCCCCCAGTTATATTCCATAAATTAAATTACGAATGCCCATTCTTTGCCATATTTATTCTAAAAATCAATCTTATATCAAAGGGACAAGGATCCAAAAATATGCAACAAGAAGAAGTTTTCTAAATGCCTAACCAGAGATTGTATGTTCAAAATGTCTTATGGGAAAATTTGGAAAAATGGTAAATGGGAAGATATTGAAATAGCACGAAAGGACAAGATAAAAAGCTATTGACTGCAAGTAAGCATACTATAACAAAACACTGTGAAACGGCGGTTATTGATACTTATTTTACTTCCTTTGTGATATTGACATAAACTATGTATTACAGGAAAAATTGCAAAGGAATATAATTTGCTGTATAATTTTTTGTCAAGATGCGTGGTTATTGTTTATATTGATCAACCTAACAAATAGCCAAAAAATTTTGGTATTGGAGTAATTTGTAAAATAAATCAAAAGTATTCGAAAAATGGGATTCTACAATAAATTCTGTACAATATTGAACAAATATATGTACAATTTTGCTCTCAATGTAGAAAAAAAAAGAATTAAAATTGTTCCTGATCAGGATTGCGATAAAATCGCTGCGATGAAAATGCAACCGTATCTTCATATTTCAGGGACCATTTAAAGAAATGCAGTAACAACTGGATTTTTCCATGTAAATGCAGAATCATGGGGAAAACGGTGTTAAAATCTCTTTGGGTTACACTACTCATCAACGATAAGTGGCTTTCAGTTCGACGTTGGATAAAAGTCCGGGTGAGTGGGTGTTTCACTAATTGCAAATTGAAGCATATGCCTGTCGGTGAATCCAAACTTGCACTATACCATTCCTCTGCTACTCAAAAACCCAGAGAAAATATGTTCCATCAATAGCAAATTGACCAAATCGAAAATATGGTGCTGCAACATTCAAATTCTTTTTTTTTTGACTCTTGTAGTATAACCGACTGTCTAAAAAGGTTCCAAATCATCAATACTCATATGAAATTGTAGCGTTAATGGTTTAGAAACTTTATTGCTTATCCCAAGAAAATGGCATGGACATTTTGGACACTCGAAAAAGACATTATTCCTTCCACCCAGGGTGAACCTATCGGAGTATCACACTCAACAAAGGATACACACGGACTTTTGAAATATATAGTGATAGTGCATCGGCAGTATTCATGCCACTCAGGTACATTGCTGATAACACGACCGATTGTGAAAAGACCAAGCACTGAACAATAACATTGCGCTTTAACCCATTCACCCTGCCATCCTGTTTTGAACATCAGTAACATTTGAATGAACCGCGCCTCCGCGGTGAGGTACATTCATTATCACCACATACCACGTAAAAACGCGTTCACGATTCTTTTTTTAATGCACAGATTCCGAATGGTTGCATCTGCTCCAGGCACGATCCTCAAAAAACAATCCAAACAGTCCAATAAAAAAATCGGCGGAAGAATGGAATGTTTTATATATATGGAATTTGAAAAATTGAATAGTACAAATACAATAAAATGTTTCTTGAATGCAGACTGCTTTCTGTTTTTGCTGAATCAATTTTAAAACATAAAGAATAAAATGCAATCAAGTATCTAAATCTGCGGCAACAGAAGCATCTGCGAGTAGAGGGAGCCGAGAGGGCAACCAGTCGTACTTGTTTGATGTACTCATCTAAAACAATGAATGTGTTACACCAGTGCAGGGTTAGAACAAGTATGGAAGGATTGTTGGAAATCTTAATACTATGACAATTCAAGTGCAAAAATGTGACAAGAACAAGATATAGTAAGGAGCGTACAAAATTGTCTTGTCCAAGTTTAGCATACAAAAGCTCAATTTGAGATAGGGCTGGGCAATTTGTTTCGGTGATGCGAATCGATTCGAACCACGATTTATTCGAATCGTTAACAGTTCATAGGAACAAAAATTTGTTAAATGAACTAGGATCTTCAGTTTTAACGACGAAATGCAGTCGATTTCGGTCAAATTTCTTCAAATATATATAAATTTCAAATATAAATATCTTCATTTTCACGATGGAGACAAGTTATACTAGTGAAAATAGAGTATTTTTTATTTACATAGAATTAGTGATTCGACCCGATTAAAAAAAAAATATTCGAATCAGATTCAAATTTCAAAGGATTCGGTTTTGCCCAGCCTTAGTTTGAGATTTTTTAATATACACTATGCTTATCGCCTTGTTTGCTGGTATACTCATCCGCATGCTGATTTCATACTGTACAAAAGACCTGCACAACATACGAGACTAGGTTACAGCGGACAGTTTTGCATTCAGCGTAAAATATTATTGCTGATTTTTATTCTCATCGCAGCTAACACATGTAGCACCATAAAGTCAATGTAATATTAACGTCAAAATCTATTATTGAAACAGTGTATTTCGATAAGAATGAATCACATATAAAACATCATTGGTAACCGGATCCATACGTGGACCAAGCTTAACAGAACTTTCCTAAAAAAGTTTTTAGATGCAATCCACTGAACAATTTATTTGGCTGTAGTTTAAATTTATAATATTATATGCATACTACAGAAGGTAAAATAAGATTATAGGGCTGTCGAAGATCTTCGATTTCTGCAACAATTCGAAAAATGATAATTTTGAATTTATTTTTCAAAAACAGGTGTAAAGTTTCAAGTTTAATATAGACTGATAATATATGTCTTTGTTTGTTCATTATATGACTTTTGATTCGACTATTCGATTCGCGAAAATTATTCGATTCGAAGCCAGAAGATATTCGTATTTATTCGTCACCCCTAAATCCCTATTTTTCCCTTTTAAAGATACATATACCATATTGGAGACTAGAATCCATGATCAATATCATATTATTAACTGTTAAGTTTGTTCTTTTTTGAAAGCTGCTCCCGATAGAGTAAACTTCGAACAAAAATTGATTTCAACCGAAATTCGAAATTGCTATGTTGATTAAATATACACTTGGATATGGTCAAGTAAAGCACCACTCCAAATATCCACAAAATAAAATTACTGTGAAAAAAGCGATTTTTTGATACAGTGTTCATGATATCTGTTTTATGTCCCACTTTTCATTTTTTGTCGATAATTCAAGTCTTTTTTGCCAAAAAATAATTTATTTCAATTTTGGTCAAATTTTATTTCACCCTAAGGAATGATGACTAAAAATCGTTTCATCTTCAATATCAAAGAAAATGACCCGAATGCTGGGTTATAAATAAACAATACAGTAGAGTCTAATAATGAAGTATTTTATTTCGAAATTACTCGACGATAATAAAACGGTCTACCAATTTGGCGACTAAATATAAACAGTAAATACATGGTCTATTGTAAATAGATTACACGAACATATTCACCATTCGAAACTTGGTTTTCTTATTCAAGTGTGTGATCATTCTTTACAAAATAAAATTACAGCACGTTCCGTTTATTTTAATTTTTAGTCCAAACCTTATTCAAATATATAACCAAATCATTTTTCCACTTGTGTCATAAGATGAATTTGACTTTATCAGAAATACTTTTGTTTTTGATATTATTGACTCCGAGCAATAAAAACTCTAAATATAAAACAAAATGGCCAATGTATAAATATCGGGAACTCCCTTTCCGTGAAAACACTAAAAAACACAAAGCTATTGTTTCGCTTTTATCGTTGCAATTATCTTACATAATACAGAGTCAATAATTGCCAATAGGACGTCTATATAGTTTTAATTTTATTGAAATTTCATTTTCTCTTTAAAAATAGCACCTAATTAGAGGTATTGTTTTTTACACTTCGTTTCGTTTAGTATTAGAAAATTTGTTGCAATAGATGCCATATTCCGATGATTATGATAAATTGTAATGAAAAATTTGGCATTTATATAAATTTAGCGATTTGATCAGAATTGAAAAATATTAGAATCTGATTAATATTTCAAATTATTGGATTTCGTTCATTTACATCTTTGGGTCGTTTTCAACAAAAATTTCTCTGCTATGGATAAAACTTAACTGATTGAACAGTCGCAAATACCGAAAATACAGAGTTTTTTCCAACTGCCATAAAAATGTGTAGTTTTGGATTTTCCTTAATTCACTCACATCGAGTTTTGTCAGCAATTTTGCTCGTCAAATATTTTAGGTAACATCGACAAATTATTCGTGACAAAAGAAATGATAATAATCTTTTATCAAAGTGTGATATTAATAGGTGATAAACTACGTATTAATTCAACACGGACCATATTCAATCTCTTGTGTAATGTTTCTTTTTAATTTTGTATATATATATATACAGTACCGAATGTTTGTGAACATATGTGTCGGTGGACGAAACATGTGTCGGGTGATAGTAAAAACCTTTTGCATCGGACTAAAATTTAATCATTAAATCAGCAAATTACAAATTTCAATCATTTTTTTTCCATAATTTCGATCTGTTGTAAATAACAATATTATATTGCATAATAACAGAAAATAATGTTGTTTATTTTAATGCTGAAGATGAATCTTGACAAAAACACCTATAGCGAAAGTATTCGTATCAAATTTTTAATATGAGAATCATGAGATAATAAGAGATATATATATGAAATATATATAAGATAATAAAATGTATTTAACTACTGGACTTTTGGTCAGTTTCAATGAATAATGAAAAATGCATTTTATTGCAATAACTAACATTCTTGGTCTACCTAATTCAGTAATATTGTGGGATTAGGATGAAGAGGTAGTTCGGCGGTCTCTGCTAACTTTGCTCATGGAAATACTAACATGTATCTTAATTAATGAAGAACGCAAAAATGTAATTTATTACATGAATAAAAGTAGGTATTGTTTGCATAATTTAATGCTTAGAAAAACGCAAAACACTATTTTCTTTTAAATTTTGTTGAACCTTGGAAATTGTTTGACTAAAAGACGCTGCGCCTTCGGTGCGACTTTTCACGTCCTTTACTGAAATTTGCGATTCAAGTTGTATGCCTCGTTAGAAAAATTTTTGTGTACATTATGACATCATCAATGTGACGTGAATCATTCCCCTATACCAAAAATGTCTGGTCCCGCTACTGTCTCCGAAGTAACATACCGAGATACTTGAAAACAAAAAAATATCAAAATTTGAAATAAAGTTTTCTTATATCTCAATAAATATCATCAAAGACGTGTTACGATTTATAGCTCGATCTTTAAACACATTGAAATATTGAAATACCTGTCCCCGCCCCAACTATCAGCCTTTAAATTTCAAGCACTTTCAATGAATTTCACAAACTTTTTTGATAAAAAAGGCGCAAAATATTATTATATACGCTGTAATGAAAGTACAGTAAATTTACTGGTTATTTGCAGTAATTGCATACTTTCGAAGATGAGATCTATGCCAATTACGGGATGTAGAGGGACCGCACCCTCGCGGCACGTTCCATGAACATCCCATATCTGGTCAAAAACGTCAATTTTGATTTTTGTTATCAATACTGCCAAGTAAAATTACTGTGAAAGACCTGTGCTTTTGTTGCATTTTTGTTACATTGTTATTTAAAAAAAATTAACGAGTTTCTACTGAATTAAATATTTCCGACTTCAAAGTTACGTTAGGTATGCTTCAAGAAAGTATGCAAATTAGTTAATGAATCAAGTATTCAATATTGTCTAGTCCAAAATTTTCACAAATAATACGTGTCCAAAAATAAATTTACTTTGTCAGCAAAAGACAAACGTTTCTGCGACACAATTTATCGTTGATTGACTCATTGTTCCCGAGGAAAAAAGTACAAAAAATTAATGATTTTTTTCGTTTTAACGAAACCTTATTCAACAATAGTCAAATGAGATTAAAGTCTTTTAGTTTGTTATCTCATACATTATCATTAAATATTGAAAGATTTTCTTCAAGTTCATATATTTGAAAAATACGTCACAACTTCAGGCCATCATTTTTTTTTTTTTTTATAGGCGTTAACACACGTGATGAAATATAAGTAGAAGAAAAATTAATTTGAAAACTTTTAATTTACGCGAGAAAAACTATCACAGCACGAAAAAAATTTCAGATGCAACAGGAAGAATTTTATGCGTGAGTTTTACGATTTTTCTCTTTTTTAAAAAATCTATATAATGTGTGTTTTCACGAAAAAAAATTATATCAGGAAAATATCATCATCAAATATGAATCTTCTGATTTTGAGTATCTTTCTTACTTGTGCGACCGTGTGTTTGTCCGACTTGGCTGTACGACTGCCAAAAAGATTGGATTTGAACGATGGACTTTCGAAACTTCCTTCCTGCAATTATAAAAATCCTCCGTAAGTATATGAATGAAAAATTGAATAATATCACTTGCTATTTTGTTCTCCAACTTTCAAAACTAAATTTCTCGTATATGAATGTAGTTTTTTTTTTCGAAAGCGAGCCTCTAATCAATTCAAAATTAATAATCGCCGACTATTTCAAACCGAGTAAAAAGAAAAACACGGCACAGGCAATATTCCATGGTGTGTATATTTGCGAAAATATAGTACGGAGAGGCGAAGCTTTTTCCGTGTTTGTAGAAATACATTAGCTACATTCTCTCAAGTCTTTTTCTTGTATCAGAATATAACTGGGGTCAAAATCGCTGGTTCCATCATGGTAAACGATAAATCGATGGTTTATCTTCCAACTTGGTCAAAGTTTTAATGATGCTATGCTTTCCATTATATCCCTCATTCGAAACTAAGCAGTAGTCCAGCTGGCTCATATCGAAGAGTCCTTTCGGCGAGATGAACTGGCCAAACCAAACTGAACCATGTTAAATTCCATAATTTATCCAATCAGTTTCGATTTTCTCACCCAGGTGGAAAAATCCTGATGAATGTAGACAACGTGGTGAGTTCGGATGTGCAATTAGACCATGTATATTCACGGTCACAAAAGGATACAGAATGATAAACAATGTAAAAACAGAAGTTACATTATGGCCCGCGGTACAATACATTGTCAAAGAATGCAGGTATAAATATGATGGTCTTAATTGAAATCTCATCATTTATTATTATTCTAATACGATATACATCATATATAAATATATACAATACAGGAACGCGTTATGCTTCAAATAATATTTCAGGTATGAAACTATATATAACCATCAACTTTATCAAGAAGGCAAAGTGTGAACGAAGAAGCTTCAAAGCCCAGAAGCTTCCGACCTTGCTCAGAGTGAATTTCAATAAAATGAAAATATCATTTCTAACTTTTATTTACTAAAACAGAGACTTTGATGAACCATGCACTAAAAACAAACCGTTTCCCTGTGTCTGTCAACCAACAAGAAAAATATTCACGGACGATTTTACTGTGTTCGATAACGGCTTTATTGTTAAACACGAAGTGCAAGTGAAGGTACAATAATAAAACATTTCTTTTTTCAATTATTTATTTTCTTATTGAAATATACTGCGGATACTAAGACACATAATGATGTTGTCCGTGGCAAAGATACCTCAATCAGAAAATTTGTTCTGTCCAGCATGAGTCACAGTTGGACCGGATCTTTTTTGCGCGATCATTCGGTGACGCACACTCAGCAGAAAATAATGGAACAAATTATTTCTGGATGAGAAGAAATTTTTGGTAGTCAGGCCTACTCAAATTATTACACTTTTGTAGAATATTGGGCATGAATTACATAATTTGAAATTTTCCGGTATTAAACGGCATACCTTCTAATTTCATTTTATCTTTTCTTAGATTCCAGATGGATGCCAGTGCTCTCATCCGCCTGTTATTAGCCCAGGTTGGCTGTGAGAATAAGAAACGGTTTAAACTAAAAACAAGGCATAGAATATACGAGATGGAATTGAATAAATAAAATCATAATATTCTTGCAAAGAGTGTCAAGATTACTGCTTCCTTGTGTTGATGGGGTTAGCTTAAAGATTGTTCATAGTGAAGGTTATATTGAAAGAGAATTCCCAAACCATTTAGCAGGTAGTCGGTTAGCTCAATCTGTAAAGCGTTATGAATACGCTTCGAGCTACGCACCCCCAATCCTCTGGGAGCAAGTCGAATCCCGCGAGGAATGATGATTATATGCGAGAGGTCTGTTGGACGATTTCTCGGTTCACAGTGGTGCACGAAAACACTACTTACGACTTCCTCAATCAAATCTATGCAAGGGAAAATGAGAAATGTGATAAGCTAAAATATTTCACTCCCATTTGGAACTGGTATCTGCAGGAGAAGTCTTGGTTCGCTATATAAGCTGTGTTATCGGCTTTCCTCTCCCACAGGATGAAAATGATATCCTATCTTATACAGGTATTTCTCAAAATAGAATGAAATATGTACCGCGCTTTAGAGAATGTATATGTAGTGACATTACGTTGGTAAATAGCAATGACATCATGATTTGTCTATAGCTCATTGGCCATCTACTCAGTCAGTCATGGGAGACAGTATATCAAAATCATGACTGTTTTTGCAAATTTTCCTTAAGAGGAATTTTGAAACTTACAGAAGATATCAGAGATTACTTCATGGATTTATTAAATTTATTTCCATGACATCAATATATTATTGAACATAGTAAACTTTTATGATATACATTCAGTGAGGTATTCTCAAGGCAGAGAAATCGTTTTAAAAGCTCGTTTTTTAAACTTGGAGTTTGATCACTCTGACCAAGGCGCTTTCCAGCCTCCACTCACGGACAGGCAACCCATGTTATTACACCATGGATGGTGGCATGGGCACGAATTAACGAGCCGAACTCACAGGGACTCGAACCCGAGATCTTCAACCTACAATGCCAACATTATGATAAGATAGGCCATCGAGTATCCTAACGAAGGGATTGTTGGTTATCACATAATGTGGTAAACGAATGGCAAAATTGTGATCTTAGGCGACGGCAGATAAAGTGAAACACAATCTACTGTTTTGTTTTTAATATATTATTAGAGACTTAAGGTTCCGGGTGCCCGGTCAGTCTCTAATCGTCATGTCATTATATGCGAGAGGTCTACTAGAAGCAGTGGTGATTCACGTGAGTTCTGCTGGGATATTTTGGCTTACGACCTCCTCCACCACCCAGGTCCATGCGCAGGAAAAATGAGTATAATACGAAATATTGCACAAACCTTCGGGTCTATTAGGAATTGCTATCTGCAGGGGAGATCGTGTATCGCCGTATGATTATTCTGTATTCTCAACTTTCCGCTCCCGCAGGATAAAAATTATATCCTATGCTATCGTTTTGTTTTGAGTAGGACAGTTCGGAAGAACGCTGTGTCACTCTCGATAATTTGTTAAAGTTGTGTACAGCGGAGTATTAACACTCAGCTCTTGTTCTTAAAATGAAGCAAATATACAAACATAATATATAGACCCAAATAAAAAATGTTATTATATCAAGCATTAGTCATAGATAGACCGCGCCTTGGTGGAACATTTTATATAATTGGCTCATACTCAATAAAGTATGCATATACATAAATATTATTATATTCTTTCTCCATGCTAGCAAAAAATAATGAAATTCTATAACTTTTACATTAAGAGCAGAGATAAAGATGACAGAACGTGTCATCAAATTTCCTAAACCACTATCTAACTGCTGATGTTATTATTTTATGATAGATACATTGAAATAAATCTTATCTTAATAGACGTTACAGTTGCAAATGCTTTGTGACATGGAATGAAATAAACTCCGATGTCTCTGTCGCTAAAGTTTCTATATTTATAGATCTTTTTTTCATTGTTTATTTTAAGCAAGACCAGATGCTGTGCCTAAGAACCCAATAGCGTATATGATAAACAGATAATGTAGATTTAAGAACAGTGTTGGCAACATAATTTTTTTTACAATAGGTAAAGTAAAAAAAAATTTAAAACTAATATTTATACAATTTTTACTAGGTAACCTAATTTCACTTTCAAAAGTAGGTAGTCACTGGATAAAAAAAACAGGTAAATTAGGTAATCCTTGACTGAGCATTTTAAAAATGCTTGTCTGAAAAAGTCTGACTTTGGTCAGACGAAACGTTACAGAAATAAATTTGTGTAAGTTTGAAACAAGACTTTGAACCTTTCTAGATTAGACTATTTTGAAAAAAAAAAACTTTTTTAATGAATCTATGCTTTATCTAGTTTTTTTTTCTCAAAAAAAAAAAAAAAACAAAGACATCCCGAGCGTCATTAACTTATCCATATTTTCAAATGCTTTCAGTCTAAAAAACTGGTCATTCGTTTCGCGTGCTTAATTTCAAAATAAAACGAAAAATAAAATAAAGCATCGTAAGTATGCTTTATCACTACAAATGTTTCAAATGAGAAGAGGTTACTGTTTTTATCTTAAAGCGGGTACGTTTTCAGTACATTCTCCAAATGATTAATAAATGAAGCTTTTTTAAATGTAAATATTTCGAGCCGAATACATCTTCCAAACAAATTATATTTCTGTCTTGTTGGAAGAGTACCAGCTGGATCGCCCCGAAAATGCCACATTATCAGTGACTCCGTTTCATACCAAAAATTCGGTATCATACCAAAAATTTGTAGCTAAATGAGCTGATTCTTCTTAAATTGCGCCATGAAATGAAATTGAGCTTTACAAAAAACTTTCATTTGTGATACAATTAGGTTTTCAAGGTAGTTTTAGGTTAATCTTATTGGACTGTGTTGTTAACTTCGTGCAATAAAACTCCGAAAATAAAACAAAATGGTGAACTTGAAATAAATGTTGGAAACACCCATTCCGTGCGAATACTGTTTTATCTAATACAAATGATTAAACGCGTGATATTTTTTTAAGACAAAAAAACAATTCTATGAAAACATCTAATTCACACGAGCAAAAGTATCACTGCAGGCAAAAAATTTAAGATCAAATTTTGTTCGTGACTTCTTATCATCTCTGCCTTCTTGAAACCATTAATCTTCTAAAAATGTTATTCTAAAAAATATCATCAGTCAAAATGAATTTTATTTGATTTGAATGTCTTTCTTTTCTGTACGACCTGTTATCTGTTGGCTGAATTGACGCACCTTCTTGGTTCTTGATCTTACATCAAGCACTTCACTTAAGCCAAACGGTCGATTCACATCGTGAAAAAAGTACAGTCAATTTTCTTATTGAACTCAACTGATAACGAATAATTTCTGTATGGACTGCTTTGAGTGCATTGGATGGTTTTGCATTTCAACGATATCATTATCATATTAGTAACAGGAAGTTTGTACTTTTTCTTAAAGCTGCTCCCGATAGAGTAAACTTCGAACAAAAATTGATTTTCACCGAAATTCGAAATTACTATGTTGATTGAATATACACTTGGATATGGTCAAGTAAAGCACCGCTCCAAATATCCACAAAATAAAATTACTGTGAAAACAGCGATTTTTTGATACAGTGTACATGATATCTGTTTTATGTCCCACTTTTCATTTTTTGCGATAATATTCAAGTGTTTTTAGGCATCAAAATTTTTTTTCAATTTTGGTCAAATTTTATTTTACCCTAAGGAATGATGACTAAAAATCGTTTCATCTTTTTAATACCAAATAAAATGACCCGAATGCTGGGTCATAAATAAACAATACAGTAGAGTCTAAAAATGAAGTATTATATTTCTAAATCACTGGACGAAAATAAAACGATCTACCCATTTGGCGACTAAATATAAACAGTAAATACATGGTCTATTGTAAATAGATTACACGAACCTATTCACCATTCGAAACTTGGTTTTCTTATTCAAGAGTAAGTTCATTCTTTACAAAATAAAATTACAACACGTTCCGTTTATTTTCATTTTCTGTCCAAACCTTATTCAAATATATAACCAAATGAGATCGTTCTTTCCACTTGTGTCATAAAATAAATTTGACTTTATCAGAAATATTTTCGTTTTTGATATTGTTGACTCCGAGCAATAAAAACTCTAAATATAAAACAAAATGGCCAATGTAACATAATAAATATCGGAAACTCCCGTTCCGTGCAAACACTATTTTCAGATATACCACATGAGACATAAACGTCAGAACACGTGAGAAATTATAAATCAAAAGGAAAATCTGCGAACAGCAAATTTACATGAACAAAAGTATCTATTGTGCCTAAAAATTTGAAAGGCAGGAAAAAATTACTGGTTTCGATCATTTTTGCACTTTTGAACTTATTAACTTCTAGCGCAGTCGTAACCTAGTGTTATGGATGTGCAAGATTAAATCTTTTTCAATCCAAATCTCATTTCCTTAATTTTGCTCCAAATTGGAGTGAATTATATGATTTATATACAAAGCTAACCGATAAAATTTTTCAAATTTAAAAAGATTTTGATCGCTTTTTTTATCGCTAATTACCAATATTCCACTTTCATTCTATGATCACTTCAGGTATGCGGATACTTAGTAATATTGAAGCATAGTGTTTACAAGAATAAATGAACGACTGGTGAAGGTAAAACGATGTACCGGCATACTGCACCATCAACGTTCTGGAAGTCTATGCCTACAGTCCTCTTCTGCACAAAAACATAACAGTTCAATGAACAAAGTAAAAAATGGGGACATATATATATGTATATATATATATATATAGATATTGTATATATATATATGTGTATATATAAATATATATATTTATGGCAGTACATCAGGGTGCATCAATGACCTAGATAATTATCTAGGTCCTTGAGGTAATTCCTTGTACTGCCACATTATATCGATGTAGGTCATTGGTGTTCTGCCATCCCATTTTCACTTTTGCCATTGTCCAGAAGAAGGATATTTGGCATTTATATAAATTTATCGATAACAAAATATCAGAATCCGATTTATATTCCAAATTATTGGATTTCGTTCGTTCACATCTTTGGATCGTTTTCAACAAAAATTTCTATGCTATGGATAAAAATCCATTGATTGAACAGTCGCGAATACCAAAAATACAGACTTTTTCCAGCTGCCCTAAAATATGTAGTTTTTGATTCACCTTAATTCACTAACATCGAGTTTTGTCTGCAATTTTGCTCGTCAAATATTTTTCCTAGCATCGACAAAATATTCGCGACAAATTAAATGAGATTTATTCTTTATCAAAGTGTGATATTAATTGGGGAAAAACTATGTATGGACTCAACACGGACATATTCAATCTCTTTTGCGAGGTTTCTTTTTAAACTTTGTTTGAGAAAATACCATGCAACACATGAAAGGATTCGAATAACGGCGATTTGCTTGGCAAAGAATTACATACAATATATGACTAGCAACAGAACTGCAGGTGAAAAACATTCCTGAAGGAATATATGGACCACTAAAATATAGCATAGTGAGTGGTATCTGCCGTAAATGATTATAAAACGATCTATATCGTTTTGACGACTATACGGAAATATTGAATAAGGGAATGTTAAATATTATCTATTGTTAATTGCTCACATAAACACAATCAACAATGGAAATTTCTTCAAAAATTATTCTTTACAAAAGAAAAATACAACACATTTCGATTTTTATTCATTTTGGCAAGTCTTATGATGAAATGAGTTCTTCTTTCTTAAGGTCTTTATCGATTGCATCATAAAATGAATTCGTTGTCAGCAACCCTTTTCCCTTCTTCTTCTTGGCCAGCTTTAAAAAATATTGGAAAGTCCCGCTCCGTGCAAACTCCATTTTATCACGTTAGAACACGTGGCATTTTATAAGACAAAAAAAGAATTCTTTGAAAATATCAAATTTACATGAGCAAAAGTATCACTGCACGCAAAAAATTTCATTCATGATTTCGGTCCTTTTTATGGCGTTGAAAAACTTATATAATGAATGTTCCGGCAAGAAAAATTATATCGGAAAAATAATATCATCCAATATGAATCTTGTGATTTTGTGTGTCTTTTTTTCTTTAGCGACCGTGTGCTGGTCCGACTTGAGAGTCCGAGCGCCAAAAAGATATGATTCGGGAGGTCGCCTCCCGAAACTTCCTCCGTGCAATTATAAAAATCCTCCGTAAGTATATGTATTAATAAATTTCATGCTATCTATTCTGTTTTGCAATATCTATGACTATCATTTTCGTTATGAAGTCGTATGAAGGAATTGTCTTTCCTTTGAGAGTGAATGTGATCGAGTCGAATCAGATATTCCTTGACAATCGAACAGTGCAAGATCAAGAAACATGGAGCAGAAAATTTACCCTGGTAACCTTCAATAAATGGTAGTCGAACTCAAAAATTCTTATTAATGCACGTCCACTACGCTACCCAGGATTTAATAACTTGGGTAGGCTCAGACAAACCGAAAAGTCCACGCACTAGCGGACATTTCGGAAAGGCCCTATCTTTCCCACAACACTAACCCGGTTCGTTTATAAGTGGCCGCAGATGGGCCAGGTCAGTCCTTTGTTCAAGGTGATCCACTCCAATTAATCTACATAAAAAAATAGGCAGAGGATGGAACGAAATGCTGGATCTGGTCTATCTGTGACACATCATCGACAAAATAAATTTTCTGATTGGGTAACGCTATGCCTTCTACTACATGGCCAAATGAAAACACGAAAGTTTTCAGACTACTTATCATATTACCTATCATAATATTCAGTACACATTTTCACATACATTTTCTTACCCAGATGGAAGGATCCTGAACAATGCAACCAGCGTGGTGCGTACGAATGTTCAATAAGAACGTGTTTATTTACGGTGGAAAGTGGGTACGGGATGATAAACGGAGAAAAAAAGGAAGTTTTCTTATGGCCTCCAGTGAACTACATTGTCAACGAATGCAGGTACAAACCAGTCAGAAAAACTTTGATGAATTTTTATGTTGTCAAACATGAGTCACAGATGGATCGCGCCTATGAGTCGTGGTCCATATATGGCCCATGCGTGACAAAAATATGGAATAAAGATGCTAATCACAGTAAGTTGGAACTCAATCGCGAGAAGCATTGGTCCCTTTACTAAATATATAGCTAGCAATACGGATAGGGCTCGTTCACCAAAGTCATAATATGCGTGTAAATAAAAAAACCTTGGTGGGCAAGAAGCTCATTTTAACAATGGTGAAGAACAAACAAACCTACGTCTTTGTTGCCACATTTTGGACAGTTTCAGTGGTACTAAATAATAGTTCTAAAAACTAATAATATATTTATACATTTAATCAAGCTGTACATTCGATCAAGCTGAATCGTTATCGTAACTGGCAGAATTTTTTAAGCATTTGGTGTTTTTTTGTAGCCTAGCGTCAGATGCTGCAGACGCTAACGCCTCGTGTACTCGATTCATAAGTGAAATGGTTTGTGTATCGCCGTGGATACGAACCAATATATATTATACGAGCAATTCCATGCTTTAATTTGTATCACAAAGTACATGGTAGACGAACACAGGGAAGAAGCCTATTAGGTTACAGGCTGCTGGCGCAGCAAATATTGCTTTTTTGACCTAGAAACCTTCAAAAAATAAAATAAAGTAAAATCGCCATTTTTGACAGTAATTTTTATCTGTAATATTAAAATAAATGCGATTTTTTTTGGCCGTAGGAGCTGTACATGGAACACGCCTCTGTGGCGTCGCACATCAACAATCATCCCTAAAATAAATTTTATCAATACGTCGATTTTGAGTTTTGGAAACGTTGCATCTTCACCCACAATTAGGAGGAGTTGGTGTCTACGAGTCGTGAATTGTCAATTTTGTCATATAGTTAAGACCTATCTTCGACTTTCCTCTCCCGCATAATAAAAATATGAGTCTATTTTATCTATCTAGCCACAAAGGCACTAAATTTTCCAACAATTTATTTATTCAAAACAGATTCTTTGATGCGGCATGTACTAACCAAAAACCGTTTCCATGTGTCTGCCGACCAACAAGATTAATATTCGAGGACGAATTTGATATAGTGGGGAAAAATGGCCTTATTGTTTCAAGCACAGTGCAAGTGAAGGTACATTGATTTATTTTTACTTTTCTAAGTTTTGATTTGAAGTTGTCATCTTTTGATAGTCATGCAAAAATAGTCATGCACATGCTGTTGACATTCCACGACGAAAGAAATATAACATTCGTTATATGAAATGGTAACACAACGGTAATTAAAACTTATAATGAAGTTAGTGGCAAGTAGCAAGATGTTAATTAAGTTATTCATGATTCACTGCATAATGAATCGATATCAGAAAACTCGAAAAAGAACATTACTCCTAATCAGAATTTCAGAAAATGTTAGACCTGATGACATTAATAAGGATGTTGCTTCTGGCAACTAATAAACAACCAATCTATTTTATTTTAGCAGCAAATGGTACTTATTCTGAGGTTCCCATTATTTATGTCATCTAGTTTCACTCTTCCGCATTCAGATTGAACGACAATTCGCAAAACAAAGTAAATCCGCAGTTCAAAGGTACCCACAATGAGATAAAAAAGCTTTTCAAAAAATAATATGCATCCATACTTGACTGATAACTCGACGCTCTATTTGTGGCTCATTGTTTACAACACTAAAATTATTTCAGCCGATCAATTACAAATACAAAAAAATTTTGCAGACGCAGGAAAACTCTTAAATATTAAATATTATTTTATCACAGATTCCTAAAGGATGTCAGTGCTCTCATCCTCCGGTTGTTGTCGGTGGCTTAAGTGGCTAGTGCATGTTTGATATGAGGAATAAAGCAGATTGAAGAATATGAGCGATGGAAATAAAATAATAAATCCTAATCTGCTTTAAAATTGTTTAATTTTATTCTTATGACCCGTGGCGAATCTAGGATAGTTGTTATAGTTTTGTTTAAACAATATTCGAAATTCACTGTATAAATAGAATAAAGTTCCAGCATTTCAGATTAATGAAATTGCCGATATTAGACCATATTTTGCAGCACAATCATAATGTATGTCAAATTTTACAGTGTAAAATTTGGCATGAATCATGATTTCACTGCAAAATGAGAGAGATTAAAATTAAATGGAAAACGAAATCACTTCTCATCAGACTTCAGATAACACATATGCCTAACCGTATTTTCATCCGCGAGAAGTAGAACAGGAATAATTTACTATCAGATTGTGTATTTCATTGTTATGTGTGCAACTTTCGCCAACTTTCAGCGTATTGGTTGTTCAGATTATTTATTCGGTCAGTTTCAGGCTCCGAAATCTCATGTTAACAAAATTTCTCTCCCACTATTACACCATAATTAAACTATGGAGAAGTTCCTGGGATAGGATAGGATTTCACCAGGTCGGTGGAGGAAGTCGTAAACAGCGCTTATGACAACCACGACAGGTCGGCGAGGCGTCCATCTGACATCTCGCTTATAATCAATCCCTCATCTCTCTTAAAACCTACTTCCGGACGATCAGAGGTGCGTAGCTAGAAGCGCATTCCCAACGCTTTGCCGATTGGATTATCCAGACTCCCTCCAACCCCAATATAATCTCATGTATAGGGTGAAATACTAAAAAATATTCCCAAACCAAGTACGTGCTGAATGCCAGTCTACAAATTAAAATGGGTTCAGTCATCAGAAAGAAAGTATGCTCGGCCATCTGCAATAAAGACTTATTTTTTAATCAATTCCGGAAATACTATTCGGCGACACCTTCAATGAGCATACTAAAGTCCAATGAAACCACATACTAGAGTACGTATCGGTATCAAAAATATGTTGAAGGATATCGAATGCATTGGCCCTTTTAACGTTCCCAAAATTCTACATTTTCCATTGGGGAGACAAAATCAGCAATTATTCTTCAAGCATGAGCTTGAACGGCGTCTTTTCAACTAGGACGAGTAAATTCCCTTCGCAGTGAACCTATCACGTCACTTCTTGGAAGTCAAAAATGATGCGACTCCATGGCGCCAGCGGCACAGTGCTAGTCGTTCCGCTCGAGAAAGCATATGTGACCCTACATTTCGTTCCGCTCGAGAAAGCATATGTGACCCTACATTTCGTTTCGCTCAGTAAAAGTGAAACTGGCGCACCGTTTTTGCACAATGCACATTGACTATAATATTCGAGTGATTGACAGATAAATCATCTCGAGAAGCCAAAACAAAAAACTTATGAACATTCTTGAGCGAAATGCTCAATTTGCATTGTTGTTTCACCGTGGGTGTTAGCAATTCGTTTGGTCTATTCTCCTGGAATAAAAAACAAAGAAGAAAACGTCGGAGAAATTCTTTAGTATCGTGGCTAAATTCAGTTTTAAAATCCTGCAATATTTTTCAAAGGTGTTCCAACTCGATAAATTTCGAGAAACACTGTTAGCTGGGGAATTTGTCGGGAGCGGAAATAGCTCAAACCATACACATCTAGTACAACATTTGCGAAAGCACTATCGGATTAAATTAAAAGAAAAAACTTCAATAGTTCAAATGAAGCGAATACACGTACATTGGTGAAATAAAGATAAACCTATCTGTAAATGATATGTCCCATTTTGAAAAAGATCACTGGTCTTCCAGCTAGGGCTGGGCAATTCGATCCGGTGATTCGAATCGATTCGAAGCACAAGTTATTCGAATCAGTCGCGAATCGTTTATAGCAACAAGAACTTGTTAAGTGAACTAGAATTTTTATTTTTAACGACTAATGGCAATCGATTTTGGTCAAATTTGACCAAAATCGATTATATTTCGTTATTAAAATAGGACAATTGTTGCCCTTGGTGTGAATAGAAAATACGCTACAAACGATATATTTCTTTATTTTCACAATGGGGACAAGTTATATTAGTAAAAATGCGATATTTATTATTTACAAAGAATTAGTCATTGGACCGATTCGAACAAATTATTCGAATCAGATTCGAATTCCAAGTGATTCGGTTTCACCCAGCCTCAACTTACAGCTCATCTTGTTAGTAACCCCTTTAAAGCTACGTAAGTCTAATTGTTCTGCACGGGAAACGTATATAACGTATGTTCGTAAATATTGCTAGTGATTACTGTCAGTCCACCGCCGTCGTAGTTGAAGTATTCTATTGCACATGTGCGAGTTCTGTTGTTGCAGTTAAGACTTTTTACATTTGGTGTTTTTCAAGATAGAATCAAATATTTTACTCGGAGCACATCGAATGTTCGAAACCCAATTAATATCGTTGTTTGTTGTATGATCAATCTCGCCAAGTAAGAACCATATTGTATACTATATCACCCTTACAATATGATTATAGTAATGACCAAGTTTGACTTACCAGTAGTCATATTTGCAGAATAAATAACAAAAAATATCAAAATTAATGAAAATATTGTTGTTAAAATGTAATGGAGCCATGGAAGGAATTACTGGGAATTTTAAAGGTCAAGTAGCGACACCTAAGTTTTTTTCATAACTGTAATTTTAAACAGACAGTCGTAGCACAATAACGCATATAGCTAAAAAATATTAGCAAAAAAGTATTAAAAAAAGATATATTAACGTCAAGAAAAATTATTTTAAACATTGCGCTCCGTTAGGATAGATCCACAGATCGAACGCGTATTGATTACAAGATTCATCTATAGATCAAACGTAACAGAACTTGCCTTACTAACAAAGTGTAGATATTTCGTAGGAACAAAGAATCCACTTTTGATTTGCAGCAAACTTGAGCTAAATAAGTTGTTCGTAAACATTGGAAATTCCCATTTCGTGCTGCTAAGCAGTTAATCAGATATAAAATCTCTCCAATCAGAAATAGAAATTTTTTTCCAGGAAGGCAGTTTTTATATTATTTGTACTAGAAGACATTTAAAAAGTATTTGTATCCAATTTGGTGACGTTATTAAGTGCCTATGTATTTAATAAAACCGAAACCGCTTTACAAGCGAGTTCATTTCAAGTAAGTCTAACAAAGTTTCGCACTTGAATGCTTCACTTAACAATCGTCCATACATGGCCAGATAGAATGATTGGTACTTTTAGTGGAACTGCTAATCGGAATTTCAGCAAAACACAGCACAGCGGTTAATTTTGATCACGATAAGAGGGCGTTGCGTTTTTTGTACTTTATTAAAGTCTATAAAAAAGGAAATCAGTGTCAAATAATGGCAGTTTGGTATTAAGCATTTGTGACAAAATGAAGCTTTCCGTTTTATGCATCTTTGCCGCTTGTTTCATCGTGTGTTGGGCAGGGCCGAGTGACAAAGTCCTACCTAAACCTTGGTATCCGCCGTGTGAAACATCATTTGTACCGTGAGTATGCCTTTGATTTATGAGTTAATTGAACCTTATTGGACTTTCTTATGTTGTAAATATATAATACCATTTTATTATATTCATAATACATTGCTTTATTTTGTCAAGCATGTGCCAATGAAAGAGTGCCTGCTAGATCATACTTTTTTTAACAAACCCAACAGACTTTAAAAAATTAACTATTCTACGTCACTATTCAATTGAGACCCGTATGACAAAATACCATATATATATTCCTAAACATATCTCGTTATAATATCAATGAACACTATACACAATTTACACTCCCCCCAGTTATAATTCATAAATTAAATTACGAATGCCCATTCTTTGTCATATTTATTCTAAAAATCAATCCTTTATCAAAGGGACAAGGATCCAAAAATATGTAACAAGAAGAAGTTTTCCAAATGTCTACCCAGAGATTGTATGTTCAAAATGTCTTATGGGAAAATTTGGAAAAATGGAAAATGGGAAGATATTGAAATAGCACGAAAGGACAAGATAAAAGCTATTGACTGCAAGTAAGCATACTTTAACAAAACGCGGTGAAACGGCGGTTATTTACACTTATTTTACTTCCTTTGTTATATTGACATAAACTATGCATTACAGAAAAAATTCCAGCGGAATAATATTTGTAAAGTATCGATCGCTGATGGATCGCAATTGTACTGGGACGGTTACTCTGTGACTCACAGTTTACCAAAATAGACAAAACCGGTAGATCGTGGTTTAAAACACGTGGCTAGATTTTGCGACATTGATCCAATTTTTTATCAAGAGTCGTGGTATTGTTAATATTGATCAATCCAACAACAAAAAAATTTTTCTGAATATTTCACAAAATAAACATGTTTCAATTCCAGTAAAAACAAATTTTATTTTTGCATTTTTGTAAATTATTGGACTAATTCGTAAAATAAATCAAAAGTATTCGAAATAAATTGGGATTCTAAAATAGATTCTGTACAACAGTGAACAAATGTATGTCCAATTTTGCTAACTTTGTTAGCAAAGGCAATATTAAATGTTGAAATTAAAATTGTACTTGATCAGAAATTGTTGCGGTAAAAAAGCAACCGTATCTTCATATTTCAGGGACCATTTGAAGAAATGCAGCAACGACTGGTTTTTTCCGTGCAGATGTAGAATCGTAGGAAAAACGGTGTTTAAATCTCTATACGTTACACAACTCATCAATGGCTTTTGGCGGTCAGTTCGACGTTTGATAAAAGTCCGGGTAAGTGAGTGTTTCTCTAATTGAAAATTGAAGCATATACCTGTCGGTGAACCCAAACTGGCACTATACCAGCTCCTCTGTTACTCAGAAACCTGGAGAAAATATGTTCCATCATCAGAAAATTGAACAAATGGTTAATATGCGGCTAGAAGATTCAAATTATAATTTTTTTTAGTCTTGTAGTAAACAAACTGTGTCAAAAGGTTTCAAATCATCAATACTGATATAAAATTGTAGTGTTAATGGTTATGAAACTATATTTGCTTATTGCGAGAAAATGGCATGAACATTTTGGACACTCGAAAATGATTATTCGGTCACCCTGGGTGAACCTATCGGAGTATCACACTCAACAAAAGATACACACGGACTTTTGAAATATATAGTGATAGTGCATCGGCAGTATTTATGTCACTCAGTATGTAGCTACATTGCTGAAGAGCACGATCGATGGTGGAAAGACCAATCTCTGGACAATAAACGTTCTGAACAATAACATCGCGCTTTAACCCATTCCCCCGGCCATCCTGTTTTGCGAACATGGGCCAACGATGAATCGCTCCTCCGGGATGAGGCCCATTTACTATCACCACATACCACGGTAAAATGTGTTCACGGTTTTTTTCTTCAATGCACAGATTCCGGATGGTTGCATCTGCTCCAGGCACAATCCTCAAAAAACAATCGGCCAATGAAAAAATCGGCGGAAGTACGGAACGTTTTATGTAGTTGGAATTGAAAAATTTTACAGTACAAATACAATAAAATATTTCTTGAATGCAGACTGCTTACTCTTTTTTCTCGAGTTAATTTTAAAACATAAAGAATAAAATGCAATCCAGTATCTAAATCTGCGGCAACAGAAGCATCTGTGAGTAGAGAAAGCCCGAGAGGGCAACCAGTCGTATTTGTTTGAATGTACTCATTTAAAACAATGAATCCCGTGGAATGTGAATGGGGTAACCTAGTGCAGGGTTAGAATAAGTATAGAAGGATTGTTGGGTATTTCCATACTATGACAATTCATGTGCACAGATGTGACAAGAATAAGATATAGTAAGGAGCGTACAAAATTGTCGTGTCCAAGTTCAGCATACAAAAGCTTAGTTTGAGATAGGGCTGGGCCATCCGTTTCGGTGATCCGAATCGATTTGAGACCACGATTTATTCGAATCGTGAACCGTTCATAAGAACGAAAATTTGTTAAATGAAGTGGGATTTCATTTCCATCAAATTTGACCAAAATCGATTATATTTCGACGCTAAAAGATGAAAATTTTTGCTCCTAGTGTAAATTGGAATGTGTGAATCAACTATAAACTTCTTCATTTTCACGATGAAAACAAGTTATATTAGTGAAAATAGGATATTTTTATTTACATAGAAGTAGTGATTCGATCCGATTCGAAAAGAATATTCGAATCAGATTCGAATTCCAAACGATTCGATTTTGCCCAGCCCTAGTTTGAGAGTTTCTAATAGAAACTATGTTTATCGCATAAACTGCTGATTGTTTGCTGGTATTTGCTGGTATACTCATCCGCATTCTGACTTCATACTGTACAAAAGGCCTGCACAACATACTAGGTTACTGCGGACAGTTTTGCATTCTGCTAAAAATATTATTGCTGGTTTTTATTCTCATCGCACCTAACACATTTAGCACCATAAAGTCAATGTAATATTAACGTCAAAATCTATTATTGAAACAGTGTATTTCGATAAGAATGAATCACATATAAATCACCATTGGAAACCGGATCCATACGTGGACCAAGTTTAACACAACTTTTCTAAAAAAGGTTTTAGATGTTTTGTATCCATTTTGATTTGCTGTAAATTTATGCTCTATGAGGCTTTCGTAAACATCGGGACTTCCCAAATCGCGCTTCTAATCAGTTAAACAGATATAAATCCTACCAATTGGGCAGATAGAAAATTTTCTCCAGAAAGACGATTTTGTATCGTTCGTCCTGAGTGAAATGTAAAAGATGTCTGTACTAAAGTTGGTAAAGTTATTACGTGCCCATTTCGTTTTAATAAAATCGAAACCTCTTTACAGGCAAGTTCATTTTAAGTTTTGTCCGGTAATAGTCCGCACCTGAACCGTTCTTAGACCTCCAACGTATGTTCAAAAATTATAAATAACCATAAATTACCGTTTTTACATCTTGAGCTTGCTGTCTATGACGAGGTAGTAAACGAGTCAATTGGGCATTCACTTTGCCGTATAGCTTGAAACCACTCCCGTGAGAGATTCCATGCTAATGTGTAGTTAAAACGATAATTTGTTCTGTATGAGATCTAGGCTTTGTATTACTAATGTTCTTCTTGTAGATTATGACAATGCACACTGCATACCAGACAGCTGAACACAGATATTTTTTCATCAAAAAGAGGCGCGTAAAAAAAGTTGAAAAGCATACCGCATGAAATTATATGACAGTTTACTGTAAATGAAAACGTAAACGTTTTTACCAATCCCAATACGTTTTCATAGAAATATTATCCATTCCGTCATCATTACACAGGTGAGACAACTATGTGGTAAACAGCTTTGATGAGCGGGAAAATAACAACCCCCCTTAAACAATTGATTTGGTTGTACTTTACTGTACTGTGCATATTACAGAAGGTAAAATAAGACTATAGGGCTGTCGAAAATATTCGATTTCTGCAACAAATCGAAAAAAAAAAAAAATGAAAATTTTGAATTTCTTTTTCGAAAATAAATGTAAATTTTGGAAAATACATAATGGAAAATACAGCCTAAGGAAAAAGCAAGACGTGACAAATAGGAGCAGTTCAGCAGATATCTTCATTAAAATGCCTATTTATTTATATCTCACGGTTGGCAAAATAATATAATATGGAGTCATAATGCAAGGCTAAAATTTGTAATATTAATCTAATTTTATTTTAAGAAGTGTGGTTTTTCCAATTTCGAACCAACCATCTTGCAACAAAAAACATGATTTTCCTCCAATTATTTAAAAACAGAAATTCTATAATTGAACATTGTTTGGTTTAAAGACGGTCGTGTGACCAAAGATGTATTTTCAGAATTGAGTTTGGATTCCAAATTCCCAGGTACAGGACTTACCAAGATTCAAACTTGAGGTCTTCAATGTCGATTTGTCCAATTAAGGTAGAAAGCATCAAAGAATTTGAAAATTGAAATCGGACAACTGAATGTATAGCTCGCAGAAATTCGTAAAAAAACAATAAAACTCAACAATATTTTGTTATTACAGGGACTATTTAGAGAAATGCAGTGATAGTTCGTACTCTCCCACGCAGATGCAGAGTTATAGAAAAAACGTGTTTCTGTATTTCTACGTTAAACTCCCCCGCCCAGGATCGTTGGATGGATGTTTGTCGTTGGATAAAAGTAAGGGTAAGCTGGTGTTCCACAAATTGCGAATCAACCGGCTTGTTCAATATATGACGCCATATTGGTGGGTTTCTGACCAACCAAAAACAATATTGGAAAGCCTAAAAGTGTCTAAATTTTTGAGATAAATATTTTGATGCTTTCTGCACGTCTTATGCACACTCACGCGCATTCTGCAATTTTTTTAGTCGTTGAGTGGCGCCTTGCAATGTTAAATACGCTAAATCCGAGATATACTGTTGATTGTACGATTTCTATGGTATGAAATGTGTACGTTTAGTGGCGTATTTTCAGTTTTATTGTCAGTATGTGTAATCCATCCAAAAATATAACGAAGACGGCGGTCCTCACACAATAGTTCTATCCGATATGCTCAACCGGCGAGGCGCGATGGCCTAGTGGTTAAACATGTTGGCATCGCAGGTTGAAGATCTCGGGTTCGAGTCCCGGCGAGTCGGGCTCGCTTATCCATGCCCACCACTCAACCCAGGGTGTAATAACTTAGGTAGGCTAGGCCGAACAGGAAAAGATCATATCTTTCCAGTAATTGTATAAGTGACCGCTGTTACAGAGCCTTGGACAGGGTGATCCACTCCAAGAAGTGGCTATAAAAAAAAAAAATATATAAGCGATGGAATTTCCCGACGTTTCGAAATGATAATTTTAAATTTATTTTCAAAAATAATTGTAAATTTTAAAGTTAATTATAGGCTGATGAAGAATGTCTTCGTCTGTTTATTATATGAATTCGGATTCGACCATTCGATTCAATTCGACAAAATTTTTCGATTCGAAGCTAAAAGATATTCGATTTTAGCAACCCTAAATACGAATGCTTATTTTCCCGTTTTTCAAGATACATATTACATTATTGGAGACAAGAATCCAAAAATATGTAGAAAGAAAAAATGGTCTGAATGTTTCCCAGACAATGTGTGTTTAAAATACACAAAGGAAAGATTCTGGAAAATGGAAAATACAGGCTTATGGAAATAGCAAGACATGACAAGGACGAGTAGTTGCATTGGTGCAGCTCAAGGGACTGGCTGCCTCAGTAGTTTCTCAATAGAGAGTCCTATTTAAAACGTAACTTTCAGCGAAATTGAGTACAAAAGTCTATTAACTCTTTTATTTGGTGTACCAATAAATTTAATAATAGTAATATACCTGACGCCATTTTACCTACCAAAAGCAGTAGGATTGCAAAAGAAAGCGGCATTTGTTAGCAATTGAAACCACCTAAATAAACTGTGGCGACGGAGAGAAATTGCAAAGATATAAGCTGTAAACAATGGAAAGCACCATTTCGTGCATCACTTGTTTGCTGAAAGGATGCTTCCATATTAGGAATTCACGCAAATCTGCAAAACCAAACTTTATTTGAAATTAAATAAACGATTATATTGATGGGTGAATTTTTTTCTTTCTATTTTTTTTTTTAAATTAATTATAAAAACACCACCAACAATTCAATGCGCACAAATGATCCAAAGTATCAGACAAAATGAGATTTTTTCTCGCCGTTGTTTTTCTGTTTTACATGGGATTGGTCAGGGGTCAGTTTCATAGAGCTCAAGTGCTACCGAAATGCATCGTCCAGAACCCAGGGTGAGTAACTTTCTTATGCAACGTTCCGTTTTTATTGATTCGAAGGTTCAAATTATTCGAAAGCTATGACAACTTTCAAAATGAAATTCCATATTTCAACGACCGAATAGAATCGATATAATTTTGAACTCGAGTCAAATGTATTTGTGTTTTTTTTTTAATTATTATTTGTAAATAACTGAATTTGAAGCTGACGATTTGGGAGCAAATTGGGACATTTCCCTTTTATATGGTTATTATATAAATTGTCATTCGGACACATTCGAAAATATTTCGAAAGCATATTCGAATACCAAAGGATTCGGTTTTGCCCCGAACTAACCCCATCAAGAATTTGATTTTGTCAAGCATGAGCCACTGATGGATCGCACCTTAGAAGCGCGATTCATCAGTGACTCATACTTGACAAAAGTCGTTAAGGCAAACGATTTTTGACCGGGAAACGCTTCCTTCGCCAGTTGTTTATTACGGGGCGACTAATAAGAGGCGAAGAAACTATAAATGGTTTTATCGTAGTTTATTGCAGATGGCACTCGCTATACTCTACCTCCAGCTGCATTTTATTTATTCCCACTTTTCTTGTAATTATTAGCTGTAAATATTTTCTTGTAGGAGTAAAAACCCGGACGCCTGCGAAAACTGGCCTATGTCAAAGTGTCTACTAAGGTCCTGTATATTCAACGTTAAGACGGCTTTATTGTACGGCACGAACACAAAAGTTGAGTTAGTATCAGAATTGACAACATCTGCGTCTGAGTGCAAGTATGTAATGAATACCTAGGTTATTTTGTGTTATTTTTAATGTACTTTATTCATTAATAACTGATTTATTTGTTTCAACTCATACCGAGTTTTTCGTTTGAAATTCTATCTAGTCAATTCACTGGGCAAAACAGATAAATTTACTGAATTTTTAACTAGCTAATTAAAAAATTACCTAAGCAAGAAGAAGCTATCAAGCATGAAATTACGCTGTAACACAAAATGCAACAAAACCTCTGGTCTTTGAGAGTAACTAAAAATATTCAAAATTCAAAAAAATTCAAAATTGACTCAAATATGTTGATGGAACGCATCGCGGAGGTTACAGTCTAGGTAAATAATATTATATTCTAACAACCTTATGTTTTCGGGAATTTTTATTTTAAAAGCTATTTAAAACATACTGAATGATACAGAGGCGATTATAACCCAGTTTTTCACCAAAACAAAATCCCAGATTCAGATGTAATTGTAAACTTGTGCAAACAATCGGTGCAAGACAAGTATGCAAGGTTCAGAGTTATTCGTCATTAAACTAGTTCCTATCCTCCTACGTTTTTAACCTATCTTTTTTTATAATAACATAACAGGAAACGCAACCGGACTTGTGCAAGAGGAATAATTAATTGCAAGTGCCGTACGAAAACTTTGTGGTTTCGGGATAAGCGTTGGGTGAAGATAACGATCAACGGTGCTACGTTCACGGCATATCGTAATATTGCGATGAAGGTATTTCAAGAAATGTTAATTTCAGTTTTTAAATAATTTAATGTACTGAATGACAAAGCAATCGGCCTGCGTTGTTTGACTCTTTTTATTTGAAATTATATTTCACTCTCCAATTTATACAAAGAACTCCATGCTAACAGGTGGGGCTTGGCAATTCAATTTGATAATTCGAATCAATTCGAAACACATATTATTTGAATCAATGGTGAATTGGACATTAGAACATAAAATTGCTAAATAAAGTGAATTTTCAACGACCAGATGCAAAATGTTTTGACGTTAAAAATGGGAAATTATCGCTCCCGGACCTGAAGTGTAATTGAAAATGTTGTACCTCTGTTGATGCTGGTATTTTCAATTCGAAACCATAATTTCCTAATTTATCATAATGGAGACAATAATATTAGTAGAAAATTGGATATTGGTTATTTTTATGGAATTAGTGATTCGATCCGATCCGATTTGAAAAAGTTATCCGAATCAGATACCAATTTTGAATGATTCGGTTTTGCCCAGCCCTAACGAGGAAACGATAACACATCGAAAAAATATCGTTTTTTGAGTTACAATATATTGCGTTACATACCACTCTTGATAAGCAATATATTTGCGACTCCGAGACGTATTCAGATGGAAAAAATCAGTGAAAGCATCTTTTGTCAAATATGAGACACTACGGATCGCCGGTCCGTCTGTGGCTTAAGCTTAATAAAATATTGAATTTTGACCGGGATGCAGCAGAATGTGACATACTTCTCCTTTTGATTCATATATTGAGGTCAGATCAGTCTAACTATTGTGCCACGCATACTTAAAAGAGACTGAAAATAGTATGAACCCTTTATGTGATAATAAGTATATACAAATATACTTGTTGTGTTATTGTTTTCAACGTATTTATTAGACTAAAGCAATTCAAACATACTAAATTATAACTTATAACCGAATCCAGAAACTCATATCACAACTTATGACAACATCTATCTTCAAATTATACTAAAATTATTTCTTTTTCCTTTGCAGAAACCTAACGGATGCATGTGTGCAAAGCAAAGAATAATAATTTGAGCACAACAGCGGGATACCCAGGGAAATATTATTTCACAATAAAGATTACTTCCTTAAACTTTGTTAACTCACCTACTAACTATTTAGCATCAATGGTAAAGAATAATGTGTTTAAAATATAGTTCAACTCATTCAAATGGCCTGACATTGATCAACTTTTTCTTAACATTTCTGGAAATACCTTCATCGCAATATTACGATATGCCGTAAACGTAGCACCGTTGATCGTTATCTTCACCCAACGCTTATCCCGAAACCACAAAGTTTTGGTGCGGCACTGGCAATTAATTATTCCTCTTGCACAAGTCAAGGAACTATATCAGGACATTAAGCAATTTACGCGAAAACAATAGTGGCTAAGTACAAGTCAGCACAAAAATGCATAAACAAGAAGTGCATTCGTATGCAAAACTCATGATATTGCTATTTCAGTAGTTTAAATGTGCAAGGTCATCGAATATCGCAGATGTTTGTATCCACTTAAAAGTTCTAGAGACACCTAATATTTTCATGTAAAAACAAAATAGGTTTAGTAGCTACTTTGATTACAGTATTTGAAATTGAAGTTAATATCAATGTCCAAAACAAAGCGCGCGTTTTTGCGGAAACAGATCCTGAGAGATGTTCCAGCACTTTTACCAGTGTTAATATACAGCAATGATTCTGCTTGTTTCTGTAGTCCCTCAAACGTTCACTGTTCTACTTGGGTAAATATTAAAGACTTCCCTTAGAGCTGGACAGATTAATTGAGCCGGTATCATCGTATAACTGCTGCGTAGCGTAACTTAATTTTATTATATTACGCGGGAGGTGAATAGTAAAAAGAAACGTTACCGGTCGGTACTCGACCTTGGCTGCCAGTCAAGAACAACATAAAAATAATTGCCTAAAAGTACACAGAGAATCAGGGAAGATAGAGGATATGGATTTAGCACCATTAGAAAATTGTTGCAATAAATTGACATAAATCTCATCGTCGAAGCGATTTCGAACTTTCGAAATATAAAATAAGTACAAATAAACAGCAGTTTTGTCACAGTGAAAGAAACTTGTCTTACACGGAAATGTATATTTGTAGTCAGGTCGAAAATGGAGCCGTAATGACAGTGAAGTTGAAAAGGCTAAGATCTAAGTTCAACAGAATACAGATATGATTAGAAATACTATCTTCTTGTAATAACTTATCACAAATATAAGTCGCCGAGAGACTATCCATTTCTACTTACAATTGACAAAATAATTTACTGGATAGCAAGGACCATTCCATAGAAAAATTTAATTTCGAAGTGCAAATTTTTTTGGCAAACAATTAAAACGATTGCTATAAGTGGTATTTAAGTAGTTATTTAGTATTTATTACAATTTTTATAACCACTTCTTGGACCCTGACCATGGCCCTCCACCAGTGGCCACTTATTGACAGACAGGGTTAGAGTTGTTGGAGAGATATTATCTTTTCCTGTTCGGTTTAACCCTGGATTTAGTGGTGGGAATTGATTGCCGAGCCGGATTCGCCGGAACTCGAACCCGAGATATTCAACCTGCGATGCCAATATGTTTAACCAATAGGCCATCGCGCCCGAAATTATAATTTGCAGCAAAAGAATAATTTACAGCAAACTGAAAATTCGATTGGAAATTGTATTCCCAGAAACTCTTAGTTTTGCATTGAGTTCTGTTTAAATGTTTTATAACATTTCGGAAATTAAAACTTATATGAATATTATTCGAAAGTCTTGTAAGATAATTTTGATGACATTTAAATAAGCATTTCATGTATTTTTCATTTACAACTCCGACAGTCATTAAACTTTCTAGACATTGTACAAATGCAAGTTTCTATTTTCCATAACTCAAAGTGGTTTTGAAACATTCCAATAAAATCCTTCGAGCGGAACTGAAAGCAAAATGGCATGAAACAATTCATTGCGTCCTATTTGTAAAAAAGCAGCGACTTTTTAATGCTTTAAAACTTACTGCACTCTTGCACAATGATGTTCAGGTTCTATACTCGTTCACGTTTGGGGAATGACTCTGGGAGTTCACTAGGCCACATTCACATATTCTATTTGCATTTTTTATAAGGATTATTTTTGTAGTTTAATGAAATGAGAAATTAACGTTCATTTATCTAAACTTTGCTACAATATAATTCCAGTTAAATTTTCTGCAAGATTATTTTTATCGCACAATTGCGGGTATGATAAGAGTAAAAAGTATCCACCCATGCCACTCAACACAGGGTGTAATAAGTTAGGTGAGCTAATCCGAACCGGAAATATCAAACTTTAACCCTGTCCGTCTATAATTGGCGGCTGGTTCAGGGCCTTGATCAAGGTGATCCACTCCAAGGAGTGGCTATAAGAAAAAATTAGATTAATCAGTACAAAAGTTCACAAATTGGCCCCTTTGAACGTGATTCGGGGTCAGCGTCCACGTTTTTGTTAGAAAGCAGATACTGGCCGTAACTACAAAACCTCAAACTCTGGCTTAAACATTTTTGAATGAATCAATGCTAGATAGTTTTTATACAGTTATGTAGACATTGACGGGGTTACATTAATATTTTAAAAAAATAGGGGATGAAGATTTTCCGCTGTTAAATAATAATCGTGAATAAAATGGCGCATTTTTTTGGAAAAAAGATCTCAAATACCACAAATTTCACATTCCACACAGATAATGCCAACAAGCCACATTGGATAAATTGCGGCACTCAGCTGAGGTTATTAAAATAATAAGCGATAAACAATGAAAATCCCCTTGACGTCACATTGAGTTAATTGTTGTTTAATTCATAGTTTGATAATAAAAAAAATCAATATTGACATTTGCTAAAAAAAATGCAACAGTTACTCTTATTTACCAGATAAAATATATTTGTATTTATAAGATACCCGTACGAATACGTTTCATTTGCTGCAATCTTCATCACAATGAAGTTCTCTGCAGTATTTTGCTCCCTTCTTTGCATAGGGATATGTGCATCTGGTCGCAGATTTCCACGGGGGAGAAGACCTATATCTCCACCCTCGTGCACGGTGAAGCAATTTCCGTAAGTAATATTTTAATTAATTTTGTTATATTTTATATTTATTCCTGACTTACATGTAGTATCCAAATACACATACGTTTTTTAAATAGGTATATTACATTTTACTTCGAAACTGCTGAGTCTCTGATATGGTCCCGTTCGGTTTAGTGACAAGAGTCATAAAGTGTACACAGCGGTGCACAGTGTGTTACAGACGGCATTGGTTAGAGTGAAATCTCATTAAAAAATTTAAAAAAAGATTGCGCAAACGTAGAAAAAATCATATTGTCAATTTTTCTTTAATACCGAAAGGATTTTGCGTGTCGTAAGATTGCGAATTAAGAAAAGCAAAATAGTGTAGATGCTTATACCACCGCATAGTGCAGATATTATACACAAGTGTGGCAGATTTGTTTTTTAATGATAATTGATTGTATATATAATTTTACCCATTTGTACAGTTTGATTATTACCACAAACTCAGAAAGAAATAATTGAATCTTCTATCTACAGCCAGTTTCTACATTTTCTGATTGCACCCATTTCCTCTTCATTTTTTATATTTTGTAGACAAAACTGTAAGTTTAAAGAAATTCTATATAAAATGCTGGTAAGATACCATGTCCGAATCAGGAATTTTATTTCATCCATACTACAAATACTTATCAAGCTGCAACATTATTACAATTTCTTTAAGACTAGGGCAGACTCTGACCTGGGGCTACTATGAATGTTCCTATTACTTAAGTGTTCGTTAGCGGACTCTACTTTTTGAACTCAAATCAATTAAATAGAATAAAAGGGAATGTTTTCTTTGCAGACCTACAAAACAATGTACGCATCCAACGCAGGGAATCTGTCCTAAACATAAATGTACTTATTATGTCGTCAAAGGAACGATAATTGAAAACGGAATAGAAATGACTGTAAAGACGAAAGACAAGATCAAAATTAATGGAGAAGAATGCAAGTAAGGACCATCTTGATAGAAAATTTTCGAAACCTGTTTAAAGAGTTCACCGAGTCAGTATTAGGGCGGTTGTTGAATTGATAGCAACGTCCACACTGTAACAAGAATACAGTAAATTTACTGGTCATTTGCAGTAGGTGCATAATTCCAAAGTTAAGAAATGCCATGTTGATGAGATTTATGCCAGTTATGGGTCTTCGCGGTGTGTTCCATCAACACCCTATATTTGGCCAAAAAAGTCCATTTTGAATGTTTTTCAATACCGCCAAGGAAAATGACTGTCAAATACCAGTGATTAAGTTGCATTTTTTGGTAAAGTGTAGGTTGCTTATTAACTCCCATAGTTGACATACTAATTTCAAGATGTCAATCTTCGAATTATATAATTACTACAAATGAACAGTGGATGGAACGCATAGTTGACATATTAATTTCAAGATTTCAATTTTTCGAATTATACAATTACTACAAATGAACAGTAAATTTACTACACCTATGTCACAGTGTTTTACACCCATGTACTTCCAAATAACCAATAAATAAACCATCCCACGAGGAGTAATAAATCCCTCGCCGTTTGCTGCTCAAGGTTTTTCTACTCATTGAACTATTTTCACTAATTGAACTTTTTTACAGTCTTGAAAACCTTTCTCACCCGAACAACAAATGTAGTCCATATCGATGCCCATGTCGATGCAAAAACAGAGTTCGAGAAACGTGGGTAACAACCAACGTTATGCTGGAGGAAAATGGGCAATTGAAGCCAGTGTTACGCAGCGTCAAAATTGAGGTAATTTTCTAAAATTTCATACTTACGTCTGGGCAAAACGGCATTATTTAGCAATCGAACCAGATTCGGATTTTTTTTGCGAATAGGACGTAAATAACAAATGTCCAATTTTTACTATTAAAACTTACCGCTATTTTACTACTACACCTATTTGCAATATTTGATATTCAAACTCCACGTTTAAGATCAACTATTTTTATATTTTCGTGACCAAAGTTTGTCGTTGAGAATCAAAAATCCACTCTATTTAGCAAATTTTAATTCTAATAAACGATTCGCGAGTGATTCCAATATTTTGTGCTTCGGAAGAATTCGAATCACTGAATTAAATCGCCAAGCCCTATTTATACTGTTAAATCAAAATTATTATAATCAGATTTGCCACTTTTGGATACATTTATTTTCGAATCGAATCTCGAGAACATTTCAATAAATGGCCGAAATGTTAATATTATCGCAAAAAATGAAATGTAATGTATGCAAAATGTCAACATATTCGCCGTAATTTTTGCTCATGACCCTCGTCAAATAAAAAAAGAATTCTTGAAACCTTATTCTGTTTGTATGGTTTAAAATAAGATTTAACCCAATTTATGACGACTACAATATTTGGCTGTCCAAAGATAAATATATTAGCTCATACTGAGTTATTCGGAGTGTTGTCACATGTTATTAATATTAAACTATTTTTAACAAATAATATATTTCACAGTTTCCAGGGGGATGCATATGTTCCGAGCCAGACGATGATGACAAATAAAGATGAACAAAACGTGAAATGCATTATAAGAAAATAAAATCTTATGGCATATATGAAATTTTTTCTTTCTCGTGTGCAAAACACAGCCGGCGTAAAATTTAGACAAACTTTTAGCAAGTTAGGAAATTTTTTTGCTTACATTCCAAAAGAAGTGTAATAGTCAGAATCCTTCCGGCTCTAAAATTAATCTGACATGTTTCAGTGAAAATTAGTACATACTGATATTATAGTCATTAAGATTTTCATTAAGACTCACTTGAACACGAACCCCAGTATCGTGTTAGTCAGAAAGAAAAACATTTTATTGTTGTTCGAAAATGCGTAACAAATTAGATTCAGCGCAGGCAGAACTTCAATACTTCAACTCGAGAGGTAATAAATTAAATAAAAATTCACATTTATGGTGTAGTGAATTCCATCATAAACCACGCATTACACCTCATCTTGTTAAGGTTTTATTCCACCTCAAAATTGGGCACTAAATAAAAGATAAGCAAGGAATAACATTAACGAGTCCAAACAAAACCACATGTTAGTGCTACGAGATCGAAAGCTGAATGAGAAGTATGAACGGTGGTGATCAACAATCCGCAATCATTACAAATCAGGGCCACAATGCAATCAGGGCTTTATCTTGACGTCAACAACAAGTCTGTGTCAGCAAACAGATTGTCACGTTTTGGAATACAAAACAATCTCGGGAACTTTTAATTTAGGCAAGATTTATTGACTGAGTACGAAGATATTAGTAAAAAATTGCCAATGTTGATGATTGTCATAAAATATTAGAATAGTAATCTATTTCACAATATGAATGTTTTTCCCAAAAAGTTTGGTTTCAGGTTTGCAATTTACGTAACTCAAGCTCAAGTTTTAGTAATCGTTCTTCCGATCCGCAAAATAAAAAAAAAACCATAAGCAATAAACTCATATGCCGCATCTGCAAAGAATGGTTTGTTGTTTTCAAACCTAAGAACATGCCCAAGGCAAGGAATTTCTGTGCATGCAGAGATTGCGTGGATTAACCTTCTGCTAGGTATGAACTCTTCGCAAAGATTAATTTGCTGCAGTTGCTGTTGATAACATCTTATATTAGAACCATGTGGAATTTTCAAATTCTATTGATTGTGTCCATTTGCTCTTCTGTAGCTCCACGAGGTAAGATATGTTCCTTTTTATAACTTTTTATAACTTTATTCACATAATTTAGCATAAAACCAGTGCGATAAATTTTCACATTTGATTTCGAAAGCATTTGCAGAGACGACATTGCCCGAAGTCGGTTGATCCCTCAATAATATTGAGGTATCAACCGACTTCAGGTAGTGTCGTTTTTACAAATGCTTTCAAAATCCAATGTCGAGTTAAATCGTACAGAATGTAAACATTCGCGCTCATTGAGCCACTCTTTGAAGACAAAGATTAATAAAAATTACATCGTGGCCGCGGACAGGCCAAAATGTATAAATTGGTGATGACAATCTGGTTTTTATTTAAACCAGACAAAGTATAACAGTAAATATTTACAATACCGACTATAGTATTACTGAATAACTGAGTTTCACTTTTAAACCTGAGTAGTACTCCGAATATAAACTATGTAATCAAATTTTGGCTGCATTTAGGGGCTTTTATTAGTTTTCCATTTTGAAAGCATAATTTATATCAAAAGTTATTTCATGCGCATTATTATACCGTACATATACCTAATTTATTTGGCTATATCCCAGTATCTATTGAAAATAAAGTAAATTTTTTCAAGACTATTTTACTTGGTAAATTTACAGGAAAAAATCACCCAGTATAAATAACTAGGGGGATCAGATATTTAATAAACTTGGTAAATGTGTTTTGATAATAAACATGGTAGATTAGGTATACTTGGTGAACTCGGTACTTTTGCATATAGTCACCAGATCTAATTTATACATAATGCAGTTGAATTATTTAAAAGATTATTTACCGAAGGCAAAGATTTTATGACTTGAAATAAAAAGGGGGCAATTTGTAAATCAGTCTACTTTAATAGTGGGTCATGGTTTGTTAATTTTTTTAGAAAACAACAGATACTCTTTACTTTATTCAACATGGAGGCCGAGTAGTTGCAAGCAAGTTTCAGGTTCGAGTGGTTTATACACTATCTATCCAAACCTTTGGTCAAGAACTGGAATAGAAGTTTATTGTGATATGGCAACGGACGGAGGAGGGTGGACAGTAAGTGTTGTAGTGTTCGAAATGATGTGCTAAATAATCGGTACTATCAGAAATATATCGCGATTGTGAAGGGATTAAGCGCGATCGATCTGTATAAAAGTAATGCCATTATGATTGATCAAATTACTTCAAGGGCTTTTGCCGAAGACTAATTTATACACTCTATAACGTAAGCATTATATAGTTCGCTACTCAATACAACTTTTTACTTAAGTTTTTACACTTTTAATAATAAAAATATATATATATATTACTTTTGAAAAGGTGTTCCAGCGTCGGAAAAGCGGGTTGTGGACTTTTAATAGAGATTGGAAAAAATATAGAAATGGATTCGGTTTGAAGACTGGAGAGTTTTGGCTTGGTAAGTATTTTTCGTACAGGTAATTAGCAAACACTGATATCTATATAATCAACCGCGCTCGATGCGGAAAGCATATCTTACTAAACTGGACTGTTATAATATCGTATACAGGGCCATCATTAGTGCACCCTAATTTACATTCTATGTAGTTGTTGTAACATTGGTCAAAACTGAGTAAAGAACTAATATTTTCAATACGATGCAATATTGTTACGATTCAAGCGATAAATCATAAAAATATTCAAACCTCAATGTATTAGTTTACGTTCGTTTATATATTTATCTTGACCTTGTTCAACCAGTTTTTTGCCATGATCATATGATTTTTTTTCAAATGTTGATGGGATTATCTGAAAGATTTACGAAACATAATGCAGAAAAAAAAAATTGAAATACAACAAAGTCAATCAGACGATTTGAGGACCAGAACAATAAAAATTTTTGGATTTCTTTTGGCAGGACTGGAGGTGATGCGAGATATTATGAAAGGTCAGATCTTTGAATTGAGAATTGATATGGAAACGTGGGAAAATCGTAAAGGATATGTAAACTACAAGTACGTTGTTTGATGACAAATTAAGTTTGAATACAATTCAGTTTTCCCATCGACGGATAAATTTGAACAATGTAGAAGTATAACAATATGTATATTCGAAACATAACAATTACGTCCAAATGCTCTTTGTAAGTTAAGTACGAGTCTTTTATCAATGAAAAATTCAGGTTTGCAAGAATTTATTTTGAAAGTCCAACTCGTTCAAATCGTTTCGTGATTTTTTCGAAATGATATCATGTCACAAACAGTTTTATGCAATAAATTTATTACAAGAACATCTAAACTTTCGACTTCCTTGCCTTCCTACTACTCTCCTGATCGTGTTGATCTGCATGGCTTTAAAACTCAGGTACAAAGATTTTTATCAGGGATGGATATTTCTTAGTTCCGATACCTGCATTTTATGTATCTCTTTGCAATTAAGTGGGTTCAGGACACTTTTCAAGTCGGATATTCAAGTCTTTCCCAGCCTTGGTCTGAGCGAATTGGGATTAAAAATAGCGAATTCGTGAACCAATCTGATAGAAATTAAGGTTGTTTATCTTGTAGATAGCAATCACACATTAATAACATTTTTTATCATTCGGAAACTAATGGTAGAAGACTTTTTTAGTTTATTTCTTACTGAAATTCCCTCTGAGCAAAGTTGTAAGCAACACTAAAATGAATAAAATTATCAACTGCATTCTACATGAAAAACAATCCATACATAACTCAACAACCAGTAGAAAGTAGATATAAACAGCGGTATCAATTCTGACCGATGTCAGCTACATATCTGCTTTATTCTGTTCTTCTTCGCTTCGCATAACAGGCAGGAAATGTATTATATTAGGATGAGAGCATTCCTAAGGACTGTGCAAGAGACGTCGTTATCAGTTTGCGTGTACGAGAACACGCGCGGATTTTATGTAAACAAACACCCGTTGCATTTGTTTTTGTTTTCAAAGGACTTTTTCGATTGGAGATGAAAGCGACGGTTACAGACTGCTAGTAGGCGGCTTTTCCAGCAGTAGTAGCAAAATCGGCGATTCTATGGCTTGGCATAACAACCAGAGGTTTTCTACACACGACCGTGACTTGGACTCGGCAACTACGAATTGCGCGATACGTCATAAAGGTGGATGGTGGTATAATGCTTGTCGTCATGCCAATTTGAATGGACTATATTGGCACGGCGGAAAATACAAGCACAAGGAACCAAGCCCGTATGCAACCGGCATTGATTGGTTCCATTGGAAAAACCATGCTGGCCCATGGTATTCTCTCATGTTCACAGAAATGAAATTTCGATGATTCGGGCTATCGCATTATTCGTTAAAAGTTGAAAATATGTACATAGAAGATTAACAGGCTTAAAACGTTTTTTGCATAGGATTCTAGCCATATATGATGTATTGTCAAAAGTTTTATTAGCAATTTAATAGTGGACAATGCACTATTGATACTAAAAGCTGGTATTGTTGACAAAGTACTTTACAAAGACTTTTTGATTCAAAGATTCCAAAAGAACTAATTTCGGAATATTGAATGTCTGACATATTACTCATTACTATTAACATCTCTATAGGCCAATTTCATCATCCAAACGCAGGTACTGGCTTTACCGCTCAGTGAAAACTGTATACTACTAAATGTTGTCATAAAAAGAAAGGAAAAAATAAAATAGTCACCATAATGAACGTGTCGACTGTTGTTTTCATCCTTCTCACAGGGGCAGCATCGTCCAAAACGTCTAAAATCGGGGTAGATCATCGACAAAACTTCAATGTTTCAGCGAGCCTATCCTTGCCTTACAAACTTATTACTTTCCCGGCTTACTGACTCAGCAACCCGGAAAAGTAAATAGCGTATGGCATGATAAAATAAAGCGCGTAGCCAGAAAAGTATCTCTCGACTCTAGGTAAATATTTTTAAAAAATCGCATTTTACCAATCGCTGTCAATATATATCTCGGTAAAAAAATAAAAAAAGTAAAAAATCGGTTTTAAAATATCGCATTTTACCATTGGTTGTCAAAATTTATTTAATTTCGGGATAGTTTTTAACGATATCCTGACGACTGAAACAGTATTTACGGAACAATGCTAAAACCGTTTCTCTTAACAAGTAGTGGGAACGAATGACTCGGTCAATTCTCGATTATTGCGAGGTGATGAATCCGTATTCTGAGGTCGTTGCCTGTACGAGCGCATACAACGTCGTTAGCTTAAAACGGTGTTTATTAATTATGCGCCAGTATATATTGGATACAATCGGGCGTCTGACGCATTTAAAATTGCCCCCATTTCATATTCTATGTTACAGTGGTGATGATAGTTTATACTCCACATCACGATAGACCAAATGCTATTTGAGAGTGAAGCTTTTATTAATATAATAAGTATTTAGGTTGACAAAAATTATTGGCTTTATATATATATATGTAAGAAATTATTAATCAAAAACAATATATTGAAAGAAAAACAAACATATAATTTGAAAAGACAAATTAAAACAAAAAATGTACAATTGAAAAACTTCTACTATGAACTAGACTTTTTATCGTCGTCTTTCTTATCGTCGTTTTTCTTGTCATCTTTTTTGTTATTTCTTTCTCTCTCCTTTTTTGTGGGCTTCTTTTTTGGGTTCCTTGATCTCGCCGGAGGAGTTGTCGGCATTGCCGCGTAAGGATTGTAGTTATAAAGATTCATGCCCATGCCCATACCGCCACCCATCATGGAGAAGCTACGTTGTTGGGCGTAAGGGTTCGATAATGGATTTTGAAATTGTGGATAAGAAGAGTCTTGAGAATAACCCTGATTGCCTTGTTGAAAAGATGGGAAGTTTGAAAATGGGTTATATTGTTGTTGTTGTTGCTGCTGCTGTGGTTGGCCCCAGAAATTGTGACTTGGTCTCTGTTGAGCATTTGCTGCGTTGTATAAGTTGGGTCCTCCTCGTTGGCACTTGCAGCCATCTGGTACCTGAACAATTAAGTAAGCAAATATTAGAAGTGGATAATATTTCCTTTCAAATAATTTTATTACAATAAGTTTACAAAACATTGACTATTGATCTTCAAACATAGCCCTCTTCAGCATATAATTTGAAAAGGTAATTTTAGGTTTGGGCTCTGATATCACTATTTAATATCATAATTAATACTAAAAAACAATTGGTAAAATATTTTACTTTTAATGAAGATAATAAGTAGTAATTATAGCCACCAAAGAATAATTGATAAATTTGTATTAAATTATTATTTTTATCGTAAATCATGCTGTGTACGCCTAAATGTAATTTGATAATTAGCCTGCTCAAATTTGGTAATTAAGACGAAATGACGTCAAAATAGTGATTATATTTTCCTATTTCCTCAAAAAATAATAAATAAATTAGACTTACCATAATGTATAATGATTCGAAACGAATGACTTTAGAAAATTGTGGATTTTTCATTAAGTATGGAAGCATGTTCAGGAACGAGCTGCTGCTCTGTGATCCGCTTTGAAAAAGAAAATATCGAAGCATTGACGGGCTCATCACATGACTTTGGGGTTGTGGCATCGTATGTGTCTGTGGCATGTACCCTTGAGGCATTTGGTATCCTTGTTGATATTGTTGCTGAGGATAATAATATGAGCCTTGGTGCTGTTGAGCCGCTGGAGCGGGTTGGTGTTGGGTATTGGTATAAGTAGGGTCGTGCGATTCTGTATTTGTTGCTCCATCTAGGCTTCTTTCTTGAGGTTCTCCTTCCTCTTGGTTATCATCAACGGGCACCGGTGGCGCTGGGGGCGCAGGGAAATATTGTTGACCGCCCATTGAACCCTGTAGCGGATTTCCATATGCCTGACCTGGTACAGGTGGTGCGGGATATTGCGGAGCTTGTGGCATCTGAGTTGTACGGATTGTATTGTCCTTGATAATAACCTTGAGCATTTTGAGGAGGATAGTTACCCATTTGTGGATAACCTTGAAGATTCTGAGCTAATGACTGTAATTTCAATAAATCAGATTGAGAACCGTCAACTCCAGAAGGATACATTGTTTGCTGATTGTTTGGATAGTAATTCTGATGTCCATGCATCATTGGATTATAGTAATGGGGCTGTCCACCCATGCCATAATTCGGAACAAAACCACCCATGCCAATTTCTCCGGATCTTGCTTTGGGGATGATTTTGCTCTTTTTGTTGTCATCATCGACATGTCCCACCTCTCCTGTTCTTGTGGCTGGCTGGTGGTAGTGGTGTGAATTAAAAAGATCAGGGTATTGCTGCCCTCCAGTGTTATCTTGGGAATCGTACTGATACGTTTGCTGTTGTTGGTGCCCTCCAGTGGTTGTCTGCGATCCGTACTGATACGTTTGTTGTTGTTGATGTCCTTCAGTGGTTGGCTGAGATCCGTACTGATACATTTGTTGTTGTGGCTGTTGAGCCTGATAATACATACTTGTTGCATCTGTTCCTTCGGTATTGTAAACAATGAAGTAATTTCGTTCAATTCTGTATTGCTGTTTACAAAATCTTGCTGATTCGCTCTCACAAGTACATCTTTCTTCATTTCGGCACGAGCATGGTTGATTTTTTATTCTGGAATTAAGTGAAATAAATTAAGAAACTTGTCGAAAAGGAAGAAATAGCATTAGACGCGGATTCAACTGTAACTGAGTTGAGAGTGTCAAAGAACCTTAAATTGTAATTTTTATACTGACATTTCAAAGCTAGTGAATTTAACTAGTTTATCATCGATGCAGTTTTTACCACTGTCAAAAATTCATGCCAAGCTTGGGAAAACGATATTTGTATTTAACAAAAGCGGATCGTGTGGGTGATCAATTCGGAGTGCTTGAAAAAGTATATGCACAAATTATCCATAATCTACTTACGCGCAAATTTCTCCTTTAATTTCCTTGAATGAATATATAATTTTTCTTGAACTTGTTTTTATAGCACCTGGATTGAATCTATAGTACATTGATTGGGGATGTTGGGTGACTCCAGTTGTTGGGTTAAAAAGACATTCTTTCTTTGCACATTCTCCTTTTACTTTCTTGGACTCTGTCCATAGCGATTTTGAGCTTTTGGTGCACATATCTTGTTGTCTTCTGAAATGAAAATGGAAATTTGTTCAGTATATGCGAAGAACAATTGATAGTCTTTTCAATGTTTATTCAATTGCATATTTATTTAATTCATATATTCGTGAGTTTATGCTTTTGAATTATTATATTTTGCAACAAATTTAATGGTTAAGCTTCGTAATTTTGTTGTATAAGTGTCAACGACGTTTTAAGGTTTGAAATCAAATACTACGTATTGTAGTAATTTAATTTCATGGAAAAAATGCTCTTAAATGTACATCAATGAAATGCTAAAAAAAACTTACGCGTCACATAGATCCAATCTTTTATTTCCTCTTTCTCTGGAACGTCGTCTCCCCGCTCTAGCCAATACCTACAGGGAGAAAAGTATGATTGTGCTATGTCAATGCGAGTATCAACTTGCAGATAAGTGTCAATAGCTAACACATATACTATCAGGAGCAGTAATATTTACACTGTTTTCAATTTGCATACACATTGTAAAATGATTGCAAGCTTGTAATATCATGGACTTTCATCGAATAAAATTATATCCTAGATGAGCAACATTTTTTTTCGATCATAATCATGTTTTACATTTTGAAATCGAATTTTCAAATGACTTATCATTCCATATTACATGCACTGTAACGAAAAATGCAACAAAATCACTGGTCTTTCACAGCAATTTTATTTGGCTGCACTGAAAAAAATTTAAAATTGACTTTCTTGGCCAAGTATGGGGTGTTGATGGAACGCGCCGCGAAGGTGCGGTCCATCAACAGCCCATAACTGGCATTTATCTCATCAAGATGGTGTTTTATTTACTTTGGAAATATGTAGTTACTGCAGATGACCAGTAAATTTACTGTACCTTTGTTACAGTGTATTAAATCCATAATATTTACTGTTCTTACCTCAAAAGTATTATTGGCGAAGCAAATTCCTATAACCGCCATAAAAACAGCAAGAAGTGCTGTTTTCTTCATCTTCGTTTCAGACTGGTGATAATATCAAACAACAAAAATATTTTTTCTCCCTTTTCTTTATTCTAATGGTCAATATTTGTCAAAATATTTTCTTATGAGTTGGATTAAATTTTTCAGCCCTTATATACCAAGATTCTAGTCACGTTTGTGCGTCACAAAACATAATTATTAGATATTTGTCGTTAATTTTCGAATTTCTTCGGGCGCATTAAAAATTGATTGTATACGTCAATTTCAACTAATTGCGCCATTAAATACAAAGTCCCACGGTAACGCGTCTCCGAAGTTATTTAGCACAAATTCGATGCTAAATTCAACCATTTTGATCATACATAAACCATAGATAAAAAAGACAATTTATTGACTGCTTATGCTTGTGCTTGGATTAATTTTTTCAAACAGAATTGAAATTTAATATTACTTGAACATAAATTTGAATATTTTGTATCGTCTTTAATCAAGCATCTATAGCAGGTGAATTTATCTATGATTCATGCTTGATAGAAGATTGTATAAGAAAAAGTTATAGTTTTGGAATTCCGCAGTTTAAAATTATTTAGCCAACATACCTGTTTTTGCCCCCGTGAACTTAGTTCCGAGATTCCTAGTCACATAATATTGGGGTAATTTGTTTTTCATTTGAATCAAACATTTTTCAGTTTCTTTTGTGGGATTTTCTGACCACAAATCGTGAGGAACATTATTTACAAACATAAAAATTAAAATGCAAATTATTATAAAAAATAATAATTTGAAAATGATCAGTCATTTGAATGCGGTATTTGAACACCTGCCCAAAAAGACCTAATAATCTATATTTATTAATTATGAAGACTTTTCATTCGGAACAATGATTTCGTGACCACAACGTTCCTCTTTTGTCACATAAACATTAGTTGTAAAAATGCTGATCATGAATGCAAATGGTTGTAAAAAAAATTTCAACTATTAATTATGTTAAAATAGTTTTAATTTTGGAAAAACAATATAGTTATTTGAAAAAATGTTCCAGTATGCACAAAATTGCCACTTTTTGCTTGGCCTTTTCGTGGACAGTAAATCATCTGATTGTTGGTATAATGTGCTTGATGTTGTAAATATTGGTGTTATTTCAATATTGACATCAAAAACGGATTTGACGTGTTTATGAGCAATTATGGATACGTCTAGAGATGTATCAGTATCAGCTTCTGTTATTGATATTTAAAATCCAAAAAAACATTCATTTTGACCAAATATTATACGTTTATAGGATTTTTCATGAAATAATTGACATATTTCTAAATTCTTTTTGACTTTTATATTTACCAATACAACTTTCAAACTTCAATTATTGCTTTTTCACTGTGACGTTACTTATGACAAATAAGTTTGTGTATTATAGAACAATTGATTTGGAATAATGCAAATGAACAAATGGATTCGAACTATAAAACACGTAAATCTATTATTTATTAAATGCAGAACAAAAAGGCGCGTGGTATTTTTGATAGTATAACGCAAATCATAGATGAAACAGCAAAAGAATCACATAGGTAGCAACAAATTCGGAAAACTGGATAACATTAATAAAAATTGGCGTAATAAAATCAATATTTTGAAATTTTGCTGAATTTAAAAGGGCTTAAAAGGCCCTTCCCATCATTTTATTAATTCGCAAAGAGGGTGGGCGGACCCTCTCATCCAGATGTCTATCGGGAAAAGTCCAGCGTAGAACTATTTTTATTTAAGTTCACTTCGAGAAAGGCCGAGAGCAGTACCCTTAAAAGAACCAACTAACAGCCACATTTATGATGGAGAGCTATTAAAAGATTTAGTTAGTACCAGCAACTGCACTCCGAACGGAAAACCTCCTAAACGGAACTGAACCGCCATGATAAATTGTATTGAGTAGTATCTGCTCTGGGCAAGGGTGAAAAACAATCTACCACTTCTTTGCTTCCTTTTAGTCGCCTTTTTACAACATTAGTGTTGGTGTCGTAGCCTTGGCATTTTGTGACGCGAAACATAAATTATTGTAGGAAATTAAAATTCTCTTGAGAAATTAAAAAACGGTCATTATCAACATAATAGATTCCTAATAGTATGATATGTATTCAATTTATGTAATCAAAAAAATTCTTTTCCCATAAAAAAAAATAAAGCAAAAATTTTACTTCGCATTTTTTATTGACCATTTATATATTATCATTTATATAAGCGTGTTTTAAGCAATTATCAAACATAGGCCATAGATGGAGAACGTTTCTAAATAGCGTCAGGCTTTTGCACACTGTCCGTGCATGCTTGACAAATGATATTCCAATAACGCGAAGTTGACAAAATCAAACCAAAATTTTAGTTTAATTAACCGCTTATTTCAAAACGCACAATTATACATTACTTCTATTGTCACTAAGTTCTAATTACACCCAAAATGAACAATTAAGAACCACAAATTAGATAAAAATTATAAGTTTTCTAATAATTAAGATAAACAATTAAAAAATAATTGAAACTGTCCATAACCTTTTCGGCTACTATGAACAAAAAGCAACGTCATTTCCAATGACCTTTAAAGCAGGAATTGCGTAAGAATATGTCGCCTGGTCATTCCAATAAATAATTTAATCGTCAAATATGTGCCACAGATGGACCGTGCCTTGACGCCGCGATCCATCAGTGACCCACACGTGACTCATTGCGATTTAATATTTTCCTTTCCGATATGACAGAGGGTTTAGGGCAACGTGCTTACATACAATAACTTGAACTTGGGGTTAATATTTATAATGTTTAAGTGGTGCGTAGTTTTACGTAGCATGTCCTAGAAATAGGTCGCTAAATACGGAAGGATGCGAGAATTTGATGGACGTTAAAGCCGTCGTGTATGTAGAAAAATGGCGTCCAACTATTAACTACTAGAATTGGCATAAATATTGGAAATAAATAGGATATACATATTGAGGAAAAAGTACTTCAACTCAAATTATTTGAATGGGAATAAATTGGATTACTCCTAACATGGATTTTGTTAATGACAAACAGTAACGAAATATGTCTTTGCTTTTTGAGCAACAAGTAGAGAGCACCGTTCAGACAAAAAGTACCTACTAGTATCAGTAACGTAAACCTTTGTCAAAGTTGTCACTTTAGCTGTATTTCATAAATCAAATAAAAATGTTATGAATAAAACCATGATACATCTTTCCGTCTCACAAATAGGCAGTGGGTTTTGGGGCGCGCTTGGGCATAAGTGACACTATAAAAGATTATTTCAACGAACGATTTTTGATTCGTTATTTTCAACGATATTTTTCCAAGTCATATTCTTGAAACAGGAAATAAAACTTACACCCAGGGTGTAATAACTTGGGTAGGCTCAGCCGAACCAGAAAGATCATGTCTTCAAAACGCATTAAGCCTGTGCGTTTCTAAATGATTACTGGTGCGTGACTGTTATCACGGTGATCCACTCAAATTGACTTGTTATAAAAAACAGCCTTTTTTAAACCCCAATTGTATTATATTGTCGCATTACACAGACTCATCCATAAATTTCATAGAGTAGATTTAATGATCATAACCGATTTATCTTTGGCAAGCATGAGTTACAGATGAACCGCTCTTAGACCCCGCAATCCATCAGCGACCTATGCTTGACGACAATATATGTTGCGCAAAAAATTCTCGTACTGGACTCCATTTCTGTAGTTATACACAAAATTTTAAATGTAGACTATGGCCGACAAATATAACCATTCACAGTACTAATATAATAAAGGTAAATATCACCGCTGACTTAAAATAATCTCTTATTTTATTAGAGTACGGATAATTTTGTGGGAGGTAGAATACACTACGTAATTTGTGACAAAAGACACTCAAAACGAAAGCACTCTAGTAGGCAATAGGCATTCAATTGTCGGACATGTTTAGTGTTACACGAGTAGCTCTTCAAATAGCAATTACCTCGTGTACTTATGAGCTTAATTGACGGATTAAAGCTGGCTGTGTAATATTAACTTCGTTGAAAACTTGGAAGCTATATTTAATATAAGAAATAGGAAATGTGTATGAATGACACATGCGTGGAACATATAGAAAATATATTACATTTTTCTTCAAGATATGTAGAATTGGATTCCAGAAATTTCTCATTCTTGATCTCCGTTCAATTTTCAACTGTGTCATCTGGTGTCCACGCGTTATGTTTTGCTGCATATATTTATACCTCAATCTAATAATATTATAATTTCAAACTTGGGATACTAGTGGGCGCTCGTCAGTGTGGTATTAATCAGAACATATGTTCCTACTAAGTGTGAAATACAACAGTGATGGCGAAAAACTTTTCTAAATAACCATTGAAAGGCTAAAAAATGCCTGACATTTTGTATGCGTGGATAGATGCGGGAAGAAGATATAATTGTGGGATGAATCAGTTATTTAACTTAATTTCTGACAGAACTTTTCTGATTAAATCATGTTGCCTCCATGTACAATATCCATGTGATATTTAAAACTAAAATATCAACACTTCTCCACCTATGTCAAAATAGAAGTATGTTATTGGCGTTTCATTAAATGTAAGTTATGAATAACATTAATTGTGGTCAGTGGTTAACAAAATAAAATTTTTTATACAACATGGAAATAAACAATTCATCATTTTGTGGAATATAACATCAATGATGTTTCACATTTTGATTTCTATTACGGCAATATTTCCAATGGAATATGTTGAAAAACGCTACCTTTAAAATAGGATCATAAAAGTTTTAACTTCTAAATGACTCCTATATTAATTCATGGAAATTCATTATCCAGACCTTCCAGGTCTAGAACCCAAATTCACCAGCTTGTGATTAGGGCCGGTCAATTCGATTCAGTGATTCGAAGCACAAATTAATCGAATCAATCGTAAATCGTTCATCGGAACGGAACAAAAACAGAATAAATTAGAATTTTCATTTTTAAAGACAAAATGCAATCGATTTTGGTCACGTTTGACCAAAATCGAATACATTTTGCCGTTAAAATATGAAAATTGCTGGTCTCAGACATGGGATATGAATGCATTGCCTTCAGGTCTATTTATGCTATTATTAGTATTCCGAAATTATACATATCTTGATTTTTAGAATAAAGACAAGTTGTAATAATAAAAATGGAATATTTGCTATCTACATGGAATTTATGATTCATTTCGACTTGAAAAAGTTATTCGAATCAGATTCGAATTCCAAATGATTCGGTTTTACCAGCCCTTAATGTGATGCAATCACGATAAACACCTGTAAATGTAACAATATGCATGTGTTGATAACTTTACCGGTGCCTTTATTATGTTTCAAAATATTCAAAAAATAACAAACATCACAACCATGAATCATATTGAATATCAACAACGGTAAAAATATGTTAATATATTTTACATATAACATAAGTTTCAAATCTCTTTGTTTTACGACCCATTCGTCAAACTAAAATCAATATTGGAACGATTGAATTGGGAGAACAACGATAAAAACATTGTGAAGAGTCTCTTGAAAATTGTAAGGCTAACTACTGGGAACAGGGACTCGTAGCGAACAAGGCTCTTCAGTCATTGTTCCTCGGCATCTGGCAAATTCATTCCATTGGTGCGGTTGGCGGGAATTGTCAAAATTAAACTCACAGAATAAAGGTAAAATGTAGTGTTCAGTTCTTCAAGGATAAATCAGTTTTTTCGACGTATTCGTGTGTATCGTTGATTGCAATTTTGATACGGCGTGGTTGAGCTCCCCAGCAATGAGCCACCGATGGACCGCACCTTGGCGGTGCGATCCATCGGTGACTCATAATTGACAAAATATGTTTGGGAATGAAATTTCTGATTGTGTAAGTTATTTGATGGCTAAATGAAATGGGATTGGTTACTGGACATTGAAGTGAAATATTTTTGCTAATACAGTACAATTTGACTTGCTCCACAATGGTAATAGTTAATACAACTGTATCGTTTGCAAAAAGTTATGTTCGAAAATTTTGCAGTCGATTACGGAAGGAAAGGGATCGATTTTTATAATTAATGCGATAACAAGATGAAATTCAGAACAGTGAAATTAAAATAACATTTGGATGCCGAATATGTTCAAAAATTGTTTTAATTTAACATTCGGATGTAGCGGTGAATTAATTGATGATTCATTGCGCAAATAATTATTAATAATAAATTATCAAAATTGTCTGAACGATAGCTTCAAAACGCTATGCTGTCGCAATTGGTATTATCGAAATAAAATATTGCAACAGACTTCAAATGTTATGTGCGAGTTTAAAGTGGGTGACATATTTATTTGTTTATTTAATTTTTTTATTCCCCAGAAGCAAAAATTTTGGAGAAATTGAATAAATTAAAATCACTTGATCGAAACCCAACCGTTGTAAAAGCCTCACAAATTGCATATTTATATTAATATGTAGACAAGATATTGAAGAGAAGTTAAACCGGATATATTGCGTGGTACGGAAAAGTGCTAATTAATAATCCACAAAGGTTATTCCTTGTGTGCTCAACAACTCTACAGTATATATGTATTATGGGAAAGAGCAATACTGTATGCTAGACACATTGTGGAAACTTGCTTAATTTGATATTTTTTTTATTGAGTAGTAGTCTTAAATCAGTTATCACAACAGTTCTAAAATGATGGTGGATGATATTCCAAATAATCTGGACGATTATGGCTTTCTAACGTGCAGAGGTCTAATTTTAGACAAAAATTATGGAAATAAAACCAATTCTCACTCAGTTGATGATCTGCTTCTTGATGTAAACAAAAACCCTTCACGTCTTATTTTTGGTGAGCGTCATCAAAATGACGCGCTCATTAACAGAAATCGCAAAAGTAATGGAAGTATGCATAGTCGTCTAAGTACGAGTCAGCCTAGTTTGAACAAATACAAGAAGCTAGAGAAAAGAACGATTAAAGTAAGATTCGAAGTGAGTGAAATAAACAACAAAGAGAACAAAAATGGAATAAAAAAAGAATCAAGTAGAAACATTGCCGAAACGGATCACGAAAAAAGTAAAGAAACTAATCAGAAAAATGTAGGAAAAGACAATAGATCATCTAAAAAAAAACAATTTGACAATCACAAGAAGAAAGATACTTGGTGGAAACATATTTTTCGTTCAAATAAAAGCAAAGCCGATACAAAAAAAGAAAACGATGTCATGAACAAAACGGCAAAAACCAATGAACAAAAACAAGTAAAAAGAGATAAAGTCAATGAAAGCATTGAAATAATAGAAAACCTTAGCTTCAGTGAACTTGATGGAAAAGTCGAAAAATCAGAAAACCACGAAGCTGGTTCTTTCTTGTTTTCTGAAAAATCGAATAAAGTGAATCGCTCCACCGGCAAAGACAAAAATGAAATCAAAAGAACGTTGGAAATAAAGAAGTTGGTTAGTAGTCCGGTCATGAAAAGAAGGATTGCATCAGCTGATAACCTATTGTCACTCTCACAAGAAAAAGATACTTTAACTAATATGGAAAGTAGGCGCATTTCTAAAGATGGGGAATACGAAACCATTCCTAACAATATTGAAAAAGTTTCTAGAAAGTCTAGTAAAAAGGAAAATAAATCAATAATGCTAAGAAAACAATCATCAAAAAAACTAAAATCAAAATTCTCCTTTAAAACTGGGAGTAAGAGAAATTCAGTACAATTTCCCTTAGAAACAGAAAATGATATTTATAATCGTATAGACGACAAAAGCTCAAAAGCATTCCACGATTATGACGACGTTTGTGAAGAAACGCACTTGAAAAGCTTGTATGTTCCTGAAGGATCAACGTGTTCGTCCAGTTCTGTTTATGAAAAATATCCTGCAAATAAAGGAATGCAAAGAAAAGTATTAGTTCACATTCACACCAAGTAAGTTGATATTTTTACAACTTCAGATCTATTCGGGTCGCGAAATACTTATTGCAAAGCAAAAGTACTGCTCAAAATAAAGTGATTGTATTTAAATAGTTACAGAAGGTAAAGAATGGATAAAATAGTACAAATATTGAGATTTTTTTATTAAAACGATAAGTATGGGTCACTGATGAATCGCGTCGATGAGACGCGGTCCATCTGTGGCTCATGCTTTACAAGCTAAAACTTTCGATTTCGTAATACTTACTGCAGCCCCGGGTCTAGAGCGCGCTCTAACGGATTTTTATTTTATTTCTCCAAAATATTATTTAAATATTTCTTTGATATACTCAAGCGTGTATTGTAAATATAATATTTTGTTCCTGAAGAATGGACACGGTAGATTGTTAACTTTAATATTTGAGACATTGCATTCTTTTTCATAATAATGTTTTTATTTTATTTTACTCAACCCGGGTGGTAATACCTTGAGTAGGCTGAGCCGAACTGGTAAGGAAATATATATTCAACAACTTCAACCTTGCTCGTCTATAAGTGGCCGCTAGTACAGGGCCTTGGTCAAGGTGATCCACTCTCAAGAAGTGGCTATCAAAAGTCGGGAATAGACCCACTTTATTGTATGTATGCTGATAAAATGGAAACAAACGTAAAAGCAAAAATTGGTCCTAAAACTTGTGTACACAAGTTTTAGACATTAGTAAGTAATTTCCGTATTTTATTAACAGTGAAGAAATGCCTATAAAAGATGGGATACCCCAATGGGTGGATCTCCCGTATCAATGTGCAAGTGCTTTGCAACATAGACATAAGAGAGAAGAACCAAGTCTATTGAGACGCAAACTCATCAGACCGGAACTGATTGAGTCATCCTTTGTCGGAGTAACGTCAATTCAAACGTCATTGGACAAGAATGAATATGTTGAAGAAAACAAGGAAAAGAGGTAGAAAATTCGTTAAATACTCTTCACTCTTTCCACACTATCTTGTTTCTGGTACATTATCTATCAGTTTGTACATAAATATTGGTCTATTTCCTTCATCGTAGCAAAAAAGAAGATACGGAATTCCTTTCTGAAACCACGACGGAATTATCGAAAAACACTTCGACTGTTAAGGTGTTAGTGCACAAGACTTTGAACGATGATAACGTTACTGATAGCAAATGTGAAATGGCAAGCTCAAGTGTTGCAGACTGTTCTAAACAAAGAGGTATGTACTATTCGACATATAAAGTGTGGGCGGACAGTGTACTTTTATTCGTCAGACATGGCCATTTGTTGGTTTTGGGATTCCATTCGTTTTTTAAATGTTCTAAAATCATTTGGGCCCGTTTCAGTTACAATGATACACCGTAATAGAAATGCGCTGGATCGATGCTTTTCGTCAGTAATTGGTGATAAAAAATAAACGTCAGAAACGACTTTTCCGGTCAAATTATTGGTTGTTCATGGAACGCGCCGCCAGTTGGCATAAATTTCATCGAAAACGCAATTTCAAATTTTAGAAATATATAATTACTGCTAATGAAACTGTAAATTTACTGCGCTTTTGTCAAATTTCAGTGTTATTAATTCTTTTAGTGACCATAAACATGACTCATATGCTCAACTGTATAAGTTCTAACTATGAATATATATTCGGATGTAATCGAATAAATACTGTTATTATTTTAGCAGCGAAATATGAAAAAGAAGAAATCATCTCCGGAATACCGAAGGGACCGTCTTATTTTGAGGTTACCACAGATAGAAAATCCACGATAGGTAAATAATAGACTTGCATTCAATATTAATGCAATATTAATCAATAAAATGTAAGATTACCAGTAACAAATCCTTTTTTAATTAGTTTAAGTGGACTGATTGGATATTTGAAAGCGCAGCAAAGCGTTTATAGTTTGCGACATCATTGTTTAGAAATTACATAAAACCCTATTCAGATGAAAAGTTTAATGGTTGCCTAGTCTCTCGAAAAAAATGTACATGGGAGAATATGGCAATATGCTGAATTCCTACTTTGTCAGAAATTCAATTTTGAAAAACATAAGCCACAGACGGACAGTGCTTTGACTGAGTCATATTTACAAACGATCATTTGACAATACATTCTCACCAAGTAACGCAAACAGATGAGGTGGATATAAGAAATAGAATAGCAAGAGCAACACAAATTCTTCTTCTAATTTTATATCTATCCTTTCTTTATTTCTATGCCTTTTTAGCTCAGAATACTGCTACCATGTTTCATGAAAAGCATGGAGCTAATAACACACATGAAACCGAAAGGAGTTTTGCACTAACAGGAATGGCAACGGACGAGGTAATACCATAATTTTTAAAGATTTTATATGTTAGACAGGCTTGTTGTTGATCACTGGAACACAATAAAACAATAAACAAAATATTTTGATATATTAAGCAAAAAATCACAAGATGACAATGTAATAAACAAATTATGTCCATAACCTCATGAGAAATATAACACTTCACATGACTTTGCTTCAATTTTACATTCAATCTACTGATATTTGTTTGGACCGCAGTATCTCTAACAACACGTCCGTTTACTCTACAGATTCCGGACATCATTGCAAAACGGCATCCATATCTTGCATCATCCGGTCCTTTACGACACATGGCAAAATGTATCAGACAGGCGCCTATAGCTAAACCGGTAGAAAAACTGTCGCCAACACGAAGTGAAAAATCAGTCCAAATAAATCACATTGACAATGATGTCAGGTAATATTGTTGATTCATATTAGAGTACAATAAGGAATAAGATATACTTTATCTAATGAAATGAAAACATCGTGAATATATGTTTAATATAAATGAACGCAACCTTCCCATTCCTATTAAATACGGAAATTTAGCAAATTTGTCCGTGAGTTACAGAATGAATTCTGTTATGCATTCTATATGAAATGGCACAAGTAGCAGTCGAAATATAAGTAATCAACGCATAGACCTTCTATTGCAATACTTCCCCTTGGTTTGCAATGGCGTAACCATAATCATATTGAATAAAATAGCTTGCACAGCATTGATGAAACAATCTTCATATTTCCAGGAGTCTGATAACCGCAGACCGGTCCCCAGACAGACAATGCTTGAGTGATTCCGAATATTCTACTTTTGAATACACGCCGCTAAAAATTCCGCAGATAAAAGAAACCTAACTTGGGTATGGTTACACAATATATACTTTTGATTTGAGATTATTGTCCTTGTCCTTGTCAAATCCTAAAACCTTATAATTTTTTTAGCACATAATTTCATTTTTATCTCAGAGTCTCTCCCTACAGGCATGCCTTTCTCATGAAAGATTTGACCCAGTTAAAGATCCCTTCTATCTTTTGTCCATTAAATTATGAAAATGGCAAAGCATATAGTATTTTAAGCTATTACATCTTATGTAATTCAACTTGTTCGACGTAAACACTCAAGTTATCTCAGTTATTAAACTTTTAAGATGCTCTGAATCACAAGAAAACATCACCAAAGTCCGGATCAAACACATCACTGGAGAGGTAAAATTTGTTTAATGGGTAAAACATGCTATGGATTAGAGATGAGCAATATTGCATATAACAGTAAAAGTAACACCGTCTGACCTAGGTCGAAATCTGAAAACTAAACTTATATTTAACTGATTTGTTTAAGCGCGAGACAGAGTGCGGAATCGAAAAATGTTAATTTCTCCGTAATTGGTATCTTGGAAATTCGGCCATAGATTTTCGTACTCTCGATACAGTAGCTCTCGATACTCTACTGCTACACTACGACGCGTCAATGACGATTTTTTATATTTGTTAAATGAATTAGTCACATGAGTGATAGTATATGTGTTACTGAATGACTTTAGCATATACAAAGATATTCATTAGTCTGACAATTCATCATTTAAAATATTTGTTACAACATGTTAGGCAGTATGAAATGCTGTGCTTTATTTGTCTATGTAACCTACTTTTGGCCTTGAAGCAACTGTGTCAAGATACCAATCTTGCACAAACGCCGTTCCGAACGAAGAGATTCGTCCGAGTCATCGTTTAAACTCCTATGCAAGACAATGTATAATTTAATACAAAATAGTAAATCAAAATGATTTGTCACATTCTACACTGATACGCTTTTAGTAACGTATTTAAAAGCGGCATGATAATGGGCCGAAGGGGAAATAATTTTGGGATGAAAAAATCGGTAGTTATAGCCCACACCATTGAATGTTTGTGTTTTTATAATTTCATCTGTAGATCGCCTAAGTCGTAAAATAATATTTCTAACTCTATATTCTAAGTTAAACACATTGTTACTTTAATTTATCAGAATCAAAGAAACTAATGAAATCCTTGTGAGAATGAAGGAACGTATTCAACGACTAGAAAGTATCAGCGATGAATCAAACGCTTTGCAAAACTGAACAAAAGGTAACTATTCATACTGCATACATGCAACAAAACATTTCTTACAGCTTACAGTATCAAGTGACAATATTTGTTGGCATTCCATACTAGTGTGTTGCTGAACCTGTAACCACTATTAAACCTAAAACAGACATACTAGCAAAAATCATAAATTAACGATTATCTAGCATTTGCTAGCAATTACCCAGCAAAGTTTTTAGCGATATTTTTATTATTAGCAGGTAAATACACAAGAACTTCGGGAACACCCAGCGCGTAATGACCAAATGAAAACAAACATGGCGAGGCAACCTTGTTGTGTCTCGAACAATCTCATGAACATGGCTTCACTACCTCTTCCGTTTGTGAAGACAGCAATGTCATCTGCCACAGCCGTGGATTTTACAAGTACTGGCAATACAGAATGCAATCCTGCAATAACTGGAAATACGGAATTAGGACAAAAAAATTCTAAACATAATTTGAACTTCAGGAAGTTGTTGTATAGAAAGATACAAGAAAGAAGTACGCATAATAATTTGGTTAGTCAGACATGTTTGACAGTATCGAGGGAAACGTTAGTTACCACACCAGAAAAAATCACATCCCACTTTTCTACTTCCACGACACCATGCGATGAAGGAAGTACAAAAGTTGATGAGGTGAGTAGAAAAAGAAATCATTCGTTTGAAATTTCGCCTCCAACGATGACATCGTCACCAAAACTATCACAAGTTGGGCATGAAAGAGAGCAAAATGTAATTAACGTAGCTAATGAAACTTTCGAATGTTCGGCCCAACCAGTCTCGTCTCCAACACGCCGCAGACTACGAATTATGCCTTTTACGCTACCGCTACCGAAAAACACTAGGTATAGCAGTGATGGTATATTTGGAGAAAGCCAATTTGGTATCGACAGAGATGACGTTACTTACAAGGAGTCGAATTTTGTCAAATGTAAAAACCAAGTGACAAAAACACGATGTGATACAGACGAAAACCTGAAATGTGAGACAAGAAAGCATTCTCAACATGCATTTGATGAAAAAACTCCTCGTCTGCCTGAGGGAACAATATCTACTTTGATCATGTCTGAGAATTCAGCTTTTGAAGCGAGTAAAAAACATTGTGCACGCACAACAAATACCACAAAAAGCATTGAAGCAGAAATCAACAAACACATATATCCACCATCTGGTAATGATCATGACAAAGCAAATTCTGTCTATGAGCACTCGAAATGTAGAAAAACAATAAAACCACCCAGTAAACACAAAGATGAGAAATTGTTTTCTGCCAATTCCTCGATGACAGATAATAACCAACACACGCACCAATCTAGTTCGACTGAATACGTAAATTACGATCACGGTTACCTAGATGAAGTTACGGGGCGATATATTTCCGATTTTGAACCAATTACGGAAAATTGTGGCAACGATAGGTTGCAAGATATAATTTTTCAACAAGAACAAATTAGATCGACAATCTTAAACGAAATGCATCTCGTAAAATCCCGTTATTCTCAAGCAGATGAGGATGAGTTCGTGTATCAAGGCAAAAACAATCGGGATTTTATGTCACTAAAAACGTATTGTCCTGATGATAATATCTGTCCACTACAGGAAGTAGAAGACGAATTTACCTCAGACGACGAGACACTTTGTGACTCAGTGGAGACTGTTTCTGTACTTGAGGCAAGCGATGATAGTATGGTTACCCAGCAAGGAAGCGAATCATCTTGTTACAGGCCAATTTGCTTTAATGATATCATCTCATCAGAATCGAAACTACATTTAGATTTGAACAATTTAAGTGCCTTTCGCGACAATTGCATGCCATTTGTTGATAACGACATGCCAAAGGCGATAGAAAGTAACCACAAACCTCGTGTGGTAAAAAGATATTGGAGAAAAGCACAAGATAAAAATAGTATTGCTTTCAATGGACTTGTTTGCGATGATTATGAAACTGATTTATGAATATAAAGCCGATCGGAGAATGTTAAACATATTTCGATCTACCATAAAAACGGATTTATTCAATTTACTTTAGATTTGTGGTAAAAGGGATATGAGTCATACTGTACCATTGTTTTGTAGTTTAAATATCTCCTTGTTTATCAACAACAATTAATGAACCCGTCACTTTAAATCGCAATATGTCTGTGATTCATTTAAACATAGGAATATATTAGTTACTAAGTATTAAAATCACAATTTTCTATGTCTTTCTTTAATAAAATGAAATAAAATAAAAATGACTATTTTAAAAGAGAATATTTTTATGCAGTGAATATAATTGGTATCAAAAATAGGATAAGTAGGCTTATGCCGCACTGGTGTAAAAAACAGGGGGTTCAAGAACATGTCCATTTTTAAATATGCTAGGTATTTTAGCTAAGATTTACTTAAAAAAAAAACTAATAGGTTCTCATAAATTACAGACACAAATGTGGTTTGCGTGTGTTAACAAAATTGTCACCAACCAGTAATTAAAGCTGCTGAGGTGTGAAGTTTCAATGAAAATAGAAAATTGATCAATTAAGTCGATTTATAAAATCATAAAAAAGGTATCAAATTTTAAATTGATCGGAAAAGGGCGTGTTTAAGTAAATGTTTAATCTGAAAATCGAGCTAGAAAATATTTGGGCAAAACAGGTTTTTATTAAGTATGAGTCACTGATTGATCGCGCCGCCAAGGCACGTCTGTCTGTGACTCATTCTTGATAAAATTAAATTTAGTACTAGGAAGGTATGGGCGCTGCATGTAGGTCCTGATTTGAGTCGTTCATTTTATAAATAAATTAAAAATATATATAATAAATTGAGGATTACACTAATTTACTTCAAATTACTTTGCCAATATATAACATTTCGAGAGCACTTTATCGAAACCTGAGATAATTACCGGATAGAAATCATTGTTAACTTTATCCGCTTATCTAAGTGTGTTTAATTAAAAACTGGCAATTATGTAGCGCAAAAGAATTTCGATTTTAAGCCTAAACGAACAAAAAAAATTAATAATGCCGGAAATTTAAAAAAAATAATAAACTTTTTATAAATCAATATAAATGTATTTATAAATATAAAACATGCAAATTCAGAAAGGGTAAGAAGTTTTAGGTGTGCTGGATTTATCAGTTGTTTCATCGTGTAAAATATTATGTTTCTATGAAGTAAAGGTAGTGCCTAGTATGAGGTATATTTATAATGATAAGTTATATTTTTGTGTTTAAAGCACTTGCATAATTTACGCCTTCGGCGTTCTCGTATTGGTATAAAAATAGCATCGTTAGGGCAATATCTACTAGAATTTCGTTTGTTTTGTTTGTGTATCGGGAAATATCGTACATATACATTTTCAAAATGATTCAAATCCTTCTTGTTATCTCCATGTTATTGTCTGCATTGGGATCATGTAATAAAATTGAGAAGAGAGCAGCACAAGAACCAGTCAAGGTAAGACAATTGGATGAAATCGGTGAATCAAATATGGAACATAGAAAAATTGGCAAAAACACGTTTGGTCAAATATGGGTATATGGCCCGGCTTGGAGGCCCAGTACACTTCATGAATGTACTTCGCCAGCAGCTGGAACACGTAAAAGATACACGATTATAGCAAAAGTTCGTGCCCATTGCAGTTACTTGGAATAAGTCGCTGGATATCTTATGGACAAGACATGGCAAATAACTTTAATTTGTCGAGGTACAAAAACTGGCATATTTTGTGACTCATAGAAATTACCCTGGTAAAACGTTGATTGCGCTGTTAGCGAAAGAAAAATTCGTTTTAATTTTGTTCATATGAATTTATTTGATTGTAGCTAAGAGGTGTCGAATGTTAATGTCTTCTGACTGTGCAATAGTTCTTTTTATTTTTGCGCTTATATTCATATTCCTCAAATACTCAAATACTCACATCTGCAATACTACAACAGTAAACGAACGTGCTATTTTATAGGCTCCAATATTACCTTAGTTCCCGTGTTTTTAAATTTTCCTGTTTTGCTTTTTTCGGCAGGAGAACAAAATGAGCAGCTGGATTCCTCTAGCAATTTTGCCGCAAATGTTTATTCCACCTTGCAATGAAGACAAGTAAGTTTATTGAAAAATAGAATGTAGCACCATGGAAAAAACCTTTACATAATCCCAAGTTTTGCATCAAACTCGAGATGCTGCTTCCGAACTTGCTTGGAGTAGATTATAAAAATTGAAATACTAGTTCAATAGGTTTAATAGCCTTCGTTACTAAATGTCTCGAAGACTACTAGCGCAACGCTAATTTTTCCCGAGAGATCCTTTTGTTCGTGAAAATATATATGGCGTCTAGGACTGGGCAATTAGATTCGGTGATTCGAATGGATTCGAAGCGCAATTTATTCGAATCAAGCGCGAATCACTCATAGGAATAAAAACTTGCCAAATAATTAACAAGAAATGTCATTTTTAACGACAAAATACAATCGATAGTGGTCAAACTGGACCAAAATCGATTATATTTTATCGTTAAAATATGAAAATTGTTGCTTTCAGTCATGCAACATGAATTAAAAATACACTTGATTTTAACGATGGAGACAAGTTGTAATATTAAGAATGGAATATTTAATATTGACATGAGATTTATGATTCGATCCGAAATTATTCGAACCAAATTCAAATTTCAAATGATTCGGTTTTGCTCAGCCCTAATGGCTTCGTTATTCAAGCACATAACCGCGCCGGCAGTGGTGGTGGCTAGGGGTGGTTCTATAACAGTAAAACACATTTTATTAACGAAAAGTTCTCTATATTGGGAGCAAAACATTAAAAACTATAGTAATATATGCGATTGAATCAGATTCAAACTTTACGTCCGAATCGGAAATAAAAGCATCTGAAGATGGCAGCTAGGGCTGTAAAAACCGAATTATTTGACATTCGAATCTGAATCTGATCATTTTTTCGAATGGAATCGCTAATTGCATAAAAATGACAAATATTCAATTTTTACCACCCCTATTATTGTCTCCATTATAGCAATCAAAAAATTTTAGTTACTACTAATACTAATTAGTACTAGTTTAGTTACTAATTGTAAATATTAGCGTGAACAGACTTGGAAGTAATATATTTCTATTACACTCCACGTCTTAGAGCGAAAATTTTCAATTTATAATCAAAGGTGAAAAATCCACTTTATTTAGCAAATTTCGAATTGCCCAGCCCTAATGGCAACCCGATCTGATGCTGATGAGAATTCCATAACGTGACGTGATTTTTACGCACTTGAGGTCATATCAAACAATTTGTATATTTTTCTTATTTTTACCAGAAATTGTCATTGCAGATGAACTAAAAGAATTTTGTTTTCAGATTACATATATTTTTTATTTTTAGACAAGAACAAAAATGCTTTAACTCACCACCGAAAAACATGAAAACGTTATCTGATGGGTGTGACATAGTTACTTGTCTATCGGTTGTTTTCAAAGTTAAAATCGGAGAAGAAAATGTCTCATTATTATATCCAGTAAACGTATTTGGTTGGATGTGCAGGTAAGAATAAAGTCATTTTGTCAATGATAGTTCGTGTAAAATTATATTCGGGTGGGTCATTAGTTGGTCGCAATTAGGGATGCAAGTTTCGAATATTTGTTGGAATCGAATCTCGAATGAAATATTTTCTGATCGTATCTTTTCGAATATGATAGAGTATATTTTAAATCCTTATTCATTTTTGCTTTTCCATGTTAAATCTGAAATATGCACGGTCATATTATCAAAATGTTATAAATTAATTTACCATCGTTTATATCCGAGCCGCAGGGACAGTTTAAATAAGATTCATGTTTTCCGTCATGTGATTAATATTTAAAAATCTGAAAATTAAATCAAATAATCAAATATCAATCTGCAGAAAAAATTGCTCAAAACGAGGACAACGATTTTTATTTAGGCGAATGAAATAGAATTTCAGGTAATGACACTCACAAAAACTAAACATGCATTTTTGAAGGGTATCGGGCGTGATCGCTTAGTAGACTCATTAATACGTGGGACCACTCAACCCAGCATGCAATAACTAAACCGAAGCGGATTGGTCCTATTTTTCCAACAACTATAACCCTCTCCACCTCTAGTCTTGGTGAGGGTGGCACACTCCAAGTATTGACTTGAAAAAAAGAATTGCGAAATTGTGGCGACATTAAAATATAACACAACTCATCAGAGTCCAATTTTAAATAAAACTTTTAGATTAAATATTTTTATTGCAAAATATTGCAGTGAGAGGACATTTGATACCAGTTATCATTAAAGTCATATTTTCCACTTCGCTTTTCAATATTGTTAATATATTTTGTTCTTAGCAACCCTGGGACATGCTACGCGGAAAATTGTGCAAAAAATGAGAATCCTATGAACTGTTTTATGAAAACGAATAATCAGTGGTGTCCAAGATATAAGTGCAAAACAAAAAGATGTAAAAGACAACAATGGGAACCAATAGCGAACAGCAGTAATCCATTTGAGGAAGTTACTGTCGAGGTAGAAAAGCAAATATTCGATTTGAACAATTGAGCGAAAGGCAATGCACCTTTCTCGTCATTTTTTTCATAAAAGTTTGCTCTAAGCGAAACGGAAAGCAGTGCTTAACAGAAGCTAGAAATCGGCTACTTAAATGGCAAAGAGATACTACAAGATAGAGTGTCGTCAACTACACTTTAAGTGGGAACCATCCCGTACACAGTATATATAGTGGTATCTATCCTGATCATAATACCATCTACCACTTTTTTCTTACCTTTGAGTTGCCTCTTGCGACTCGTTGGAAACTAGTGACTGCAATCTAATGTTTTCCTAGCTAGGTAAAATAAAACAAGTGAATCTCAAAGCTAGGTAAAGCATTACCCAGTCCCACTTACAAAATTAGATAGTGCATAAATTAAGACTTGGTAATCGTTGACTGGCTGAATTCAATAGATTTAAAGGTTAAAATTTTTGAATAGACTATTTGGACGCCCAATTGGAACGAAAATATAATTGATCTACTTTTTATACTAAGTACCTAGTCGTTTGAACTAGGGAAATAGTTGGGTATTTTGGGGCTGAACGGTAATAACGCCATATTCCAGGTTATGTAGTTTTTCAGTATGGACTGTTAAAAATATAGAAATATTCGAGGTCATATATTTGCATTAAATTTAAGCAGTATTGTCAGTAAAAAGATCATTCACATTTTTTGAATTCGAAAACCTGCCATTTAGCAGTACCAGAAATCCATCGATATGCATGATTGGGTCAGACTAAAACTATGACTATGTAATTGAATATAACTTTATTTTCAACCATCATTTTCATTTATTTTTTTATTACAGTATCCGTGTGGATGTGAATGTGCAAAAGTCAACTATGACGAGGATATGAAATCATAAGGAACCATAACTATATATTCGTTTTCAATTTCTATAATGCACTTGTTTTTGCGTAACCGTAGAATTCAATAATCTGTACATATTTATACTTTAATATATTATTATAAAAATAAAATGTAACTATTATAATATGATATATAATTTGAATTTTTTGGATGTCTAAAAACAGGAAAGCGTTTCCGGAAGGGTGGGTCCATGTCCATGTCTGCAGAACTGCAGAACTGGAACACAGTACTCACATATAGCAACAAAAGTCTTTATCAGTGCCGGAATATTAAAATTCATTGAAGTTGCTGCTTTTGGACAGTAAATTTGATTGTGGAAAAATAAATTGATTTAAATTGAAATAAAACTTTAGAAACGACTTGACTTGTTACTTCGCACTCAAAAAGAGACATTTAAATCTTCTAGGCGAAAATATTTTCTTTGGTGTTTGAGTAACAGAGTAGCTGGCATTCAGTCAGTCAGGTGGAATGTCCATGTTATGACTTTGTCCGTCGGTCTGTTCTCAAGTTACAAAAATAGTGCACGTCATCGATTTGCTCCATTACGCCATGTTGCGTCAATTATTTTGACATAGTCTAGAAAACTTGTTATCGGGCCGCATACCTCTTAAAGAGGTGTGTGTGCAGAAGCTTTAGCAAGTCGGCATGTGCATAGGCGAGACCGAAATAAAAGTTGATAATGCAGAACCCGAATTCGAGAGAACTGGCGAATTGCCAGCGATGACTTCTCTCACTTTAATTTACCCAAATGTACTAGCTGAAGCTCCGCTAACGAAGAGTTCCCACGCCCATAAACAAGGGTTATTATTCTGTGATATCACCCAGAACTGCAATACACCAAGTTAGTCGTATTTTGTCAACTAAAGGTATTGAAAATCAGAAGTAATTTATTGTAACAATAATTCTTTCAAAATTGACGAACTTAGTTCAGTCATTTTATATACTTGTTGCAAAACTAACAGTAGCCTACACCCACATTTCCATCACACACGTTTGCTACTATGTTTTTTAAGAAAAATGAATAACACACTTTTGTAAAATTTAGTGGATTATTTTGACAATTTGAGGTAATCAAATCAAGTCATTGTGACGAAAGCAGCTTTGGAATTGTTGTTAACATTATCCTAAATAATTGCTGCTGCAAATTTGATTACTGATATTTCAGTTCGCACGAGATAATCTGGTAGTTTCCCTTTCGGCCAAATTCCAAGTGCTAATCGGTTTTTTAAAAAAATATCAACAGTTGCGGTGTAGCTCACGTCAGTTCATCACGATAGAAAATCTGAAATTTTAATTTGTCAAGCATAAGCCACATATGGACCGTGCCTAATCGGTATTTAACATAATGTGTTTGATCAAATATTTTCACCTGAGAAAACATTGAAATCGTAAACAAGTGGAGCTTGAAGAAAAAGCAAAAGCGTTATAAAGGGCGATATTGTAACAATTCGGTTTCCACATAATTGGCCGTGAGTAGTCGAAGAACATGAAGATTTTAGCTGCAATTTTGTTTCCAGCGTTATTGGCTATTGTTCGCGCACCTCCGCCAAACGAAGATGCTCCCTCGAAATATTACTGTACAGCGACATTTCAAGGGTAAGATGGAAACGTATGAGTAAGTAAGCCCCTGTTTTGCCAATGTTAAAATTTTAATCTCGGTTTATTGAATTATGGAGAATGAAAGTTTAGTTGGAATTTGTGACTGCTGGAATTGCTTAGAAGTTATCAGTTTGTCATTGCAGAATGAAGGTGTCCGGATCTAGTTTCAAAAGGTTCAATTCGTAAATTCATGCCCAACGCTCAGGTTGGAATCATAAAAAACTTCGTTATTGCAACAGTCGTCTCATGACCCCGTTCTTCCATCTTCACATTATATTTCTTTATTTTCCCCCTAACGCCTAGGAAACAATTAGGCTCGACAAATATAAAAATATAAGGTCTTGGTAACTTATTTTCTTGTTGCAAGGTAAATATATTTTATATTTTTTATTTTCTAGTGACTATTGGGACGAATGTAGAGCAAGCGTCTCTGAATGTAATACGGAAGACTGTACTTATCTGATCACAAAAGGGACCTTAGTAACTAACGGCCATCCTGTCTCTCTGGCAAAAGTAATTTTTAAAAAGACAAAGCAATGCATGTAAGGCATTTTATCAATTTAGCCTTTAGGCCATATCAACCATCTCATCTAGAGAAAGGAACCTTGCAATTTAGGACTTGTGATATTTTATAATGACAACTAAGAAAATGATTCTTAACCGCCGGTTAGCGGCAATTTTTTTAATGCTCCGCCAGAGTCGACTTCTTTCATTCAGATGCTCCACAAAAGAGTCTTGAATCTAGTGAATGAAAATGTGAGAACATGTGAGGTCTAGCCAAAAAAATTATCATGTTCACCTTTATCCTTTCAGCCATAATCGGCGATGTGGCCGATCGAGAGAATGTGAGTGCAGAGATTTATGGGCAGATATGCGCATAAAAGCGAGGTATAGAATTGGTAGAAATAAGAGCAAAAAAGTCTGGATTCGAATTCGGGTAATCTTTTATTTTTTGAAAATATATTTAAGTTAAATTAGTTAGGAAGTTCAAATTATCAACTGTGTCCGACTCGGTGGCGGAAACGTATTGTTCTATAATTGAGATGGTTCTATGCGTGACCTCATCTCCTCCGACACAAAGGTCCGTGTCCCAGTGATTTTCGAGTATAAATCCCCCTTTTAAATAAGGATTTTGAAAATTTGTCCATCTGATATATACTAAATATTTTTGCTAACATTTTGAGCATTTTACGATGTAACCCAATCAAAAATATTATTTTTTTTTCAAGGATGCCACAGTGACATATACATAATAAAAGATTGTGGCTATTTCTGAATTTTATAAAAGAGGTAATCTTGCAAAAAACGAAAAACCTAAATAAGTATTCGAATTTCCAGATTCGAACATTTATTCGAATGATTGACGAAGCTTGCTAGTCAAGTATAGGAGGTCACTGATAAATAAAGTAGACCATATTTCTCTCATTTTTGACGAATATTAGGGCAGAAGCGAATAATTCAGAATTCGAATCTGATTCGAATAGTTTTTTCGAATCGGATCGAATCCCTAAATCCATGTTCATAAGAAATGTTCCGTTTTCACTATTACAACTTGTCTCCATTTTGCAAGTTAAGAAATGTATAGTTTACAGTGTATTTTAAATTCACAATCCATGTTCAAGAGCAACAATTTTCATATTTTAACGACAAAATACAATCGATTTTGGTCAAATTTGACCAAAATCGAATGCATTTTGTGGTTACAAATAAAAATTATAGTTTCTGTAGCAAGTTTTTGTTCCTATGAACTATTCACGATTGATTCGAATACATTGTGCTTCGAATCGATTCGAATCGTGGAATCGAATTGCTCAGGCCTTATAACGAATAGTTAGAATTGTCAATCCATTGGTTAAACTCTATTTTATTCAGTGAATTAAAAAAAATATGACAAATCAATCATTTTGCAGTATCCATCAAACTGTTTATGTGCAAAGGAGCGGCGACCCTGGGAAGTCTACAGAGCATCCAGTAGTGGCTGAATCGACACACAAAAGTAATCACAATGTTAATAAAATACTAAAAAAAATCGCCTGGTCAGTTGCAAATCAGTATCAGTAAGGGCATGAAACAACTTAGTAGTCATTTTTGGGAAATTCCACTACAAAGTTTAAGAATTTCGATCAAACGCTTCTTATTGTGAGTTATATACGTTCTACCACCAGAATATCTTGTTGCAAGGTGGGTAGAGATGAGAGATTATGTCCGATGTCCACAACAAAAAGATATATATAAACGAGCAGTAGCGAGAACAACAGGAAACTAGACAAAATCCAAAATAAGGTTTAAAAAACAAGTATCGGTACTACACAGACATTGGCCAAATAAAATGATACAAGTTGATTTCGCGGATGACCATCTATTTCGACTAAATCTAGGCATTTCACTTGTTTAGATTGGCGTCTTTAAAACTGAAGACAGAAACGAGCGATCACCGAATTTTACTTAAATGGTGAGTGAATCAATTAATCATCGTCCAAAGAAACGGTTCGTTCACAAACACACGCCAAACAGAGTTAGTTTGACTGGTGAGCATGATAAATGAATCTATTGCAGCGGCATCGCATTCTAACTTTGTCGCGTGATAAAAGTAAACAAATCTTTGTGATGCATGATACACGAGCGTTCGAACTTGAATGATTATCTTAAACATTTAGGCGTCATTTCTTATTGAAAAAAAGTGCTATTGTATACACATTTGATTCTTGTGAGATCTTCAAATAATTGAATATTTGAAAATTTAAGTGAAAAATTAATGCGAGTGAGTTTTCACCCTTACTTATTTTCTAATTTTTTTTCAAATCTGCATAGTTTTATTTCTCTCTTTAAATTTGCTTCAGGCAATGCCTGGGAACGGAGCATAAGAGAAATCGACAAACCGCTACTCATAGGTTGAAGCGATACTTCAAAATATAGAACCAGTAACTGTCTTCAGTCAGTGGTCCCAACCTTTTTTCTAAGCTAACCAAATTTTAGGAAAACAATACACCAAAATCGTACGACACAAGCATATATACCAGTTCAGTATATTAAATGTGATCCTCAAAAGTATTTGATGAATAAAAATACACGAAGGACAGCGCGATTATGGATATATTCGACATTGAGTTTCCGATCAATCTTTGAAAACGTAAATGATAATTTGTATGCGTAAACAATGCGTTTATTTTGCAAAATAAGAAGGCTAATTAAAGATACCAAGTTTTTTTTATATAGTGTATAGTAAATACGATAACGATGTAGACGTAAATAAATTGACTTTTCAAAACAAATAACTTTTTTTTCAGAGGTTATTTAGGGCAGAAGTGTGGGCTATAAATAAATTGTTTGTCCGCGAGTGATGTAAAGCTAGAAATGCTTCCAATTCCATTCAATTTTCAGAAATATTTCAGATTCTATGCAGTGATTCTCCCCTCCAGTCCTCATACCTTCAAAATGTCTCGACTCTCTACTTGCTGTCATAATATAGGGCCATATCGAGGCGCATAATAAGTTAGGCATTGGCTCGTAAGAATGGGTTTAAATATGTTAAAGAGTAAAACATACATACAAGACAACTTTCCAAAGTTGGTTTCGAAATTTTACGAAAAGCAGGCGACCCAGAAAAACCATCAGGCGACTCGAAGGTTAGAAATCACTGCTCTAAGTGAAGAACGCTACAAAGAGGACCGAGTCGCTATTTTGCGATTAATAGTATCTACACTGGGCGATGATAAATATATCTAACCTTTTGTAATGCGTATCCTGCGGTTCTTTCTTTCCTATGCTTTTAGGTCGTAGAGAACACTGATATGAATCTGACGAGACATGAAAGTGCTCTCTTCGACTGGCTCCTTAGCGACATATTGTGGTAGCTGTTTTATTAAATTGAAATCGGTGGAAGTAGACGTCACCAATATCTTCTATCTTTAATAAACTACTTTAGCGGTCTGCGTCCAGGTACTCTCCTTGCTTTGATAAATAGTTACATCACGTTTAACTTTCCCAAAATTTACGGCTTTCCTTTGTTATGATAACTCAGAATTACTTTGTTTTCAATCTAACAACCATCTCCACCCACCACGCGCCCATCTGTGCTATGGATTTTCCAATGCTCCAGGCATAACAAACTTCCATAACAAAGCATGATTTTGCACTATTCCATCCTAAGATAAATATGAAATGTCATGGTTTATCAAGTTTTTATTAGTAGCTTATTTCCACAATTTGCAGTAACCTGATCAGAAAAACATTGAAGAAACTTGCTGTTTTGAAATCGAGTCATAAACTCATGTTAATAGTTATTGTAAATACTTAGAGACGTAATGACATAAAAAATATAAAAAAATCAAGTCCATTCGTATCCAATGTAAAGAGTTATTCGGAACTAACACTCATATTCGGAATTCACCTAATCAATTCCTTTCTATCTATTCCTATCTAAAATTATGCTATGTAATATACTATGTCATTATTATACTACAAAAAAATAAGGAATTTGAGGAACTCGCTCTAATTCTTGGTCACTTTTTATTAAAATTGCAGTACGATTAGACAATCCGTTTATTAATTATGAGCAATAAATATACTCAAGTGCCTTCTACAACAATATTCAAAACAAAATCATTACTTTTCACGAAATATTGCATAATATTCTTATAATTGATCCCGATTTTGATATGATACTTATAATAATAATAATAATACATATAAAAATAAAATTAAAATTTACGCCGCTGGTTTTATTAATCAAAATTAACAAAGATTAAGGCCATTTGCACACGGAAACGTTTCAATCTGAATACATGAAACCGAGTTAAAGCCGAGGGTTTTCGGGACCATGATGCAAATAGCCCATATACCATCATAGTTTTAAAACAGGGTTTCTTAAACTAGAGCGCGCACCCTTTCGGAGCCAAAAGAATTGCAAGAAGGGTATCAAAAAACATTTGCACCCTTCTCATTGACAAAATAATACCTGAATAAATGGCTTTTTTGTTTTTATATGCTTAATATTGAGACGAAGGTAAGGCGAGAAATATGAAGATTAAAACGTGGCTTAAAAACTTATGTTTTAATAAACAAACTGCAAAAGAAAAATAAAAGAAAAGAAATTTTTATGGGATTTTGATACAACAGATATACGACGTAAATATCTTATCCGATAAGAAAAGTTTTGGTGAAGGCATTTTTGTCAAGTAAGTGTCACTGATGGATCGCGTCGACGTGACGCGATCCATCTGTGGCACATGCGTGACAAAATAATAATTTTCTTAACCACAAAAATTTTTCCGCGAATAAGCCAGTGTTGGGAACGAATCGTCTCATTTCGAGTTCCAAGTCAAGTCGAGTCGAAGAGCAAATGAGGTTCAAGTCTAAGTCCTGCCCAAATTTCAATTTTAGAGTCTCGAGTCACCGTACTTTCAAGTTGCAAGTCAAGTCGATTTACGAGTCGTTTTCTAAATCTATTTAACAACAATACAAGATTAATTTCCTTTCTCAAAAGCAATATTATTGGGCAAATGAACACTGCCTTCACAGAGGTTTAATTGCGTGTTTCATATTTTTCCGGGAGTCGCCTTTTCTTTTCTGATGAGTCAAACATCGTCTTTTTAAAGGATAATTTCTGACTCGGGCTAAATTTTTACTAGGTCCCAGGTCAAGTCACTGCATTTTGCGCACTACGTTTAACCAACACTGGAATAGGCCAAGGATAGAACGTGCATTACTAAGACAATTCATCAGTGACAAGCTAAGTTTGAAAAAAAACATTTAAAATTCTGAAAACAGCTTATAAACATAGAAATCGAAATCCCAAATGAATGCTTTTCCTATAATTTAAAAATAACTCGATTTTCCATTGGCTGAACTTTGCAGCAACTTGCACACGCAAATTCGGGAATTTCCTTTTTCGTCAGATCTTAAGTGATAATCGGTTTTATGTAGAATTTATTCACAATTGCGGTTCAAAACACGCCAATTAAACACGATAACACTAAATTAACAAGAAAAATGTTAGATTTGTTTAAAAACTGAAAAAGCTAATAGGCTATAAATGGAGATGTTTTGACAACCTAAACTTATCAAGCATCAGATGTGAGCAGGCAAACAGCATGAAGAAGTTAGTCGCCATTTTTACGTTTGCTGCCGTGTTGTCTATTGTTCGTGCACCTCCGCCAGACGAGTATGCTCCTGCTACATATTTTTGCACGGCAACATTCCAAGGGTAAGGTGGTGAAAGTAAGGCAAAGTCAGCCATTAATATACTGTAGCAAAAGTACAGTACATTTAAGGGTCTTTTGCAGTGATTGCATAATTCCAAAATTAAAAGAACGCTCTGTTGATGAAATTTATGCCTATTATGGGCCGTACCTGCGCGGCGCGTTCCAACAACATCCCATATTTGGCCAAAAGAGTCAATTTTTATTTTTTTCAATACGGCCAGGTAAAATTATTGTCAAAGGCCAGTAATTTTGTTGCATTTTTTGTTACAGTGTATTGGATATTTATCCATTTCACAGTTTTTTTTAGCAGTACCTAAAATGAATCAACTTACGACCACTCCCACGACAATGAATCACAACAGAATGCAACACCAGGAGCAACTACATTGAGTGTGAATATTCTTAACAGAACAATATCTATATATTACATGCATGCTCGATGGTTCATGTCCGACAAAATTAAATTTTCGATAGAGATAAGCAAAGTTAACGGTAAAATATTTTCATTCTAATTATTTTAGAGACAATTGGATCGGTTGTGCACAGAGCCCTACTAAGCCGAGGTGTGACACGAAAGATTGTACCTATGTGGTCAAAACAGGGACCATAATTGTTGGGGGGAGTCCTAAATCTGTTATATTATCAAAGCCAATCGTTAAGAAGACGAGACAATGCATGTAAGTTAGCATTTGGTATCATTTTTTTATTATTTATGTTGTATGAACTAGCAGTCGAGTATACTGTAGCAAAATTACAGCTAATTCACCCTTTTTTGCAGTAATTGTTCATTTATGAATATACAAAATATAATCGATTTTGGTCAAATTTGACCGAAATCGATTGCATTTTGTCGTTCAAAATGAAAATTCTAGTCCATTTAGACAGTATTTGTTTCTATGAACGATTCGCGACTGATTCGAATATAGAGCAACGTGCATAAGACTGGTCATACGACCGCATTCGATTCAAACATATTATTTGCTTCAGTTCCGAATTCCAAACAATCCGGCTTTGTCTAGCTTTGAATATATACTCAACAAAATAAAATTGCTTATTGTTAATTATTATCTTGAAAATTATTTTTTTAGTCACAGACGACAATGTGGATATTGGAAGGTATGCAAGTGCAGAGATATTTGGGCTAAAAAGCGAATCTATGCTAGTTACAAGATTGGAAAGAAATCGAGCAAAAGGGTCTGGATTGAAATTCGGGTATGCAATATTTATTATTTAAAGTTCGTTAGTTTAGTGTTCCTTCACTGTGACAAAAATGCGTAAAAACTGCCTTTTTTAACAGTAACTTTGTTCGGTGTTGCTACAATAAAATATATAATCGATTTTTGGCCAAGTATGGGAAGTTGAAACATGGAATAAATCTCATCAGCATGTTGTTTTCAAATTTCGAAAATCTACCATTGCGTAAATATGCTGTGCTTTTGTCACAGTGTTCAGTTTTGTTTTAAAACGCTTCGGAATATTTTCCGTGGATTGACCAAAATAGAAAGTTTTTCAAAGTCCAACCTTCGTTGCGGAATAATTCTGAGGACATGTTTTTAATCAAACGAGGTGTTAAATTAATTAATGATTCTAGGATTTTCTTCGGAAATGCAGTTTGGACACGCAAATCTGTTTTTAAGCCAATTAATTGATATTTCTGTAATTTTCCGTCTTATAAATGTAGAAATCGTTTTGCATGATCAAGTATAGTATATTTCCAAACATTCAAGTCAGGATCCCACTTTGCGTTAGTGACATATAACAAGTAATAAAGTCACTACATATGAAACGACGTGTGATTTTTTTGATAATCATGAACCTCTCGTTCAGTTAGCAAAACTGTTTATGTTAATGTTGATTTGTGTCAAAATAAAAAAATAAATTTTTATCTCTTTCAGTATCCTGCAAAGTGTACATGTGCAAGAGAGAAATCCAATCTTCAATACAGGAGTGGCTAAATCCGCATTCAAAAGATGACCACAGTCCGAAATTGTACGACCTTATGTGTTTCATAACGCATAAGTTACATAAGTTAATCGTGCTTGAAAAAATATTATTTCTGACCTAGACGTTCTCAAACCAATGATGCGATAACTCAATAAAATCATATAATTGAAAATATTTTTTTTTTCATTTATCTTGTAGAGTTTTGCAGTTAGCATGCGAGAAAAAACCCTTTTAGCGTAGCGCATTTTGGTAAAGGGGTGTGAGTTGTTATCCAAACGGGAAGATCGTGAAGAGCAAGGTGACGTAGGGATAGGATTGTGAACTTCGGTGAATTTCGATGAATTTGTCGATTTTCTGTGACCACGAACTCGAAAAATGTCAGAGCTGGGGGCTAATATTATATGTTACTAAAGCGCCTTATTATCGCAAGTTAACTTCGACATTGAATAGGGAACATGGTACAATGAACTCAGCATTAAATGCCATTTTAGGGAAATGCGCCTCTGGACCTTTTGACTTCTTTATGTTGTTACTGGATTGAACACTGCTTATCTAAAAAAAATTTGCTTGAAGTTCGCAAGCGATGGATAGTTGGATGAGAGAAGCTTGGAGCTCGGAAGCTAAGTTCAAATCTTCCTTTGCAATACATTCTCAGATCCCAATCAGAAATTTCATTTTGTCAGGTATGACCAATAAATACAACGCGCCTCGTCGGCGCGATCCATCAGTGGCTCATACTAAATATGTAACTCATAATAAAACCGTTGGGAATACGCTTCGAGCTACGCATCTCTGATCATTATGACGCAAGTTCGAATACCGTGAGGGATGGTGATTATATGTGAGAGGCATGCTGGACGCCTCACCGGTGCACGGTGGTTCATGTAGGCACCCCTTACGGCCTCCTCCACCAACCAGGACCACGCACAAGAGAAATGTGAAATAGGACAAGCCAAAAACCATCACCTCGATTCTGAGCTGGTATCTGCACGAGAGGTCGTAGTTCGCCATATGATTAAGCTGCATTCTCGGCTTTCCTCTCCCACCGGATAAAAATGTAAATCCTATCCTATCCTGAATAAAAATCCTTCTGATTGGGATACGCCCAGGCAAATTGAGCACTGCACTATAAGTGCTAGCCCATATATGACAACTTTCCTTCTTCTGTTGATTACTGGTGTCATTTCCACTAAGTGGTTTTGAGATTTCGGGCAACAATATCATACAAAACAAAATTTTCTGTATGTTTACGAGCTTTAGAAATATTGTCGTCAACGGGCTCTGTACCGACATTTTGTGCCAAATGTTTGACAAAGTCTGTCAAATTACGCACAAACAATATCTCCTATATAAGTATTAGTTGATTTCGACATATAATCTAGACATCAATTCACATATTACTTCAACTCGCTGCAGTCTCCATCCACTACACGCCCATCTCCGCTATAAATTTTCCACTGCTTCCGGGCGACGTAAAAAAACTGAAAATTGAAAGATAAACTTGAACTTTTTTTTATATGTTTCCAGATGCGCCGAGTTAAGTTGTGCACTAACACCCTCACTGCAACATGAACACAGTAAATTCGACGTCCTTTTACAGGGTTTTTTACTATATTGAAATAAAGGTTGACTTTTTTTCTACGAACTGTGTGTCCCAGGCCCTGGATATCTGGATCTGGATATAAACAATTATACAGTCACCACAAAGGTCTGTGCCTAACGGTTGTTGGGTATAAGCCCCATGATAGGTTCACGGACAGGCCATAGCAAATAACTCGAAAAACCTAAAGAAAAACAATTAATGCAATTAAACGATGAATTTACGGAACTTTTTCCCAGCGCTTTGCCTAGATAGCACAATTCTTCCACTCCTGGAGATGAATACTCAATCGAGCTCCTGAAGAGTTTATGATATAAAATTATCTGTCAGTCCGTTTGAGAGCCTCGAACATATTGGAGTCGTCTAGCTCTGTAATGACATCTCGTGGTAACTGCTTGACAAAGTTTGCCAAATTATGTACAAACAATATCTCTCATAGACTGTAAATTAGCGGTTGGACTTAAAGAACAATACGTTGAAAAGTAATCTAGCAAGCCATTCACACCCTACTTGCACTCGGTGTCAGTCTCCACCCACAACACTCCCATTTATACCACGAATTTTCCATTGCTCCAGGCTGCACATAGTCATAATAGTCATAATAGTTATAGTACGTTATTTACTCAGACCGACAAATTGTATATTTTTTCGATTTTTTATTTCATCCGGGAAAATAAACATCTTCAGATCAAAATTAAACCACGAATTTATCAGCAACCAATCATAAATGTTATTTTGTCCAAGAATGCGCCACAGATGGACCGCACTTTCACGGTGCGATCCATCAGTGAATCATACATAACACAGCATCTTTGAGGAATAAGTTTGTGACTGGGCATAGTCATGACGCTGTGACAAATGAACAATAAATCAACTGTTTATTCGCAGTCATTGTGTGTTTTCGAATTCAAAATAAGAACCACGCCTAGCGAGACTCGTACTATATCAACAGTCCATAAACACTGTTACAAAAATCCAGTCAATTTACTGATTATTTGCAGTATTTTTTTTTTATTTTAAAACTTCGAAAAAGCTTCGTGGATGAGAATTATGCCAAATATGGGCTGTTGATGGACCGCACCTTGGCGGTGCGTTCCATCAACACCACATAATGGGCCTTAAAAACAAATTTCATATTTTTATTTCAATAGCATCAAGTGAAATTACTGTGAATAAGCAGTGAATTCGCTGCAATTTTGATACAGTGTGATCTACAATATTCAATCTTATATTGTCACTTTAATATAACCAAATAAAATTAATGCGAACAAGGATTTTACCAGAATAGCATACTAGAGAAAGCATACTCAAAACAATGGCTTTTTGATTGGAAAAACAACTTTATTAATACAATATTTCAAATCTTTGATTGTTTATTTTACTTCAAAATGAATAAACTTTGTAGTAGTTTGCACGATCGAAGCTGGGAGTTTCCATTTTGGTCAGATTGAAAGTGATAATCCGTTTTATGCAGAATTCGAGGTGTAATTCACGTCCAATTAGACAGGCTAGCACTAGAACTTTGCAAGAAAAAAAGGATTTGTAAAGTAAATTAGAAGAAGCAAATACTATATATAAGGCAATATAGTATCAATCTGATTTAATTTTGCATCCGGAACGTTGAACATGAAGTTCGTAGCCGCCATTTTCTTTATCGGAGTGTTGCTTGTTGTTCCAGTACCCGCACCAGTTGATGATGCTCCAGCCATAGTGCATTGCAAATCGAAAGACAAAGGGTATGATGGTTGAAGTATAAGTACGACAGTACTTAGTTATTGATACAGTTACATTTCAAGAAGTGGCAGATGGTTTTACCCTCGCCCAGGGCAGATACCATCCACTGCACTTTACTACGGCGATTCAGTTCCATTGAGGCTGATTCACCTGAATAAAACTGATATTTTTTTTATATTTATTTGGCAATATAGTAAAAAATGTAGAAAACACCAAACTTTCTTAAGCCCAAGCCACAGCCTAGACGGTGCGACCCATCAGTGTCCCATGCTTAACAAAAAGTTTTTTTTAGTTTTTTCTGACTTGACGGGATTAAATATGAAATGATGAGGAACTTTCAAATTCACCCGGAAACTACAAACTATCTATTTTAATATTTTGGTAATGGGACAAATTTTACTGGTAAAAATGAGGCATTGGTTATTTACACGATTCGAAAAAAATAATCCGAATCGTATTCGAATTCGAAATGATTCGGTTTTGCCCAACCCTAGATAACACTCACTGGAATTTATCAGGGGTTCGGTTTCATTTGATATCGGTCCGGGATGTTTCTCGGTCAGAGAGCACCTTCCGGCAATTTTTTTTTCATTCTCGCCAATTTTTGTTGTATTTCATAGCAGTTTTTTGTACTTCTTTCGTTTTATTTTAATAGAGTCACTCCGTAGTTGTAGGTATGTCAGGATTTTAAATGATGGCGATATTTAGAATTTATTCATATTGTTCTTTTATCCGTCTTCATTATTTAGAGACAACTGGGTTACTTGCCAGCATGTCAGTGGTAAGGCAAAATGTATTCCGATACAATGTACATTCGTGATCAAGACAGGGACTATAGTCGTCAACGGAGAAGAGAAAGCAGTCGCCTTGACAAAACCAAAATTTAGAAAAACATTGGAATGCCCGTAAGTAGGGATGTAGAGTTTTTATTTCTCGATTCGAATTGTAGTATTCTATCTAAACCCGTAATTCAAATAGATATATGAATATATCTGAAAATGATAATTCTAATATAATTCTAAAAATTGGTCTTGGCCGTACAAAAATTCCACATTCGAAAATATTCGAATTTCACATCCGGTATCCGTATGACTTAGTCACCTTTATACAGCAGCTAACACATATTGAGAACAGAAGCCAAAAACTTTTAATGATGTGTTGGGCACGATGGCCTAGTGGTCAATGTTTGGGATCGCAGGTTGAATATCTCGTGTACGGATCCCAGCGAGTCCGGCCCGTTAATCTATGCCACCACTTTTAACCCAAGGTGTTATAATTTTCGTAGGATGAGCAGAAAAGATAGCTTTCCAACAAGTTTAACCCTGTACGTCTACAAGTGGCCGCCGGTACAGGGTGATCCACTCCAAGAAGCCCTTCTATCTCAACTTTTCTCTCACACGAGTGGAACGGTCGAGAATACGGCTTAACCATTTTTGTCAAAAATGCTGATCGAACATACTCATGTTAAGCGTGGGTCACTGATGGAATGCTTCGCTGAGGCGCGTTTCATCTATGACTCATGCTTGACTGAATAGGATTTGTAGTGTTGTGAGATGGGACTAAAAGGTAACAACGAAGTAGTAGGTGGTTTTACCATCGCCAAGAAAAGATTCCACACATTGCTCTTTATTATAGTGGTTCAGTACTTTTGTAATGCTTTCCACGCTGAATACCGTTTCTGGAATCGTGTTCTACTAGCTCGTTGCCATCTAAGTGACCCGTGGTTGGTTTATTTAAGGGGGCTTTGAAATGGCTTTGAAATCGCTAATATTCTGCCCATGTGTGGCTTACGTTTAACAAAACGAGTGGCGGGCATGGATTGACGCGCCGGACTCCCCGGGACTCGATCCCGATACTTTCAACCCGAAATGACAACATGTTTAACCACTAGGCCATCACGAAATACCCGACTATGATTTGACTATATTTTAGGGTATCTGATTATCAGTGTAGGGATCGAGTACCAAGTCAAGTCGAGTCGAATGGCACACGGTTTGCGAGTTGCGTCCAAGTCTTACCAATTACCAAGTCTCGATTCGATTCGAATCCCAGTACTTTCAAGTCGTTAGTCAAATATTTAATATAAAAGTCGCGAGTCATATATTTACGAGTCGCAGGCCGAGTCACGAGTCGATTTCTTAATCTATTCAACGGCAATGCAATATCAATTTGCCACTTCTCACTTTTTAAGTACCCAATTAGAATCACCATCGGATCATTATTGGGCAGACAAACAGGATTTAACAGCAGGGTACATTGCAGGTCAGGAGTCGCGTTTCCTTCACCGATGAGTCACGTAACGGCAGACGAAATGATTTTTTAAAAGGTGATTGCAGACTCGGGCTAAATTTCCCGGGTAAAGTCGCGTCTGCCTTTTGTCTAGCCAAGTACGAGTCGAGATATTTAGCTAAGACCACTCGGGTCGAGTCAAGTCATTGAAAAAAGTGCGACTCGAGTGGAGTCATTGACTCGAATCTCCCCAACACTGCCAGTTATTTGAAGTACATATCACTGCCAGATTGTACTAATGAGACTCTTATAATTTATATGTATTGTTTTCCTGTTTCTGTTTTTCCCAGTGAAAAAGTTTGTGTGCACAGTAGGCTACACGTGCTTTGACAAGCATAAGTCACTGATGGATCGCGCCGCCAAGGCGCGGTCCATCCGCGGTTTATGCTAGACAAAATTTCTGATTGTGTTATCCCTATTATGACCACATTATCTTCATAATTATCATTTCAGCCACGAACGTCAATGTGGGTATTCGAAAAAATGCAAGTGCAGAAGTATATGGGCAAATGCTTATATATACGCAAGTTACAAGATCGGAAAGAAAAGCAGCAGAAAAGTCCGAATTAAATATCGGGTATACTATACTTTTTGTGCCCTGTAACTGCGGGCTTCGGAATTATACTAACATATGCAACAGAAAGGAGGGAAAAAGATACAGCGCACTGCACTTTGTTATAGAGGCACCGCCCTTTTAAGGATTTTTTTCACTAAAAGTGCAGTTGCTGGTACTTTATCTAGTTTTAACTTTCTGGCGCTTAAGTGGTTATTAGTTGGTTCCGTTTAGGCGCTGCTTCCGACTTTGCTTAGAGTGAATTTTAATGAAAACAAAACGGTGTAGGTTTGTAATTTTAGAGTCTATTTGAGATTGAAGATCTTGAACATCTTTCCTAATATTCATTACGATCTGTTCTTGCCGTCTAGCGTATTTAAGCGACAACGTAGAACTCACCCTGTAATATTCACTAAAAATACTTACTTTTGCGACGTCATTTATGACGTCATAGTTTAGAGACCGAAAGAGATACTAGATGACATTCTAAAGATTTCAAATTTTTGTGTTTGGCGTCGACAAACATTAGTCCATGCATGTAATCATATAGGTTCATTCTTTTTTATTCCAGGGAAAATTTATTACTTTTGAATTTGTTCATCGGACAAAAATAATATTATTAAAAAATCGCAATTTTGACGTATGTTATTACGCAATATTATCCCCACTTATCTCCCAGTATAATAAATATCTGACCAATTGCATTATTTTTGCAGTATCCAGCAAAGTGTGCGTGTGCAAGAGACCGTCCTTTGGACTACTGGGTCAGAGCGCCAAGTAGTGGTTAAATCGACAAGAAGATCGAAAAAAAATTATAAAGAAGATGCTATGTTAATAAAATAGCACAGTTTCTTGTTTGTCTTTTGTGTCAATTAAGTGTGTATAGATTTAAACACGTGTATATAGACAGGTACACTGTTACGTCTGGGGATGTCCCTATTCGAACTGAAAATGGTACTTTCAACTACAAGCTTTTGTGCAGAAAACAAGAAAATTGAAAACATTCTAGACAGACACTCACTCAGAGCAAAATGCGCTCAGACCCGGTAAGAGACCAACAAATCACCACATTATGTGTCCTTAGAGCAAATTCGCAGGAACCGAGTCAACACCGTCCCACGATTACATCTAGCATTTCAAAATTTAACCATGGGAACAACCGATAATGTAAAACGTAAAACGACTTTGAATCGGAAATCTTCACTTTTAACATGTTTTGACATAAATATAATTCGGAATGCGACGCAGGAATGGGTCAGAGCAGGATTCGATCCGGCAATCACCGTAGGCAAGCACCAAACACGATACCAGCCCGCCACAAAGCGGACTTGTATCTATGACTGGGCTATTCGAAGCGATTCGAAGTAAAGATCATTCGAATCAATCTTGAATCGGTCATAGGAACAAAAACTTGCTTAAGGAAGTGAAACTTCATTTTTCAACGAGAAAATTTTGCCGTTAAAATGAATTCTCTTCAACACGGCCCATTTGGATATAAACAATTACAGCAATTAAACGATGAATTTACCGAAATTTTTCCCAATGCTTTTTCTAGATATCACAATTTTCCTACTAGAGATGAATACTCATTCGAGCTATTTTCATTGTACTATTTTAAGTTGTGTGAAGAGTTTATGATGCAAAATTATCTGTAAGTCCGTTTACGACCCTCGAACATATTGGAGTCGTCTAACTCTGTAACGACATCTTGTGATAACTGCTTGACAAAGTTTGCCAAATTATGTACAATCAGTCATTATGTGTCAGTCTCCACCCACAACACTCCCATTTATAGCACGAATTTCCCATTGCTCCAGGCTGTACATAGTCCTATTTGAAGTTGTACTTCAAATTTGAATTGATAAGTCATTTTGTCGACTTGCGATAATAGTTGTGGTACGTTATTTACTCAGATCGACAAACTATAAATTTTTTGATTTTTTATTTCAACCGGGAAAATAAACGTCTTCAGTTTAAAAGTAAACCACGAATTTATCAGCAACCAATCACAAACGTTATTTTGTCCAAAACTGAGCCACAGATTCACCGCACCTTCACGATGCGATTCATCAGTGACTCATACTAAGCACAGCATCTTTGAAGAGGACGTTTATGACTGGGCATAGTCATGAAACTGTGACAAATGAACAATAAATCAACTGTTTATTCGCAGTTATTGTGTGTTTTCGAATTCAAAATAAGAACCACGTACTATATCAACAGTCCATACACACTGTTACAAAACTCGAGTCAATTTACTGATTTTTTGCAGTAATTTTGTATTTTAAAGCTTCAAAAAAGCTTGGAAAAAAGCGTGGATAAGATTTATGCCAAATATGGGCCAAGAAAGCAAATTTCATAGTTTTATTCCAATAGCATCAAGTGAAATTACTGTGAATGAGCAGTGAATTCGCTGCAATTTTGATACAGTGTGGTCTACAATAGTCAATCTTATATTGTCACTTTAATATAACCAAATAAAATTATTGCGAACAGCGATTTTACCAGAATTGCATACTAGAGAAAGCATGCTCGGAGCAAAGGCTTTTTGATTCGAGAAACAACTTTATTAATACAATTGCACGATTGAATCTGGGATTTTCCATTTTGGTCAGATTGAAAGGGATACGGAGAATTCGAGGTTAAATTCACTCCCAATTAGATACGCTAGTACTGGAACTTTGAAGGAAGAAAAAAAGTAAATTGTAAAGTAAATTAGAAGAAGCAAATACGATATATAAAGCAATATAGTATCAATCTGATTTAATTTTGCACCCAGAACGTCGAGCATGAAGTTCGTAGCCGCCATTTCCCTTATCGGAGTGTTGTTTGTCGTTCCAGTACCCGCACCAGATGATGATGCTCCAGCCATAGTGTATTGCAAATCGAAAGACAAAGGGTATGATGGTTGAAGTATAAGTACGGCAGTACTTAGTTATTGATACAGTTACATTTTAAGAAGCGGTAGATGGTTATACCATCGCGCAGGCCAGATACCATTTACTACACTTTACTACGTCGTTTCAGTCCTATTAAGGATGATTCACCTGAGGAAAACTATTATCTGTTTCTTTTTATATTTATTTGTCAATATAGTAAAAAATGTAGTAAATACCTATCATACTCAATCTCAGACATCCAAATAAAAATTAAAATCTAAACATTTGAAGCGAGATATTTGGACTCCTTTTGTAAAAAAAGTATTTTAAGCCTACATTCCCATCCCTTTCAACCCCGTTTTGGTGACGTAACAAAATCAGATCCTCAATTCAGTAATGTATGAATGAAAGATTCGAACTAAACTGCACATTGAGATAAGTCTTATCGTGCCATTTCGAGTGCTGATGGATTGTTTACCATTGTCCAGATAGATACCAATTTAATTAGAATCGATTCGAAGCGCAAATAATTCGAATCAGTCATTCCCTAATTATAAATTATCCTTTCTTAAGCATAAGTCTTATGTTTAACAAAAAGTCTTTTTTTTTTAGTTTTTTTCTGAATTGACGGGATTAAATATGAAATGAAGAGAAACTTTCAAATTCTCCCGGAAAATACAAACTATCTATTTTAATATTTTGGTAACGGGAAAAATTTTAATGGTAAAAATGAGACATTGGTTATTTAGACGTAATTAACGATTGGATCCAATTCGAAAGATTTATCCGAATCATATTCGAATATCCAAATGATTCTGTTTTGCCCAACCCTAGATACCACTCAATGCAATTAATCATGCGTTCAGTTCTATTTGAGTTCGATTTGGGATGTTTTCCGCATAAGGGCGAATTTTAATTGTAAAAACGAGACATTGGTAATTCAGAGGTAATTAGCGATTGGATCCAATGGAAAAAATAATCCGAATCGCATTCGAATTCGAATTGATTCTGTTTTGCCCAACCCTAGATAACATTCACTGGAATTTATCAAGGGTTGGGTTTCATTTGAGATCGGACGGGATGTTTCTCGAACAGAGAGCACCTTTCTGGCAATTTTTTTTCTCGACAATTTTTGTTGTATTCCATTGCATTTTTTTTGTATTTCTTTCGTTTTATTTTAATAAAGTCACTCCGTGGTTGTAGACATGTCAGGATTTTAAATGATGGCGATATTTGGAATTTATGCATATTGTTCTTTTATCCGTCTTCATTATTTAGAGGCAACTGGGTTACTTGCCGACAGGTCAATGTTGAGGCGAAATGTTTCCCGATACAATGTACACACGTGATCAAAACAGGAACTATAGTTGTCAAGGTAGGAAAGAAAAAAGTCGTCTTGTCGAAATGTATCCCGATACAATGTACATTCGTGATCAAAACAGGAACTATAGTCGTCAACGGGGAAAAGAAAACAGTCGCCTTGACAAAACCAAAATTGAGAAAAGCATTGGAATGCCCGTAAGTAAAGTAGTAGATTTCAAATTTCGATTCGAATTGATTCTAAATATTCTACGGAAAAAACTGTAATTTAAATAGATTCGGATATGAATGATTAGTTATGAATATACCTGAAAATATTTCTAAAGTTGTCTTAGCCGTACAAAAACTCCACATTCGAAAATATTCGAATTTCACATCCGTTATCCGTGTGACTTAGTCACCTTTATACAGCATCTAACACATATCGAGAGAAGAAGACAAAAACTTCTAACGGTGTGGGCACGACGGCCTAGTGGTTAATGTTTCGCATCGCAGGTTGAATATCTCGTGTTCGGATCCCAGCGAGTCCGGCCCGTTAATCTATGCCACCACTTTTAACCAAGGTGTAAGAATTTTTTTGTGGGATAAGCAGAAAAGATCATAGCTTTCGAACAAGTTTAACCCTATACGTCTACAAGTGGCCTTTGGTACAGGGTGATCCACTCCAAGAAACCCTTCTATCTCCACTTTTCTCTCACACAAGTGGAACGATCGAGAATATGGCTTAACCATTCTTGTCAAAAATACTGATCGAACATATTCATGTTAAGCGTGGGTCACTGATGGAATGCGCCGCTGAGGCGCGTTTCATCTATGACTCATGCTTGACTGAATAGGATTTGTAATGTTGTGAAATGCGCCTAAAAGGTAACAACGAAGTAGTAGGTGGTTTTACCATCGCCAAGGGCAGATTCCACACATTGCTCTTTATTATAGTGGTTCAGTACTTTTGGAATGCTTTACACGCTGAGTACCGTTTCTGGAACTTCGTGTTCTACTAGCTCGTTGCCATCTAAGTGACCTGTGGTTGGTTTATTTAAGGTTTTTCTCCCGGCTTTGAAATCGCCAATATTCTGCCCATGTGTGGCTTACGTTTAACAAAACCAGTGTTGGGCATGGATTAACACGCCAGACTCAACCCGAAATGACAACATGTTTAACCACTAGGCCATCACGAAATAATCGACCCTGATTTGACTCATTTTAGGGTATCTGGTTATCAATATGGGGAACGAGTCCCAAGTCCAGTTGAGTCGAATGGCACACGAGTTGCGAGTTGCATCCAAGTCTTACCAAAATATAAACTTAGAGTCTCGATTCGATTCGAATCACAGAACTTTAAAGTCGTGAGTTAAATATTTAATATAAAAGTCGCGAGTCATATATTTACGAGTCGCAGGTCGAGTCACGAGTCGATTTCTTAATCTATTCAACGGCCAATGCAATATTGATTTGCCACTTCTCACTTTATAAATACCCAATTAGAATCACCATCGGAGCATGATTGGGCAGACAAACAGGATTTAACAGCAGGGTACATTGCAGGTCGTATATCCTTCCTGGAGGCGCGTTTCCTTCACCGATGAGTCACGTAACAGCAGAAAATGTGATTTTTTAAAAAGTGGTTGTAGACTCGGGCTAAATTTCCCGAGTCAAGTCGCGTCTGCCTTTTGTCTATTCCAGCACGAGTCGAGATATTTAGCTAATACTACCTGAATCGAGTCAAGTCATTGAAAAAGGTGACTGCCAGTTATTTGAAGTGCGGATCACTGCCAGATGGTACTGATGAGTCTCTGAGAATTTATATGTATTGTTCTCCTGTTTCTGTTTTTTTCCCATTAAAAGCGTTTGTGTGCACAGTAGGCTACACGGGCGTTGACAAGCATTAGTCACTGATGGATCGCGCCGCAGATTGTGTTATCCATATTATAATCACATTATCTTTATAATTATCATTTCAGCCACGAACGTCAATGTGGGTATTCGAAAAAATGCAAGTGCAGAAGTATATGGGCAAATGCTTATATATACGCAAGTTACAAGATCGGAAAGAAAAGCAGCAGAAAAGTCCGAATTAAATATCGGGTATACTATACTTTTTGTGCCCTGTAACTGCGGGCTTCGGAATTATACTAACATATGCAACAGAAAGGAGGGAAAAAGATACAGCGCACTGCACTTTGTTATAGAGGCACCGCCCTTTTAAGGATTTTTTCCACTAAAAGTGCAGTTGCTGGTACTTTATCTAGTTTCAACTTTCTGGCGCTTAAGTGGTTATTAGTTGGTTCCCTTTAGGCGCTGCTTCCGACTTTGCTTAGAGTGAATTTTAATGAAAACAAAACGGTGTAGGTTTGTAATTTTAGAGCCTATTTGAGATTGAAGATCTTGAACATCTTTCCTAATATTCATTACGATCTGTTCTTGCCGTCTAGCGTATTTAAGCGACAACGTAGAACTCACCCTGTAATATTCACTAAAAATACTTACTTTTGCGACGTCATTTATGACGTCATAGTTTAGAGACCGAAAACGATACTGGATGACATACTAAAAACTTCAAATTTTTGTGTTTGGCCTCGAAAAACATTAGTCCATGCATGTGATCATATAGGTTCATTCTTTTTTATTCCGAGGAAAATTTATTACTTTTCTTCTTCATATATTTTGAATTTGTTCATCGGACAAAAATAATGTTATTAAAAAATCGCAATTTTGACGTATGGTATTACGCAATATTATCCCCACTGATCTCCTAGTATAATAAATATCTGACCAATTGCATTATTTTTGCAGTATCCAGCAAAGTGTGCGTGTGCAAGAGACCGTCCTTTGGACTACTGGGTCAGAGCGCCAAGTAGTGGTTAAATCGACAAGAAGATCGAAAAAAAATTATAAAAAAGATGCTATGTTAATAAAATAACACAGTTTCTTGTTTGTCTTTTGTGTCAATTAAGTGTGTATAGATTTAAACACGTGTATATAGACAGGTATACTGTTACGTCTGGGGATGTCCCTATTCGAACTGAAAATGGTACTTTCAACTACAAGCTTTTGTGCAGAAAACAAGAAAATTGAAAACATTCTAGACAGACACTCACTCGAAGCAAAATGCGCTCAGACCCGGTAAGAAGCCAGTAAATCACCACATTATACGTCAATTCGCAAGAACCCAGCCAACACCGTCCCGCAATTACATCTAGCAAAACAAAATTAAACCATTGAAACAACCGATAATGTAAAACGTAGAACGGACTTTGAATCGCCATTCTTCACTGCGCTTTTACCTTTTTTTGACATAAATATATAATTCGGACTGCGACGCCGAAATGGGTCAGAGCAGGAATCGATTCGGCAATCACCGTACGGAAACACCAAACACGATGCCAGCCCGCCCCAAAGCGGACTTCTATGGCTGGGCTATTCGATTCATTGGTTCGAATCGATTCGAAGTATAAATCATTCGAATCAATCGTGAATCGGTCATTGGAACAAAAACTTGCTTAATGTAGAGAAACTTTTTATTTTTCAAAGGCAAATTTTTGCGGTTAAAATGAAAATTTTTGCATTTGGACTGGAGCGTAATTGAAAATATAACCCTTTCAAGACTGTCTAATATTCGTATTTCGTAACTGAAAATTTTTCATACGAAATTTAAATTGTCCGAATCAGATTCGAATTCCGAATGAATCGGTTTTGTCTAGCCCTACTTGCATTCCACTGTTCTATTTCTGAAAATAATTATATAATACAGAAAGATAACACAAATTCAATACCATATGGGACAATACCTGGGTCTGTTAATAAATTGTAAAGCCTAAATTGAATATGCATTTTACGGCAATTTGCTAAGAGGAAACTATGCTGGGGATCGTATTTAGTACAAAGGATAGAGTGAGCATTACTTCGGTTCTGCAATCGGGTCTTAGTCTATTGTCACAGCAAATAAATTTATGAAGATGGTGACGTAGCAGACAGTGCAGTTTTGAGTTTGAAAAGTATTACTTCGTACTTTCCTGGGACGCATTTCACAGATGGAATAGACCAGCGGTTCTCAACCAGTGGGTCATGTCTCACTGGTGGGTCATGGAAACATTTTGAAGTGGGCCAAAGACCAATTTGAAAAAGCTAGATTTATTGAAGATTCGGCTTCATTTGTGAAACTATAGTCAATTTTACAGAAATAATGGCTTGGGAGGAATTGAGATTCTTTGATTTGATTGGAACATAGTGTTAATCCTGGTGCACGCATGCTTGCGAATGCGATCCGTAGAATAAATAATCTGTTTCGAAATGTGTTTTGCTTTTTTTTGTTCTAAACCTATTTGATAGATTCTTGCTTTCATAAGAATTTATTGGTCCACAGAATGTTTATGCAACAAAAATGGGCCACGAAAAAAAAAGGTTAGGAACCACTGGACTAAACAATATCGATGGATGGAACATTTTAAAATGAAGGGCGCTTACGACTCTTGGTATCGATTTTCCCATTTCTGCATGTACATTGAGATGACATCTGATCTTGCTTCAGTTTTTAAAAGTGTAATAGCCTTATGTATTACCTTTGCTAATCCGCCCGCTTCTTTGTTCCCAGACAGTTCAACATGTCCTGGAAACAACAAAAAAACTAAAAGGTCGGTATTCCATAGCAGTATTGATGATTATAATTTTTAGGACGTGTTTGCAACCTGACTCTACAAAAAACATTTTAGCATTTTCTAGCAAAAGAGAAATCATGAAACATTGCCCTTTTGCAAAGGTTGTGTCTGATGAAACCTATTTTCTTGCGATGTCTAAGTAGCAGAATAGCTAACATATAGCTGATCTAGACTAATATAGAGACCTAGTTAGAGAAGTAAACCTAAATCTCTGTGTAGCTGTTTGTATGTGCAAACCTGGGAATTTCTATATCGGTCGAATTCCAAGTAATGATTATGCTTTGTGGAAACTAAAGTCGACGCTTGCGGTGTCGGGTGGTTTGGCAAAATAACACCAAATATGCCTTTAAGCTATCTGTGAGATGGGAAGAAAAAGGAAAATTGAATGTAAAGTGTGCTTCATTGGCATTTTGGCCCCATTTTTTTGAGAATGGAAGCAGTCAGGTGATGGCAATCCTAAAATTTTTGGTCGCTATCAGTTTGTTTACTGTGTCGCTTGTCGCTGCTCGCGCACCTCCGCCAGAATATGTCGCTACGGTTCCATTTTACTGTACAGCAAAGGATGAAGGGTGAGATGAAAAATAGAAATAAACTTGAGTGAGAATGTAAATCGTTAATTTAGATCAAAACTGTTCCGGAATCAGATGTAATAGGTTTGCGTAGCTATACACTGTAACAAAAGTATAGTAAATTTACTGTTCATTTGCAGTCATTGCATATTTCCAAAGTAAAAAAAAGCCATGTTGATGAGATTTATGCCAATTTGGCGTAACACGTCAACTTTAAGTTTTTTTTTTCAATACCGCCAATAAAAATTACTGTCGAAGACCAGTAATTTTGTTGCATTTTTTTGTTACAGTGTATCAGCGTCGAGAAGTATCAGCGTTTGTCTTTAGTTATTTGTCGAGCATTAGCAAAGGATTGCGTTCCATCAAAACCCAGTTTGCTATAAAATTCTACGAATGGCAGATAAAAATGCACCAGTAAAACTACACAAAAAATTGGGTATGAAGAGTTTAGACTATTTTAGTGAAAATAACCAGAAAATTGCAGTAAAGTTCATCTTGCTGTTATATTTCACAAATTATATTAGAGAAAACGGATTTTGGGTTTTTAGCCGAACTGTTTTAAGGTTATCATTGGTATTTATATATCATCAAGCGTATTTTATTGCAGCTGCAAATTCGGGTTTACCAAGTAAGGACAACAGATGGTCTTTGCCCCAATGGGGCTACACATTATTGCCCCATACAAATTATTAGTTGATAATTTTTTTTATTGATAATGTACATTCTCTTTAAAACATTAAATTACTTTTGATCCGCATCTCGAGATCGAGCACCGTTATCCTACCTTCAGTAATCGATATCCGCATGTTTCCTGTTATTTTGAGAACAATAATCGAAAATAAAACGGAAAAATGGAAATTTCATCCTTTTTTTTAAGTAGAATCAGATTCGAAAAAAAGTATCTGAATATAAATGTTTTCTAACGTGGCAACTCTGACTGTGGCACGCCAGTTTCTGTCTAATTTCTACCAAAATCAAAATCACCAACTTCCACTTTTTGTTTAGGGGCACTTGGTATCATTGTGCACAAGTACTACCTGGCTACCCGATGTGTGACACGATAGACTGCACCGCGTTGATCAACAAAGGCACCAAAGTTGTCGGGGGAGAAGTAGTCACACTGTCAGAATCATTTAAACATGAGACGCAACAATGCAGGTAACATAGATTTCTAAATGATTAAATGGATTTAAATCGGGAGTATCCTACAGCGTTTCGCCCGTGCGCGTGAGAGACGACCACTGAAATGACGCACGTTTTTAACGACAGATACTGTTACAAATCAGTTTATAAAATTTTGTTTGGCTAAGTATAAGTCACTAATGAACCGTGCACGCTTCATCTGTGGCTTATACCACAAAGTAAACCTTTTGTTCAATTCTTAAAGAACAGGCGCTGATAGAGGTTTTTGGCCATCTTCTTCTTTATGCGCTGTTTATAACTTTATATTAAATAACATGAATAACACATTTGGCCATCACTGATGGACGCACAGCTCAACCTGGTCTGTAACCGAGGTTTAACGATAAAAAAACTTCTGGTTTAATTTAATCTAACTTTTGTTGGGCCATTTGTGGCCATTCAAAATATTCTTTCAGCGGTTGACATGGAGTTTGAAGTAACTGCGTATCTAACTAGCCCTTGAGGGGCTGATGACAATATAATCTGCAGAGTGATAACACTACCTTTGCAGGTATCTTTGACTAAAATATAATATAGTTATTATGATCGAATATTCTTCAAAGGGTTTCGGTTTTATAACGCAATGTGGCTCACCTGGCACTGGCAATCTAATTCGGTGATTTGAATCGATTCGAAGACTCAAAACACATCCGAATCAGTCGTATATGCCTTATCGATTTGAAATCTTATTTTCTTAAACATAAGCACTGATGGCCCGCGCCATGACGGCGCAATCCCATGCTTAACAAAAGATTATTTCAATGAAGCGGAACTTTCAAATTTGACTGTAAAATAATACGAACTATAGATTTTATTATTTTGATAATTGAGCAAATATTATACGTAAAAACGGGTAAATTGTTACTGATAAGGATTTACTGATTCGACCCGATTCAAAAAAACTATCCGAATCTGATCCGAGTTCCAAATGATTCGGTTTTGTAAAGCCCTAAATTCGTACCCCTACAGCTCATAGTTAAGTACACTATACCGAAAATTCGTTACAATCGACGTTTTCTGACTGTGCTATTTACTCTGATATTGAAATAAAACTATGGAATGGGATTTTAAGACCCTTGTAAGTTTTTGATGGAAACTCGTCCGCCGTGATCCATACTTAGGTGATTTCGATTTTTGAAAATATGCAATCCCTGCCAATGAACGTTAAATTTACTGAATTTTTTAGAGTGCGTTACATGTCCAATATGACATCACACATGCCGGGATAACCTTTTTTTTAATTCATGTAAATTGTAATATTGTTTTAGCCATAATCTACGATGTGGGTTCTCGAAAAAATGCAAGTGCAGAGATATTTGGGCAGAAACGGTCATATATACTAAATATAAAAGTGGAAAGAAGGACAAATTCGCCTGGATTCGAATTCGGGTATTCTACCATTTTCATTTACTTCGCTATTATCTAGCCCTTTTGAGTACAAATGTAAAAATTGCCAAATTCACTGTCCACCGTATAAGACAACTGAAGGCAACGAGGAAATGTTGTACGGTTTAGCCATCACCCAGAACAAAAAACCCAAAACCTTCAACGTTCAACAACTTGTGAAATATTTTCCTCTCAGCGTGCTCTTTTTCAATTGTAACTCTTTGCATATTAGTATTTTGCTAGTTGAATTTTCCGGCGTTGCCTCCAAGATTGCATTGCGTGATTTGTGACAAAGCATCTCGTTTATCAGATAACAGTATAAATTCATTTTTAGTTATTTTTGAGCAACGAGAAAAATTACTGTCCAAAAGCACTTTTCCGAACATATTATGAAAGACGCTGTTATACGATTTCGCTTATTCTACTTTACAATTTTCCAGCATCCCGCAAAATGTACGTGTGCAAGAGATGAAGAACTTCCCTGGCAATGGTACAGTGGCGGCTAAATCTACTCAAATTTTTTATCAAGCATGATTCAGATAGATCGCGCCTTGGCGGCGTAACCCATCTGAAGTCCATGCTTGATACAAAGAGTTATTGGATGAATTGACACCAGCATTGATGACACCAGTATTGATGATAATGAAATAAAATAGGTGTTTTAAAAATGTGTTATTTGTCCTCGAAGGCCGAATAATATAGAGTTAGTGAGATACAAATATTTCACAAGCGATTAATTAGCTAAATATATAAATATATTTTTATTGCCGCTTGTTGGAGTGGATCACTCTGACCAAGAGGCTCTGCCAGCGGTCACTTGTAGACGGACAGGACTAGAATTGTTGGAAATATATTATCTTTTTCTGATTGCCTTCGCCTGCCCAAGTTATTCCACCCTGGGTTGGGTGGCGGCATGGATTAACGAGTCTGACTCGCGGGAACCCATGAACTTCAACCTGCGATCCAACTTCCAAACTATTATAGTGGAATAATCAATTGGACATACATGAGCCAGTGATGTTGCATCTACATAGCACGAGTTATTCATAGTTCATGCGAGATTACAACATGTACTTCAGGCCGCTATGTTACTAAGCGCCATATGGTTATGAAATTACAGTTGGTCGTACTACATATTTGTGGACCTTAATCATTAAATGACTGTGAGTTCAGCGGCCGGGATGGATACCACTTACTGCACTTTAGACATCTACTTTTATCTGCACCCCTAATTGACTAACAAAAGTCCGGTGTGTTTAAAATGTGCAGGTGCAAGCGATGCGAGTGGTCTCCACAAAAACGATTGGAGCAAGTGGTGCACATGAAACTAGTTGTGCAGTTGCAATTGTATGTTAAAGCTGGTTTCAATAGTGCACACAAAACGACCGAGCCGCAGTTACACGGACCAAGTAAGTTTTTCATTCACAAAATCCAATTTCGCCGATTCCGCTCTTTGGTAAACAACACTTGTTTGCGAAATAGCGCTTCAGCGTTCAACATATAAATAACAATGTATCGCTATTGCGCACATCCAATATTTTAATTACAGAAATGCAAATTATTACATTGGGGAAAGTTTGTTAAGTGTGACTTGTTGGATCAAATTAAATGAGACAGATTGTTTGGTAATGTATGAATTAGCAATAGTGTAGTTCCTCAAGGTCAGCCGCAGTAGTTTTCATCTATTTTTTTTATCTAAAATTGCTAAATTAATTTGAAAGTTCAGATTATTTCTCGTTTGCATATGTGCTCTATCGAAAACAGAAAGCTTCATGGGTTTGAACCGTTCTCAAAATTCTATCAAAAGTTCAATAAAAGTAAAAAAAACGATTTGACATTTGTAAATACAGAGAACGCTGATAATAAAGAGCGATTCAAAATTAGATCCAGAAATACGAAATTCGATCTAAGGCGTAGAGTCTTATCGCTACTGATAGTGAAATAGAGTGGAAATAGAGAGTGTCGATTTGAAAACAAGCTGTTCTCCATCATAGTCTATCGGTTCCCGGAACGAACCGCATGGGTTTGTCAAAGTGCACCACTAAAATCCTATGAATATTCCCCAAAGTTTGTGAATGTGATCGCGATTAAGTACACTGTAACAAACGTGCAGTAAATTTACCGTTCATTCGAAGTAATTATGTTTCGAAAAATTGAAACACATATTTGGTGACATTTATATCAATTAGGGACTGTGAACGAGCTTCTGTCGGCGCATTCCAACAACAGCCTATATTTAATATCACGAAAAAATACTGTCGCAAAACGGAGATTTTTACAGCTTGCTCCCTATACAAGACCAGAATGAAGTCCTAAATGTTCAATAATATATTTTATGTATATTATATGACACCATTAGGTATTAACATATACCTGTTAGTTAAAAGAGATTACAATGCACCATTTTCATATAGTATAACAAATCAAATAGGAAATATCTATACTACAAGTTATTATACTTTTTCTGATCATGAGCCATGAATGAATCAAGCATGTAAGCTCGATTTATCTATGGCCCATTTTTAGAATATACGATATACGATTTACGATTCATTCAAGGATTCTCTCCTCCGCCATCGATCTCTTGCTCAACTGCGTACTCGCTCAATATGAATCTGGACTGAGTGCATTTGCATCCTGATGGGATCTATGAGAAGGAATTTTTGAGTTTAAAAAAGAGCAATAAAATACGTCGCAAAACTAAAAGACAAGGCTTCATTAATTAATTAGTCATCATAGTGATAACGGAGTCGCAATAGGTATAAACAATTCGATTCGGTGATTCGCACCGATTCGGAGAATACATTCTTCGCGATTAGGACTCGGCAAAACCGAATCATATGGGATTCGAATCTGATTCGAATATTCTTCTCGAATCGAATCATTAATTCTATGTAAATAACAAATTTCCCATTTTTACTAATATGACTATAATTCTAGTTCATTTAACAAGTTTTTGTTCCTATGAACGATTCACGATTGATTCGAATAATTTGAGCTTCAAATCGATTCGAATCACCGAATCGAATTGCCAAGCCCTAGTCGCGATATGGCCATATAGCAAAACACAGTAGAAAATCGAAGCAATTCGAATTCCGAATTAGATTCGAATTTCAAATAATTCGGTTAAGTTCGGCCCTAGTTGCGAGGTATGCTTTAAAGCCATTTTAGCGAATTCGCGATTACATACGTCTCTGGACATTTTTATATACTCTATATTTTATTTAGTCAAGTTAACCTGATTCCATCGCTAGCTGATACTTAACAAAAAAATTTCGTAACTGGAAAGTAAAGCCACTAATAAAAATTTACTATCAAATATTGTTATCGAATCAGATTCAGAAAGTGTCGATTCAAATTGTTTCAATTTGACGTTCAATTCGCAAATTAATGTATCTGGTAATATTAGCAACGCGGGACACAAAGCCTGCTAGCAAAATTTCATACCCTCGATTTCATTACGCATTGAGGGCACATTAACCTTCATCCACAACACAATCAATTATGCCTTGAGCATTAAATAGCATTATTAGTAAGTTTTGCTCTATATCAATATCTATAAGACAATAAACGTTGAAACAAAGTCTGGTGTTCGAGTCCTGGAAAGTCTGGCTCATAAATTCACACACACTATAGTGAGCTCGTGTTGTTACAGAAACTTATCTAAATCTGTCCGTTCTCAATTGGATATTTTTATATCCACTTCTTGGAGTGGTTCACCCTGACCAAGGGCTTTTAGGCCACTTATAGATACTCATATTATGTTCTAGCCCTGTGTATACGGGTTTAGAATAGTCCTAACGCATTTCCTTCGTGTCGTAAGAGGCGACTAAAGGGAAACTAAAGGTCGATACCCTTCACTTAACCACAGTGGTTGAGTTCCGTTTGGGATGTTTTATGCTTAGAGTGCAGTTGCTATATCTTGAAGTAGTTCGTTGCAATTAAGTGGCCGTTAGTTGATTCCTTTCATGCACTGCTTCCAGGTTTGCTTAGAGTGAATTTTCAATACAAAAATTACATAGTAGAAATAACGTACCTGAACTTTGATCGTTTGTGGCACTGTTTTATATTCATATGTCTCCTTAATCTGTTGATAGATTTTAATAGTCTTCCAAGTATATTGAGTCTCACAAGAACACCAAGCAGTACCAGCGCGACCGCATTGCTTCCCAGGATACCTTGAATAAAAGAAGAAGAAGAACGATATTCTGCTAACTTTTGGTTTGATTATTTATGTGCAAGAAAGCCCAGCAGAAATTTATTGTGCCTAGCATAGGTCACAGATAGACCGCATCTCATCGACGCAATCCATCAGTGACACATACTTAACAAAAGATGCTTTTGCAAAAATTTTCTCGATTGGGATAAATTGCCAGTTGCCCAAGCTGGAGAAGTCCATCCACCATCCTGGACGCGAATGCACACATCTCATCGACGCAATCCATCAGTGACACATACTTAACAAAAGATGCTTTTGCAAAAATTTTCTCGATTGGGATAAATTGCCAGTTGCCCAAGCTGGAGAAGTCCATCCACCATCCTGGACGTAAAAACGAATGCACATAGCAATATAGCAGTTTTCAGACAGCAAGTCTTTAGTTAGGCAACGCCACCAAGGAGAGCCGCGCCCTGGCGGTGAGATCCGTTAGTGACTCGTACTTAACAACTTAATTTGACTCGAATTTTCGCAATATGCATAATTTACAAATTACTGCACCTGCACTCTTGTCCCATTGTCTTGGAAGATGTTACGAGGTCGCCATGGATGGTTGTTTGACCAGCTGAAGCCCAGAACCAGCAACTGCGCACAGGACACCTCTCAATAGGAACTAAAATTTGATCCAAAGAGGCGAGTTTTGTAACTGGACAGGTTCGGGTAGTGTATAATCTGTATAAAAGGAGATAATTAGACCTGAACAATTCAATTCGCTGTTTCGGATAAAATCAAATCATAAATAATCAGAATCAGTCGTGAATCGGCCAGACGAACAAACACGTTTGAATTGAAGAAAGCGAGGTTATCATTCTTTAACAGTAAAATCAAAATATTTTTCGATGTTGATTCAATTTATTTCTACTCCCATAAATTATATATTTTAATAATTGCTGAAACTTGTAATAATAAAAGCGCGGCATGCGTAATTTATACGAATTTGTGATTCGATCCCAATCGGTTAAATGTATCAGTGACAAAACGAATTTTGACATTTTTCTGAAGCGTTTGCCCCAATCGAAAAATGGCGACAAAAATCCCAAAACGCAATCTGGTTTGAGACACGTTTAATGATTTAATTCACAATTTATATTTCAGACCTAATCAGATTTATCCCAAATTACATCAAAAACTTGGTCAGTTTATTCAAAAACTGGCAATGGAGCATACCGATTCTCAAATTTGAACCAACTGTTTTCTCTTAGAGAAACAAAAAGTTACACGTCTCTTTGGAGTGAAGTATAAAATAATAATTCAAAAAAGCTAAAAATGGTTTAATAAAACTTACTGCACTCCACACTTATGGTGCAGTTGCTTGTTTTTCATTTAATGAAGCTATGTGGTTAATTGTATTCGCTAATAAGTTCCATCAGGGTGCTGCTCCCAATTTTGCTCAGAGTAAATTTCAGAGTAAATTTTAAAATGCTCAATCGTACCTTGTATTAATCTTCGGTGTACATTGCGAAATCAAAATGCATGCTAATTTTGATTTCATTTCCACAGGATCGCTTTTGCAATTCGCCGCAAGGACGATTACAACAAAAATAACTATGAAGCACTTCATCTTTGTCTTGCTATGACTACTTCACAAATACAAATGTAAAGTTTATGAATTCAAATCGCTTTATATATAAAAACAAAACTTGTTGAAGACTTTGTTAAAACAATTTTACATGGCTATATAAATGCGATATAATGCATTGTAAGACTAAAAGAGCATACTGAGATTCAAAGGTCAAAATTAATAAATATTAAATTTAGGTTCTGTTTTAATTCCATCATCCATTATAATTTTTTTTTTTTTTTTTGATTGGGCAAAAAATATTGTTAAGAAGAACATGACCCACAGATGGACCGCTCCTTGGTGACGCCATCCACCAGTGGCTTTTGTTGTTCAAAGCAATTAAAAATATCCTATTTCACCTTTGATATTATTAAATTGTTTTATTGCTCGCAATTACTGCACCTACCCCGTGGCATACTGACTTAAAATTAGGAACTAATGAGTATATAGTGAATTTAAAACACAAGAGATTAATATAATGTACTAATTATAATGCCAATAATAATCATAACGAGATAAAATGTCACAATCGGTTGACCTGTTGAAAGATTTAATATAAACTACATACTCTACAAAGAACAAGGATTTGTTACATATAAAACTTGGCCAATTAGAAAAATCGGAGATCGTTAAAGTAGTTTTGCAAAATTTGCAGCATTTCGAATATATTTTTATAACCCCAATTAATCAGTTTTATACATTTGATTTATTTTAAATATCTGTTTATACTTGTTAACGACAGTAGCATACCATATGCCTTGTGTTTTGGCTTCTTATTTTATGAATGCCGCAATTGAACCTGCAAATGTGTTTTTTTAATTGAAAGATATAAGGTATCGGCTATTAGTGAGGTTCTGGGGTGTTAAATGTGTTTCTGCGATACCGTGCATTCATTACATCGACGATATTCGCTCATTCTTGGACCGATACACGACTGATTCGACTCAATTGTGCTTCGAAATGATTTGATTTACCAAATTAAAGTGTCCAGTCCTATGCAAAACCAGGTGACGCTTATGGTATTAAACTTTTTTATGGTCATGTTGCGAAATTCATGGAATGTAATTCAATAAAGTCAATACAATTCGAAAAGAGAATCGGTTGCTTTCTTTCACGTTTGCGGTTAGCTGTCTTCGTATTCCCGCCTTCGTGCATACATAAAAAAATATAAAATGTTTAATCAGATATCTTGAACAATATCACGGTAATGCAAAAATTTAAATAATATCAAAAATAAATCCATAGGATATTGAAAACTTGATACTAAAATTGAAATTCACTTTATTTCGCAATTTTATCTGGTTACGATATATACCTTGCGTCTTGTCGTTCCATCCAGTGTGAAACCAAACCGGCAAGGTTATCAAGTATCGTCCTCAATCCCTACCGGGTTAGGACACCCAATGTAGGGGCAACCCGCATATATAGTTCTTATGAACCCCGGATGTATTGTTTTTTGAGGCGTTCTCGTTCATCGATCTTGCCCATACTTCGCCGGGGTTTGAACCCACTCTTCGGAGTTCTACCTTGGCTCATCCTCTTAGCTAATTAAATTACTATTGAATTACGGTGTAGCTGTACTCATGTTTGTAATGTTTTAGGACATGTATGTTTCGTTTGGTTTCCTGTTTTCTTTTATATAAGGTTACAGGGCAAAAACGCCCGAATACCAAATATTTTCGTTTTTTTTTTATCCACATAACGGCACTGTGGAGATATTGACACAATTAACCAGCTGACCGTCCATCTCTCTTTCTACCTGAAGCACTGCCCAACCGATCCCCGAGTTATCCAAAACCACTGTTGTGCAAAGAGCTACATGAGAGCAGAAACGTAGGCTGAAGAACCTTCATTCCCGAAAGACATTTATTGACTCGATCGGGAAAGCAGTGTGAAGGTGTGGAAAAAGCTTATTTTATAAAATTGTCTGTGACACTGTTGAACTTCCGCAGTAAATGGATGGAGAAACGAGAACAGAAAGCTTTTTCGAACAGAAGCCATTATATTTATAATCTCAATAAAATACACAAAGTGAGACAGCGTTACAACGATGCGACAAGCTCTGCAGATCAAGAGAAAGTTTTAGACTGATCATGTAAATCACACATCGGTGAACACGATCATGGCATGTTCAGGACTGTAGCAGCAGCGGAACCCAAATGTGACAACAATACTACGTGTAGATTCGAATCAGAGACTTGTATGAATGAAGTGTAATTTCAGGTGAAAGATAACGATGGGCACGATATAGAAAACCGACTTTCACAGAAGCCTTCTCAGCAATATTTGTGACTCGGTCATTCCGAGTCATATGCTTTGAAAGAGTGAGACCAACTAGTCGAATATTTGAAGATTTCGCAAGAGCTCTACCGGATAGTGAAATTTGTGTTTCCTGTGAATTGGTGTAGCGATTGATCGACAATTCTTTGGTTTTTCCCGAGTTAAGTGACACGCATCAAGTATTACCTAAATCAGATATTCTGACCAAATCAGATTTAAGTGATTTAGCGAAAGCAAGGCGTTGTTCCGGACCATATTTTTTTATTCGGACAAGAACACAGAGTTGTATCATCAGCATAAATAGCTAAGTCACAAATAAGTGCGTCAGGAAGGTCATTAATATAAAAAAAAAGGTTGGATCAAAAATAGAACCCTGAGGGATGCCAGATTAAATGGAATAAGTTCCAGGGCGTTGACGCTGTTGATCTTACGATTTTATAATAGAAAAAATCTGGCGCGATATACCGTACGGATGTATTTTTTACAATAAACCACAGTGCAACACTCTGCCAAAGGCTTCGTAAATGTCCATAGCAATCGACTTAGCCTCCCTACAAAGATCAACAGCACGAAATAACGGATCAGTTATTACTGTCAGCAAGTCGACAGTAGATCGAGAACGGCGAAAACCATCATGCTTGTCAGTGGCGAGACAGACACAGCGACTGCAGTTGACCGGTGATTACGGACTCAAAATTTTACGAATAATTGGCAAGAGATTGATGGGGCGATACATGTTAGGATCTGTTCGATCGCAAGAGTTTTTAAAAGCTGGTACAATCATCGCACATTTCCAGTCATCCAGTAAAAGTACATTCTTTCAGACACTTATTGAATGATTTTTCCGGAATAGGAGATATTTCCGGAGATAGAGCTTTTAAAATTACCGAGAGGATGTTGTCGGGACCAGAAACATAAGTTTCAGTTTAGAAATTGCTCTAGAGACAAGAAGCGGAGTTATTGGCATTTGAATTGCCCAGAAAGCAATTGACCATAAATAAAGCATTTTGTACTTTCGTATAATAAGTCTTGGAAAAATGCAAACGTTCATTCCGTATCACATTGGCCATTTGGCCCAAAATAAAGATATCACCCTGGTGCTTGGATATAACTTCTGCACAAACTTCTAACACTAAGTTTGCTTAATAAATTTACCAGTTGAAACAGGTAAAATATTCATCTAAACTATTCATTGTAGACAAGAGACAGTCATCGATAAGTGTTAATCATTTTTTAACATTGACACTATTAACATTGCTAACATTAAAGTTTATAGAAATGCAGTCACCACAAGAGGTAGTTTTAAACTTTTATATTTGATTGCTGGTTATACGGAGCACAGGTGACGGCGTGCGAACATTCTGCTTCTCAGATTCTGCTTCTGTCGAAGGCAATAGCGAAATAGGTAGAATGGAATGTTTGGTAAAATATATAAGACGGAGGTTGGTAACATTGTGATCGGTTTCCACCTATTTATTTTTGCAAAAAGTGTACAGACGCCGTGTTTTCTATCGTTTAAGCACCCACAGCTACGTTGTAGTGCTTTTCACGAAAAGGTATGGGCATGTCAAAACGGCTTATCAGGTGTTAAATAATTAGGGATACGTCAACATCTCCATTAGTCGACTAAGCTTTTCTCATATATTACCAATCCCCACACTTAATCTCAACTATTCATTTGGTGCTACCCTGGGTATGTTAAGAACTTCTATAGCTAACTTTATTCTTCAACCCTGCAATTGCACACTTTATTGCAATGTTTCCCTATGTTATCAGGAATTTAGGGATTGATGATCTAGGATAAAAGCTTATTGGGCTAAGGAAGATGTTGACGTATCAACAATTATTTGACGCCATTACGGTATTAGAAGCGAATCCTATCATCTCATGACAGTGGCATATTGGATTCGGACCACCTGATAACCTGTTCTGACATGCCCATATCTTTTTGTGAAAAGCAATACAATGGAGCTGTTGATGATTAAGTGGTATAAAAACAGGGCGTTTGTACGCTATTTGCAAAAATAATTACGTGGGAACTGATTAGAATGTTAGCAAATTTCGCCTTAAATATTTACCGCTAGATTAGCATGTTACAGTATATTACAATTTTTTCGATGTTTAGCAGATACCGATGCACGTACACACTTGTTTTGTGGCCAAATAAAATTGACTTAACTCGTGGGATTTTTATGATTTCATTTTGTGTGAATGATATCACGTATTTATATTAATTTTTCGTTTAAATTAATTCCATCAATGATTGTAATAAGTGAGTTATCACATAAAATAGAAAATGTTTAGTACTTTTGAAAGAATAATGTTAAATAAATTCCCATTGTCAGGTATCAACATATAATTATAATACAACAACTCTAACCCTGTATTTTAGGCCAACAGATGGATCGCGCCTATTGACGACCTCCATTAATGGACCATGCTTGGCCGACGATGATTTTATAAAAAACTTTACAGTAAAATTTAACCTGATTGAACAACATTTTCAATATGGTGCAACTGGGTGCCTCTAACTTAGCTACAAACTTGGGTTTGGCCACAAGTACTTTCGTACGAAAAAATAAATAAATAAAAACCTATCAAATACGTAATCCAGATTAATTGTTATAATGTGCGGTACGTAAAGTTTCGAATGAAAACGTGAGAATTCTCTTGTTCATGAATCATTCAAAAACCTCTTTGGTCAGGCTCTTATAACTGTGAAGTACAAATATATTAGAAATTTTAGAATACTTTTTAAGTTCAAATGACCTCAATAATTTTATTCTAAATTATTACTATTCAAAAATATTTAACTTGCGTACAAAATTACCCTAACAAACTATAATGCAGAAAAAATACCCTATTGACCTTGACCCCAATATAAGCATTTGAATGGATATGGATGCACTGTGCTTCACAATGCTCTGGCTGTTAAAAAAACGAACAAATATCTGTATTATAAACATTTCAGCTCTTTGGATAGAAACACAGCCTAAAGACGCCAGTAGCAGTAATCCGAAACTCAAATATTTTATTGCAAACCAATAAGAAATAAAAATTATATGCAAAAGTCACTCTCATTCGTTATAATTTATTGCAAATTGAAAATGTAAAGATATTATTGCCGTTTTGACTAAGTTATTTCGTAATAAAAAATCACATTATAATCGTTATGCCATTGCTGTCACACACCGTAAACTACGCTTTTGCTCAGTCATCAATTGAGCTATTGTGTTGAAAAACTAAATGACTTGTTTTAAATTTTTGCCGGGAATTTTTCTTACAGTTTGAGAAACTTGGTACTCGGCCATCCAAACCTGAACAAAAAATTGGACAATATTAAAATTTGGATTCATCAAATTTAAGTTCATGCCATTTTTTGCTTTTTATGATAAGTATGATGTTATGACCAAAAATCAACTTACATTGATATCCACTAGGTTTAATTGAGACACTGTTGGCAATAAGTAACAAAAGCACAAAGTAAAATATAAAAAATACTTCAATGTCTAAATTAGTATCGCAAATAAGATTTGGTTTTGGGAAGAGGATGATATTTTTTAATACATAAAATTACAAATTCAAAGCGTGGTGTCGATATATGATTAGCTTAGAAAATTATTTTGGTGAGGGTAAGACGTGTCCCATTGGATCCCTGCTGATGATCGGATTTTATATTTTGAAAAAAATTAATTAATAAATCGTTATTTCATAAAAACAAAAAAATTATATGAACTGGTTCTGGTTGCAACCTGTGGTCTTACCACACTTGTTTTAGTGATTCATTATTACCGATTGTTTGTTGTAGTTCAGCGATTTGAAATTTCAAGGTTATAATTACTTTTTCATACTTTAATTCCATAAATTAAGGACATATAAAAATGAATCATTTATTTGGTAACCCAAAACGAATTCCCGCCTTTTTTATTTATTACTTTTTCACTAAAAATTTCCACAAATCGGTTTAAAACTAGGTTTGTTATTTCATGGAATGACTCAAGTGGTTTGTATGTTTCGTATGTATTTTTTCATAAAATGAGTCCCAATTTTGTATATAAAGAGTCCAGCATTGCCATATTTCAACTATTAATTGACTGATATACCTACTCATTTGTATAGCAATTAATTAACCCAAATCTCAAAGATGAAATTGATTATAATTGTTGCCTTATTCGGCCTTGCGATGCAAGCACTAGCTGATCGAGGTGGACCTGCAGGAGAGCAAAGCGCATCAGCAGCAGAAGGCGAAAGCGAGAGTTTGGACGCTGGTCTTGATGACACTGGTGTAGAAGGACAAGGCGCTCGTCATTTTGTCCGACCACAATGTTCCGTTCCGAGGTAAGTAGTCAGTTAAAAATTGAAATTTCTTCCAAACTGGCAGAATATAAAATATTTTGTTGGAAGTTTTGATGAATACAAGTCACAGATGTATTGGGTCTTAGCATGTTAATATGTTGCTCTTGGCCATTGAACCAATGGCAGTTTTCATTTGTTTCTATCACTTCATTTCTTTGGTGTAGTCTACTTTTTATTCACTTTGTCGTTTTTCAATTTTATTTTTGTTTTTTGTTCAAAAACCGTTCTAATACTTTCATTACAAGTTACATACACTGCAACAACTTGATAAAACGTCTATATCAACTATAAAAACAGCACTTAAATTATATTTCAAATATAATTCTTTTTCAAAGTCAGACTTACAGTCCATTACAACAAAAAAATTATTCAGGTATTTGTTTTCAAGTTCACTCTGAACAAGGTAATAGGCAGCACACGAAAAAACTAGCGGTCATTGGTGTGCGAATAGTTGCATAAGTCAGAAACCAGCAACAAAAAATTCAGAGGTATAAATTCCATACTAAACCGCTATAGTAGGCTATACTACACAGTATAGTTCGGTGGCAATTGTCGGGTAATGGACAGCCATCCAAATTCTTCTTCATTCCTCCTACTAGCCTTTCACTGCATATAAGATAAATACTTTGGAGTAATTCCAATACATCAACTTTACATAACTAGCCTAGGATGGGTCAATGATTTTGATAGCCACGTCTAGGTGGTGGTTTTCTTGCATATTATATCAATAGAATTTTATTTCAGTGATGTCAAATGCATTTGCTATTTTCTATGCATACAGCTTCTACACCTCGCCAAGACAATGCCATTCCGGGAGTAAATGCTATGCTACTTACTGCAGTATCAAGATCACATTCGGCTACAGTTACTACAACTGGATCCCATTATACCTTGCAAAACCAATCTACACCAAAGGAGTCCAATGCAGGTAAAACCGGTTTATTAACTATCCGTTCAATCCGGAAAAGGAATATGTTTACGGCTTCGAATTCCTGCGTTCTAACTAATACCGTTTTTTATAATTTTGATATTTATGACGCAATCAATTTTTATTAACTATAGGCCACAAACGGACCGCGCCTTGGCGGCGCTTTCCATCAGTGGACCTATAGCTGATAAACATATGTCAATAATAAGACAAAATCAAGAACATCTCCAGCCAGTTGCACATATGGGGAGCGCAAAATAAGCTAGTTTGAAAACCTTTACTGTCTAGATAAATTTCTGAGCAAATGAATCTACTCAAAATGTCGTAGCAAACGATATTACTTGTAGATTGAAGATTTTGCTTCGTTATAACATGAGTTACTGATGGATCGCGCTACCAAATTCAATAGCTATACAAATGCAAAAAATTATTCCAATTTTCTGAAGTTCCAATTTTTTTTACTTCAGTTTGCATATGTTTTCATCCGTATGATATACTTAGTCTAAATTTAAACAAAGGGTAATATATCGTCGGCAAAACATTTTGGTGCCTAAATTAACGAGGATGACAATTTTCTATTTACATTTCATTTCAGAAATACCGGAAAATGTGGGTTCAGATGCTCATGTAAAACAGTGGTGAAATACGTTGTTGTTACTCGTTTGATAAAGATATACAGTTCAAGTGGATATCCGAAATACTACTTTGCCAAACTTCGACTTGCGGTGAGTTAAGTAATACTTTTTGTTAACGTCCATGAGAAAACCCCAAAAAATGCAATTATACTATTTTCGAGGAAGGGGGAAATATGACACGAACTTAAGTGAATATCATATTAAGTAAATCATGATTTTTATAAATTTAGTTAAACCGGATAACCAATCTATATGATATAGTTTCGTTTCATTTTATTTCGTAGTTTATTTTTAATTATACTTCTAACTCTATAGCAATAAATCCTATGATATTAACATTACCAAGTCGCTGCAAAAATTATATTGATAAATTCGTTCAATATGTTCAATATGAAAAAGATATCGATTTGGAATTTGAACAGATAATTTGATTCGATTTACAGAGTTTGTGCCCAATTTTACTACTTACTTAGAAAAATATTAACGAGAACAGATCTGTCGATATCTCACTCATAAAGTAAAAACATCAACGTTAACTTGACTGTATTATAATACAATTTCCTCTGACTTTCAGGTTCCATACAGATGTCTCTGCAGCCAGAATTAAATGGCAAAACATGGTATCAAAGACCGGACAATGGCTGACTTCATTACCATATCTACAGTGATACTAGTCACTATAATGTTATATTATTTCAGTTAATTTTCTTCGAAATGGGAAATAAAATATATTCGAAGATGCATTCTTAAGGGTTATTATTTAGTTTGGGCACTCGTGACGTCACTTCAGCATCGCAGGTTGAGGTTATTGGCTTGGATTCTAGTTAAGGCCGAATCGCAACCCTATTCTTGCCAACCAATCTTTGTTAAAACAATTTCAATGGGCCTAGTTGGACTAGAACGGTTATGAACAACAAACCCGGTTTGTTTATTGAGGCAAGTTGGATAATAGACTGAATCCGATCAAGAATTATTGCAACGATGTGCAAAAAAAATCAAAGTGTCTGGAGCTAAGCCTATAGGCATGGGGGTGATAGATGTAATTGGGGAAGAGGTTTAAAACTAACAAATACTACTCGATTTTTGTATTGACAGTGTATTCATTGTTTCAGCTACCAACAATATGCCTTGCTTAATATGATGCTCGTGCAAACTAGCCGAAAATCGAAATATCGAACTGGGTAACTGATTATATAGGAGATTATATAGGACCAGTTCCGTATCAAGGTTTTTGGCCTATATTACTTATTTTCCAATGCATGGACCTGATTAGTGGAGGAAGGCATAAGCAGGGCTTACGTGAACCACCGTACACCGGCGAGGCGTCTGGCAGACCTTTTGCATATTCATCATCCCTCAAGAGATTGGAACCTGTGACGATAGATGCGTAACTCGAAGTGTGGGCTACTCCCAATGATTTACCCATTAAGCTAACCGGGCTCCTTAGCTTAGTTAGCTTAGCTCAGTTATTGATTGCAGTGAAAACTCAATGCTCGTTCACGCCGATTATAATGTCATTCGATATTATATGGGAGCCTTTTTTCCCAGAGCAGATTTTTTTAACGTCTGGGTTTATGTATTGTGTGTTACAGCTGCCCTTGCTAAAAGACAAGTTCAGTGGTGAAACGATCGGGCATCGAATTAGTTATTTTCAATGTTATTAAAATGTATATCAATATTTAAATATTTCTTTGGGGTTTAGTTATCCTTAAACAAAGGTACCACTGGAGATTGATAGAGAGTTTCTTGCAATATAATTTAAAAACAAACAATCAATTTACGACCGTGCACTGAGCTGACTGAGCTGAATAGTTTGATGAAACCTTTTTTTACAGTTTTCTCCAATTTATGGAATTAGATGAGACATTGCATAATTCAAACACGAAAACCTATCCGCAAGAGTACGGTGTAGTGTCTTGAAATTGAACCACTTTTGGTAGCCCTACTGAAAAGTTTTATTTGTTGTAATACTTTCACACCAACTGTTAGAATCTTTTTGGAGTTGGGATGGAGTTCCCATCATTAGCTATTAATTGTCTGTGGATCTATAGGGGGACGTATATCCAACAATCTGAACAATACAGACCTTTGTAGTGGCTCATGCACTTGCAAAGTGTCTCTCTGAAGGGCACACTTATTGATAAAGTATCGAACCTCAGGTTTTTCCTAAAAAGTTTCGTTGAATTCATGGTTGTCATGGAAATAAGACTTAAAACCTTGAAAATTGACTCTTTACCTAGAGAGGATCTTTATAGTAATTAAAATAAAAAGTTGTGTCGATAAAATTGTTGATTATGATGTGGGGAAAAATTCAAGCAATGCGCAAACCTGACGTTTGCAGTATTTTTGATATAACCAATATGATAAATTAGTCAAATCAACTTTTTGTTGAGCACCGAGTCACTGATGGATCGCGCAGACAAGGTGGCTTATGCTTGACAAAATTTTAGTTCTGACTGAGTAAAACTCATTTAGTAAAGTTTCAGCGAATCGCAATTTTAAAGATTTTTTAGAAGAAAATTTATATTTCTGACTGCTTTTTCCATTCCGGATCAAGATTCAAATTGTTTTGACACACGCCCTGTTCAGATTATTCGAATACCAGCTTTTGTGATTCGATTCGGTTTACTTCGACTACGCGTTTGAGCCAAACTTTGCTATATTATATTTCTTTGAAATAAATTTGCCTGTTACAAATCAAAAATATATTTGCCAAGCATAAGCAATGGATGGCCCGCGTGTCAAAGGCATTATTGGCTAATTTAACATAACATATCTAATCTATTCATTTTGGGGGAACGATTAAACTCGACGCTTATCGAATTTTGTGTTCATTTTGTGTGATCGAACAATCCTATTTGGAAAGAATCAATTCAAATTAAGACGAATTTTCACACCCTTTAGAATAGAAGTATTTGAGAATGGATATATGAGTTGGAATGCTGCTTTAGGTTTAAGTCAATTCGTTCAGTTCAAATGGACAGAAATTTCAATTTAATTAAAATATTTGAAAAAGAATGACCTTTTAAAAATCTCATTAACGCTCATGACTAACCAAGGATAAGGATACAGTGATTGTTGTTGTTGCTGTTGTTATTTTTTTCTGATAAAATCTCAAAATATTGTTGCGTACGAAATTTTGCCCGCGGCTGGAAATGTTCGTCGTGTTGTCCGAGATTAGTTTTATTACTTTATTATCTATTTATTATTCATCTTAAAAGTTAGATACGATTTTTGTACGTGAGTATGTCACGATTAGCGATTTGTTTACACTGAACTATTTTTCTTAGAAAACCTCAGATGAGTATGTGCTATCCATAGAATACACGCTTTTGAGGGGCATTCAATGGCCCATACGTAAGAAAATATGACTCCACGTAAAAAGTAGTATTTAAAGGGTTTCGATATATGCGAGATAATATTACTTTGCAATAAATTGACCGTAAGTCAGCAATAACAGTGAGATTACTCAACAAAATCTGTAAAAGGTCGAACGTTTTAAATGGCCTTCAACACGCACAAGAATTCCAATGTTATTCATGGTTGTTTCCAACTATTTTTCCGATCAAAGCAATAGGAATTGTGATGTTCCTAAGTTCGAGCTAAACAAAACCTTTGTCGGCATTTTTTTCACTTACGTCTCCGTTTATTAGGTCGCGATTTTAGCCAACCACAATAACAGCCTATAAAACATATACTTACTTATCGGCATTTTCGCCCTTTATTGTTGTGTCTAGAATGAAAATAATGAACTTTTTATTTCACAAAAATTTTTCTAGTTTGAAATTAACTTTTGCGAATCGTTTATAATATATCAATGAAAAGCAAATAAAAGGCAAGCAAAACTATAAGTATATTTGTAAGCATTCGTTAGGTCAACCAATCAGAAATTTTATTTTGTCAAGCATGCGCCACAGATGGACCGCGTCTAGTCGACGCGATCCATTAGTGACAAATACTTGACAATAGATTTTCGAAAAAAACTTTTTGACCAGGCATAGCCTAACGTCTGGATATGATTAAGAAAATAATGATTTTGTTATTTCTGTTCTTGGCTTTGATACTATCTAATTCACTCATACTTGTGGCTACAGCCACATAAGGATTCAACGTCACGCAAGTAGACAAGCAAGAAAGTATAATAAAAGTTAGGATAATGTTACCCTGAATAAGTTAGTTATATGTCTACTATGTTGGAAAACACAATAAACATATAACGAACTCTTCGCAAAACTAGGTAATGTATAACTTGATGCACTATAATGAAAATCATAGTATACTACGGATCTCAGGATAATGTTACCCTGAATAAGTTAGTTATATGTCTGCTATGTTGTAAACATACTAATTTAAGGAGGAATTCCAATATGAAATGATAATGTATCGCATGTTCATCAATGCGTCTGCAATGCAGTATTATTTATTATCACTTCACAAAATAACAGCATATAATATTTGCATTATAAACATATTAATTTTAAAATAATGAAACGTATAATATGAAAGCTACATTTACGTTTTAATACATAAAAGATTTATATGTTGTTTAATTTATACCTAAAAAATTATAAAACATTAAAAAAACGAATTACCTAGTTAAATGTATTATCATTTTGAAAAATTGCTCAATACTTTTTATTTTTATATTTTTTTATTTTCATCTATTTTAAGTTTATTTCCTACTAAAAAAAAATAAAATTCTTTATAGATGTTTACGTCAAGTATTTTTTTAAGTCAAACACGTTTTCGAAAAACAGCTTGAGGCCATCCAACCTATATGCGAAAAGAATGCATTTGCTGCTTTATTTACGATTTTAATGCACAATTATATATTCGAAAACGATGACACACCTGCCGCAGTCAAAAAATAAATAAGAGGAATTAGGTTTTATAACAAGAAATGTGACTTTCACGTATTTCTGATTTTTTTTTTTGTAAATAATTGCAGAAAACGATATAACAGAGAGATTCATAACAAATTTTTGTCGGATGCCCATAACAGTGCGAATACAAATTCTGAAATCACTGATACTGAGTCTTTTAAAATGATACTATGTTCCATACACTTAAAAAAATGCAGTGAAATCGCTGTTCTTTTACAGTAATTTACCTCTGATATGGAACTATAAGGTCGACCTTTTTGGCCAACCATGGGCTATTGATGGAACGCGCCACCCGAGACACCTTCCATCAACCGCCCATACTTGGCACAGGGCGACGTAAAATTTTTAAAATTTGTTTCATAGCATGTCATTTTAGTAACATAACTTGAAATCAAACATGTTTCATTTGTGGACTCGAATATATCAAAATATTGAATATATTAATATATTGAAAACTGAGATATAGCCTTAAAAATGAATTGAAATTTCAATGCTCAACTCGGGTGGTAAGAAACAGTACTGACGTAAATGAAACGTTTGCAAAAAAAATTTTGCATCAACTATTTTTCAGAACTAATGGATACAACCGATATTGAATACAGTAAGAGTTTAGTAATGTATTTTGCCTCAACTCACAAAAATGGCATTTTTGATAAAATAAAATTATTACAGAATCAAACAAATTCTTTCAAGCATGGCAGGTGGATGTCATAAATAATCATAACCGATCGTTGTTCCACTTTTTTAAATCTGCCAATTCAATTTTGTATTTGAGAAAGAAATATATTGATATCGATAAAGTGTATCAATATCTTGCCATCGATTGAAACTGCAAAGTCATTTCAAATGGCTTGTATTTTGAAATTAGTGAGACAAATTCGTCAAAGCAAGTCATGGAAACTTAATTCGAGAAAAAGAAGAAAGCGTCGTACCTGGTACTAGATTTATTCTTTTTTCTTCGAATAAAATCTATTTTCGTATATAAATCTCATGACCTTGTGCATTATTGAGAAATCGCCTTCATGAGGCCCAAGCTTGATAAAATAAAGTTTCCAAGAAGTCAATTTAAAAAATAGGAAAAAAATACTATTTTTCCAAACTTGAAAAAAAATTTCTTTCTATAAAAGCGGCAAGCATTAAGTGAGTTTATCAGTGAAGTTTGTTCACCCAACAGCAAACATGACGAAAGGTATATTTGTGTTAATGCTTTACTTCATTGCTGCAGCTTGGGCAGAAGATATGCCAACCATTCTTGCGAGCGGAGATGCATCAAGTTTGAAGGAAGATGAGCTGAAGGGAGATCTTGCTGTACCTTCAGGAGAAGCCGAATCTGGCGGGGGCGATGGTGCAAGAGGTTTGTCTATTGCGAGTGGGAGTGGTCATTTCTGGCCCCCTCCTGTCTGGAGGCCTCCACCAATATGTCCTAAATACACGTAAGTTTTATTTATTCTTTCAAATAAACAAGTGCGTTACAAATAACGATATGCTCTTTGGTTGGGCGGTATGGTTAAGCCGCTCAAGTCAGAAGGTTTTCGATGAATATGTCTATATTCATATTCGAAGTGTGAATGCAATTACTTAACCAGAATTTCTTTTTATCAACGATGAGCCACAGATGGACCACGCCTCGGTGGCGTGTTCCATCAATGACTCATACTTGACGAGACATGTTTAGTATTTTATTTCTAATGTTTGATTATGACAGGGCTCAAAACTTTCTAATTTTTCTTTTCTATAGGAGCAAACCATCACAACCAATCTGCAGACCGTCAAAAAATTGTGGGACACGAAGGTGCAAGACATATATCACGAAAGGCTACTACTGCGGTCTAGAACACCAATTGTATAGAGGTTTTTGGATTGGAGGAGTACAATGCAGGTAAGTTATTTCCGATGATGGAAATATGACAAAAATATTATGATTCAAAGACATTTTCTACCACCTTTTTGAATACATTTTTATATCGTTTTAGAGCAAAGCAAAATGTGGAAATGTATTTAATTTATCAAATAACTGTTAACAACTTGTTTTTAGATTGATGCATTTAGGTTACGAAATAGGTGCCCTAAGCCCTCATATCACAGCGAATGAACCAATATTACAACCAATTAACTCGCACACGAGTCTTATATGTACTCACGAGAGGCAGGGTTCTGAATACCAACTTTCCATATGTAGTATTTGCTATAGCAAATAACTTCAATTTGGGTATGGAATGGAGTTCTTATCCACAATATATGGCACCGGGGGTCCACTATCCGGCCACCCCTTCCCCCGCATCCATGGTCCCAACCCAAGCATGTGTAGGTAAACTATCTTTCATTGGTATAATCTTTCAGGAAAGAGAGAAGTAATTGTGCGCGTGACCATGATTACTATAGCAAATGCTACTGCAGAACAAAACATTGTTGGGTCAAACTGAGGCGTATTATTAAACACTACGGACTATTGTACGTCGTCAAGATATACGTCAGGGTAAGTAAATTGCATATTAGTAATGTACACCAAATTCCAGCTTTGGGTGTTGTATTCCTCGTTTTGACTTCGATGTTAATAATAAGTCGCAGATGGTGGACAGGCACTGTTATGCGTTGGTTTGCTATTTTACTTAATTTTCACTTTTTGAATACCTCCAAACACAATTTTACGTCGACATCACTCTATCTACACTTATTTTTGACTAAATGGTTGGTGAACACTGTGGCAAAAGTACAATAATCGTGGTCAATGTGTCTTTGCAAAATTCCCTCGTTAAGGAAATTTATGCCAGGTACGGACTGCGCGTTCCATCAACAGGCCATAATTTGTTGAAAATGTACTTTTGTTTTGCCATATCAACAAATAAAACTACTATTAAAATGTTGATTTCACTGCATTTTTATTACAGTGCAAACCGATCACGATTCAATGACATTTTCTCTAATGCTCATACCGAAAAAAAGATTGGTTATGTTTTTGACATTTAAGACAACTTCTCTGAAATTCAGTATTTAATTATTTTCTTGTTTTGTTACAGCGAGCATGTGGATGCGAATGCCGGGGTAAATACGTGTATCATCCTCCATTACCAATTCACCCAATCGTACACCCAATTGACCCTATTTACCCTCATGACCAACATGGACCTATCTGGTGAATCGTAGAACACAACGATGTATCGAGAGGATAAACTGACGAAGGAAATTGTTTAATTATACTTGGATTTTAATATTGTTGAAATTTTCAATAAATAATATTCACAATATATGTATGTGTCATTTAAAAAACGCACACGAGTAAGCAAGTATTGTGCATCATAAAGATTCATTCAAATTCTTTTATAGTTTTCGAAAATATCACGTTCTCATTCCACAGAAATATAAGTTTACCTTAAGCTTTTGTTAGAACGTTGTCTAGCTTTTTTTTGGCAAGACTTTAAAGCGCACTTCAAGCTTTTCAGAAGAAGTTAAACTATATCCCAACGAAAGCTTACAATAAAACCATATTTCTATAAAATAACAACATGATATTTTTGCATTTATTATCACATTTGTGTGTGCTTGTGAACCGATTAAGGAATACAAGGACACAAGGAGGAGAAATGGGTGTTTCTTGGCAAGATATCAACGAATCGCTTAAAATTATTTGCGATGATAAGAATACGGCAGTCGGTATGTATTCGCGATTCCAACATAAAAAAGAATCGGATCTAACATTCACTGCTCGCTTTCTTTGACAACTAAATTTTGATAATAGTTGGAACCGATTGTGAGTCACCGATCAATCGCGCCATGTTAAGTAATGAAGTTCACAAAGCATCTTATATAAAATACTTTAAGTATAATATCTCGCCTTCAAAAAAGTTTCACATCAGGTGTTTTGTTTACTTTAAATATACATTCTACGCCTACAAAGATAATTCCAGTAAGAAGGGTTAGAAGAACCTTTGCTCGGGGCAAATTTGTCTCAAAAACTACAAAGAAGTTTTGTCTAAAAAAATATATATACTCTTGATTGCGTGCAACAATTTAATATACGAGAGCCAAAAGAAAGAGCAGAAAAAAATTATTGAGAGTAAGATGTGATTTCAATGTTTAATTTATGGTTACTTATCTAGCCAAAGTATGGCAATTCTTTTAACTATAAGAAAACCATCTCAAAAAGCGCAAAACTGTTCGAACAACAAAACATTTCTTGTGTGATAAGGGTTCAACCTACTGCTGTGAGACGAAGGCTGGCAAAATAATTTTGACGTTTGTGATTCCCATGTTGATCACATTTTACTCTAATCACACATCACTGTTGGCCACATTTTATTCAAAGTTAAGTTGCACATTCTCACCAAATGTCATGTTTAATTTTTTTTATCCTATCATCTGACATAGGACTTACCAGTCGGATAAATTGATTCTCTACGAAGCGCTTGAGGAAATATGTACTCTGCACCATTTTTGGAATATGGTATTTATTCTGAAATTAGCCCATTCATTTAGAATTCGAATCGTATTCGGATATTTTTCCAATTCGTATAGAACCGCTTCTTCCATAGCAAATAGTTTTTTCCAACTCTAAAGCTCTCAAAGCAAGATTGTAGGCAGCACATAAGAGAAATAATTTACAACCTCTTACATATATGGAAAAAAAAATTTGCCTTTAGATTCAATTTAACTATTTATGATTGCAAAATATATCGAATTACCTGGCTGTATGTCACTTAAATCTAAAATTATTCTTTGTTATTAACAACGTTTTTGCTGAAATTGCGATGTATAGTTTTCAGCGCCTCCTACGCAATTTCTTGTCTTAAAGCTTTTTAACATATTTTCCATTGTTGTTGGAAAGTACATCTTTGAATCTTGTTTTGTAAAGAAAGTATTCCCTTATTGAATCATTTATCAATAAAAGAAATAAAAAATATTTATTACCAATTATCTTCTCATAATTGGCAGTACAATTATCACACCCATAGTATCACATGCAACCGCGACTATCCAATGTCACGTTCTATATTAGATCGGCTGCCCTCAATGAGTCAGGTATCGAACTCACGCATTATTAAAAATTATCCGAGAATTTACACGAATTTATACGTCGATAATGATACCGTCATGTTATAAAGTCAAATTTGATGGTTCTTTTCAGTCTGAACCAACAGAATTTTGTTCTACATCTACAATCATCCCGTGTATTCAATTCCCGCAGGCTTCTTCTCCTTCTCAAAATTGTATAGAATTAGAAAGTGGGTAGATTTTAATGGAAGGTAAGATAAGCGTTGTATCTCGACGGAGAAGACAAGCAAAAAGTTATTGAATATTTTGAAGGTACTGACGTCGATACCTGCTTATAGAAATAACCTTTTTACTTGTATGGAGACTTACGATTAGGCCTGGGCAAAATCGGAATACGTGGAATTCGAATCTTATTCGGATAGTTTTTTGAATCTGATCATCGGAGAAGGGTTGATAACCTCATGTATGGGGAACACCAAAGTTTCTTTAAAAAAGGGAACACTACCTAGGACTACGTTACGTCACAGATAGGGCTGGACAATTCGATTAGGTGATTCGAATTGATTCGAAGCATAATTTATTCGAATCGGCCGTGAATCGTTCATAGGATCAAAAACTTGTTAAGTGAAATAGGATTTTCATTCTTAACGACGAAATGCAATCGATTTGGTCAAATTTGACCAAAATCGATTATATTTTGTCGTTAAAATATGAAAATTGTTGCTCTTAGTGTGAATTGAAAATACAATACAAACTATGAATTTCTTTTTCCACAATGGGGACAAGCTATATAAGTAAAAATGGGATATTTGTTATTTACAAAGAATTAGTGATTCGATCCGATTCGAAAAAATTATTCGAATCAGATGCGAATTCCAAGTGATTTAGTTTTACCCAGCCTTAGACAAAGCGGCCCGGCAAAACGTTAATTTTCTTACTGAGATCAATTAGCAAACTCAATTTTGATTTGGCAATAAAAGATAAACTGCTCAATAGATTTTAATGATTTTTGTTCCAAAATTTTAAGCGTTGATTGAACTAAAATTCGTTAATGTAAAACACACATGTTTTACGTGACGACCCTTTCCCCTCGAACGACGTGCGGTGCAGTGAAAAACTGGAAACATTGGGTCATGTGAAGTTTGCTACATTACGTTTTGATACACGTGAATTTGTAACAGTACAAAAACGCTGGGCGGTATCCCACGAGAACCAAGTACAGCACAAAATTAAAGTGCCGTACTTTAAGTTTGATATTATTATATTTGAAAATTATCGTACGGCATATCACGCTTTGTGTATTATAGAACAAAATCACAAGTGTGTTATTGAAAAAATTGGTAGCTCTAGCCGTAGCCGTAGCTCTAAGTCTCAGCCTCGCAGGTGGATCAGTAAACTTTTACCAACTGTCGTGATATATACAAATAATGATAATGATGATCAATTCACTCATTTCTGGGTTGCAAAGTCTCGTTCGCAAAAAAAGACAAAATACGTCTTCAGCGTTGCACACAACGCTTTTCTCAATAAATGATGTTTTTTTTTTTAATTTGAATCCTAATTCAAGTTTATTCTGGTGGTAAACCAGCCTTCCATAAAGCCAAAAGACATTTTTAAATTTGCACGCTATAGAATACATTAAGAAATTGAATTAAATGCTGATAATTTCACACAGTACTAACAGATGTCCTAAAAGTGTTTCACGGAGTGGCACGTACAATGACAACATTTATTATTCATGTCCTATACATATATTTTGTTTGCTGTAAAGCATTATACAACAAGCATACATTTCAAAATCACTTTCATTAGATTCTTGAGTAATAAAACAATCTCATATACTTCGTGGTAGGCCCCTTCCACAGTGTTTTACTCAACAAGATTCTCGTTTGCAGAAAAAAGACAAAAAAATCGTTAATTTGAATCCTTCAAGTTTATTCTTGTTGGTAAACCGAGCCTACCATAAAGCCAAAAGAACGTCTTCGAATTTGCAAGATACTTCCTTTCATCATGTCTGGGTTACAAATTCTCGTTTGCAGAAAAAACATGCACACAACGCTTTTCCCAATGACCGATGTTTTTTTAATTTGAATCCTTCAAGTTTATTTTTCAATCATTACTGTATAATATATAAAGTAGTATAAAGGCAAGTGGCACGTTTATATAATTTCATCTGCATTCAAAATCACTTTCGTTAGATTCTTGAAAAATAAAACAATCTCATATATTTCGTTGAACATAAATAAATGCTCATCTTAGTCATAGAACATTAGCATTTTGTTATTCATTGGGAGGCATGGTTAAGGTTTCAGGGATTTGATAAAAAATGCATTATGTTATCATACTTGTAAACTGGTCATGTATCTAATTCAGGTCTCCGGCGCCGTGGTCCCCATGTGCCAAAATCGCGCTGTCCCTGACCACGACCCCAATTATATCCGGATGGCCAACAAATCTCAACTCCTTTTTCTTTAAAAACTTTCGCTTCTCCAGAAGCCTATCGGGAATGATGTCGGGCAGTGGCTCTGTGCGACCTAACTCCGTGTCATCCAGAAAAAGTGGAGCGCTGATAAGGCTGAGAACTTCCTAGCATTTGTGAATAAAAGACTTTCTACAAACTTTTCGACAATTAGAAATATACAATTACCGAAAATGAAGGGTAAATTGACTGCACTTTTGTTGCAGTGTATGGGCATTTATATCACGCATGACTTTTATTTTCAGGTTATGATTATTTTTATACTTGAAATTTAGAAATGTCTCTGATCATTTTACACACTTTCGGTATTTAGAAAAGAATTTAATTTCTAACAATAATCATAAAAATCACAATTGCACATTTTATTATTAGTTATATTATTAATATTATTAGTCTGATTTAGATTAAGCATACATACATACATGCAAATAAGATAATTTCTTTCAAGCAAACTGTATGAACCATAAAAACAAAGGCCTATATATTTTAACATTCCTCTACATAATCTGCATAAGCTCCTCCAAACAGTTCGATTTCATCAATATTCAGTGACTGAATATGACCGGCCGGACAATAACACTTTGATGCAACCATTTGTTGTATTTCAGCAAACGTAAGCATACGATCCCAAATCATGAAATTAGTGACTGATCCTGTGTAAGCTTGGTTAGCATCGAAGCCACCTCCTATATTATCCTGTTCCTGGCCAATAATGAGGATTCCACCGCTCGATAAAACACCTCCTGGAACACAGAATGTGTACTTCAGCAGTATTCCATTTATGAAAACGTAGGAATGTTCTATGAAAGCTGAGTAATATATGCACATGTGGTAATCCGTCGTTGTTTCTGTGGGGGAAGCAGTTTGTATCTGAAATATGTTGTTCGCGTCTGATTCTAATGTTTTATTTGGTGCATCCCCAAGTAATAAAAGCTTGTAAGAATAATTTTCATCAGCGTAACTGAAGAGTGTTCCTTGTATGTAACCACTTGAATCGGGACTGAACCATCCACATATTGTAACTTCGGACAATTGTTTCATTGGAGTTTTCAGACGAATATAATCTGTTATCTGATTTGCTCCAGGAAGCACGTATCTGCTTTGTGGACAATCTGAAACGTAAACTGCTGTAAGTGAAAGAGCGTTTTATCAAAGAAGATATCAACGGAAACTTTAAAAAAAAGTTATGCGTAATTCGCTAACCACTAAAATGGACTGAAGTGCCAGCCCCACCGATATGGCCATAATACTCGAAACAAATTTAGCCATACAAAAGTGAACATTGAGCGGAGGAAAATTGCTAATTATGTCGACCTGTTGGTGCAGCAATTATGCGATTCAAGAAATCATACGGTAAATAATTTTCGTATATTTAAAGATGAACCATCAAAATTGCTGTAAACGGACTACGTGATACACTTATGACATTTCTGATTGAGATAGTAGCAAGATTGTTTTCCTGTACATTGTAAATCGATCTCGTCTCTGAATTTAACAAACACGGCCTCTGTGTCAGTAGCTCAAAGTACTCCAGAAAAATTTGCATCGTATACTCTAAGAAGGCATGATACCTTATTTTAACAAACTTAAGAAAAATATTGAAATAAAAAACTACGAAGAACATATTATGAACTAGTGAAATAACACAAATTTCTCCTTAAAAGCCTGCTTAACTTGGGTCACAATGTTGTGATATTATTATGAACTTATTCAACTAAAAATTGGAATGAATCGATACCGATCATTATCATTTTGTAACTGGCATTTTTTAAACACTCTTGTAACAGAAAAGCACTGGGCGGTATCTCACGAGAACCAAGTACAGCACAAAATTAAAGTGCCATATTTTACGTTTGATATTGTACCGCTACAATAAAAATTATGGTACGGCATATCACGCTTTGTGTAGTATATAACAAAATTACAGTGCGCTATTGAAAAAATACCTATATAAAAATAATGATAATGATGGTCAATTCACTCATGTCTGGGATACAAATTCTCGTTGGCAGAAAAAAAAGAAAAAATGCATCTTCAGCGTTGCACATAACGCTTTGCTCAATGAACGATGTTTTTTAATTTGGATTCAAATTCAAGTTCATTCTGGTGTTAAACCAGCCTTCTATAAAGCCAAAAACATCTTTAAATTTGTACGCTATAGGATACAGTTCTTTCCTTCCTGTGCAATTTAAGGTAGGCCCCTTCCCCAGTGTTTTACTAAACAAGGGCAAAATCGTTTTTCACGTTTTTTTATTATCATTATTGTGTAATATATGCAGTAGAGGAAATAAAGATAATTTTAATTCCTGCAATTAATATATAATGTTGAACATAAATAAATGCTCATATTAGTCATAGAACATTAGCATTTTGTTATTCATTGGGAGGCATGGTTAAGGTTTCAGGGATTTGATAAAAAATGCATCATGTTATCATGCTTGTAAACTGGTCACGTATCTAATTCAGGTCTCCGGCGCCGTGGTCCCCATGTGCCAAAATCGCGCTGTCCCTGACCACGACCCCAATTATATCCGGATGGCCAACAAATCTCAACTCCTTTTTCTTTAAAAACTTTCGCTTCTCCAGAAGCCTTTACCTCAACCACACTATCGCGAATGATGTCGGGCAGTGGCTCTGTGCGACCTAACTCCGTGTCATCCAGAAAAAGTGGAGCGCTGATAAGGCTGAGAACTTCCTAGCATTTGTGAATAAAAATAGATTTACTACAACTTTTCGACAATTAGAAATATACAATTACCGAAAATGAAGGGTAAATTGACTGCACTTTTGTTGCAGTGTATGGGCATTTATATCACGCATGACTTTTATTTTCAGGTTATGATTATTTTTATACTTGAAATTTAGAAATGTCTCTGATCATTTTACACACTTTCGGTATTTAGAAAAGAATTTAATTTCTAACAATAATCATAAAAATCACAATTGCACATTTTATTATTAGTTATATTATTAATATTATTAGTCTGATTTAGATTAAGCATACATACATACATGCAAATAAGATAATTTCTTTCAAGCAAACTGTATGAACCATAAAAACAAAGGCCTATATATTTTAACATTCCTCTACATAATCTGCATAAGCTCCTCCAAACAGTTCGATTTCATCAATATTCAGTGACTGAATATGACCGGCCGGACAATAACACTTTGATGCAACCATTTGTTGTATTTCAGCAAACGTTAGCATACGATCCCAAATCATGAAATTAGTGACTGATCCTGTGTAAGCTTGGTTAGCATCGAAGCCACCTCCTATATTATCCTGTTCCTGGCCAATAATGAGGATTCCACCGCTCGACAAAACACCTCCTGGAACATAGAATGTGTACTTCAGTATTCCATTTATGAAAACGTAGGAATGTTCTATGAAAGCTGAGTAATATATGCACATGTGGTAATCCGACGTTGTTTCTGTGGGGGAAGCAGTTTGTATCTGAAATATGCTGTTCGCGTCTGATTCTAATGTTTTATTTGGTGCATCCCCAAGTAGTAAAAGCTTGTTCGAATAATATTCATCAGCGTAACTAAAGAGTGTTCCTTGTATGTAACCACTTGAATCGGGACTGAACCATCCACATATTGTAACTTCGGACAATTGTTTCATCGGAGTTTTCAGACGAATATAATCTGTTATCTGATTTGCTCTGGGAAGCACATATCTGCTTTGTGGACAATCTGAAACGTAAACTGCTGTAAGTGGAATAGCGTTTTATCAAAGTAGCTATCAACGGAAACTTTAAAAAAAAGTTATGCGTAATTCGCCAACCACTAAAATGGACTGGAGTCCCAGCCCCACCGATATGGTCATAAAACTCGAAACGAACTTGATCATACAAAAGTCAACATTAGACGGCGAAAAATTGCTAATTTTGTCGACCTTATTGGTGCAGCAGTTATGCGATTCAAGAAATCATACGGTAAATAATTTTCGTATATTTTAAGATGAATCATCAAAAAAGTTGTAGTAAACGGACTACCTGATACGCTTTTGACATTTCTGATTGATTCTTAGAAGGCATGATAGCTTATTTTGACAAACTTAAGCAGAAATATTGATATGAAAAACTACGAAGATCATATTGTAAACTAGTGAAATAACACAAATTGAACAAACCTGTTTCGATTAAGCAAGATGGAATTGTGCTTTTCAATGGGTTTGCTATCATTTTTGAACACTACAATGCTAAGTCCTACAGGCGTCATCACAAGACATACGAACACAACAACAAGATATTTTAAAGATGGGTGTTCTGAAAAACGCGCAAAAGCAAAAAAGAACTGTAGAAATTTTAAAAATAAGTGGTTAATCGTCATACATGCTAAGAATCCACTGTTCAAAGCTGGTTGGACATGGAATGCGATAAACTTTATTTCACATTATGCAATCAAAAATCTTACAATTTATCTTGCGTCTTACCATTCCGCACAGTGTGGAATCAATGAGGAACCTGTAAAGTTATCGAGCATCGTCCCAAGGCTGGCTTACTTTTCCCAGAGCAATCCGCATGTTCTACTCCTCGAAGCTTTTTTTGTTCAATAATTTTGACAACAATAATTTTGAATTATCCAATTTGATACTACGATTTTACTAAGAAAATAATATCAACTTTTCATGGGAAACAATCGCAACAGCAATTGAGCAATTCTCAGCTTAATATTTCTTTAGCTGATGCAAATAATTTGAGCTTCGAATCACGAGTTGAGTTAGCGAGATATATTTTTGTCAATAAAGTATTTGGGCACTTTAACTTTGTCTGAATAAAATGGAATCGCCACTGTTCTTACCTAAAATATTGAAGAGGGAGCACAATTCTGTACACATTCAAAAAAATATATTTAAAGAAAATGTAGATTTTAAGATTTTAAGCAATTATATTACGAAGTACAGGGGGTAAAGTATAATTTTTACTCTCGTCCAAAAATTCATGATGATTCAATTATTACGAATTTGCTTTAAAAACGCAAATAAGCGAAATAGGTTACTTACTTTTATTATGTGTTCGAACTCCTTCATAATCGATTTCGCGAGACATCATTTTAGCAGTCTACTCTGTTGCTACTGCTGTGAATAAGTTCAGCCTGTTTATTCGAAGTGACAAAGAACTCTTTACAACACGAACAGTGTACACAGCATACAGCAAATATATTCCAGTTTAATAATACTTGTAAAAAAGTCGGTAAATCATTTGCGACTGCCAACTTTGAATGTCAGTCAATGATATGAAAACCCCCTAATATTATTTTTAATTTATAGGCGAGTCGTAGAGATGAGAAATGGATTACGTAAGCTTTTTGACCAAATAGACTTTCGTGTGTTATGGCTTCTTTTTGCTTTTCAAAATTGTATTTTTTTCTGGCATCCTGCGTGGTTTATCCCCTGTAATTATATTCTAGACAAGTTTGGAGCAAACATCTTTCACGAATCTATAAGAATTAGCACGTAATCATAGGAACCGAGAAAAATTTTGCATTTTATTCTATATAAACCGACTACGGTTGAGGGACTCCCCTGTGTTTCAATTTATACCCCCTATCGATCAACTAGATCCTACTGCGTTCACTCCCACTGTAACATCCGTACTATGAAATTCAGATAACTATTCCCACCATATAATTCATATATCCAAAGACATTAGTAAAATATAAAAACATATGAAAAAATAAAATTATAATTTTTTTTTAATAATAATAGCATGCTTAACTTGGGTCATAATGTTGTGATATTATTATGAACTTATTCAACAAAAAAATCGTAATGCATCGATGCCGATCATTATCATTTTGTAACTGCCATTTTTAGACACTCCTCTAACACAAAAGCATAGACGAAGGATGGCCAATTAGTCCCACCTAAACCTAGCCAAGAAGAACGTTTTTTATTGAATTTTGTTTTTGAACTACAGGATATAAACTCTTTCCGTAAATATAAACCAGATGCCATTATTTGAGTTTGGGCCAGTGAGCCGCGGTTCATCCGAGTTTGATGAATTGAAATTTCTGGTTTGGTTTCAAAACCTCAAACACGCCCATGTATATTCGCACACCGTCTACGTCATACATAACCTTTGATCTCACGTAAGTCATTCGTTCACATGAACTGGACGCTTGCACTTGTATACTTCTGCGTATTTATACTTTCTATCACATTCATTTGTTGCCAACCGTAATAAGAATGTCCGAACACTGATTAAAAGTTTCACAGCATAGAGTCCCGGCCAAACGTCATTTTTCTTACTGAGATCAATTAACTACCTCAATTTTAATTTGGCGATGAACGGTAAACTCAATAGATTTTAGTGATTTTTGTTCCAAAATGTTAAGCGTTGATTGAACTATAATTCGTCAATAAAAAATACACATGTTTTATGTGACGACCCTGTTCGACGTGCGGTGCAGTGAAAAACTGGGGACATTAGGTCTTGTGAAGTTTGCTACATTACGTTTTGTTACACGGAAATTTGTAACAGTACAAAAGCACTGGGCGGTATCTCACAGTACCAAGTACAGCACAAAATTAAAGTGCCATATTTTACGTTTGATATTGTACTGCTACAATAACAATTATGGTACGGCATATCACGCTTTGTGTAGTATAGAACAAAATCACAGTGCGCTATTGAAAAAATACATATATAAAAATAATGATAATTTTTGTTCCAAAATGTTAAGCGTTGATTGAACTAAAACCCGTTAATGTAAAATACACATGTTTTATGTGACGACCCTGTCCGACGTGCGGTGCAGTGAAAAACTAGGGACGTTAGGCAAGGCGAAGTTTGCTACATTACGCTTTGTTACACGGAAATTTGTAACAGTACAAAAGCACTGTGCGGTATCTCACAGTACCAAGTACAGCACAAAATTAAGGTGTCGAATTTTACGTTTGATATTGTACCGCTACAATAAAAATTATGGTACGGCATATCACGCTTTGTTTAGTATAGAACGAAATCACACTGCGCTATTGAAAAAATACCTATATAAAAATAATGATAATGATGGTCAATTCACTCATTTCTGGGTTACAAAGTCTCGTTCGCAGAAAATAAAACAAGACAAAATGTGTCTTTAGCGTTCCACACAATGCTTTTCTCAATAAACGATGTTTTTCAATTTGAATCCTAATTCAAGTTTTTTCTGGTGGTAAACCAGCCTCCCATGAAGCCAAAAGACATCTTTAAATTTGCACGCTATACGATATAGTTCTTTCCTTTCAGCGCTTTTTAGGAAATTTGATTAAATGCTGGTAATTCCACATAATACATAAAGTAGCGCCCATGAAGGCAATTTTAATTTCTGCAATTAATATATAATGTTGAATGTAAATCAATGCTCATCTAAGTCATAGAAAATTATCATTTTGTTATTTATTGGGAGGCAAGGTTAGGATTTCAGGGATTTGATAAAAAGTGCATCACGTTACCTTCATGCCAAAATGGTTATAACAGTCACAAAATTGCCAAAATTGCGCTTCCACGTCCCCAATAATATTTGGATGGCCCACGAATCTCCACTCCTTTTTCTTTTAAAACTTTCGATTCTCCAGAAACTCTACCTCAACCACACTACCGGGAATGATGTCGAGCAGTGGCCCTGTGTGATCTTATACCGTGTCACCCAGAAAAAGTGGAACGCTGATAAGCCTGAGATCTTCCTAGCCTTTGTGAATAAAAATAGACTTACTATAACTTTATAACGCAATGTTGCTTTGCGATAACCGAAATAATATTTCCAACTCGAGCCAATGACAGAAGTCGCCAGTCAAGATCGTAGGATCGGCGTTGATGCTTGATCATACATGTACGTCTGATAATGATCGGTATTTTTAGTAGAAAACGATTTGTTTGTGTTTTTTTTCTATGAAATATAATCTGTATTATTACGAGTACTATATATCAGGCCTCATAATCAATTTAACTTCATCTCACATTCCCATGACCAACAAACACACTTGACTACATTCTAAAAAATTGCAGTAAAATCGTAATAGTATTGAAATAAAAATTTCAAATTCGTCGTTTTTGGCCATTTATGGGCTGTTGATGGAACGTACTGACCGCCGAGATGCGTCCCATCAACAACCCATAATTGGCAAAAATTTCATCAACATGGCCTTTTCAAATATTAGAAATATACCATTACCGGTAATGAACAGTTAAATTGATTTTGCCCTTTTGTTACAGTATATGGGCATTTATATCACGCATGACTTTCATATTCAGATTTTTAATTATATTTAGAATTGAAATTTAGAAATCTCCCTAATCATTCTATACACTTTCGGTATTTAGAAAAGAATTTAATTTCTAACAATAATCATAAAAATCACAATTGCACATTTTATTATTAGTAGTTTTTATTAATATTAGTCTGATTTAGATTAATCATGCATGCATGCAAATAAGATAATTTGTTTCAAGCAAACTGTATGAATCATTAAAACAAAGGCCCATACATTTTAACATTCCTCTACATAATCTGCATAAGCTCCTCCAAACAGTTCGATTTCATCAATATTCAGTGACTGAATATGACCGGCCGGACAATAACACTTTGATGCAACCATTTGTTGTATTTCAGCAAACGTAAGCATACGATCCCAAATCATGAAATTAGTGACTGATCCTGTGTAAGCTTGGTTAGGATCGAAGCCACCTCCTACAACATCCTGATCCTGTCCAATAATGAGGATTCCACCGCTCGACAAAACACCTCCTGGAACATAGAATGTGTACTTCAGTATTCCATTTATGAAAATGTAGGAATGTTCTATCGAAGCTGAATAATATATGCACACGTGGTAATCCGATGTTGTTCCTGTGGAGGAAGCAGTTTGTCTCTGAAATATGCTGTTAGCGTCTAATACTAATTCTTTATTTGGTGCATCCCCGAATAATAAAAGCTTGTTAGAATGATATTCATCAGCGTAACTAAAGAGTGTTGCTTGTATGTAACCACTTGAATCGGGAGTGAACCATCCACATATTGTAACTTCGGACAATTGTTTCATCGGAGTTTTCAGACGAATATAATCTGTTATTTGATTTGCTCTAGGAAGCACATATCTGCTTTGTGGACAATCTGAAACGTAAACTGCTGTAAGTGGAATAGCGTTTTATCAAAGTGGCTATCAACGGAAACTTTAAAACCAAGTTGTGCATAATTCGTCAACCACTAAAATGTACTGAAGTGCCATCCCCATCGATATGGTCATAATACTCGAAACAAATTTGGCAATACAAAAGTGAACATTGAGCGGAGAAAAAATACTAATTATGTCGACCTATTGGTGCAGCAGTTATGCGATTCAAGAAATTCAAGAAACGGAAGTAATTTTCGTATATTTCAAGATGAAGCATCAAAATTGCTGTAAACGGATTACCTGATACACTTATGACATTTCTAATCGATTCATACAAGGGGAAGACATAATGCCTTATTTTGACAACCTTAAGCAGAAATATTGATATGAAAAACTAAGAAGATCATATTTTAAACTAGTGAAGTAACACAATTTGCACAAACCTGTTACGTTGAGCATGATGGAATTGTGATTTCCAATGGGCTTGCTCTGATTTTTGAACACTACAATGCTAAGTCCTGCAGCAGCCATTACAAGGCATACGATTACAACAACAAGATATTTTAAAGATGGGTGTTCTGAAAAACGCGCAATAGCAAAAAAGAACTGTAGAATTTTTAAAAATAAGGGGTTTATCGTCATGTATGCCAAGAATTCACTTTTGAAAGTTGGTTGCGCATGGAATGCGATGAATTTTATTTCACATTATGCATGAATTTTATTTCACATTATGCTTTATTTCCAATTAACAATGCTTACAATATATTTTGCCTCTTGTCATTCCGTACAGTGTGGAATAAATAAAGAACTTGTAAAGCTATCGAGCATCGTCCCAAGGCTGGTTTACCTTGCCCAATGCAATCCGTATGTACTACTCCTTGAAGCTTTTTCGTTCAATAATTTTGACGACCTTATATGATACTTTGTCGGGGTTTTACCGCATCGTCAATGATTCAATGCATTCTGGTGCTATTATCAAATTTGATACTACGGTTTTACTAAGAAAATAATATCAACTTTTCGTCGGAAACAATCGTTTTCCAATTCACGCTTTGACAGCGAGGACAGAAGATTTCAAAAATCACAAAAAATGCTGAGATGGATGGAATTTCGGAATTCAGTCAAAAAATTTAATCAAAGAAAGGAGGTCATGATTCCGCGACCTGTGCGCTTCCAGATACGAATATATTTTAATGAAATGGAAATTCATACTTCAATGATTCCGTCTGGAGTGGTAAGAATACAGCAATTGAGCAATTTCCAGCTTAATATTTCTTTGGCTGATGCAAATATTTTGTGCTTCGAATCACGAGTTGGGTTACCGAGAAATATATTTTTGTCAATAAAGTATTTGGGCGACTTTAACTTTGTCTGAATAATATAGAATCGCCACCGTTCGTACCCAAAATATGCAATAGGGAGCACAATTCTGTACACATTCAAAAAAGGAACTTTGAGTTTAAGATTTTAAGCAATTATATTACGAAGTACAAGGGGTAAAGTATAATTTTTACTCCCGTCCAAAAATTTTTGATGATTCAGTTGTTACAAATTTGCTTTAAAAACGCAAAAAGGCTAACCAAGTTACTTACTTCTATTATGTGTTCGAACTCTTTCATAATCCATTTCATGAGACATCGTTTTAGCAGTCTACTCTGTTGCTACTGCTGTGAATAAGTTCAGCCTCTATTCCAAGTGACAAAGAACACTTTACAGCACGAACAGTTTACACAGCATACAGCAAATATATTCCAAGTTTATAATACTCGTAATTAAAGTCGGTAAATGATTTGCGACTGCCACTGCCAGCCACTGATATAAAACCACCTAATATTATTTTTAATTTATAGGCGACTCCCTGAGATGAGAAATGAATACCGCAAGTTTTTTGCCCAAATAGACTTTCGTGTGTTTTGCTTTCTTTTTGTTTTTCAAAATTGAATTTTTTTCTGGTATCCTGCGTGGTTTATTCTCTGTAATTATATTCTAGACAAGTTTGGGGCAAACATCTTTCTCAAATCTATAAGAATTAGCACACAATCATAGGAACCGAGAAAAATGGAATATTTGAACAAAATTTTGCATTTCATTCTATATAAACCTACTACGATTGAGGGACTCTCCCGTGTTTCAATTTGTACCTCCCATCGATCAACTAGATCCTACTGCGTTCACTCCCACTGTAACATCTGTACTATGAAACTCAGATAATTATGCCCACCATATAGTTCATATGTCCAAAGACATTGTATAATTTGAAAACATTCGAAAAAAATAAAATTATAATTTTTTTAATATTAATAGCTTGCTCAACTGTGGTCATAATGTTGTGATATTATTATGAACTTGTTAACTAAAAATCGGAATGAATCGATCATTATCATTTTGTAACTGCCATTTTCAGACACTCTTCTAACACAAAAGCATAGACGAAGGATGGGCAATTAGTCTCACCTAAACATAACAAAGAAGAACGTTTTTTATTGAACTTTGTTACTGAACTACAGGATATAGGCTCTTTGCGTAAATATAAACCAGATACCATTGAGCTTGGACCGATGAGCCGCGATTCATCCGTGTTTGATAAATTAAAATTTCTGTTTGGGTTTGAAAACCACGAGCACGCGCATTTGTACACCGTCTATGTCATATATAACCTTTGATCTCACGTAAGTCGTTCGTTCGCAGGAACTGGGGTCAAAAGTATGCGGTGAAAAATCAGTGGCCCTTTCTACATGTGGCCGGCACAGTTGATAGCGTTATATGTCCCTCAATTAACCTTGTTCTGCAATGACCTTGTAATTATTACTGTGTATTCCAAGCAAACAGGGTCTAGTACATATAGCATGTACCACTAAGCATACTTTGATTAGATAAAAAACCTTTTATACACAAATGTTAATACAAAAATATATTACTACAGATTACGAACTATATTATATATTCAAGGGTGGGGTATTCCCGCTGCGAAGTTTATACAGAAAAATATTTTTTTTAAATAAAATTAATATATGTTATATGTATCGATTTTATTTTTCTCGGTGTTATTTCCCAGAAGGCAATCTTGATACTTCTACAGACATTGGTTCATTTTGAGTTACAATCTTGGTCTTGAAGGTTTGACTGTTTTCCCAATCTTAAACAAAAGCAAGATTAAGAAGCATTTCAATTAAAGCTTTTTAACATAGGATTTAAATTTTAATCAAAAACAAAGAATTCGGCTTATTTTTTTGATTCAACTACATATTGCATCGAGTTGATCTCATTTAAGAACAGGACGGCTAAATTTTAGTACCTTGGCAAACTGACAATATGCCAGCAGCTCTGCTACCCAGACACCCAAAAAAAATGGATTTAACCATTAAAAAATCTACCAAACGGCCAATATTTCATGATATATCTAGAAGATAAAACTGTCGCTTAATTGTCAGGTAGCAACAAAACTGAAGAAAAAGGTTCAAAATCATCAACACTGTTATGAAATAGCAGTGTTGCTGATTTAGAAGATTTTCGTAGAAAATCCACTCCAAGAATAAAACGATTCTGTCACACTGCACCAGTGAATATGAAAACCTACACTAACCAGATGGAACCGGAATGGATTGTCTTAGTATAGCAATATCAGTAGAGTCCTTCATTTCCGTAATATTTGTACCGATGTCTTCAACTAATAACGACAATTTTGTTGACGCTACTTCTGATATCAACTTCTCTGCGTCCTTTAAAATGAAATCAAGATATTTGCTTTAGATATTTTGTAATTTTTTGTGCACAATCTGGTTATCTCTGCTTCAGTTTATAACTATTTTGTGGAAAACTGGGTAATATGTGGTAGGATAATTTTCATATTTTTGAAAGATGTATATAAATTAGAGATGGGGCGAGGTATGGGTATCGGAATCGGTATCGGCAAGTATCGGTAAAGGTACTGGTATCGGAAAATATTCATCACTTCACTTTCATCGCTTTATTTACTGATAATAAATGGAAAGACCTCGCATTCCACTGCTCTGAAAAATAATTAAAACGGGGCATGCCTCGCATGAACAATTTTTTACACTTTTTTACACTCCAGGCTTTATTAAATAAAACCCCTCAATCCACTGACTATATGCTGTTTTTGATGCAGAAAAAAGTGTTAGGTGTCACGTTAGTTGTGTAACCATGAACATTTGCACGCAATCTTTGGACCCATGCTTCAACGGAGCATCGATTCAGTATATTTTCATCCATAAAAGTCTGCACTCAAATGGAGTTCAAGGGTGCAAACGTACCTAGGCACACACATACGTGGGTGCAACTATAACAAGGGCATAAGTATGTGGATACAAAAAGGCCTTTAACATATTTAATAAAGTACTCGGTATCGGCAGTATCGGTATCGGAATATAAATTACGAAGGTGATATCGGTACTTGTATCGGTATCGGCCCATCTCTAAAATAAATCATTGAAATATATACCTATATTTTATATAATCATGTATTTATTTATATAATTTTTGAATTCGTCAAATAAGAAATTGCAAACAAAGCCTCAAATGAAATACAAGTTTCGCATCATGGCTAGTGCTGCTGCCGAAAGCACATTACTTTGCAAGAGTAAATATTACAGCTGTTGCATAAGTGTACCAATATTATAATTATATATATAATAATGATTTAAAATTTAAAAAAAATGGTGATCACATATGTGTATTGGCTAGTATGAGTCACCTCTACAATGTGATTCATTCGGGGTTTAATTTGTTATTACAATATTGATTCATTGACAACACAGAGTGGCAGAATCATCTTTTTCTTTGGGTGTCTGAAATGTACATGTCATTTTCCTTGGGTGACATTAAGTTTATAAATCATCAACACTGCTATTTCATAGCAGTATTGATGATTTACAAACTTTAGGTACAGTTTAATAGCTAACAGACACTCAAAGAGGCATTTCAATCCTTTATCAAGAGACTCAACCAGACACTCAGACACTCAAACCAGACTCTCAAAAGGGCATTTTAATCCATTATCAAGAAATATATCATAAATTATTACCCATTTGCTAAATTTTCTTCCAACGGAATAAAGTTCCTTCAGGTGAGTAGTTTACATTCTCTCACAACATTCCTTATACACTAAAAAGGCAACTACACTTACATGCAAGGTTATTGATTTAATATCACCCTCTAAATATTGTGATTTTAAGTCGCTTTCAATCATTTCTGATTTCTTCTCAAGTTCAATCCTCTGTTTCTCTACTTCAGTCCTTTTTTCATCTTCTTTCTTGTCAATTTCATCCATTTTATTAGCATATTCCCAAACCTGTTAGCAGAAAATATCAAATAACTAGAGAGCAATCGACTAACGTCCACGTAATCGCAAAGAGCTACTACAAGATAAGTGGAAAATATCGCAAAGAGAACTGAACCACTATGGTTTAGGTGCAGTGAGTGGTATCTGCCTTAGATGATGATAAAGTACCATACCACTTCATAAAATGTTAAGCCACTTAAGTTTAAATAATACATCAAAAATTTAATTTAGTTTGTTACAGATTGGTAGAATGCTGCCTACTTTGTTACATAGATACCCGAAAAAATGGGTGTCATCAGAATATTTAGCAAATGGGTAATATTTCATGATCTGAGTTCGGAAGATATATATTTTAGTAACCAAACTGTATAAAAAAGTTCAAAATCATTAAAATCAGGTTTGTGAATTATGTTTAGTCAAGAAAATGACATGATACATTTAAGAGACCTGTGGAAAACAGAGATTCTGACACCACAGTTTAGTATGTGGCATAGTCATGACTTTATATCAATCCTTTCTATGTAAAATGAGTCAATTCAGAAAAACCCGAATAAAAATTCCTTTCAATCATAATTTCAGAATACCCAGTTCTATTCAAGTCAAAGTGGTAGAGTCGCGTTTTTCCTTCGGGTGTTCTATGTGAAGCCTTTTCTTTTCGGGTGACCAAAAAGCTTCAAAACCATCAACACTGCTATTTCATAGCAGTATTGATGATTTCCAAACTTTTTGTACAGGTTGGTTGCTACCAGATAACCGCATTTTAATTCTCCAGCAAAAGATATAAAATGAAATATTGCCTATTGGCTAAATTTTCTTCTGATGGTAAATATTTTCTTCTGGTGTCTGAACAGTCAGCAATAAGGCAGTCTATTTCAAATAAGGAGAATCCTGCCAATAGCCAAAATCAAACGAATTTATCAATTTATTATAATAATAATTCAAAAATTTACTCATGTCAAATCCAAAAAAAAAAACAAATTCATCAATTTATTATAATATTAAGTCATCAATTCACTCATATAAGATGAATATATAAAAACCAGGGCACCAAACAAACCTGCAAAGTGTCAGCATCGGCTAGTTTCATTAGATTTGGTGCGACTTCAACAGTCAATGTATAATGCCCTCTGTGTTCTTCTTGTGGTTGAGACAGCACATACTGACACAGAAAACGAAAAAGCTTTTTTTTCATTACGTTTAAAGTGACACTTGGAAATTCGAACTACAATTTTGATTAGATTTTAAGCTTTCAAGAAATAAATAGGAGAGGATTTCCATTTTATTCCACGACGGCGCGGCATCAAGCAGATCTCTCGTATATGATCATTCCTCACAGAAATTGAACCTTTGTCAGGACGATTCGAGATGGTTAGCCCGAAGCTATTTCCCAACGCTTCTACCAATCATCGTATTTCGACTAGATGAGCATTCACAAGATATTGTGTCATTAAATAAAGAAGCCGCTAAACTTACCTGATAGAGCTTGAAATGAGCAAAAAATGTGCTTGTTAAATATTGACACAATAATTGAGCATTTTGTAAATTCAATTTCCCTTCAGATACATAACAGCACGCCATATTTCGGAGTAAGCTGACAGATGCAACCAATGTTTGGCCTGAAATAAAATGACATATATAGAAATTTACACTTGGGAGATTTAAATGCTCGACAAAGATATAAAATGTACATACAAAATAAGCCATTTCACCAAACTACAGGAATCAGTGAAAGAAACATTCCCAGTGGCAGAATGTCAGCTACTTTTTTACTCAGAAGAAAAATACCCAAGAAAAATGGCTGTTATCAGAAGACGATTTAACAAATGGTCAACATACCACTGGCTAGAAGGTTATAATTTATCATTTTGAGTGTTTAGCAGAAACTAAACTGTACAGAAAAGTTCAAAATCATCAATACCATGTAAAATGACATGATTGTTTCAGACACCCGAAGAAAGAATATTCCTGTCGCCCTGCACAGTCCGACCTATCCCTTTTTCCTAAACTTTTCGTGATAATTTTTCAATAAATCTATCTTTAAAGACTATAAATTTTCCCCCCTACATATGCAAATTTTCAAAATTGCTCAAAGGTATCTTCTGGTTCTATAAAATATGACTTAAAGTAATGCCCAATTTAAAGTATGTGGTTTATAAACAAGATAAACATGTCAAGGTTTTGTCCATTTGCCTATTGTTTCTCCAATTGCTTTCAATCCTTGAACTGAAATCAACATAACGTATTTATAAGATGTGATATTATTTTCATCCTGTGGGTGAGGAAAGCCGAGAATGCGACATTACCATGTGGCAAACCACAACCTCTCGTGTTCACACATATTCTGAATCGCGGGTTGAGGTTTTAACATTTTTTTCTCATTTCTCCTGCACACAGACATTGTGGAGGAAGATATAAGCGCTTATGTGAATCAATGTGCTCCGGAGGGCATCAAGCAGACCTTTCCCATATAATCTCCAACTCAAGTAATTTAGAATTTAATTCAAATCCATCTTACCAATCCAATAGACATGAAATAAATAAAATTACCTTCTGTTGCTTCTAATATATCTGAAGCAAAATTTAGTGATGCCACGACTTCTTTCCATGCCATGCCACGTTCCACTGCATAACGCAGAACATCATAATAATAATCGACTAAAAGAGCAGATTTCAAATTGTCTTCCTCATCAATTGGATCTAACTGCAACTTTCTAGAAAGAAATTCTCGACCTTTGTAGTTCTGTAGAAAGAAAAAATAATTATAATATTTATCATGAGGCAATGAAAATTCTGTCTAAAATAATTTAATGAGTGTCTAAAATATTTTAATGCTGAAAATTTGTATCATGTTTTGGTAGATGAGAGCCACTGATGGATCGTGCTTCTTGAGTTCATTCGAGGCTCATGCTTGACAAATGAAATCTTTGATATAAACTTATATATTACTCATGCCAATAAAACATACAGTCTAGTGTGTTGTTGCAGTGTGGTTTTGTGCGCTATTTATTTTTTGCAGATTTATTTTATGCAAACATAGATATTAATCCCATCTCGTCAAAATTTTTAAATGCAGCACACTCGTATCATTAATTTAAATCAAACCTTCCATTAGAACTCCACAATTTTAAAAGATTTTTTATAAAATTATTCTCAGAAATCTGTATCACTTACATTCTACTCTGCATGATTCGAGATAGCTCTAATCTGAGCTTATAAAGTTATGGTATCTTACTGAAATGTTCAGTGATTATTGACTTAGAGATTGAGCTGTTGACAGCACGGGGAAAAACAGCAATTTGTCCCGCAGTTTGTACTCTGTACTGTACCCTACTTTTTATTTGCCAGAAACATGCTTCGGCTGAAAAAAATGGCAAACTTGAAAAATAGTGGGATTTCTAGAAGCAATTTATGGCAAATTTTTATCCAAGATGAAAAGATATGGTCGATGACCTAACGTAATAAAAGTACGGTACATTTAGTGGCACAAATTAGCCGAAACTGTTTTTGCTGGGTGGTCGGGTTAACGCAATCAGAAAGGCAAAGTTATATTTTAATGAAAGGTGGGAACCCTCAAGGTGCATTTACATAGCTTATGTTTTAGGACAACAATTAGTAGTCACACTTACCGGCAATCGTGCAATGTGCCTTACTTCTGAAAACGAAATAGGAAGAGGTAACATTGTGCTAAGTTCAGAGCTACCCACAAACTCTGAACTGTAAAAGTTGTTTCCAAGGACCCTACGCTGAATTTTGTAGTGCGCGGAGTATTATGATTGGTGCATTATTCTATTTATTCATTTATAGATTTGTAGTGACCAAATCTTATATAAAATTTATTTGCAATATTTATATTTGAATGAAAAAGTTTTATAGCATTAAATACACTTTTATTAAATACGTAGTACATAAAATTTAAATATAATTACTTATGAGGTATTGAACTCTGTGTACCCCTTTTTTACTGTTCTTTTTCCTGTTCCATAACGCCTTTTCGAAGCTTTGACATTTTTGGTCAAATTCCCAATTTTTTTTAAAAACACTGTGTACAAATAATATAAAAATACACTGGTAATTATAATTACTCCACTGTAACATATTTTTTAATCTTTAGAATAGAGAAATTTGTACAAAATTTTAGTCACGTGCGTTTATTTTTTCTCCATGCTTCATTGATCATTTGATTGACATTTTCGCGATCTCAATCTCAGATTTCTTGTTTACCTTTTTCGGCAGATCCCATCGAATCTGCCTAATTCTGTGTGCTGGTTGAGGTTCAACTTTTTTATCGTGTGTTTAAGCAACGTCTTGCATTTTTATCATTCGTTTTCTTAGCGATGGTGGACTTTGTTCGGTGAAAATATATATTAAGAAGATTTTTATTTGATATGGCCACGAATCTTGCTACCGCAACAAGTGTGAGGACGAGCAGCAATGTTTTTGAAGGTGTGGGATCACGAGTTGTAAGAGGACCTGATTGGAAATGGGGTCGCCAGGTACGATATTTTTTATATTGCTGCATATGTTTTAGTTAGTTACGCTATGCATTAACTAATAATTCATCAGCAGTTAATTCATACTATCATAAGCGGCAATATTAAACAGTTATGGTAAAAGAAATTTTAAATGAGAAATGTGTTATGGTAGCCAAAAATATTCGGGTTTAGTGAAGTTTAGTACCATATTCCCGGATTCCATCAAAATAAAAACGGGCAGAATATTCTCATCTTAACTAAGGTGCGACAATGCTGCAAGGATCTGTCTCTGGGTTAGAATGAATCGCTTGCAACATGGAGAATTTTTATGATAATCGGATACCGGTATACATTATATAGTACTAAACTTCATGAGACCCAACATTTCACCCCGATCCAGATATGGTGTCTTCACGAGATGCCGCGGTTCACCGTATGCTTGAGCTGTATTCTTAACTTTCCATTGTGTTAAAAAATTAAAACTATATGAATTTATATATAAAACTAATTAATTCCAAATTCCGAAACCTCATTCGCAACTTGAACCTGGTTTCTGCACAAGAGGTTGGGGTTAGTTATATTGTTAGGCCACATTTTCAGCTTTTTTCTCCCACAAGATAAAAATGAAATCCTATCCTGTCCTAATTACTCGAGACCAGCATACGCAAAACTGTCTAAAGTCACATTAACTTCAAACAATTTAAGTGAGTTATTGAAGCATACAAATTTTATATAGACTAGCTAAATGTTTTATTCATTTGAACCTAATGCATGAACAAAAAATCCTCTTCTGACTCTCTTCTGACAATTAAAATATCAAGGACTTTGATGCGAAATTATAGGCCTAATTCTGAATTGAGACATTATCTGGATCAAAATTCTACAATATCGATCTGAATATCAATTTCAATATTAATGTAAGGTGTTAACATTGTTAAACTGTTCAGCAAATCATCCATGGCTGTTGCTTGATAACTTAATAAAAGTTTACTTTAAAAGTTACCTTTTTTCAGGATGGTGGAGAAGGTCATGTTGGCACAGTGAGATGTTTTGAAAGCGCAGAAGAAGTTGTGGTTGTATGGGATAATGGAACTGCTGCTAATTATAGATGTAGTGGTCAATATGATTTAAGAATATTAGACAGTGCACCATCAGGTAATTTTATGTGGTAGGCTTTGGCGCCAAACTGTTTGAATCATTTTTTTTAATATTGTTTTTCTATTGGTCACTGGGTACCAACTTTGATGTCGATTTATTCTGAATTTATTCAGTATTCCGATACCTAAAGAGAATTTCTAAAAGGAAAAAATATATGGAAGGATTATTCTCAAGATGTGCAAGTTCTTACTTTCACTTGTGACATATCTAACTTTTGTCATTATTAATAATCAATCAGGTGTAAAGCATCATGGAACCATGTGCGATACTTGTCGTCTTCAACCCATTTATGGAATCAGATGGAAATGTGCCGAATGTCATAATTATGACCTTTGCTCTGCTTGTTATCATGGAGACAAACATCATTTGCGTCATCGGTTTTACAGAATTGTGTTTCCTGATGAGGAAAGGTCAGATAATTTATCTTTCTCGAATATTCCCACCGATAGTGTAGTTTGAAAGTATATTTCTTAAATATTATAAAAACATATTTTTTTGCAAAAAAAAATTTTTCAGAAATTGCCACCATTAAACGTCAGCATCAGTTCTTTTTCCCTCAAATCACTCTCAGTATAAAATTCCATCACATGTTGTAATACATCAAAAGAGAAGATATTCAGTACAGAATCACTATACAACGGTGTTAAGAGAATTATTCATGTTTTGGAGGTCATTTTTAGTCAAAACTCATAATTTCGCAGCAATTGAAAATTTCGTCTGCCACTGGGAGCAGCTACTCTGTACTTAGGTCTCACCACAGTGTTAACCTAAAAATTTTACAAACATGATAGTAATAGTTAAGCATGCCAAATTTGAACATTCTAATCTCGTTTTGTTTTAGAGATAAACTGATTTGAAAATAGTAAATCTGTTTCAACGATAAGCGACACCTAGTGGTCAAAATTGTAAAAAATCTTTGAAAAAACATGGAAAAGTGGTAAATAAAATCAACAAAGCAACGAACTAAATAACTGTAATGTGTGATAACATGATCAATTTAGTGAAAATAAGAGTTTTCCAGCCAATTCTGACAAGTTTTACCAGTTTTTTGACCACTAGGTGTCTCACTATATACATATGTAGATGAACAGCAATTTGCTGCCACACCATGAATTTGAAACACACATATCTCAATTTCTATTGGAGGTAGCTTCATCAAATTCGGAGGATTGATAGTGATATAGATATTCTAAACAAATCTATCTCAAAATGCACTATGCCGCTGCATAAAACTGGCAAGTGTCCAAAGAATTTTTAACAAATTTTTTTTTTTATAATTTCGGTCAAAAATCAATGTCAAATAACTAAATAAATATTGAATGATGAGTATTTCCAGTTTATATTGCATTTTTATTTCAGACTACATTTCTAAAAGCAACCATTTTCACATTTTATCGACAAAATATAATCTATTTTGGTCAAACTTGACCAAAATCAATGACATTTTTGTCGTTAAAAATGAAAATTCAGGTTTATTTAGCAAGTTTTTGTTCCTATGAATTGCTCATCGAATTGCTCAGCCCTACATACTTAGTCTCTATATTTATTATTTGTTGTACTTATATTAGTGTTTTTCTCCAACCCTTGGCCACTTTAAAGTACTAATTTAATGTGATTAATGACAAGTAATAAATTCCTATGTTACCATAATTAGTAGATTAATGCATAATTAAATAACTGTATAAAACTATAAACAATGAAACTTATAAAACAGCGATTTTTGGCTTGCCGTCTCTCAGAACTGATGGCCTTTTTTCTTTTCAGCAGTATGTTTGGTATGGTTGGTTGTTTTTTGACTATTGGAATGTTCATTTTAGTTTGGTCTTTTTGCCTTGATGTTGGCATTGGGGTCTGCAGACTGATTTTCCCCTCATCCCCTGGCAATATCTCACTTTCTATTCATATTTTTGATTTTGTGCGCACATTATAAATATTTATCGCTTATTCCCCACTGTGAATTGCTATTTTGGTGAGATTGATGAAAAGTTACATTTTCATAATTTACCATAAATAGTAGATCAATGGATAATTTTAATAACTCCATTCGACAACACCTGAGTTTAAACTTATATAACAGCGATTTTTGGCTTGCCGTTGGTCAGAACTGATGGCTTTTTTCGTACTGATCAATTTGTTTTCTTCAAGGACTAAAATATGTCTCTCTTGATGCTATTTGACGTTGTAGTTTGCTACCTGTGATACATTTACGTTTGGTACGTTCGTACACAAAATCTATAATGGAGGCTTGCTATTCATTTTTTTGTTTCAAACATATATAAGTTTTGTCTTGTTAACAATTTTTCGATTTAGTGTGCTGATTATACATGCTTGAGGACTAATTATATTTTCCTATTTTACCATAAATGGTAGATTAATGACTAAGTTTGATTTCGCTAAAGGAGTGGCATAAACTTTTAATCTTATAAACAGCGATTTTTGGCTTGCTGTCAGTCAGATTTGGCAGCTCTTGTTCCATAACCATCTTTTTCATTTATTATTTAGTTGACTTTGTGGACATGGATAACATGTTGAAAATATGGTAAACGGTAGTGTATGTATGCATTGGTGGTCACTTTTCCCAGTCCTAGTTGATTTTTAATATTGTGTCTGGTCATTGGATTGAAATCTTTCCAAATATATATGGTTTTATTTGGAAAATTGATGGGAGGATTTAGCAAATTTTTTTCGATGAAAATTCTCTAAATGCACATATGTGAAATCAGGCACATTTTTTGAAGCAGGAAAAGTGTATTCACCCGAATTAGAACTTTCATTTTGAATAAAAATGTAGCATTATCACTTGTTAAATTTTGCAGTTATATTAAACACAGACCTGTTACCAGTAACTAAATTTCCACAGAGTATTACTGGATTCTCGGAAGAAAAGCAAGAAGATATGCGCCAGAGGAATTTATCTTGGAGCCAGAGTTGTTCGTGGTGTGGATTGGCAATGGGAGGATCAAGATGGTGGAAATGGCCGAAAAGGGAAAGTAAGTGTAATAGATATTCAAACCTGTTTTATTTTGCTGAGCATGTAACAAAAATAGATAGCTTGAGAGCTATATAGCCCTGACTCAACAAATTAGAATTCAGGAATTTTTTCTTGAAAAGGATGCGGTAATCTTATGTAGTGTTGTATGTGCTTCATATGGTTAAATACCAGATTAATTTTTCCAACATGTCTATGACTGATATGAAAGAAAAAAAAAGAATGTTTTGTCAAATTTTTCGCTCTGTAGGTACGGGTACAAGATTATTCCTAACGTATCTCCTGCATGTCGTTACAGGCAACTAAAAGGAAACAAAAAAGTGGTCGATTGTTTCACTGTCACCCAGGGCAGATACCAATCACTGCAATTTATCATAGTAGTTTAGTTACATTTGGAATGTTTTCCGCTTAAGTTGCTGGAACGACATCTTCTGGTAGCTCTTTGCTATCGAGTGGCCATTAGTTGGTTCCTTTTAGGCCATGCTTGCAGCCTTGCTTTGAGAGAACTTTTATAAAAAAATAACAAAAATACTTTTTATTTCTCTAGTAAAATAAATACAATACAATAAATACAATATACAATAAAAGAACATTGTAAAATTTGGCATACCGTAAATTGATTGTATCTAGCTAACTGGAAAAGCTATATGTCAAAATCCAGATAGAATTGTGATATATGAATATTTCGCAAATGATTTTTGCATTTCTTCACAAACAAAAGGATTTCGGAAATTGAATAGTTATATTGTTCACAACAACATCAGTTTCGAAAACTTTATACTGGAATGTCGCCTGGCCCTAGTTTTTGTATTCAAATATTGTATTTCACTAAAGTGTGATATCTTCAATGATACCCATTTCCTTACATTTCAGTTTTTTCTAATGATCATTTGCTAATGATATGATTCTTCTAGGTCACTAAGATTCAAAACTGGACATCCCAACATATGCGAAGCGCAGCTTATGTTATGTGGGACGTTGGAGCTAAAAATTTGTATCGAATGGGTTATGAAGGAATGATGGATCTCAAAGTAGTCACCGATGCGAAAGGACCAATGTTTTATAGAGATCATCTGCCATGCCTTGGTAAAACTAGTTTTGTTTTGATGTTCGTAATACCCTTTTATTATTCTGTTGGGTGTTCTCAATTTTTTTTTTTCAGACTAGATATTCTGACCGGTCTGAATCGGTACAAGTATGATATTATTATACATACAGGATTGATTATACGTAATTGTTTGAAAAGTGATAGATGATTTTAGTATGATCCAGAAAAGGTACCAGTCACTGCACTCTATTATGCCGTTCCGCTTTATGTTGTTTGTTTTTCACCTGCATAGTGCAGTTGCTGGTATTACATTTTGAAATGGTCTTTAAGTTAGTTTATCTTGAGTGCTGCTTTCAGCTTTAATGTAGCGAATTTCAAAAAATAAAATAAAATAAACATTCAATTTAAATTATATTGACATTTCCAATTATAACTAGTAGTCCAAGTAGAGATATAGTAGGAGGCATTCATAAACAGTATGCTGACTGTGGTGAATTTTATTGGCAATATAGCCATGTATTGAAGTGAATCACCCTGACCAAGGCCCTGTAGTAGCGGCCACTTATAGACCTACAATGTCAGTATAGACCTACAAAGTCAGTGTTGTTGAAAAGATATATTCTTTCTTGTTCGGCTTAGCCTACCCAAGGTATTACACTCTGTCTGTGTTACTTAGTAGTTTACCTCCTGTCACAGTGTCACCTTTGTCCGGTGCCGGTTAGCTCAATCGGTAAAGTCTTGGGAATAGGCTTCGAGCTACACATCTCTGATCGTCATGTTGCAGGTTCGAATCCCATGAGGGATGTTGATTACCGGTATATGCGAGAGGTCTGCTGGACGCCTCGTCATGGTGGTTCATATTGGCTATCCACCAACCATGTCCTTGCCCAAGAAAAATGAGAAATATAATGAGCCAGAAAACCATTTACTACAATTCGGAACTGGTATCTGCACGAGAGGTCATTGTTCGTCTTATAGTTAGCCTGTATTCTCGGCTTCCCTCTCGCGCAGGATAAAAATGAAATCCTATCCTATGGTGTTCACAACTATTTCATGCTTATAATAAATATAACAATTAAAGCATTTGATTGGTTTTGCTCAGTGATGGTTGCAGAAAGCAGCAATCTATAGAATTCGGTATTTCCAGGATTTTCTTAATATATTTATAGTCATATTCCATTAAAATGGATTATTAATTAACGTAAAATTATGACATATTATGCCAAACTTTTGACAAAAAGTTTGTCGTTTTAAAGAAACACTGCTCAATAACCTATTTGTTGGATAGAATATTCAGTATTTTATTTGAATTTGTGACAAAAATGTAATAATACAAAAAAAAAATGATCATAATTATGAAGATTATTTTGAGTCAAGCTAAACACTATGATTCTGTAAAAATATGCTAACACACAAGATTTGGTTAAACAACAAAAGATCAGAAAAGCTCCACAAGTTTGGTAAATAAATCTTATAATATGTGGGGTAAGACTCTAATCTTTTGTTGTTTAACTCTCGAGCTCATTTCAATCAAGTATTCTTGCGGCCTTGTCGTCTATGGATCCATCTCCACAATAGGATTAGAACAGATGATAGACAGTTCGTTGCACAACACCCGATTCATCAAGACTCAGGTTTAACCTTTTGTATCCGTTCAATTTTGTGTTTTAGGTCAGTTGAATGGAGCTCCAGCTCAACCTGTGACTGAGTATCATATTGGTGATCAAGTTAATATAAATCTAGATCTTGAAATTGTGCAGTCTTTACAACATGGACATGGTGGATGGACTGAGGGAATGTTTGAGGTATTTTTGCTATAATAGTTTTATTTTTTTGTCAATTTTGTTTTGAGCGATGAATGGCTTTTGCAAAAGGTTTTTTGTAAGCTGAGCAGAACCACAAGAAGAGCACATGTCATTAGGGTTGGACTGGAAATTTTAAATAAAATCAGAGCTATAACTGATGCCTGTGATGCATAACAAATGGTAGGTAGAAGGTTTAATCGGAATGGTAAAATGTCAGCTACTCTGCTACTCAGACACCCGAAGAAGATGGACGCTGTTGGAAGAATATTTACTATATGGGGAATGTTTCTTGATATTAATCTTTCTAGAATATAAATATGCCCGATTTGATTCAATTCACATTTACAAGATCGAATTATGTGTATTTTTCTCATCAGACTCTAGGCACAACTGGGAGCGTATGTGGTATAGATGAAGATCATGATATTGTTGTGTCATATTCCAGCGGAAACAGGTAAGTGATTTACAGGACTTTTTGATTCTGTGCTGGCAGAAGTTCTGATGAATATAATGATTTCTCAATGGTTATCGGGATGGTGTTCCATATTCATTTTTGTGACTTTCACTGGTTTGCTTGTTATATATAATTTTATTCATTAATGTTGTTTCAGCCATTGTGATTGGTTGGTTATGAAACAGAATTCGATGACTTACAAATTCAAATTCACCCCAGCTAGACCTAAATAGTATTTTTCCAAATGAATTATAGGACATTCTCAACAATTATTCAATTAGGACAATATTTCAAATTCATTTTTTTGAATTTATACCTCGAATTATTTTCTGACTGGATTTACTTTGCCAATCTTACACTGGAAGTTTTCATTTTGTTTCAGATGGACTTTCAATCCAGCGGTTTTAACAAAAGTTGCACTCAACTCTACTGAATCTGCTGTTAATAGAAGTGGAAGTCATTCAGAACAAAAGTTTCAGGTACTGGAGAAAGCAAAATTAATTTAATGCAGTAATTGTAATGCCATGTAAATTGTCTAGAAATTTTTATAGTCCAGCTTTCTGAGAAATCATCTGGAAAGAATTGCTTCAGTAGAATTTTGCTTTCCGGACCAGGATAATAATCTTAATCATTACCAATAAATAATAAAACCAAATGAGGAATCCGCCCCTCTGTTTAATCGATTAGTCTCATCCAAGGATATATGTTTTGCCTATTACACGTTGCGGAAAGACTGAAAAATTGTTCCTCATCTGGGATTATGTGTGTTGCCCCTATCTGTATTTTATTCTAAACCTGTAAAAGTCATTCATTATCCCTTTCTTAAAATTCGGTTTTGTACATCTTTGCTGGCACTCCTGCTGTAGTGCTCAACATGCTTGGACTTGTATTTGGAAAAGTAGAGAAGTTCTGGCTGCTTTTAGTCATCGAAGTTTGAATCGTCAAGATCAATAAATAAAGCCACTGATAAATGTATGAATTCGAGCCTATAATTTATAACAGTTTTATTTCAAAGATGCAATCATCCCCAATGCCATTGATGAACAATGCTACAGTGTTAGTAATTATACCAATACAAACTTAAAATCTTTGTATTAAAAGTATAACAGATTGTCTGTACAAATTTGAATATCTTTTTTCAGGTTGGAGATTTGGTTCAAGTATCATCAAATACATCACAAGTTAAAATTTTACAAAGAGGTCATGGGGAATGGGCTGAAGCAATGATACCTGTAAGTGTTTCAACAGAAATATTTTGGTTTTATGCAGATGAGCGGAATGTCAGCTTTCAGACTACAATGTTTTTACTACTCAAAAGCTGAAATCCTGCTATTCTGGATGATAAATATATATATATAGCACTCGCAGTCTGTCTAAATATGTAGGTCGCAATTGTGACCCTTTGCTCTCAATGGAGGCAGCAGTATTTAAATCATAATAGAGCTTTCAATCTGGTGCTATCAAAAACAATTGTTCTGCTGAATACAAGAGAAAGCCTAACATAGGGCTTCTTATAAAAAGCTCAGGCAAATATTGAGAACTATATTTTCATTTTTATACCCAATTAGTTAAATATTGTCACAAAATTTGAGGCCCAAATTTTTCTATCGAATTGTTTTTATTTTCACCTAAATATCAACGAATTGTTATCAGCCTTTCTTTGCAGACTTTGGGGAAGATCGGACGAATTCAGCAAATCTATCATGATGGTGATATCAAAGTAGAAGTGGCCGGTAAGATTCACAATATATTAGTGGACCAGTTTGCATTCATCTTAGGGTTTTTCAATAAAAAATAGGCTGATTTTTGTAGTTTTACAGATGCCCCATTTTAAAATAATGCTTTTGTGATCAGTGGTTCAATAGTGTGTGACAAACAGTGGGGTTGTCTTTATAGTTTGGAAAGAATTCAGAATTCACCATAATACATAGAATACTGTTTACACATTTGGAATAAACGAAATTAGTGGTATATATTATCGCCCATTATCCTAAGCCACTTAATAGAAAGAACATTTAGCAGATTGAAATGCATTTTAGATATATTTATATATTGCATTTCTAGGTACATCTTGGACATATAATCCTCTACTATTATCGAAAGTTGATCATGGTCAAGCAACATCAGGAGGTATTGTAGTTTTTTGTCATTATCTTTCTTAATGACGATGAAATATTTTGGCAATTACTTTCATCATTATCAAGTTTAAGATGAGAGAAGAGTAAACCTAAGTATTTCTGTTTTAAATTTTATTCCATAATCATAGTAGGAAGAACTGAATAGTATCTGCCCTGGTTAATAGGAAAACAATTTACCACACTAACACCTATAAGTTGCTATATTGTAAATTCTTGTCAATTGAGTTTCGCAAATTGCTCACAAAATCTTTATGTCCCAACCTCAAATATTGAGATGTTGCATGCTCTTTTAGTTAACATTTAGGAGGATTCGTTTGAAAAAAGCTCAACAACCTGTCAAGCTGGGTGACACAATTTTGTTTTCTTTTGAGTGTCTAGAATCTTTACGTCTATTTCCTCAGAAGGATCAAAAGGCTAAAAAATCATCAAAACTTTTACTGCTATTTAGGAACTGCTATTTTCTTCCGGTGGAAGCTATTTTCTTAGTGTCATTGCAGAGTAACACGATATTCTTCAACTCCACTCTCAAGTACCGAAGTATTATTATCGATATTCATTTGTTACTTTTTGTGCTTTTTTAGAACATTTGTCACAATTGTTGAAGAAGTTATTTGAAACTCATGTATCCGGCGATGTAAATGAAGAATTGGTTAAAGCTGCTGCATCTGGTGATGTTCAAAAATGTGAAGAAATTTTACAAAGAACCGATGCTGACGTAAGTATTTTTTATCTTGTTTTTCTGTTTTTGTAAAGTTGCACAAACATTAAGTCCTAATGACTTGCTTTGCACATGCCATAGACAACTAAAGGATTATGAGGTTTTATCAATTTTATTTTTAAATCATAAATCAGTCTATCAATTTATGAATCATTTTAATAAACAAATTTTATTATAGAAGTGCAGTGCTTTAAAATTATTATACTGGTGTTAAAAGAACTGAAATGGCCTTCGAAGGTATATTAATTTCATTTCTGAATATCAGAAAACCAAATTATTGATTTTTTTAATTTGTTCTCTATTTTAGAACAAAAATCATAGTTGATTAAAGTTTACTTTAGGGCTGTTGAATCAAAAATAACTTAATAATGCTTGCAGCTCGAAGTTGGTTAAAGATGGGGCTTCAACCCATGTTCATTGAATGAATAAAACAGAATATAAATTATATATTAAAGGAAATAAAATTATTAAAAATTGTGAAAGTGATATTTGCAACCATTTGTTATGCAGCTAATACATTTCACTTTTCTATTTTTAGGTCAATGGACAATTTGCTGGTCACACAGCTCTACAAGCTGCTTGCTTAAATGGACAGGCTGATGTTGTCGAATGTCTGATACGTCATGATGCTGATCTTGAGATTGAGGTAATACTCTCTAGGGGCTAGGGGTGGAAAATCTCAAATACTCGAATACAGAATTAAAAAAGAATGTTTTGAAGGATTTAATGAGAAAGATGACAAAATGGAAAAATGGAAGTGCTAGATAGTTTTATTTCCTCTTAAGTTGGTTACATTTACTGGGATTTTTCATAAAGATGTTTGCGTATCGATTTTTGCCAGTTGGTTCCATTTATGTGCTGTTTCTGACTTTGTTCAAAGTGAATTTTAATGAAAAGAAAGAATTAGCTGAGATGACAATACATGCTCGCAGTATCCTTGCGTTATTAAAATATCTTATCATTGTATTCTTAATTTCATTGAGGAATTTTTATTACATGTAGGATTGCAGATTTATTTCATTGGAAGAATTTTCACCAAACTTATACAGTATTTTGTGAATATGCGTAATGCTTGGTGTCAATCTGTCATCAGCCAATACTTGGCAAAATGAAATTCTAAGCAAATAAAATTGATGATGATACATATTATCAAAAGGGCTGAATAAGCCAAATACAATCCAAATATGTAATTAGCTCTGCTATGTTAGAATTTAACATATTTTGTCAATAAATTTAGGATAAAGATGGAGACAGAGCAATACACCATGTTGCGTTAGTTGATGAAGCTGGTGTGATTGAATTGCTGTCAAATGAAGGTGGGAAAGGATAGGATTTCATTTTTATACTGCAGGAGAGAAAAGCTGAGAATATGGCCTCCCCATATGGCGAACCATGACTTCTCGTGCAGACACCAGTTTTGAATCGAGTGAAGATTTTTGGAAGATCTTTTTTTGATTTTGATGTAATTTGGTATTTTGAATTTAAGCTATATAAAAGGGGTTTTGAATAAAAAAATTTATAAAATAAAGCATACTTGAACCAATCAAACAGTAGTAAATGTAATTTGCTATTTTAAGTTACATAAGGATTTTCTAGGTATTTAATTTGAAGTTCAAAAAGGATCAGAGTCAAGTTTGAAGTTCGTCGCTTTTCAAATCTATTTCATAGATGTTAGAATTTAAATCCTACATTTTTCTCTCAATAGGTTGTGATTTGAACGCAAGAAATAAACGACGACAAACAGCTTTGCATATCTCAGTGAATAAGGGACATGTATGGGTTGTCAGAAAACTTCTAGAATTTGGATGCCATGCGAGTCTCCAGGTATGTTTTCTAATTGATCGTATTATATTGACAAATTTGGCATTTCACTATATCTTGGCTGCAGTGTGATTTGTTCCCCATACTGTGACAGCTAGTGCTGTTTCAGCTGTATATGAATAGAATAGGGTTTCAACAATTCAGATAAACGGAATTGCTGGTGTTTGACCATATTTTGCAGTGATATCATGATTTGTGTCAAATTTACAACGTAAGATTTGGCATATATCATGATTTCACTGCAAAATGAATCGGTTTACGAATAATCGAAAAACGAAATTACTTTTATTCGGAAATTGGAACTCTTTTTCTTTTTTATACCTTATCACAGTATCAGAAATAGATTGTTCCTTATCATAATTATCTTGATCAATTACATTTTCAGGATGCTGAAGGAGACACTCCTCTTCATGATGCTGTGACGAAGAAGCGAGATGACATGTTGGGTTTTTTACTCGGTGCGAATGCCGATGTTACTGTAACTAATAACAATGGATTCAATGTATTACATCATGCTGCATTGCGTGGAAATCCGAGGTATTTATTCGCTGATATGAAAAAAAAATTAATTCAAAGGATATGAAGAATTGAATTTATTTGGCAGACCTATTTTATCATTATTTTACTCTTGAATGTATTCCTTGAATAATTCAAAGCTCTTTAAAAAAATCAATGCTGAGGTCATCAATTTGTGCATCAACATAGCAAATAGTTGGAAATTGTGTTTCGGAATTAATCGAACGCACACCACTCATATTAACATTTTAGTCGCAAAACCTTGACAAATATTCCTGAGAAATGAAATGAACGTTACATCAATATTTTCTATTGGAAATGATGCAAGTTCAAATGTTTGAATGTAGGATTAAAAACATCAATTTTAAGAAAAACTAAAATATGGATTTCTGTTATGTTAAACTCGCTGTTTATAAGTTTTGTTGCTTGCTGGACAGGCGTCTGACAATACTTTGCGATGGACAAGACTGTGAATGTCCGCTTTCCAGTTCCAGAAATTACAAATGCGGATCCTAGTATTGGGTTTATGAAATAAATAGTGTTTTTCTAATTAATTGATGATTCTTGCATTCTGTCATAACAATTTGTGTGTTCAAACACCTAAAAAAGGAATTTAGAATGCATATGTGTTTTTATATTTTCCCTTGTGTGTGGGAAATTTTACAGAGAATTGTACAAATTTAGATTTTTGTATTGTAGAGAATTAGGTCATGAATCTTTTTACTAAAGATCAAAAAGATATAATTTGTCACCCATAAAAAAACTGATGTCAGGCCATATGATCCATCTGTGGCTCATATTCCACAAAATATGTCTAATGTCTATATAAATCGGGAAATACATAATGAAATTGGTGACTTTCTATATTGATGCGTTAATATTCACATATGACCATGGCCACACATGTTGATATCCCAGGTTTGAGTCCTGATATATACATCCCATGCTCTCCAGCCATATTTCAACCCAGATTGTTACAACTCAGTTGGCCTCGGCCAAACTTGAGGGGCGGCGTGTTTTTACAGCAAACTTTAAGTTTATTAGTAACTTGCTGGTTATGCGCTCGAGGAAATCTCTTCTGAGATGTTTTCTATAAAAAAATGACCGCTCAACTATGAGGCATACTTGACAAGCAGATGTACGGAGACATAGCGATGTCACGTTATATGCAACCTTATACAAACACTGATTGGGTGTCTTCTGTTGTACGTATCATGAAGCAAAGCGACGCATCTGTTCCGTCTATTTATATCTTCTTTCGACGGCTGCGAAGGAGACCTTGCTATCAGCTGTGCTTCGGAATGCGAGACGACAACGAGACGTCTCACAACTTTACCAGTTACTTATAGTTATACAGTACCGCATTCCATTACGCAATGGGCTATCGCTATCTTGACCCTTTACATACTACGTGGTACATTTTCCGTGACAACCTATTTTAATGGGTTAATGATAACCCGTGCCGCATATTGATGGCTAACATCCATTTGGTGTTGTCCCCCTTTGAGCTGCGAATTACGTTAACTCATGACTGTGCCTACAACGAATTCTCGATGTCCTTTCCTGTTCCTTCAGTTTTGAGTAAATCATGGTTACATTCAGCCATGTTTGAAAACGTGGCTGTATGTGACCATGGTCAACTAAAATCTGTTTCATACCCTTATCCCGCATCAGCTGTTAATGACCAGCTTCCCTATCCTGGCACTAAACCAACACCCTTACGAAAGAAACGTCATCAAAAGTGACTACAGATTGTAAAGGAAATTGGGAATTCTGATTTTTATTCCATATAAACGAAAAAGGGTTTCTCTTCCACACTATTTTGAATAAAAACTGGAAACAAAACTAAAATTATAAAATTACGCAGTATAATTTATATACTTGTGACAAGTAAAAGAATATTAGTTGAGTTAAAAGCATTGGATCGCCAAATTCTTGAGTCGTTAAAGATCGGATAAAAGTAACCACTGTGAGACATAAATACATATTAGCCAAAGTGAACTGAGAAAATTTGGCGGTTTCTGCAAATTTGTATCATCATTGTTAACAAGAAATGCACATTGTTCAGATTCCCAGCAGAATTTAATGTTTTAATGGTTAGATTAGCCATTTACTTTTATCTACACAGACCTTTTATCGCCTAGAAGGAACAAAATAAAATAACGCAGAGAGAATAAATTGGTAAAGGAAATTATAAAAAATAGAATTGATATTTCTCCACCTTCCGTAGAATGAAATGTTAATTAATATTTGGCCAAATCATATCATATTATAAAGTGTCTGTCGCCATTTACCCTGCACTTTGCGTGTTTTTAAAAACGTTATTTCTGTGTTTTCTATATTTTAGTTTTCAGTAGCTCAAAAGTATGTTGACCTTCCGATTCTAGTCAGAATACAGAGAAAAAATATCGTATTTTGGTACGTATTTAACGCAACCATCAAAAGTGAATAAAAAACAGCATTTCACACAGTAAATAATTGAATCCTAGTTTGCAAATCTTGATAACATACCTAAATTACACTTTCCAATCGGAGATTGTATTTTTCAAACATGCGCCACCGATGGAACGCGTCTCATCGACTCGATCCATCGGTTCCGCATACTTAACAAAGGGTGCTGCTTTTTCCAATTGGTTTATTGCTGCTAGATATCAGAAGAAAAAAAATAAAAAAAAGTATTTACGAATTCAATTCAGGTTCAATTATAATTATGAAATTTTGAATTGAGTTCGAAATAGTTGGCGAGTTGAGAAAAAAGTTCAAGAAAATTTCAATTCTTAAGTAAAAAAGATTTATTTTAAATCGAACTACGAAATGACCTAGCTGTAATTGTTATGAAAATAAAAATTTATTTTTTTTCTGTTTCATATTCAGAGATTTACAAATTCAGTAAATTCACCGTTCCAAAAATCCATGCTTCTCACTGTCTCCTGTCCAAAATGTTCCGAATTTAGATAAATTTACCAGCATGCATAAAAAAACAACTTTTCTGATTGTATTTCGTATCGAATTATACTTCTTAAGAAAGGTGCATCTTGATAGTCCATAATTAAAATTAGCGAGTATATGCAAAGTAGTATAGCTAGGTTAACTAGTCGTGTTAGTTGGAAGCGGTGCAAGGCAACAGCTGGTTGAAGGGGACCAAAACACAAAGGTTATTGTTTCGCTTTGGTACCGGTTGACCAGCTTTCGTCAGGCATCATGCAGTTAGTGAGACTAGTGAAACTAGGCATGTTAGTAGTATTAGGTGCTATAGCATTAATTTGTATTGTGAGACTAGCAAATGTAAATGTTTGTAAGTAGTTGCACTACCGATTGTTATAGTCTGGCGGTACCGACGTATTTTGTGTCCAAAAACTCATGCACTGTAACAAAAGTACAGTCAATTTTCCGGTCACTTGCAGTAATTGCCTAATTCCAAAGTTAAAAAAACGCCATGTTGATGAGATTTATGCCAATTATGGGCTGTTGATGAACCGCGCCTTAGTGGTGCGTTCCATCAACACCCCGTATTTGGCCAAAAAGGTCAATTTTCAATTTTTTCCAATACCGCCAAGTAAAATTACTGTCAAAGACCAGTGAGTTGGTTGCATTTTTCGTTACAGTGTGGCGATTCTCGATTAGAAATTTTATTTAGTTCAGCATGAGCCACAGGAGGATCGCGTCTCATCGACGCCATCCACCAGTGACACTAGCTCAACAAAACATTTTTTGGCAAAAGTTATCCGATTGGGGAGGCACAAACACGAAACGAAACGAAATACGAGCTTAAGATAGGTTTTTCGGAAAATTTAGATTGCTGGTAGAAATAGATGTTCGAAAAATCTGACTAGTACTACGTTAGTAAAGATAATATTAATGACGGTTTTATCTAAAAGCATGCAGTGCAGAAATTGTCCAGTAGTATTAATTTGCTTTGCAGAAATTAAAAAATAAGGCGCCGCGGTGGTGATGTATAATTCACCCATACCTTTAGCTGAATAAATTATATCTTATTCCTATTCACCGTCCACCACGTTACTTACCATGAGCGAACGGAAAACCACATCTTCGGACGCTTCTCACTAATCTCAGTTCGCATTGATCAAGAAAATATATATTGTCGGGAAAGTTTAAAATTCCAAATTATTACATTTGAACGCCATTCAAAAAGTAGATATTCAAGTGGTCAATTTTATCAAAGTAGAAAATCAAATTCTTTTTATATGTGCAACTAATACAAAAAAGTCTTGTTCATGGCATTTTTCACCTAAAATTTAGAATAAAACAGGGTTTTAGTTAATACGTAAGATTGAAAATTGGATTTTTGTAACGTTTTGCGTCAAATTTAATTATGTGCCAAAATCATTTTTTAATTCAGCAATTTTTCACTTCTAAAATATTCGTCGATTATTCCGTGGTAGCAGACATACTTCTTTACATTCCATGAGATTTTCTTAGATTGGTCGTTTTCTTTAAACTTCCAAATGCACCATGTAAGATGTAATGAAGTACGTTCGCCACGACGGCATTGTCTCGTACGGTGTCATGTTAATGTGTTACTGTAAATGATCGTATATTTTTTTTTTTGAATACATCCTCTACGCTACTTTGAAAGTCATTATTTCCAGATCACTGTTCATCCGTATCCTCCACCTGAAAAATAACATATTGAAATTGTTCTCATTTGATGTCATAATAAATGATTTTCAGGCTTTTGGGCTTTGATCCTATTTTTGCAATAAACTTTTGTCTGTTATGCATACAACTTTGTTCAGCGTTTCAACTTATTCTTGTCTATTGGTTTAAATGTTTTTATTCTAATATTTAGTTTGGTAACAAATTATATTAAATGGAGATAAGTTTAGCAATATTTTGTTACATTTTGAAATACCATACATATTGTATTCTCTTGTACTTACGCTGCCGGTGAAGTGCCATCAGTTTCAAATCACGTCCATATCCTTGTAGAAGTCACATTGATGTTTGTCATTGCTGTTCCCATTAAGAGATAGATAAGAAAGAAATACAATCTGTAAAATAAGTCATTCAAAACGTCATTTAATGATAAGAGACTTTGAGTTATGACATTACTCGCAATTACTCGCCGTGTACAATCTCAGCTTCGGGTATTGGAGGATAATTGAAAATTATGCACTATGTAAGTGAGGACGTGGAAATACTTTGAACTAGATTATTATTCCGGCTACTTTCAGACAATACAGCTTACTAAAAAACCGATTTCAACGAACTTCTTCTTGTTACTGCCACGAATTTAAATTGAAAACACCATAATATGTTAATCTATCGAAGTCTGCCAGTGCGGTAACAGATCGCTTGTAAATATACGAAATACAGAATATTGTACTCAACTTGAAGCCGTTTTTTCAAATAACGTTTCTGGCCACAGCGACCTCTTATAAACATATACTCTTTCTATTTTCAACCAACTCTTTTCATTCAGCTTCTACGAGTTTAGTAGGTATACATTTCATTGATATGAATGTATAGATCCCACATGAGATAGATACTTTTGCTAGCATTCCTGTCTCTCTTATATACCAATCATATCAAATAGCGACAACTGCAATCGCGCCTTTTTCTTTTCTTTATTTGTATGTTTGTTTATTATAATTAACTCGCCCCTGAGTCACACTCTTCATCTGTTCGGGCCTGTCGCTCGCGCTTTTGTCGACGCCTTGAGTTCGCAAATGTTCATCGCAGTTCTGGCGAATTAATGCGTTGGAAGACAAACACATTTCACGCACGGGCATTACATGATATATGGGGTATATCTTTAGGCCATGTTTGATCTGGTTAAGTGTTTAATAATACTTCGTCTGAAGGCGAGGTTGTCACCGCGGTTTCGCAATGTGACGTCATCTTCTTCAATTGGTGTGCTATGATGTGCTAATGATAACTGATATACCGATAACTTCCAATTTTGGACTGCATCTATTTTTGACCTCTAAGTTGCATCATTGTGAAGTATTTTAGTTTATTCCATTTTAAAATGCCTAAGATTTATACATATAGAAGTCCAAATTTCAAAATAAAATAAAAAAAATCGAAAATAATGAATAGCCAAGTGCGGCCTATTCATTCCTATTCCATGCATACAAGGCAAGTTAACAATTTTTAATTGCTGAACTCTAGACATTCCCATTACGAAGGTTTTATATAGCAGGTTAATAATGATAATTTCATAACATAATTCACTTTTTTTAATAAATTTAAAACTTATGTTTGGTGCAAGACTGGCTCACACGATTCAGGAATAAGTTTTCGTAGTTAGGCTATTTCTACAAAACCAATATATTTAATTTGAGGGTAACTGCGGAAACGTCTTTCTAGAGATTTTTTGGTTTGGTTTTGATTAAATTTGAGATGATTTTAAAAGTAATCGAAAATTAGCGCAGATACCTCACTGCACTCTTTTATGGCGGTCCGCCTTTGGTATAAAATGTTTTCCACCTGGGATGCGTTGGTCACTATGCTCACTTTATGTAATTCTTTACTATGTTTGTGGTTGCCAGTTTGTTCATTTCTGTCAATGCTTCCAAACTCGCTTAGATTAAATTTCAATTAAAAAACTCTGGCGAGAGTGGTATATATTGTATTCGAAGTTGAAATCAACTTCGAATACAATATATCCGCTCACGCCAGTTTAGCCAACGTACACAGCCAATTTGAATCTGATTAGGGCCTGCGCGTGCTGCAGCGTTTTGAATTTCATATACCCTCGAGAATTATGACGACGATTTGAATATGTCGTCATCTGGTGTAGGATTTCATTTGAAGTTTCCCTCTGCTCTGTCGTGACACCAAAAGCATGTGGTAGAATTACCCCATCCAAAAATAGGCGTGGTCAATATGCGACTTATTTACGAATTAAACGCGTTTGATAAAATCGAAGTAAAAATCGTTTATATGGCTTGGTTATTGAAGGTTACAATTATTCTGTGTGGCAATATTGTAAAAATAGTTTAAATCGTCTTAAATTGTTGTGGAATGTTACAAATAACTTTTTAGATATAAATCCGTACATCATATCTATTAAACGTTGCACTCCGCATCGGGGGATGGTATTATCTCAATAATTTTTATAAGGGGAAATGTGATTCAGTAATAATAGAGTACTATTCACAAATCATATCATAGCTGTTTAAAATAACCTCAAATAAAAAAGACCAAGCAAAATAGCAGCGTCTCTGTCATATTAAGTTTTTAGTATCTTCTGGTGTAGGCAAAAACTTCATTCCACAATGTATATCACCAAATGGTCCAGTACGTATACGAGTTTTGTAGCAGATAACTTGAAATGTGCGCACATTACTGTTTTGACACACACACACATTTTGGCATTGTGACTTTTTCTCAATTTTCCTCCTAAAACTGACAATGTTTCGACCTCTTGAAGGTAGTTCGAAGAGCGCCGCTTTTTCGTTATCTGTGTCATACGCCAAATTAAGCATAGTCAAAATCAAATATCTTGATGCATTCACCGAGACGAATACTGCAAGTTCGAATCATTATCAATTTATTGAAAAAAGTCCAAATTTGGTTCCATTTTATTATCTTGCACAGAAATAAAAATATAAACAGCACAGATGCCTCTATTAAATTGACATTCCTACACATTTGAACATTTCTAGTCACAATCACTTTAATTCTTTATGATTAGTAATAAAAGAAAATACAATTATCGCGATTTCACTTCAAACTGATTTAATAAAGTGTTCGAATAAGAAAATCAATTTTAATATGGAATCCGTGTTATCTATTCTGTACAGGATGTTCCTAATTGAGTACTGCTTAAATTGTGTACAAAGAATCTATATCGATTGAGATTTCGGGTCACATGCATCAAGTATTGTCTACCCGAGTATACACTTCCATATCAATAGAGGATAAAATAAATATTTTCAAATTCTTGTACGATTCGGGAAATGTCATTGGATGGCACTAGAGAGGCGAGTAATTTGAAAACCAATTTAGCTCTACGCACGGGCGGTCTTGCGTTATCCCGGTCAGAACTTTACTTAGTCCTACATGAGTCACTGATCGACCGCGCCTCAACTGCGCGATCCATCAGTGATTCAATATTTACAGAAGCCATTTTGCAAAGAATTTCCTGACAGAGATGGATAAGTTCGAGTCGCTCATTTGGCACTAATACGACCTCCATCGCTCGATTTGTAAGAGCCGCTTGGTGTTATTCTTGAATAATCGTATGGCTTCGAATCATATCCTGGGCTCATTCGAACAACTGCACATGCGCGCTGACGTGAGAAAGTATATCGCTACTTAATTATCTATTGAAGGCGTGAAAGTTGTAGTACAAAAACCGGGGAGTTGAATCTGAATTCACATTCGAATTCAGCAATTGTTTGCTTTCACCATCTATCCCTTGAACAAAAACTAAGAATTCAAAATGGCACCAAAGAAAGGAGGCAAGAAAGGAGCGAAGAAGGAACAAAAAGCCAACTCTAATGTTTTCTCAATGTTCGACCAAAACCAAATCCAGGAATTCAAAGAAGCCTTTTCAATGATCGACGCCAATCGTGATGGTTTCATCGACAAAATCGATCTCAAAGACACCTACTCTGCTCTCGGAGTTCGTGACATCAAGATGGAGAAATTGGAAGCTATGATTTTGGAAGCACCAAGTGCAATCAACTTCACTGTATTTTTGAACATGCTTGCTGATAAACTACAAGGTACGGATCCAGAAGATACTCTGGTACAAGCTTTCAAGATTCTCGATCCAGAAAACACAGGAGTCATCCACAAAGATGTCCTCTCAGAGATGTTCATGACACAAGGAAAGAGATTCACTAAGGAAGAAATTGATCAAGTTCTTGAAATTTCACCAATAGATGTCGCTGGTAATCTTGACTACAAAGCACTCTGTTACGTCATTACTCACGGACAAGAAGAAGAATAAACAAAAAAAAACATCATTTTTGTAAAGTCGTTTTTGTAAAAAATATAGCGGAATTCTTTTTGTTGATTACACCATACTAATGAAGCATGTCGACATGGCTATTCATCTGTGAGTCTCACTATAAAATAATATTTCTATAGGTATATATTTGGCCATAAATATTCCCTTTTTATTTATCGTTCTCAAAATTTTATTCATACCCGATTTATGCTTTATGCAATATCAATATTCATAGAATTGCAATCGTTTAATCACGTATTTGCCTACGATTTTTTTTTTGTTCAATTTCATTCAACCAAGTAATTTTATAAGCTATATCATTTAATATATTGGTTGATTTCTGGAAATATTGAAATAAACTTCATTAACGACATTTGCTCCTTGATTATTACGATAGTACGACATTAGTAGTACACATTTAATGGAATAGTCGTAAGCCAGATTTAGAATTCAATTTTTATCGGGGAACATTCTCACGATAGCTTGGATCATTGGATTGAGAACTTTTTTTGCATTACTTTCGTGATTTGGTCCATGCTTTGATTTCGAAATCGAATCGAAAGATTTTTGAGAATCGAATCAAAGTCTTGCAATAAAGAACCTGAGACGCTTTTAACAAAATTGTCAAATACACCTATATTATTTACATGTATTTTTTGAAAATACTTACATTTAAATTTTCTTTATTTCGAATCATTTGAGAATGGAAACCAATAAATTACGATTCGCAAATCGTGAATCGAGTAGGATATTTTCCACAACACAAACTAGAATTGGGACAAGAGTTGTCCATTTAAAAGCAAATGATCAAATATATGTTTAATATACTACATGCGTCCCACTTGTACAGTACATTTACGGGGCGTCATATATCATTATTGTATAGCTCAAAAATTCAAGTCGCCTTGATAAGATTCGTACCATGTATCGAGCAGATCGTTCCATCAATAGTCTGACTCCGTAACCGATCATACAATATCGTTCAAGCGTTTTTGTCAAGCGGAAGCGCGATCCATCTTTGACTCATGCTTGAAAAATAAAATTTTTGATTGAAAAATGATCGGAATATTCGAATTTTATTGATTTTCTTTTAAAATCACCGAGTAAAATTACTGTACATGAAATTGATCAAAACATGTCTTGTAGTTAAACCAACTAAGGTCATTGTCGCTCGAGGCAGTCTGGGTTCATGCTTGAAATATAATATCTGAGTATAATATCTGATTGGGTTGGAGTTGAAAATTTTGAATGCATCCAATAGAGGTGTCGTTTCTAGACTCAAGATTTGAATTAGTAATTCAACTACGTTTTTAGGGATTTTGATTTGTTCGAAACAATGCTAAGCAAAATCTCATGCAGATTGTTTGATTTTTCAAATTTTTTTGTCAATTAATAGATAGTAGCAATATTTAAATGATAGTATTTGGATAGTTCCGAAGTCGTTTGGTAAGACTCGATGCACTAGTTTTTCAAAGTGGCAATTGTTGATGATATTGGCCTCTTTATGAAACAATTAGCTAAACAACTGTCTTTTGACGCCATTTTCTTTAGATGAATCAGTAGATTGAACATTGAAAACAATTATGGCCGATGCATCAGTGATGTTGATGTAACTTATTCTTATGAAAACTTCAGTTTTCGATTCGGATAGATTACTATTTCGAGTCTGAGAAATTTGAAAACTATGTTAGCGCTGTATGCCGTTGTTCTCGGCGATTCTCAATCAGTGAATTTATTTTGTTAATATTGAACCACGGATGGATCGCGCTATGCAAACATTTCAAAAATAAATTATGTGGCGATTTCTTCGAAGAAACAGAAAACGGTGATGTAACATTATGTCAAAAAAAACTTCAGCCATTTTTTAACGAGCGGATAGATTACAATTTCGAGTCGAAAAATTCGAAAACTATGTTAGCGCTGTAATAATATGCCCGATTATTCATCATGCGATCATGATGGTCGAATTGGCAATCGAGAATGCCCGACTACAGAAGCACCTTTACCGAAGGCGAATTTTCGTCATCACATTTCGAACTCATAAAGCGTCCACTGAATTCGAAGTCACGAGGAAAAATTCGAAATATGTTTTTATTAACTATGGGGTACTAATGAATCATGCTACCGAGGCACAGGACAATTTGGACCTTATGATTTTGAAAAGGAGTCCTACCCAAAAATTCGTCATTTATATTTGATTTATGTTTTCTAACATGAATGCGTTTGCAGTTGTAATTGTTTATTCTTACTTTGATTTTCTGTATAATATACCGCGGTGCATTCCATTAGCACGCTCACTGTGACAAACGTACAGCAAATTTAACGCTTCAAATTCTAGCGATGCAAATACCCCAGTTTATGTGATTTATGCCAAGCATGAACTGTTGGTGGAGTGCGCACGAATGGGGCGAGCGTTCCATCAGCAGCCCGGGAAATTTTTCATTCTGGGAAAATTAATTAGGTGAAAGAGTGTAGTATAAAATTTGTATTTTTATAATAAAAAATACGAAATGTTTTCCAAGAGTGAAATCTGATTTCCAAATATATAGCCACGGGCACGCTCAAATTGTGGGTTTTCATTACATTACCACATTTTTTAAATATAAAATAGTGGATGATGAAATTTTGCTCTAAAGTTTCAAAATCCAAAGCGATCCCCCCTATTTCACTTCAATATTCAATATCCATGATCCGTTCAAATAGGTGGCTATAAAAAAAATTAAGCACATAGATTATAAGTATATCAAAAGCGCAAAAAAATTTTGTTGGTCTATCTCATAAAGCGTAATTTTACTACACCTTAATATTGGCAAGTGCATAAAATCGTGTAGAATTTCTGCAGATTTGAATAATTCTCGAAAGTTCAGATTTGGTAAATGAATTTGTATTCTATACGAGTTCAGTTTATTGTTTATTCAGTGAGGAATTATTATAGAGACGTTAAATCCGTCTGACGTACCAACATTAAAATAATTAATTGTTTAATAATATTTTGCCTCCGCTTACGTCGTGCGTCGAATAAATAGCGATTTGGCGGCGTCTGGCTGATTCCTTGCGCGCGATAAACATCGCAAGCTAAGTCGTCTTCGAATGTAAATGATTGCGTCACAGCCTACGTGTTTACGGGAGCGTGACTTAATAGTAGATTTACGAAACACCACCTTACCAAGCATCCTTTAACGTAAAACAAAAATATTACAAAATTTTTATCAATTAGGGTTAGGCTTGCCAATTTAGATATTTATATTTTGCAATCAAACCTTTATTCATTCGATTTCGAATCGATTTTTCCTAGTTTGGTTGTATTAAATAACTTAGGGGCATACAATTTGAAAGAAAAGCCGTACTGATATGAAAATTTCAACATAATAATTCCGTGGAATCATACAAAATTTCAAATATGGGTATTTCAATCGTCCAAGTAAATTAAAATATATTTCGGAAAGTGTTAATTCATTCATCAGACATCCCTGACAATGTTTTTTCTGTATCGTTTGATTGAAGTATTGAAATTTCAAAGATTCTGATCTGTGTACCAAACTTAAGTCATTTCACGATGCGTATGTAACTTAAAGAATGTTCGATTTTTGTTCGAATGTGAATTGGTAGATGCCTTCACCATCGCAAAGGACCGATACCAGTTCAGTTCTGTTTGGAATGTTTTACGTTTTGGGTGCAGTTACTGTACCACAATTTATAGCAGTAAATCTTTGCAATAGAAGTGGCATTAGTTGGTTTGCCAGTATGAAGCTCGTCTGGTCTCGCTTATAGTGAATTTTGACAGCAACAAATAAATGGAAATATGCAAGTATGACGTGATCTTAACGCTGAATTTTTGTTGAAAACGTTACAATAGCTTCACCCGATCAGAAAATTTCATCAAAGCATTTTTTGTTCAGTATGTGTCACTGATGGATTGCGTCGATGAGACGTGATCCATCTGTGGTGCATACTTGACAAAATAAAATTTCTGCTTGGACAAAGATCAAAAAGGAACCTTCCTTCGCTACTATTTGTTTTTGATATGCAGAAACACAATGCATAAACACAACTTCAAGAGAACAGTAGGTGACCACAACACTAAGATACTGAAGGATCCTCACGAACCAGTATATAGCATATAGTATAGAATATATATCGAGGGCGATACGTGATTGATACCACAATGAAACACTATCTTTTTTTACTGTGGGTGGGCAGACGAGCAGTGAGAAACGTTAGCAAGGTGAAATGAAATGGAGACAATATCAGGATATCAATCTCCTGGTCAGTAATATAACTAAACACATTTTCACTAAAAAATATGTTTGACATTTACAATGTTTTTTTTTTTTTCTGAAAATCCTCCACAGTTCGATTGTGCTGTGATACCGCCGTCACTGGATTATGCTGTTATATAACATACATATATATTCAAGAGACTAATCCGGCGACAGGATTTATCAATTTTATAATCCGTTTACATAAACAAATTTCTTGAAACAAAAACGCATATTAAGCACATTTTATGATGTAAAGATTGGAAGTCAAACATTAATTTGTCGTGAATAAATTCTGGTTTGAATATTCTTAATCAATAAATCTTGCAGTAAAAAGATTGGACATCAATAACTTAATGCAAAATATGGCATTATTAAGTATTATCAAAAAAAAGTAATTCTTTTTCTCGATTTATTAGTAAAAAATCACGAGGAAGTAAACCTACAACCACTAAAATTAAAAAACGGGATGAATAATATTCGAAGTTAGTTACTTCGGCGCCCCCGAGTATACACATTAGATAAAGAACCGACATTGCTCCATTTTTGTCGCCTCTTACGGCAGGCAGGAAATAAATTAAGGCAATTCCGTACCTACAAGATCTGAATTTGAGATATACAGTAATTGCTAAGGCATTCTGATTGATAATAATACATCTATTATTGGATGCCGCTTACATATCTGTAAACATGGGAAAATAAGGCATTATTGCAATATTTGGATGAAATTGAAGCATAAGAGTGTTCACCAATTACAAAAAACAATCATTCACACGATTTTCGCGTAAAACAATGTTGGTGGAATCCTGAAGTACTATACGGAACCTCTGGGATATAGATTTTTGTCAAATCCCTCACAGATATGAACAACTGCCTGTGCTCCCTTATATTCAAAAAGACAAGCAGTTTCTTAAATTTCATGCCGACTTTAAATCCCGGAGAAAACGTTCCTATTACCTTTAACTCAAAGTCAGTCGAACTGGGAAACAGTTAGATACAAAATCTTTTGTTCTGTTTGTAACCCAACGCTCCCTATTTTCGTGAATTTTCGAAACCCAACTTTAGACACTATTATTTTTTATTTAATTTATGCTATATTTATTTTTAAAAAAAATACAGTATGTTACAATAACAATTGTCATAATTGACTGCTAAGAATGAACTATAAGTGAATTGCGCCGAAGGGTGCTATTCATTTATGGTCCATTCTTCGTAGTTAATAATTTAAACAATTTACGTTTATTCTTCTTCTTGTCCGTGAGTGATGACGTAACAAAGTGCTTTGTAGTCAAGATTACCAGCGACATCTATCGGTGAAATTTCAAGAACTTGATCAACTTCTTCTTTGGTGAATCTCTTTCCTTGTGTCATGAACATCTCTGAGAGAACATCTTTGTGGATGACTCCTGTGTTTTCTGGATCAAGAATCTTGAAGGCTTGTACAAGAGTATCTTCTGGATCAGTACCTTGTAGTTTATCAGCAAGCATGTTCAGAAATACAGTAAAGTTGATTGCACTTGGTGCTTCCAAAATCATAGCTTCCAATTTCTCCATCTTGATGTCACGAACTCCAAGAGCAGAGTAGGTGTCTTTTAGATCGATTTTGTCGATGAAACCATCACGGTTGGCGTCGATCATTGAGAAAGCTTCTTTGAATTCTTGGATTTGGGTTTGGTCGAACATTGAGAAAACATTGGAGTTGGCTTTTTGTTCCTTCTTTGCTCCTTTCTTGCCTCCTTTCTTTGGTGCCATTTTGAATTTGAGAGTTGAAGTGAACGAAAAAACGAACTTGAATTGGTAGTGCAATATTTGGAATGATGTTTTGTCATTTTGCGTATGGAGTTTTATACAACAAATCCCAGCGCCTCGCCTAACATATTTGAGGTGATAATATCCCATTTGTCGTCACCTATTCTTCGACACGCACAACGCTACAACGAGTGTATAGGCGAGAATATAGCTGCATGTTCTCGTCCAACGAGAATCGACGTCGTCCAACGGTAAAATGTGCTATGTATTTTGAGAATATAATCGCTGCAGTTGTCGAGTTTTCTTTCAGATTTACGTTGTCGTTTAGACAATTAATCAATGGGGTTAACAAAATGTTGTTTTCAACACAGTCGGATAAACAGCGTCATTCTTATGATGCAACAGTGACACATACTAGACTGGATTATTTTTGTTGAAATCACTCTAAATGGCAAAGATCTAATACAAAATGTTTTTGTTTTTAATATAATAATGTCCTAAGCCCATTCACGTTTTATATAAATACCGTACGTAAACATGACCAAGCATAATCTATTTTTACAAAAATGAAAAAATTGGTTAGACGTAAACAAACATGTCTTTCCGAGTAAAACAACAACGTCACACTTTATTTTGTCCGCAGACAATTTTTTTATTTAACCCACCGCATGTTTTTGTTTAAACGGTGCTTTTGCTATGTTATGTGTTGTTGTTGATAATGTCAGCCCAAGTTTCATATATACAATTTTGAAATTTTCTCATAAATAACAAATATCCTATTTTTACTGTTACAAATTTTCTTAGTTACGACAATCAAGAAAACTATCCCAAGGATTTACTATTATTAGCATAAAGCATGCGAACCCCATGTCAAAGACCAGAATAATTCTTATTTAACGGCAGAATACAATCGATCAAAGAATGATCCACTGTCGAAAATATCTTTCACTGTCAAAAATATCTTTTTTATATTTTACATGCTAACATGTTTTGGTGATTCTGATAGCTTATCGTTCATATCTCACGAAGAAAATATAGCAATGGGCTACATATACTGTGTCGTAGTAATGGGAGCCTAATTGTGTGACGCATAATAGGTTATTAATCTTTTATTCCTAAACAAGATTTAAAAGGAAAAACGTTATTTTCCTCCGGCAAACTTGGCATTTGTATTTATCTTTTGAAAAGATATCAAGTCAATATGACTCAACGCTTCCAAACACGAAGGTATGTTGCTAGGACTCACACTACCAAAATCAATATATAATTAAGCACATTTTCCAGAAAAAAATGAGACTCAATGTTATTGTATATCTTGTTTTGTTCTGATCTTTTTTTTCTTTGAAAGAGATCGTTGGCTAAATATGTAGCTTTTGTGGTAGAGTGACTGAATGAGATTTATTTTCAGAGCCATCTTATTTGGAAATTTTATTTCCTCAAGCGTTAGAAACGGGTGTATACCGCTGTATCTTTCGGCTCAGCCTATTTGTGGGAATTATGAGTAAAAGACACGTGTTTACCTAGTAAACTTAGTTTAAGCTGGCTTACTAAGTTCCTTCAACTTGTTTTTCATAAGTTTGATTTACCAAGTGTAACTTATTCCGGATTTATCCGTTTTACATTTTTACTAGGTAAAAGTAGTGGGGGAATTCGCCCAATTATCAGCTATCTTATTTAATGAAAAATGGGGCAAAGTATGTGTTTATTATAGAAAAACTTTGAAACAGACCATTGAGTTAATCAGTTTAGAAATCTATTAAATGTTTCTTCAGTAATCAGTGCACCACCCAGTTTAGAAAGTGATACTAGGTTACCTAGTCATACTTTGCCTAGTTATGCGGAATCTTTATTAAATTATTGAAAACTTGGTTGAAATCATTCATACTTTGGTGGGTCCTGCACAAAGGTGTTTGGTTTAAATTTTTCAAATTGGTATAAAACATTATAGCTCATTGTACACGAATAGCAGCCTAAGATTTGTCTACTGTCACGTCGATCTTGTTGCAGCAAAACAATAAAGTTGTCAAACAATATGAAAATTTCTTAACTATATTTTCTTGGGCATGAATCACAGATGGATCGCACCTCTAAGGTGCGTTCCATCTGCGGATCATGTTCAAGAAAACGAATTTATGTTACCTCAAGACATATAAGGCTCAATTCAAATATAAACACCGCTATAAAACATCAACCTCAGCAGCAATGTACACGATTTTAACACAGCTTTTTTTTACGTCGCTCGGAGGCATTCGCCACGGGTCACAGCGGTCTACATATTTCTAAGGAATTCGGACGCCATTTTGTTTTAGCGGCAACGCCCGATCGACCGCCTGACCCATTTTCACCTTCTCTACACTCAAGTTTATTTCCTTATTTGAGATTCGTTTCCTCATTCCATAAAGCGTACCTAAATATGAATTATAGTACCGAGATAAAACTTTGGAATTTTTAACAACTTAGTGACTTGCCAAGATGGTTTAGTGGTTACAACCTTTGCATCGAAAGTTAAATCGTAAATTTAAGCCCACCGGCAGTACTAACCGTTTTCATTTGTGGCACCTGTCGTATGTTGAAAAAAGTATAAAGATACTGAAAGACCCTCTTTAACTGATCCACTCTCGTTAGGGCCATATTTACCGACGATACAATTCTATATAAATATTTATAGCTCTTACTAAAATTGGTAATGACTGATCAACAAAAAAAACGCTCCAGAATCATTACGGTTCTGAAGCCTTTTGGTTCATCCAAAGAACACAACATAGGAGTTTCAAAAACCCGAAGAAAAAATTGTCGCCATAGCCGAAATACCGTAAATTATTTTAACCGACGGAATATTCACAAATTATAAAAAATAAATCGAATGAGATCATACACTAAAATCAAACCAGACCCAAATTCAATTAGTCAACCGATTGGGTTATTTTCACTTCAAAGTTTATAAATTTTTGATGCGAACACAAACAATCCCAAATATGTAGAAGCGCTTGATAACTGAGGATGTTCGAAAACCAATCGGATATTTAATTTTAGGATAACTACACAAATGCAATAAAATCATTGGTCTTTGACAGTAATTTTACTTGGCGGTGTTAAAAAAATTCAAAATTGATTTTTTTGGCCAAATATGGGGTGTTGATGGAACGGTTCGTCAATTGCGCATAATTGCTCTTATTTATTTCTAACTCTTATTTCACAGTAGTTAAGTATTGGTGATTTTGAACCCTTCATCTACAGTTTGTTGCTACTAGACACTCTGGAAAAGCATTTTTTTTTAATTTTCTCCTGATTAAACCCATTTCTTCAGTGTCTGAGTAGTAGAGTACCTGACAACCTTCCAGGTTGCTAGCTCGCATATTTTTATGCTTTTTTGCAATAAATTTTCTAAAAATATTTTTGATATGTATCAGCGATCGGTTTTGTTTTGGGAATTGAAGAAGGGCAGGGGGATCCACTCCAAGTTGAGATTCCGTACGTACAGATAAAACAGAATATAAAATAAATTCACATTAAATGGTTATCGTCAAACAATTGATGCCGTTAATTTTTGTCAATCACACACCAATGATCTGCCATGCCAATAAAAAATATCATTCAACCCTAAAAAAATATTGATATAGCGAAATCTCGATATTTGATGGTATGTTTTCCAGAAGTATGTCGGTTTGAGCACTCTGGTCTGTTTTGAAGGTTTTCGTATTGACTTTTAATACTGTCCATGAGCAAAACAATCCGATTTTGAAGCAAAGCTTCTTTTGGAAAAGAATTTTTTCTAAAAAAAAATTTTTTTTTAATTTTCAAGTTGTAAAGACCTCATGTATGACATAAATTTCAGAAACTATACTTCGTAACGGTTATTGGCAACGTGCGTTCAGCTGTGTAGACACACGAATCGGACGGTAGTTAAAAATTAAAATAAATTAATTGTTGAGACAAATACGACCTTGGCATGCAATGATTGTAGACTTAGTTAAAAATCTCATTTTCAGTAGCGTTGTTTGAAAAAAAGACATACTCTTTCCAGAGGTGGGCCGATGTATCGGTATCGGTGATTTTCGAGGTATCGTTATCGGTGCTGGTATCGGAAAATTTTCATCACCGACACCGCCGATACCAATACCGGATACGTCTTTACAACGGAGCGTAAGAATACGCTTTATTTACTGATGATAAATGGAAAGACCTCGCATTCCACTGCTCTGAAAAATAATTAAAAATTGGCCTCGCGTGAACAATTTTATTTACACCTTGGGTTTTATTAAATAAAACCCATCAATCCACTGACTATATGCTCTTTTTGATGCAGTAAAAGGTGTTACGGTCGCACTACCGGTTTGCGTAGGTTTGCGTTTTTTCGTGGTTTGGTTTATTTTACCCTTGCGTTTTACGCAAGCGCAATGCTCTGCATGTATCTCCTTACGTTTTCCAATGAAACAGAACAGCTTGCTATGGAATCTACCGCAAAGTGCTTGTTTCTTTTTTACGTTTGTGCTTTGTACGCATGTGAACACGACTAACGCAAAGCAATGCAGACGTGTATTGCCGTTTTTATTTTATTGCCCGAAACGTAATGCAACGCATCGGTAATACAACTTCACGTGTATTGTGGTCTTTAGGTGCCACGTTAGTTGTGTAACCACGGACATTTGCCCTCAATCTTTGGACCCATGTATGCTTGAACGCATCAGCAATTTGATATATTCCATATCAAGAACACAAGTATGTGGATACAAAAAGCCTTTTAACATTTTTAACAAAGTACTCGGTATCGGTATCGGAATATAAATTACGAAGGTGGTATCGGTACTTGTATAGGTATCGGCGAATCTCTAATCGTAACGGTTATTGGCAACGTGCGCTCAGCTGTGTAGGCACGCGAATTGGACTGGTAGTAAAAATAAAATTTGTTGGCACAAAAACGACCTTGCATGGCTATGCAGTGGTTGTAGACTTGTTATAAATCTCATTTTCAGTAGCGTTGTTTGAAAAAAGAAGGCATACTCTTTCTATACATTTTTTCTATTACCAGAGTTTTTAGGATTCAGAATTGAAATATTTGAATCGTGATATTTTTATGCGAAATTTATTGTAATAAGTACACGAAGTTCACTTCAAGAAAACCTATGATACTTTGGCAGCTCTTATAACGCCATTCCTTTTCTTCTGTATTCCGAACAATCAGAACATTTAAACTAATAATATTATCTTAATATTAATATTATCGTAATATTTTCGAAATTATTATTACAAATTATTCAATGGAAGTTCTCGTGGTTTTCTAACCACCGCCATATTTGATTTGGTTGTCCTCGTGAGAAAATGACAAAATATGAATCCATCTTAAATTCCATCTCATTTTTTTCTTGCATATAAGATATCACGCGGCCTGTTTGTATTTGTTTTGTTAAATTATGTTTCGAAGTATTCGAATATTCGATTTGTCTAAAGTATTGGATGAAATATCGAGAATTAGAATATTTGAAAGTATTCAACAATTCCTCGCATTATTTCTGCCTTAAAAATATTGTTGAAAAATTATGATATTTTCCAATGGATCGCACCGCTGAGAAATTTTTATTTTCAAATTTTCCTTATCTTGCCTTTTCTGTGTGTCGTTCAACACAACAAAATGAGAACAAAGAAGTAAGGGATCGCCTGAAGCAAATAAAACAATCTGCACTTTATTGCAGTGGTTCAACTATGTTTGTATGTTTTCTGCTTATAGTGCACTTGCTGAGACGACATTTTGTAGTAGCTCTTTGGCGTAGAAGTGCCCGAGAGTTGGTTCCTTTTAGTCATGGCTTCCCGCCTTGATTACTTGAAAGAAATTCCAAAAAATGCGAATGTCGAGGTACTTATTTCATTCTTATTATGATTTAAAATTGAATGGACCGCGGTACGTTTGCGGAATAATGCCCATGCGCCGTTGCCGATTGGCTCCAAAAGCGCGTTATTTCCGCCATTTTGAACGTTATCTATCGGATGCTCAAAAATAAATTTGCATTTTTGTATCTCGAGGTATTAACTCATGTCACGTCATACATTATATAATTTTTCCAAATTTGTAAAAATCGTCAAATGACAATAATAATGTATTGTTAAGTATGCCTTAGGTCATAATTTTCCAGACGTGTATTGGTTCATTAAAATTTATTCTGTACTTTTTTCATTTTCTTTTATCTTACGTGTTACTTTCGAGTATTTTTACATAATGTGTATAGTATAAGTATAGTACTGCCACTTGAATTAACTTAGAAAATGAATTGTTGCACATAAAAAAGTCAATTTTTAAACGCTGCTGTTGAACTATAACGTGGAGAGCGTACTAAATTCAAACAAAGCGAAAAAAATGAAATACACATAGGTCATTTAAATCGATTTATGTTCAAAGCTGTGAGCAACATTAGTAAATTTTTTTGCACTGACACGGAAGGTATTTAACCTGATAGCAACATTGTAAACTTCTTCCATTAGAAAAACTCCAATATATTTCACAATAACTTGCCCAAAGAGGATTCTGGTTCCTATTTGGGTATTCTGGAATACTGCGATAATCTAAATTAACCATCTCTACACAAGGGTTAATTACAATTAAAGCAACACATTTGGTATTGCTGCGAAGCAAGTTAATTTTTGCTGATGATTTATCATGACTTCGTAAAATTTCAGATATAATTGAGTTTACTGAGTTTCGCACCGGTATTAACATAATTATTGCTTTTGCATAATATGTCAAAACAACATGATAAACTAGGGAGGTTCAAAGTCTTGCTTCACACCTTTTTTTTCTAACGTTAACTGTGACCTAAATCAGACTTCTTCGGACAAACACGATTTGACATCCATGATTTTTCTGCCTCAAATGATTCATTTGAGGGTATAGTTGACAAAACTAAATCGATTATAATCACGAAACTAAAATATCCAAATAACTCGGTCAAAGACGTTTCTCATTAGGATAATCAGAAAGAAAATTAATTTTTTATATAAAAATATATATAAACGGTTTTCAGTGGAATTGGTAGAAATACAAATCAGAACAACACTGTAACAAAATTACAGTAAATTTACTGGTCATTTACAGTAATTGCATATTTCCAAAGTTGAAAACGCTACGTTGATGAGATTTATGCCAATTATGGACTGTTGATGGACCGAGTCAATTTTGAATTTTTTTCGATACCGGCAAGTAAAAATACTGTCAAAGACAAGTGATTATGTTGTATTTTTTGTTACGATGAATAATATTGTTATAATTGTGAAATGTACTCACCTATTCTGATTTTTTTGGTATGATCCAAAAAGCGTTCTTCTACCCCACGAAGTCCTTATAAATATCCCTCACGTTACAAAACTAAAATACTTTTTCTAGGTTTATCAACACTGAATATCTACTCTTTGAATCACAATATTTCCGCAAGAACATTCATTTTTCAATTTTTGCCAAATGTGTGAAAATCTTTCTTGTGCTTATCGCATATTCTAATCATTTATCAGAAACTCGTTACGTTTTATTTCAAAATTTGATTTAATATCGATATTGACTATGAACATCGTCGTACTAGAATGTCTAAAATAAAAATTGCCATTTTCTCTGTGCGCGTCCTTAAATATTGGCGATTTGCCCTGGGGGGGTATGGCTCTTTTTAGGTCGCGGCGACCATAAACTTTACTTACGTCTTTTTATAATTGCTATTTTTACTTTAGACCATTCTATCAAGGACGAAGAATTTGTCAAAATGGACATATAATAATGTCATTATTAAAACGTGTTAATTACGTAAATTGACCGGGGATTTTCCTGGATAGCAAGAATTCAGCGTCGTCCACCACAAATCTTGTTATGGTCACTTGTTAATGAACTTGAATTGTCGCCAGTAGCTCCAATTACAATTATTTAGTTTGATGATTTATGAAATTTAATCTGCATAATATTTTTGTATGAAATGCCGAGCAGTAGCTCCTCAATTATGTTGTAACGCCATGCCTTTATATCGTTCCCAAAACATGACTATGTGAAACTTATCTATCGTGGCAATCACATTTACAATCCTTGTAACTGCGCCCATGGGAGCCCCCGAAACAATTAGAAATATCTCAGCCAAAAATGCTCTTGGATGCAAACAACTACGAGTCACTGATGTATAGCGCCTACGAGGTGTGGTCCATTTACAAAATGAAATTTCTGATAGGGAATCTGATGTTCGAGTATTCTAGTTTAGTTTAAGAACCCGGTTAAAAAAATACGATTTATGCCAATTTTTAAGTTATAAAATATATGCCATTGAACATATATGCCCTAAATAAGGAATTTTTAAAAGCTGCAGATGCATTTTCTTAAAGGTGCAAATTCTTGAACAACTATATACACTTGATTTTTTGTTATCGAACTTCATTCCGATCAAGGCCGAAAGCAGCGCCCAAAGGTACTATTCCAACTTTTGGGCTCGATTGAAGGGTAGGCACTTGTCATAATTACAGCAGTAAGATGTGGTAGATGGTTCTACCATCGCCCAGGGTAGATACCACTCACTATGCTTTACGATGGTGTTTCAGTTCCGTTTGAGATGTTTTCCGCTTAGAGTGCTGTTGCTGGGACTAATGTTACATCTTTTAGTAGCTCTTTGCTATTAAGTGGCCGTTAGCTGATTTCTTTTAGGCTCTGCTATCGAGCTTGCTCAGAGTGAATTTTAATGAAATGAAAAAAATAATTGAGTGGGAAAAGACGTATTGTTATTATTTTTATCCTTTCTCGTTGCTAGCCCTACTCGCTTGAGTTGAAAATACAAAGCCATTCAAATTTCAAAAGCAGAAAAGCAAAAATACTTCTCACATTTCAAAGTTTTCAAAAAGCACAAAGCTATTTTAATTCCTAAAAAGGGTTGGAAGTGTTTCTACTTCGTATATGCACGATTTTTATAATTTCCAAGAATCCAATCAACAATATTTGAGACCGGAAAAATAAACCAAATCCGACTATGTTGTTCCCTTCTATGCATAAGTGTCTCTAGGAAGTTCATATAGAACTTCATATAGGATTTAAACATATCCTGGTAACTTTATTCCCCATGGATATGATTGGTGATCCAATTAGTGATATATTGCTAAAATTCAGTGTTTCAGTATGCCATGTTCTTATGCAGGATCCTTCAACCTTTCGTCGACCCCCTTTCTTTGTAGAGTATGGGTATTTTTTTGTCCTAGTATTTGGAATCTGGGGATTTTATTCGATCTTCTTCCCTGGAAATGGAACGTGTACGAGGATGTACCGCATTTTTTAATATTTTCGGAGCCAGAGATCCTTTATTTGACAGGACACGAAAATTGTCGTATCAAGGGTACTTTCCGCTATTTTTTGACACGATATGTGGTTGATTTTATCGCGGTAATTCGAATGCCTCCGAAACAGAATCTTGCTGCATTCGTTTAGTACTTTAGTGGATTTACTACGTCAAATATAACCTATTTTTGGCCTTAATCTAAACACCTTCGCTGTGAAGCCATGTCGGCTATCTCGGAAGACAACACAAAAACGAGAGAATGACGTCAATCTAGCCGCGCTTACGCACCGTTTTGCGCTGTCTCTCTTTTCTCAATAGCGCGTCAGTTTTTTTCAAACCTCGAAAACGACTCTTAATCACGGCTAGTCGTGGCAAATAGAATTACGTATGTCGGAATTTGTAACCGACTTATTACGATACTGAAAGTCAATATCATGAATTGTTTACACCTTTACAATAAACTTCACTACACAAGGTTTAAAGGAGAAATATTACAGAGTCTATTTTAGACCATTCCTGCCACAAAAAATTGTTCATTTTTGGTTATTTTGGCAGTATCCTCAATGGAAGCATGGTCTTTCATATAAGTCGAATACTTGAGGAGTTCTCAGTTCGAGAAAAATATTGTCGAAAAGTGTTTTTTGTTTTTGTTTTCTCCAAATTCGCTCAGAGCAAGGTATTTCGGGAATTTTGATAGGTCTCCTAAAACTGCTATGGCGCAAAGAGCTACTTAAATTCAGAAATGAGGACTAAAAAATCTTTATTCCCAAATATACTTATTGACTCGAATTTTATGAGCTTGTAGATCTGCATGATCGGGAAAGCAATGTTATGCCAATGAGTTGCAAAGTACAGATATTCGCAGAAAAAACTCCTTGCATTAATGTTTCTGTGCCACTGTGGAACTTCCTCAGTAAATGAATGTAACTAGTAGCCACGCGTTGACCGATTGAAAATTTTGTTCAGAGTAACAAGAGCAAGAACCCCGTTTAAACAAAGACCTTTAGGTAGGGCCCTGTAGGTACAGGCTTTAGAATAGTCTTGACGTATTTCCTGCATGTCGTAAGAGGCGGCTAAAAGGAAACTGGTAGATTTTTCCATCTCCCGGGGCAGATACCACTCACTGTACTTTATCATTGTGTTTCAGTCTGTCTTTGGGATGTTTTCTGCTTCGAGTGCAGTTGCTGGTACTACATCTCGTAGTAGCTCTTTGGCATTAAGTGGCCGTTGTTAGTTCCTTTTAGGCGCTGCTTCCGGCTTTGCTCAGAGTGAATTTCAATAAAAAAAATAATAATATCTATCAAATAAAGAAAGTGAGGCGACGATTTGACAAGTTTTGTAGACTGTTAAGTATGAGTCACCTATGGATCGCGCCGCCAAGGCGCAGCGACAAACTTCTACTTTTTTTTATTCAGTAAAAATCATTGTCACTTGTATGCATTGGGATAATTGTGTATTGACCGATTTTCAAATAAGAATTCATACTATTTTAAACATGGAATTATATAAGCGTGTTTTTCACTCATAACATTGTGTTTCCATTGTTTTGTTTTGAAAATTTTCGTTGAAAATGCGAGATAATACTGAATCGTTTTGGGGTTTTATAATGCGGATTGATAAATTATTGCAATCATTCATTTTTCTCTCTGAATTCTAGTGAATGATTCGTTGCATGTGAGTCAGTTTATTCAAAAGACGGTTTATTTTTCATTACTGTCTGTTATCCTTTCTTTTTTGACGAAACCCAAATGCAATGATTTTTACTCTGAAAATCTAAATACTAAAAATTCATGACACAAATAGCTCAAAATTGCTCTTTGAAAACCCTCTTATCTTTCATAGACCTTGACTATACTTTCCCGGGGTTCGAACCCGCGTCATTCATTAAGTATTACGTTTGGCAGCAATAGCCCATTTCATCACGCCACCACTCCCAAGTTAATCACATTATAGCCACATTGTATTTCCAGCAAAAGGGCGATCGCCCATGTACTGTGTAGTGTATAACTATATTATAGCAATTCATCAGATTCGATTTGGTATACTTTTGCGATTTAATTCATGAAGCCATAGCCGATGCCCTATTGTTATAGTATGGTAATTGTTCGTATTTTCTTCTGTTTCTAATTATATTTATTCGCTTGAAACAATATTTAACACAAAAATTCACAAATACTATCTTATTTTTAGATACTTCCTGGTAATTCAACAATGCGGTGGATTTTTAGTATGCGTTGTCATTGTGTATAAAATTTCAACAAAATTGTGGTGTAGCATCTTCTTCCCGATTAAGGATGTTATTTTGTTAAACATGAGCCACAGATGGACCACGCCTCACCGGCGTGATCCATCAGTGGCTCATGCTTAATAAAAGATGTTTGGATAAACCCTCTTCTGGCTGAGTTAATATAAGTCCATAAAATACCTTATCGTGCTCTTGTGTGCTATAAACAAATTCGGATTAATAAAAGCATTTGTTATACGCAAATTCCAATGAGTTGTACTTTGTTTAGAATACTGTCGATCACCTTCTTTCTCTACGTTTACTAGAAGCGTGGTTTTGTGGATTTTCAGGGAATGAACTAGAAGCCACTCGAGTACTTTTTAAGAAAATGATATTATCTAATAATAGGTGTGACTAAAACCGAATATATTTTTATTTAAAAATCCAATCGGATAATAAGAGATATTTTTAACTGAAAACTAACAAATACTCAAAGGTATACTTTATTGTTTTTGTGTTGATTTCGAATCATAGGAAGAATATAACGGAATATTTGGGAAGTCCCTGGTTAATGCTATTAAGGAAAACAAAGTTGTATACGGAGTCGTATATTCCTTGAGAAGAAATGAACATTCTCCAGTGGAATTGGACAGGCATATAGGTTTCATGGGCTGTATTTCTCTAATCTCGGACATTCCCGCTGTATTATTCTTTCCTTTTTGAAATGTTTAAATTAATGAATGTTTTCGCGCCGGGTTTTGTAGAATACTTATCTTAATATTGACCTCTAATAGAACATCATGTGGTCTTACCTTCTTACGGGAATGCCATGTTCCGAATTCGAGCCCGTGTAGGCCGGATTTTAATGTTCGATGAGAGTCGATCATTCCTTGTAAAAATATTATTCGAATCAGATTCGAATTTCTAACAAATTGTCTTTGCCAAGCTCTGCCAATAATGCTTATTTCTGTGTTTGTGACGCATTGTAAATGGTTTCGCGATCACCCAGAGAAGAAACCTCTCATTGCAATTTACCATGGCGTTTCAGTTCCGTTTGGGATCTTTTCCGTTTAGAGTGCAGTTACTGGAATTACATATTTTAGTAGCTCGTTGCTATCCGTGGGTATCAGTTGGTTCCTTTCCGGCACTACTCAAGAGTGAATTTGAATGAAATAGATACTTAAGAATTAGCGAAAGTCAAATTATTGGAATTTTATTAGATTTTTTACGTTCTTCAAATTACACTTGATACGCTATCGTACGCAATAGTATAGCATTCATTCCGGACAATGCAATCGTGCATTTCGGCCTATTTTTGTTGGTCAAGAATATTTCTGTAATTTTGTATCGTTGTTTGCTGTAAATTAAGATTAAATACGTGTATTGTTATTTGTTTTCCAGAGCTTGTTTTTTACAAAGTTCGAGTTAGTCGTTAGATAAACATTGTGTTGCGTATTATATACGCTACGCACGACGTTCCGCAATTTATGGATTTGTTTTTCTCGGCCACACCGCGTTTACGTACAAGCACGTCTCGCTTATTTCTTGGTAATAGAGCCTTATCATATTGAGTTTATTTTTACGTCTCTAATCTTGCGTACGTAAAACACAAAGATTTGTCAATGTTTGTCATCAACTTTATCTTCGAATTGGTTTTATGCTCATTTTTTATTGTTGCTGTTGTAACTATGTATTTGTTTTCTACAACTTCTTTTGTGCCACTTACGTATTTGTCGCAATGACTGTTTTTCGCCAAGAAATCGCAAGAATGCGCACGGAACGTGTTTTCGTCTGGTCGTTCTGACAAATATTGCGTGCAAGAGTTTACGTTCGCCGTCGAGTCAGTAAAACGAACCATAATCTACGCCAATCATTAATTTTATTTTATCAAGCATGTGTTACAGATGGACCGCGTCCTACGGACGCGATCCATCAGTAACCCACACTTAACAAAAAAATGTTTACACAAATTAGAAACCTCGTTGCATGGTTCACATGTCACTAGAGATTCGAAGTTTTGAATATTTTTTCGAATCGAATCCCGTATAAAACCGTTTCGAATAGAGTCTTTCCGAATATAAATCAATTTCTAAAAACTTATTCCCAAAAAAATATGCGAGAAAATAAAATAAAATATACGAGAAACGCCAAAGAGTTTCAAAATGTTTGCTTTCAAATTCTCATAAAGCCAGAACTGTGCAATAAAAATTAATTGGCATCTCTACGTCTTGAAATGCTTAGGATCGATTCGATTTTGGATTTTTAAATATCGCCATTGTAAACTTCTATCTCGTTTATTCGCTTGTTTTTCTATTTTCATTTCACTCTTCCCGATAATGATTAGAAAAGTCAAAGGAATCCCTATATTCCCCAATCGGAATAATTTTGACAAAGCATATTTTGTAAGTATGTGTCTCACAGTCATGACTAATATATCACGTGGATGAGACGCGGTTCAAATGTGGCGCATGCTTGAAAAAGTGCATTTGAGTTAAGAAGATATTCCCGGAATCTCAGTTTATTATATTCAATATAATTACGTTCCTCGATTTTACGGATAATCGGATTAATTGCTTTTAGCACAGTTTGCATACTTTACAGCAATATCGTGATACATGAAATTTGCGCTATGGAAAATTAGACATGCATAGGAATTTTCAAGCGAAACGAATCGTTTAAAACATAACTGGAAACAATTAACTTGAACTTAGTCGTCATCTGCTTAAATATAACGTTAAAACATATGACTCTGATCATTTAAGGGACATGAGGTAATATAGAAATCGACATAACTTTTTTGCTAATTTGAATAAAATTGTCATGCTCAGAAATTTATTGAGAAGTTTCATTAATAGCTGAATTTTTTCGATATGCTTACGAAACATTTCAAATGATATGTAAAATTTGAACATATCCGCTGCAAAATTTTGCTCTAAAAACCGTTGCCAAATCATAACGAATCATCAAAATTAGTATTCAGATTATCCGAATATGAAATGCCCAATGAAAAACATTGTTTTATTATCATGGGTAACAGATGGAATACACTTTCGCGGCGTTTTCCGTCAGTGGGCCTTACTTGGCAAAGCATATTCTGATGTGGTGTATCCGATTCGATCCGAACCTCGAATCTAAAAATGACACTCCTAGACTCTAGTCTAGTTTGTGAACTTCGTATCGAATATGACTGTAATATTGATCAGATGGAAATACCATAAATTTCAGAACAGCATTCTTGCAAAAACAATGTTATTTGTTCACAAATATGTGCGTAAATGAGATATTATCAAAACAGTCGAACATGTTTAACAATAACAATGTTTTCTATTTTGTTACTTCCACATTGTTATTTGTTGCATTGTTTATTTGTTTGAATATTTGTGATAAACGCCTCAAATATTTAAACTAAGTTATCTTTGTGTAAGGATAGTCGGTTTAGGCGTGCGTATACTAGAAAATCTTGTTCAGCGCGAGTTGCTTTGGATTTTACGTCAATTACGCACGAGTTTGTATTCGAATTGTCCGTTGGGTATTTTTATTTTCACGCCGATTGTGCTTGGCGTCGTTGCTTCCCGCAACGCGACTGATCAATTATGACTTGAGATAAATTAGCCGCGGTGTTGGTACAATCAGTTCCAAACGGTTGTAAATGGGGCATGATGTTGTTTTCTACGTCCTCTTTATAATCAAATATAAAAATCATGTAATCACATTCTATACTTGATATGTAAGGAACGCTTATAGTTTTCTTATGAAAAGGAAATTTCTATCTGTCACTACAATACACGCCTCTATATTTCGATAAGCGTTATGAAACGTCAACGAGATAATGCGTACGTTCGTTTTATAGCAATGTTGAATAAATTACAAATGTACAACAGGATACTTTTTAAAGTCTTTGCATTTACGGGAATCTGACGTTCTGCCATCGTGCTGCATCAGGCTTGGCTTGTGATGAATAGAAACCCGAACGGTCAGTGTTCTGCTACGTGTGGGTCGCCATGTTTATCGGTACACTTCACCAGATATTTTTTTTAATTCTTGCGTTCATTTAAAAGACTTGTCTCAGTTGAATTACTCACTGCATATGAATTTTTTTTAATTTATTTCATTATATTTGAGTTTGAAACACAAATTAGCCCTGATAAATTGTACCTACCAAGTTTATTTTGAACTCGATTCAACTTGTTTTACACATAGAAGCGTTCTATGAACTCCGAAGATTATATGCCCCCTCCTCATTCCATACTTCTATTTAACCATTACAACCATTTTTTTCGTAGAAAATCGATGCTCCCCGGTTCCGCTCGTTGCCAAGCGATGCGCGTAATCCAGATGTTATCACCATCATTAACATAAAATACATTAATATCTTTGATTTTATCAATTTGTTTATTTTGCATATCAGGAAAAAATACTTTTTTTTGAATTCTATAATTCTATCTGAAAATGCAATATTGACATAAGTTGGATGGATAGGGTGCGAAATAGTTTGCTAAAATCGAAGATCTTTTGGTTTCGTAATCGAATCAAATGTTTTTCTCGAATTGAATCGAATATTCGAAGCAAAAGTCAAATAATAAACAAACCAAGACTTTTACCTTTATCACCTTATAATTTACGTGAAAATTCACACTTATTTTTTTTGAAAAAAAGTCAAAATTATCATTTTGTTGATTCCAAATTATTGCAAAAATCAAATCGAATAATTTATAACTCGAATATCGCGAATCGAATCTAATATTTTGGGAGGGCCCTAGTCAAAAACACCAGTCGCTAGCGGGTTGACATTGCGGCTGGTCACTGACCATTCGGGAGCTGTTCAAAATGCTCGATTTACCCAGTGTTCACGAAATCCTAAAATAATTCGAATCAATTTTTTAAGCTATTTGAAGACAACAGAATCAAAAAAAAAAAAAAGTCGTAATTCTCACTATCGGAAATATTTTGTGAACACATATTTTGTCAAGTATGAGCCACTAATGGATCGCGTCGATGAGATGCGGCCATCTGTGGCTCATGCTTGACAAAATGAAAATTCTGATTGGGGTGTGAGTACGAGACAGTGTACATTTTGGTATGTTGAATAATTTACTAAAAAAATATGTCCTTGATTGTTTCTTATAATTCTTCAGAATCGAATATACGATTTTGGCAACCCCCAACTGCTGGCAAACTTACAGTACCGGTATAATTATTGCCAGTTCTTGCGAATTATCAAAGTTTGTTTGTGTTTTTTGTCATTTCAAGATATTATGTTTATTTAAAAGCACACTATGCGATATTTGACCTGCTTGCTTATGCAACTTATGTCTGTCAAAATGACACATGCCAACTGAATTGGTATGCACAGTTTTCTTGGGTTATAGGGTTATAACAGCATTCTATCCATTTCCATGTAGAGCTTGAAAAAATTAAATAATATAATGTTTTCCAAGTAGACTATCACTTGCGATCTATCCCTCACCCATATTTTGCTAAAGCCGATTATGCGCAGCACAATACAAAGCATAATTCGTGAATTCCATTCCTATTTTTTACTTCAATCTCTAAATTTTTCGCATTGATGAGTTTGTATATGTGTTTGACATAACTACATACAGATAGACAATAATCGGCGCGGCTTGACGTCAACGATTTCACCTAGCGTGCGAGCTAACTACACTAGCATTTTTATCTTTCCGGGCCGGAATTTGTTTATTGTTGTCATGTGTGGTTGAATCTGGCCATAAATTATTTTAATGAAACTGCGATGGTGTATCGGTATTGAGATGTGATTCTCGTTTGAAGTGCATTTTCAGTTTACGAACTTATCTTTCAATTTACGTCTGAGTTTGCTTGTTTGTTTCAATTTCGATTTATAAATGTTTGTTATGACAACATTTCTAGACATTTTCATTTAAAAGAATTATGAGATCGCTCAATACAATTTTTGCGTGATACGTGATTAATAACGTGATTTTGCGTGAAGTTCCAGACTGGCAGCTACTCTGCTACTCAGACACCCGAAGCAAATGACCGCCATCAGAAGAAAATTTGCCAACTACGCAAAATTTTATGATAAATGTTTTGCTATAATAATTAATAATTCCATTTTTTCTGGTAGCATTCAACCTACAGAAAAAGGTTCAAAATCACCAACACTGCGATTTCATAGCAGTATTGATGATTTTGAACCTTTTTCCTCTTTTCCATCCATCCGAAAAAAATAACATTATCATTTCAGACACCCGAAAGGAAACAAGATTCTGTCACCCGGATATGAACAACGAATACTTTTTCTCCGAAAGTACATGCCGGAACGTATTTGGGGGGGGGGGGGGGGGGGTGTGAATCACCAATTGACTGCCCAGTCGATAATGGATAGATACACTGTAACAAAAATGCAATAAAATCACTTCATTTGACGGTAATTTTATATATAAGTATCGAGTTTTGTCGGCCAATTATGGGCTGTTAACGGAAACGCGCCGCTCGAGGCATGGTACAGCAACAGTCCATAATTAGCACAAATCTCATCAACAAGGCGGTCTCCAATATTTTGCAAATATACAATTAATGCTAATGAACAGTAAATAAAGCTGTAATTTTATCACAAAATGTAATGTTTCTACCGATTCGATTCACGTATTATTTATGAAGAGTTTTTAATACTTGAAACGAATTACTCCTTGCTTGTCATATATTGCCCTTTTAGAACTATTTGAATGACATGACGTTGCAGGGTTTTTATTTCATCATTTTACAGTTTTCTGCTAATTCCTGGCATTTACCAACCCAATAACTTTTTATTAGAATCATGGTTTATTTTCTTGAAATTGAAATGCTTAGAATCGATTTGAATTTCCAGTGATTCGAATAGATTTATTCGAAATTCTGAAACATATATCCCTAGCTGTTTAAGCCGAATCATTTGGAAATTTTTTGCCGGATATATTGAATCAACGAACTGTATTTCGATATAAATAACAAATGACCCGGTCTCACCAATGTAATTCACGCTCACAATAAAAACATAAATAAACGGATCTATAGCTACGAGTTCACTAAAAAGGGCTGGGAAACAGTTTTTCCTTGATCACCTACCACTGAAAGCGTTTTTTATGACGGTTCGGTTCCAATTTGGTTGTTTTTCGCTTGAGTGCAGCTGGTGCTACGTCTTGTAGTAGCTCTTTGTAGGACTGGGCAAAACCGAATCACTTGGAATTCGAATCGGATCGAATCACTAATTCTTTGTAAATAACAAATTTCCCATTTTTACTATTAGCTTGTCCCCACTGTGAAAAAAAATTCATAGTTTGTATTGTATTTTCAATTCACAATAAGAGGAACAATTTTTATATTTTAATGACGAAATATAATGGATTTTGGTTCAATTTGACCTAAATAGATTGCATTTCGTCGTTAAAAATAAAAATCCTGGTTCATTTAACAATTTTTTGTTCCTATGACCGATTCACGACTGATTCAAATCACTGAATCGAATTACCCAGCCCTAGTTATTTGCCATTAAGTGGGCTTTAGTTGGTTCCTTTTACGCACTGCTTCCGACCTTCGTAAATCTCTGTTATTCAGATTCCCCTTTTCTCATTTCCGTTGTAAAATGTCGCTTTTGATTCCTAAAAACAAACAACTTTACGTTTTCCTGGCAAAATGAATCATTTTAGTTAGCTTTAATCATCAAATATGCTCAAACTTGATTTTAATCCAGTAATACTAGAAATTCATCCCTAAAAGGTCACCAAGTATATTTTTATGGTCAACTTGAAAGGTCAGTATATTTCAGTGGTTAACCGCTCGTGTAATTTTGCGGTAAACTTAGTTTTCGTATTTGGTACAATTATCCGTTGCTCTTTAACAGCAGATTTTTTTTTTGAGATATATACTGGTTTTAAGTTGACCGAACATAGCCACGAATGGACCGCGCGTTCCATCCATGGTCAACAGAAAAAAAGGCATATGTTTATCTGTAGCCGAGAAATGAAAGCGAAATACGCAGTTGACATTTGTAGTTTTCTCGTGTATGATTCATCTTTTGAACATATTTTGAGATGATTACGGTACAATGGTAAATAGTCGGCTGCTAATTTGTTATTTGTATATTATAAACTAGCCTAGTAACATTGTTACCAATGAAGGATGACAATTTAATACTTATCGCGGTTTACGTTAAGTACTTTTGAGTCACGATTGAAGATATAATATTATGTGAGAATTAAGTGAATCGCTTGCACTTTCTATGCATTACATCTTCCTGTAATTTGGAAACTGAAAATCTTGAAATAAGCTTAATGATGGGGAATGGTGATTGTGAATACATTATCTGGATTTTATCAGACACCCGAGGAAAGACATAACTATGGTAGTATATAGTATCAGGGCCAGTGCTGGACCGATGCAAAAATTTTCGTCCATACCTCTTCTTAATTAACATTACGATATCGAGTACGGTACTTTAAATGTATATCGGGAAGTTTATGTCGTGCCCTTAGATATTTAGAGTTTTTCCTTGCGTCTGATGTTTGCATCGATATACATTTGCATAAATAAGAATGCAAACATTCATAGAAGCGTATTTCATAGCTATATTGATGATTTTGAATCTTTTTCAACAGTTTGGTTGCTACCAAACACTTGAAGAGGCGGTACAATCTTTTAGCAAGAAGTTAACCAGAAATAATGATAATGAAATAATAACAATTATGCTACGTTCTTATGATACAACCAATTATCTTCGGGTGTCTGAGTAGCGGAGTAGCTGTGATTTTGCAAGTCGCGTCGTTCATGCCTTGAACTCAATTCAACCTCGCATCATGTGTTCACTCTACTATCGACTTTTGCACTCGAAGTCGCTCTTTTACGTGCAAGTTCACACTGTAGTTTTTTCTCTTCATGAGTCAAACCTTGGGAATGACTCACTGATGACACATATTCCATGCAGTGTTTATGTATGACTCAGAAACTTCGACATTTAGCATTTTGAATTTATTTACAAAATATCTAATTTCTGATAACTGTTGATACTCAAGCGATGTAAATATTGATCTCTGGCATAAGTGGACGTAAACAAACGAATGAATGTTCTGGAAACACACAATGAAATCGAGTATCATCGCGATTAAAGAGCTCAATAAATCATATCCTTGATATTTGATTTCTTCCACAATAACGGTTCTTAGTATCCCCATAGGGACGACAGTCAACTTCCGAGTGGCGCTGGTCGCACCACTCAGCACATGATACTTAACAAATATACGACTCGGCCGCACCGCGAAACAACGCAAACCACGTTCGTATATTAGTGGCCATTTGAACATGGTTTTGTTCGAAGCGATCTATTCATGATTCGCCTTATTCATGAAAAATTACCTCTTTTCTATATACAAATCAAAGTGCTCACGAATATATGCTTGGACGAACTATTGCGCGTTTCGACGATTCGCATCTAAGAAATCATTTCATTCAAATAGTTTCCACTCTTTGTATCAGTCTTCCTCAAATCAGACGTATTGGGCGTGAATATCTACGCCTCCATCTCTATCCGTAAAAAATTGCCACAACATCTTTTATTAAGCATGGGACATTGATGGATCGCGTCGATAAGACGCAGTCCATCCGTGGCTCATGTTTGACAAAATAAAATTTTCGATTGAGCTTGAGTCGAAAAGCATATCAGCCCCAGTCAAATGCGCTTCCAAGTTGCATGATAAGACAAACGTAGTGACAAAAGTGTATTTTTTTTATTGAAATTCTCTCCGAGCAAAGCCAGTAACAGTTCCCAAAAGAAAACAAACCAACGGCCACTCAGTAGCAAAGAGCCGAACTTCCATGAGTGGTATCGTAGTGATTGGCATCTGCCATGGACAATGACAAAACTACCATTTTTTGCTTTCTTTTTGTCGCCTTTTACGAAGGGCAGGAAATACGTTATAGGTATTTTAAAGTCCGTACCTACAGGACTTACAGTATTTGTATATGTCCGAAATTCGAAATCGCCTTGTTGATGAAATTTGGCCACAAAAGGCAGATTTATAGTTTTGCATGAAAACCTCAAAATGAAATTACTGTCAAGCTGCAAAGGATTTACTACATTTTGTTACAAAACGGCTGTCTTAATCTTCGAATATCCGTCCCGAGTAATAATGAGGATACACATGCATGAAATACCCCAAAAATCGAAAAATTTGAAATTTAATATCTTCTTAATATAAGTTTGAATCCGTCCTTCTTTAGGCCATGATCGACAATAGCCGAATGAAACGGGTTACTTGAGGTACATATACTAAGTTACTGTAGTCCAATTACCTTGCCGTTTTCATACTGTATTCTTTAAAAATTTCAAACTGTCATATCGTTTCTCTGAATTTTATCAAAACGGTCAATTTCTCAAATTTTGTCATATGTAAACCCAAATCAGCATTGTTTTCGTATTATTTCCAAGTATATCTCGGTGGCATTTTGACAAAACCGAAATTACGCCGGTGACATTTTGAGTTACATAATTTCTTGCAAATATCTTGGTAGAGTTCTAGTTCCTACCGATGATTAGTGGCAAGGTATATATTTCCTAAGGCTAAGCGGTATTTTCAGTGTCTGGTATAAGCAGATGCCTTTTGTTAAAGTATGGTTACTGAATGCAGTACACCGCCGAAAAACGAAAAAAAACTTTAGACTTTTAGATTCAAAAACTAATCGGACTTTTAGATTACCGAGCTATTCGTTCCCAGTCGGAATTTTATTTTGTTAAGCATGGGTCACTGATGGACCGCGCCTTGGCAGCGCGATCCATCAGTCACTCATACTTAACGGAAAATGTTTTGTCGGAAAATATCCGACTCGTGTAAGGCCATCCATATACATAACTGTCTCTTGCCTGAGAATAAGACTGGATTTAGACACAGTTTTGTATCACAAAACAAATTTACTTATCCGTGTTCAAAATTTAATTCAATTGGTGTAGTTGGAGATTTAGCGTCGACAACTCCGGGTAAAAGTTCCGAGTTTACCTAGTACTGTATACCAATTTTAACCTAGTTTATTCTCAAAATACTTTTACCTAGTTAATTAACTAGCTAAAATAGGTAAATTTGCCTAATTTTTAACTGGGTATTTGAAATAATAAACTCGGTACCTGGTTGAAAAATGTTAACATGGTATTAAAAACTAGGTAAATCAAATATTCATTTTAAAAATGGTTTTGAAATAGACCATTCGGTGATTTAAATCTTCAAATCTATTAAAAAATGTCTTATGTGCAGCAAAACAACAATTAGCTAGTTCACCTGGTTTTTAATCGAAGTAGTACTTAGTTTTAAAGTGAAACTAGGTTACCTAGTAAAACTTTACCCGGTATTCTGGTGAATTCGTTTCATTTTACTTAGTTTAAGTGAAAACTTCGTTGCCACCATCACTAGTTGGAATGCAATGCATTGGCCGTTCCCGCGTCTCTTGTAAAAGAATTTCCTGTAATTTCAACACCGTATTTCATCATAATAACTCATAGCAGAGGGTTCTGGGATCAAGCCATATTTTAAGAAAACTTATATTTAAGGAAATGACGTTTAAAAATTTCCATCGATGTACAATATATTTATGCAAAGATACTTGGAATGAGCCGGAACCTTCTGTCTGCGCGGTTTCATCCAAAAAAAATCCAGGTGTTTTAGTCACGTCGCATGTGTATGTCGTACAGGATATGGTATATTTAACTTTTTTGTGTTTGTATATACAATATGTCCGAAAACAGCAACAAAAATTAATACACAGAAGTGTTTGACATGTAATCAACCGAGCCCAAAATAAAAAGAAAATTGAAAATTATATAAGTTATAAAGTCTGGTGGGAGCCTTGAATTCACAGGCGTTGTTATTATGAATTTAATTCTGTCGAGCATGATAAAACACGCGTTAAAGTGACGTTTCTGCCTTGAGAGTGCGGGATAATGATCTGGCTATCAGTTTCGCCTTTTTCTTTTTTTTTCAATTTTCTTCTATTTTCTGTAGCTTTAGAGTCAGCTCTTGATTCTTGCAACTGAAAAACTCTTACGAAACTTTCTGTTAAGAAACAATTAGGATATAGTCAAGTTCATTTCACGGTGATAGTATGTCAACGAATTCACAATATGTCCTGATTAATGTTAGTAAATCTAGGCAGAAGTACCTGGTTTACCTTGTATACCTAGTTTACCTAGTTCATTTTTCAAGTACTTTTACCTAGTTTCAAGAATTCAAAACTCACGTAGTTTAACTTTTACCATATCCGCTCTTTGATATTTTACCTAGCAAATTTTCTAGGTAAAGTAGGCAATTATGCCTATTTTACAACTAGATACCCGGTTGAAAAAATACCTAGTATATTAGAACTAGGTAAACCATGTTTTTATCATGAAAACTTCAAAAGCTTTAAATCTATTAAAAATGACGATCCTAACGACAATTACCTATTTTACCTGGTTTTTAATCGAGATACTTACTACCTAGTAATGAAAGTGACATTGGTCATAGCCATCACTAGTCCCAGCGCACGTAATAATTCCCCTTGTAGATGCTGAGCTTTGGAATTATTGCACTGAAGCATAAAGCAGTGCTGGTGCCACCTAATCTAGGTCTTTGCTATATGTGTGCCCATGACTCGTCTCCCTTTTTTCAAGAGAAAAATAATAATTTGATTTTCTGGATTATTGCGAAACACAAACTAAAAACTAATTTATTTCAATATCTCCAATTCAAACCACTGTTGTTATCGTTTTTATAGCGCAATGCGGACCATCCTCTCGAAACTGACGCGACCATGGATTGTAGACGAGAAGAAAGACGACGGCTACACCGCCCTACATTTAGCTGCACTTAACAATCATCTAGAGGTGGCAGAGCTGCTTGTGCAACTGGTATGTGATATGAAAGTTGGGAGAATTTTGATTCGAATTTCAGTTTTGTTTACAGACTTTTGTTTCATTATTTTAAATATTCAAAAGTAATGCTTTTTAGCCATATTCGATTCATCATACAGCAATATCATGATTTATGTCAACATTCACGACGTTTGCTGCAAAATGAATCATCAACTCAGAATAATCAAAAAACGAAATTAATATTTTTAAGAATTCGAGAATTTGGACTATTGGGATAAGGAAATACCTAATATTTAAGAATTGGTAATAAATGATTAATTAATAACGATTATTGTTTACTCAATTTTATTAAACCTCATATGAGTGAGTCTCTATACAGAGTACTAAATTACTTATAGTATACTCGAGGATGGCCGATTCAAATGGGGTGTACAGTCGCGATACCATTGGGATTGCCATATCACATTATCTATCTGTGTGTCGTAAAAAGCAACTAAAAGCAAGCAAGGAGGGCTTTGCTATCACCCATCAGATACCACTCCGCTCAGGGTGCAGAGGAGACTAAAAGAAAACAAAAAAGTGGTAGATGGTTTAACCTTCAATCAGGACAGATACCACTCACTGCACTTTACTAGAGTACTTCGTTATTTTGTGGGATATTTTTCACTTAGAGTGCAGTTGCTGTTACTACTTTTTGTACTAGCTCTTCGCCACTTAAGTGACTGATAAGGTTCCTTATGGGCTCTGCTTCCGGTCTCGGTGCGAACATTTAGTATTATTAAATAGAGATGAGATTTTAGGTTTGACTGTTTTACGCCTTTTTCCACGTTAGGTTGACTGGTGGGTATGGATTTGCGAGCGAGAATTTGTCGACACTCGTAGTGTGACATCATTGATTACACCATCGTGATGTTCGTCGGTATGTTTTTATTGTTTTTCAGGGCCACAGCAACCTGGATATTCAGAACGTTAATCTGCAAACTCCACTTCATTTGGCAGTAGAAAGACAACACTCACAAATTGTCCGGGTAAAATTTGATTGCAATGACTTGTGATATAGGATATGAGCTATCTCAATAGAATTAGTACTTTAATCCGATTTGAGAAAATTTTCTATATCAGATTCGAAATGATTCGGTCTTATCCAGTCGTATATACAAATTTCTGGAAATGTATCGAACACAAATTCGAATGTTTTACTCATTTTCGCAGCTACTTGTTCGAGAGGGTGCATGTGTCAATATAGCTGACAAAGATGGAGATACTCCTTTACACGAGGCCGTTCGTCATCATACATTATGGCAGCTTAGAGCACTGCAGGATAAACAAGATGCTACAATCGGAAAGGTTTGGCTATTATGTCACTAAATAACTCACTGACTTGGTCGTTAAATGCTTCTCTCGGACCTGATTTTCTCCTCCCATTCAGATACGGTTCTCTTCAAGCCAATCCCCACTAGTTGTTATATATGGGAGATTAAGATCTCAACTTTTCTCTCCCACTTGATGATGTAAAATTCCTGATTTTATTCCTGCATTTCATGTAGCTCTTTGCACTTTAGTGGCTTCAGGAGAATTTTCAAGTTTGATTCTTCTCCTGTGGCCTTGCTCTGAGCGAATTTCAATAAAAAAAATAGTCCCTATCCTGATGGATGGCCAGTGATCGTACATGAATGACCAATTTCCATCATCAATGACCAACGTTCAAAAATATCAACAAATTTCAAATTTTGCGCTTTTAGAAATAAACTGTCGAATTAACGCAACTAAAATACAGTGCACTGATAGTGCTACATAATATCAATATTTGCCACACTTTAAAATATTCACGATTAAGGGTGTCTCATATCGAATGCTTTTTAATTCAGGAATCTAATCGAATAATTTTTGATGGAATCAAACTATTATAAGAGTCTAATAATAAGAAACAGACGTCATTATAAAAAGAAAATCATATTCCATTACCTGAACTGCCTCTATGAAATTTTATTTTTGAAAACATTGTATTTCGTTTGTTTAAAATCGCTTTAGGATTGAATATTTCATCCGTCGTTCAATCACGAGACAGAGTCCGTAACCCACATATTTATTTTTTCATATATTTATTTATTTTATAAACGACCCTAAATATGTGCCGTCCTAAAATGACCAAGCAATTTACTCTGGGCAATGAAAATAACATAAAAAAACGAAACTTTTAACAAAATTTTGCTGTAATTAGATTGCACAACTACGTCCACATGTTACTCTCGGTTAACGGAAATTCACTATGAAGCATGTTTGAATTGTTCAGGAATTTCACTAAATTCTAACACATTTTGTACGAGTTTTTGGCCACCCTCCTTTGCCAAGTATGAGCCATCAGTGTTCCATACTTAGAAAAACTTTTTTTTCACTTGGATAGAAGCTCTTGCATTATTTATGTAGGTAATCGAGATATTAGACTGTTTCCCGACGGAAGAGACGAAATGCTCATTCATTCGTTGCAGCATATCGATTGATTATATTGCAACGAATAACCATCGATTTTTTTGTTATGTATGCAATCATCCATGGCCCCAGGTGTGCAAATTGCGTTTTAGTATTTGATTAAGCTTAATGCAGCCATGTAAATAAAGCCCGGTTATAATATAGTCGATATTGACTTTCCTTGGGCGATATAGTGTAAGGATAGTTCCGGGATATTGGCTTATACTAGTAAGGTTGGCGATTTGTATTCCAAGGATATAAATTGTTGTCTGTTCGTGGAGTATTAGATGAGAAAGTGTTGACTAAAGTGTACTTTTTAATGTTGTTTGAGTTCAGTGTGAATAGCGTTGTCGATGATAGCTTTCTGATAGGTTGCAGAATTGCAATGTGTTTTTTTTTTATAGCCACTTCTTTGAGTGGGTCACCCTGTACAAGGCCCTGTAACAGCGGCCACTTATAGGCGGACAGGGTTACAATTACTGGAAAGATATGATCTTTTCCTGTTCGGCTATAATAATAATATTTTACTGTATCAGGCCCATATAGCACAATTTAAGTTTTGCTAAAGTGTCTTATCCGTCAAGCGATATACTTAGATTCCTACGTTTTAAGTTTTTGTCATCCTGACAAGGTATCGACCAATTGTTTATAATCGAATTGCACTATCCAACGTGTCATGCTTGGCAAAATGAAATTTTTGATAGAGTTGATTAACTAAACGAATTAAAAAAAATTATGCCGACTCTTGGCCACGTGATTAGCATGATTCGTTGGTTGAACATACATGCAAAAAAAAAGCAAATTTTCAGTCTGGGAAGTTCTCAGACAGCCACAGAGTGTATGTACGTGTTTGTCTATGAATCCTTATAACCATTTCGTAAAGCACGATTACCAAACAGGGCGTCACACTACTTCACACCTCATGCAGAGTTCAACCATAATTGCTTGCGACATTCTTAAGCAAGAGACTAGGCGCCGCAAAACATGGCACATAATTAGGGCCAGTAACCCCTCATCGCATCGTCATTCCCCGCATTTGAGGGGTTTGTATTCTCGCTTATTTCTGCGAGGCAAGCTGTGACCTATTTTCCAGATCGCCTGGGGCCTGTGTTACTGCCTATTTGTAAAAAAAAATAAAAATAAGTTTTTTTCAAAATCTGTTTGATCACATTTTTTTGCCAATCCTGGGCACCCGATAAATCGTGATTTCGATTCATGTAATTCTAAAAGTATAGCTAGACTATAATCAGACATAACAGCGTGGCTAGTTTCATCCTTGGCCTGCAGTGGACAACACTACATTTTATCTTGTACCGGTTTTGACATGCGCCATCCACGCAACTCGTTATAAAATAAACAAATCGACTTTCATACGATTGCTAATTTCATACTTACTTACTTAAACAAGTGTAATACGAAAGTGAACACGGAAATTTTGCGCGTAGGAGTATTGTACGATTGCGTGCATTCATAAGAAAACTAAATATGGGAACACTTCTGGAATACTATAGCTTAACATTAAAGCTTCTGGATCATATATCGCATAAATGCGACCAGGTGAGTACAATTAACTTTTAAAACCAATGTATTTTGTGATCATTATATTAGTCTACAATTGAAGTCTTGTTTTTTATTAGGAATTATTATAAATGGATTGCGCAATATATTTCGACAAGCGTGGCCGTGGGCACAGATGGAGCGAGCCTCGTCGCCGCGATTCATCATGACCAGTTTCAATGAACGAATCTATGTTAATGATGATTGCTATTCTACGCACTGTACTGTATTTGTTTGAAATAATCTTGTTTTACTTTCACAGGTGCTTATGGGAATCGGTGTACAGGGTTCAGATCGTCACTGCAGCGCATCCATTGCTCAGTTTCTTGCCGCCAACAATGCAGATTTGAACATGTACAACAAAGATGGTCACACTCCACTTGATTTATGTCCAGACCCGAATTTATGCAAAGCATTAATCAAGGCTAGCAACGACTTGTAAGTTTTTGAGCTCATTTCAAGTTATGCAAGTTTTTACAGTTTGTATATCATTATGTCTTTTCTTAAATTTTTATTCAGACATCCCAAAGTTTCAAACACCATTGCTGCTGAATCTCCAAGTACTAGCGCTTCGCCAAGAGATAATGTACCGACTGCCACTGGAGGCGCTGCATCCTCTCCCGCCAAGAGTCGACCTGTCGTACGTAGCAAGAACAATATCGCTGTTGCGGCTTCTTCGATCCCTACGGCTGTTTCTGTGACCTCATCTATAGATCTAAATGTTTCTTTCAACGATGAGAATTCATTGCATTCTTGTGGTAATGACGCGAATAACAGAGTGGTCACTTCGAACAGATCTTCTGGCGATAATAACGCCAATGCACTACAGAACTCACACAGGTAGATGACATGATTTTAGAATTTTTTGTATTCTAACGCGGTTTTTAATATTGTAATAATCAATTATAATTTTTTGCTCCCAATGTACCACATGGATGTTTCTGCCATTTCTTCATTATATTATCTTTTGAGTCCACTGTGGTAAGTTTTCTGCTTGATTGTAGTTTCTGCTTGAGTTATAGGCGCTGGTTCTGACCTTGGTTGGGGCGAATCTTGCTAAATACAGATTTATTCGCATTTATTCGTTTCAATTAAGATACCAATTTATTAAAGTTGAATTCAAATCATGTTGTTCACCATATTTAAGCCCTTATTCAACATGGAGAAATTTTTTGCCAAATTTGGCCACGTATGTAAACCCTCACAAAGTATACTTCATCTACAAGAATAATTAAACGGTGAACCACGCGTAGACGACGATCCATCCCAATCAGGAGTTTTATTTTGTCAAGCATTCGCCGCTGATGGACAGCCGATCTATCAATGACACATACATAGAACGCTTTGACAAAATTTTAGAGGTTGATGATTAACAGAATTAGGTTATGAGAGATTCATACAAAAATATGTATATATGTAAGTGTCAGCCCTAATTTTTTTATTATATTCAATTTATTTTTCCGCTCCCTGCGTAAATAGATATAACAGTACAATATAATAACCAAAAAAAAGAAACTCTGGTTATAATCATAGTTACCAGTTATTGTCATCACATGGCCGTGTCCGTAATTTTTTGTCATACGATTTCTAATCATTTCGTTCACTATTCCTAGACCTACCGCCGATTCACCCATGAACAACGCTCAAAATAATAATTTCACAAGAGATAACGATTTACCTGGAACATCTGGTTTGAATTCTCTGACGTCATCACAGCCTAGACAAGAGAGAAGTAACAACACTCGTAAAAGCGAACTGGAAGAATGTATGGTAGGTTATTTGCGGATGCATATACAATTTATTCGTTCATGCCCATGCGATTTCGTATTGATGATATTTGATAATTATGCCAATGAAATTTCGAGAAGTGCGTTATTCCATTTTCCATTTTCATTTTCCTGCACCTTCAGTCAAATACACTCAAAAGCGGTAACTTTGATAATCTAAAATTTTGGAACACAATTGAAAGTGAATTCTTTACAGAAGAAAGGATTTTACAGCTTGGGTAGACCATGCCCAACAGGAAAAAATAACATCTTTCCAGCAATTGTAACCCTGCCCGTCTCTTAGTGGCCGCTGTTACAGGGCCTTGGACAGGTTGATCCACTCTAAGAAGTAGCTATAAAAAAATGATTTACGTTGTTCACATCATCTTTGTGCGGGTACAAAAGAAATTGACTCATTGCTTTCCTTCCGGCGTTTTGGTTCAAAATACTAAATGTAAAATCGCCCCTAATCATAAAAATTTTACCAAAACGATTTTTGTGAAGCACTGGGGTCCCAGACGTATTATGTGACTGAGTCGCCGTTATGCGAATAGTCATCGTTCTATCAGAAATTAACATATTTTGTTGAGCATGAGACACAGACGAGGCGCGATCCATCAGTGACTAAAGCTAAACAAAAACATCTGCGTGCTAAATATTTCTGACTGGGCAAAGACAATTTATAATTTATCATCTTTAGATATGTTCTGATGCACTTCGCGATACTCTTCTAGAGCCGTGTGGTCACGTGGTTGCTTGCAATAGTTGCTGCTCGAGATTAAAGAAATGTTTGCTTTGTAAAGAAACGGTCAAAGCAAGAATAAAGGTGAGAAATTTCAATTTAATGGTCGAAAAATTGCAGTGATCTCTCTATACATTCAACATTTATGATGAAAATACAAAAAATGACGCGTGTTTATATATAAGTGTTCATATTCTCAGACTAGAAAAGTAATGAAATGTTTTATTAGAAATCCACATTTATGGCAATTGGTTTTTTGCAATACACTTGACAGCATTGGGTATCGTTATTATTAAGTCTATAGACGAGTCTGAAATAAATTTAATTAAATAAATTTGCACTTAGATATACTATATTCCTAACCAGTCTGCACTCATAATGAAATGCTATGAAAATTACAGGTTGACGAATGCATTGTATGTTCTGACAAGGTTTCATCAGTATTATTCCGACCATGCGGCCATATGTGTGCTTGCCCAAGTAAGTTTTCAACTTTGTTTTACTGTCTTTTGTCGAGACTTTCGACTAGCTCTTGCTGGTAGACATACCTTTTTCCACGTACTTTTTTCATGCCAATTGACTTACTTGCGACTAGTGTAACCGTTATCAGTGACAGGCTGCTTTTGTTCCTACTTGTCATAATGACAGCCATAGCCAAATTTGCCTGCCATTAACTGACAATCAAGTAGCTGTTGTATGAGTTTAACCCGTGTTCAAATACAGATTGATTGCATAATCCGCATGAATTCTTCATTTACCTTGAATGCTACATTTCAACTATCCCGCTTGGATTATGAGTCATTTGACCGGCGTATACGGGATTTGAGGTTCACAAGCTACGTGCTCTATTTTTTCTAGGTTGCGCTAACCTGATGAAGAAATGTGTGCAATGTAGAGATCCAATCGAACGACGAATATCTTTTGAAGTATGTTGCGGAGCTAAACCACGCCCTCACAAATTACAGGTGATTGAATCAGCATTTACATTCGTTACAAAATATTATTATTGTCAAGCATGTGTCACTCAATGGTAGTGTGCGCTTCAGCGACACAATTCACCATTGTCCCTTAGTTAATAAAGTGTTGGCGCTGTTGATCAACAGCCAATAATTGACCTTGGTGACAATATTCAATTCTTGAAAGTAGGTAAGATCAAAATTTTTATTTTACCGACTGAAAAACGTCTTATATTTATCCCTACCGTGGAGAAGTTTGTTCGTATGAAGATTCAAATTCAATTAATTCATCCTGGGCCCTTCTCTCCCTTACAATAAAAATTGTACATATTTTGCTTTCAATCGTTGAGCTGCTTTTTATTTTCGAACATAAGATCGGTGGACGGTTGGTCAAAAATCAAAAAGTCTCCACTTCAACTTTAAACCAATATCTAAACAAGAGCTTAGCTGTATAGTTAAACCATATACTGGGGTTTTACTTTTCCACACGAGAGAAACGAAATTATATCCTAGTTGCTGATATTATAGTTATTTCATTTGCAGTCGCCACAGACGATGACACAAAACACCCTAGTAGCATCAAATAACAACTCAACCTTGGTAGTTTCAAAAGCATCGTCAATATCTCCAACAAATTTACCCCTGTCAGCGAATATGTCTGCTTGTTCGCCCCAAGGTTCCCTCGTATCCCCATTCGGGGGTCAAAGACACCAAAACATGGCAAATGACCTGTCCAAGGACAGCAGAAATAGTGAAGCGGAGATACGAAAATTGCAAACTCAATTGCAAGATATCAAAGAACAAGTAAGTACGATGGTGTGTAAGAAATGTATCGAAATAGGCAGCGATCGCGGAAGACATCTTTGGTCTCTTGTTTCTATAAATCTTATTATACTTACAAAGAACAGAAATATGTAAAATGAAGTATACTCCACATTTCGTATACAGATATTGAGAAATTGTCAAGTGTTCAAAACTGATAATAAATACTTCTTCTTGAACCAAACCAAGGTACAGGTCAATACGGATGCCCAATGCCTATAATTAAAATATTTGTATTTTACATTTAGTAGTTTTCATTTCCCTATAAAGTCGCTTTTGGCTGCGATTTGTTTTATCACGTGACGTGTTCCAGGTTGTAACGCTTGATAACCAATGCTTTTGCTGCTACATGCAGAAAAACATCGCTTTCAATAATTCGAAATTCAATGGACAGCATCGATTTTTTAAACGCTCATATTGTCGAGTTATTTGCACCTCTTTCTATATTTTTCCCCATACACATGCTTTACAGAATATACCATTTTCGATCTACTAAATAAAAGTAAATTTTATGTTTGATATATGTAAATCAATTTCATCAGTAGCGAAATTGGTGAATACTACAGCATGAATGCGGTAAAGGTTATACAATTCAGTATCGGTAAGAGAAAGATGTTAAAAACCGTCCATCCACTCATATTAATAAATAGCTTATCATGATCTGCCAGAGGAAAGTTTGTTATAGTGTAATTTTGGTGATCATATACAACAAATTAGGCGTGTCAAATACTTCAAAAAGTGTTCAGTTGTGTTAAGCAATTAAAAGTTCCAACGGTGTATATTGTATTTTCCATCCAGGTCCTCTGTCCAGTTTGCCTCGATCGAATCAAAAACATTGTTTTCTTATGTGGACATGGGGCATGTCAACTCTGTGGTGATCGAATGACAGAATGTCCAATTTGCAGAAAACCGGTTGAAAAGAGAATACTTTTGTATTAATATTGTTGTCTACGTACTTACCTTTAATAAACTGTATGGCCGAGAGTAGTCCTAGATTGAACCCCGCTTCACTTGATGCGAGATCGCAATACAAAATATTCTTGGCCATGCAGTTTATCTTTCCATTGTCCCGTTTTTCAATATGTTCAATAATATAAATAAAGCCTGGCGTATTTGCAATTGATATGTTTTTTTATTTAAAAGCAAGGTTATATTTCCTAGAAAAATAAACGCAAAAATTTGTCAAGCACGAGGCGCAGACGTGACTCAAGCTTATGAAAAACATATGTGCACAAAAGAATTTAAACAATGTACGGATAGTAACAATCTCTTTCGGCCACACAAGTTCAGTAACACGTCAACTATCTTTTTCAAACAAAAGAAATTTTGTATACCGGGCAGAGGGGTAAGCAGTTGAGACCCTGCATAAAAAGCTTGACAAAACCGAACCAAGCTTCACTGATGCATGCTTTACAAAATAAAATTTCTGATCCAGGATAAACTTGAAAAATGTCGAAAATATTTTGTCCGTTTTTCAACAGTAAAATATGTAAATTGCGCATTGATTTTATCAGGATTTTGTTTTAACTTGTTTTAAATCGCTGAATTGGTTCACCCCACCATAGTCGTTATCACATTACAATAATATGAGCGAATTTTTTTGTATGTATGAATACATTTTCTCCTGCGGGAGAGGAAGGCGAATGACATATGACGAACCACGTCCTCGCTTGCAGACGCCGATACCGGATCGGGGATGGAGGTTTTAGCTCAACACTTCACTCGTTTTTTCCAGTGCATGGAGCGTCGAGTATGCGTCGTGATGTCACTACCTTGGGTTGCAATGAGTAAACATTTTTCGTCTGATAAGTTTATTTTACTGCAAGATATTATGGAAACCGATTGTTATTGAGAATTAGAATTATGTCATTGGATGGGGGTGGTGGTGCAGACTTGACTACCTCTGCCAGTTACAGTCCCTCACACCAGCCAAATGCCGTGGCTCCCACGAAAGCAATTACGGCAAGACGGTATAAATGAATTGCAGCCACCATCTTTGAAAAATCTTTCAGAAAAGACAGTTTTAGAATAATTAGGATTCGAGAGAACGTGGTTCAGGGTGAGGTAGTGTGGAAATGTCGGAGAAGAGAAAGCCGATTAAAAATGTCTGGAGGTGTCAAATCTCTCAAAAATTGGTGATGACGCCCTCGAGACAGCGACTCTCGAAAACTCCATCTTTCTTTATTGTTCCTCCTGAGTAACGCGTTTATTTTACTATCGTCTTTAATCGTTATGTCCTTCAACAAATAAAATAATCTGAGAGTAAAAAATAAATGATTAAATTTAGTTTTAAATCTCTGCTGATGGTGTTAGTTTTTAGATATGCACATAAGGCAAATTGACAAGTCTGAGATACAGGTTAATAGTACTGTTATAACAGAGTACAGTGGGTGTGATGAAATGATAATTTTTTAGGATTTTTATGAAATCCTATTCTGTATGATAATTCAACTGATTATCGGGGAATACTGGTGTGTCGCGCTAAAGATCATATCCATTTTAAGTGACTTTTTCCGGGGTTAGTACCATATTTCCGCATGTCATCGAAATTAAAACTGGCAGACTGTTATTATCTTAACCAGAGGGCGCCAATGCTGCAAGTACGGTACTGCCACTTTGTTAATATGAGCCGAGGAAACTGGGTTATGACATTTGGTTACGAGGGGAAATAGTCGAGTTAAAAAGTCCATCAAGACTTAAAAAAATTTTATGTATATTTTCCTCCAATTTACAGAGCCTGCTCATGCGCAGGAAAAAAAACTGCAATGCAAAAATCTCCACCCCAACTTGGTCAAGACATGTCGTGGTTTGTCATACGTTCAGACCGTATTTTAGGTTTTCACTGCTGTAGTATAAATGAAACCCATACTACCCTAGCCCCTAAATGTACAGCATAAGCGTTATTTAAGACCGCCCATGTTGCCAAAGGAAGTTTTGGCCCTTTTCTGAATTCTCTAATTTTTGTTTATTAGTGTTGCTTTGTGTTGTTCTGTGTGGAGAGTTCGAAATAAACCATGTCTATATATATGCTCATATAGCCGTCGCAAGTATAAAAATAAAGCGCATTACCCCCTATGCCTATCCGCTCGGTAAACCTTGGATGAAAGCACAAGCCGTCGCGCTTCAGCGCGTTTTAACTGGATAAGTTAGGTGGCGGTATACAGCTGGGTGTGTATTTTCGATACTTCCGGAATATTTGGCAGTGGGACGTTCGGAACGATTTGTTTAGTGTTTATTGTGGTTTGTGATCTGTAAAAACAGAAAAATGGCAGAATGCCAACAACAAGACGATGATGGTATGACTCCTGGTTACAAAGCACCAGCTCAGAAATCACTTGCTGAAATTGCGAGCCAAGACGCCGATGATGAAAGCCTTCGTCGTTACAAGGAGGCTCTGTTGGGAAATTTCCAAGGCGACCCCAACGAAACTAGGAGAGTCGTATTGCTTAAACTAAGCGTGGTTGTGGACGGTAGGGAGGACATATGTTTGGATTTGTCAGGAGATCTTAGCAAATTTAAAGAAAATCCCATTGTCATGAAAGAAGGCACATCCTATAAAGTGAAAATAGATTTTAGAACCCCAAATGAAATTGTTTCCGGATTGCGTTTGATGACAAAAGTTTACAGAAAAGGTATAGTAGTGGACAAACAAAATCACATGGTCGGAAGTTACGGCCCTAAACCCGAACCTCATGAATTTTTTACTCCAGCAGAAGAGGCACCATCTGGTATGATAGCTCGTGGAAAATACACCTGTAAAAGTAGATTTATTGACGATGATAAGAATGTCTACCTTGAATGGGAATGGGTGTTGGATATCAAAAAAGACTGGAAGTGATTATAAGCAGGATGTTAAACTATGTTATCCACAATACATTTTTTCCAAACTACAATTTGAAAGAATTTTTTATGATTTTTTTTAAGTCTAAGTCGAGGATTTAATGTTCATAATTGGTTCTGGTGAAGTTGAGTACTGTACGATATTTCTGAAAGAATTAAAATGTGCATAATTTTCTTATCATAAACAGAGGACACCAATGCTGAAATCATATGGCATCGTGAGTTTTTCTCTAACTATATTGGAAATCCGACAATTTTCTGAGATATGATACTAAACTTTATTAAAATTGCATAGTGATGAGCAGATTTTGGTTTTCAATCTTGACGAAATAATATATTGACTAGGAAATGTTAAAAAAAATTTCATTTGGTGAATAATCTCTTAGTAGCCTTCACTTGCTGTCATGCTGCTGTAAAATTTTCATTCAAACTTGTCTTATTAAGCATGGACCAGGGATGAAACATCTTAATAAGTTGTGGTCAGTCAGTGACTTGTGCTTGGTAAATTTAAATTCTGATTGGACAGATATCATATAGCCGAACTTCCAATTTTCTTTTAAATATGTAATTCCAATATAGTATTCTTCAGTTCAGTTTAATAATATACGTTGGATATAATAGGGTTCAAAATATTTATATCACATATAATAAACCTTAACTGAGAAATGTTTTTTTACTGGCAAGCACGGCAAAATTACCCTCGAATTTCAACAAAGCCAAGGCATCGCCCTATGATCATTTGAAAAATACTGCTAATGTATAAATCGTAAGTTTGAAGAATTTTCCAGATTTTGAGTTCTTCAGAATATTTTTCAATACTTTTAAATCCTTGAGTGAATTTTGCTTGAATTGGTTTTTAAATTGCCGCTATATTGAATCAAAACTGTAGTAGTTAATGGTCAAACACATCTTAGTGGAACAGTAACAATTTGCTCTGACATTGGATTCTCGTTATTTGGAAACACAGTTGACATATATCGTGGTTTTGCTGCCAAAATATTCTCAAAAAGTCAAAATATTCAGACAGAAAGTTCATCTCAAGCATGGGTCATGGATGGGCTCACACTTTAGTGATGTGGTCCATAAGCGATATACTATTTCATATTGTTAAAAACATCGTTAGTTAAATAGGGTACTAAATTAATTTGATGCTTAAATGTCTGCTACTTGTGAATTACTGTGACTTGATTTTAAAACTCTTACGAAAGGCTGCAATATTCACATAGCAGTGTTGATGATTTTGAAGCCTTTTGGGTCGAGAGTGGGAGTTTATAGACAGCAATGGAAATTCAACTTTGTGGGAAAAGGTTCAACTTTATTATCCTATCCACCTTCATTATTTTCGTTGAGAGCATGTTTTAAGATGCCTTATTTAAAGACATCAACACATATCCTTCCTAAATTTTATTGACTCCTAATAAAGATAATAAAGAAACAAAGCACTGCTCCCACTCTTTTATGAGACAGGAAGCACTGTCACAAATCACGCCGCATCCAGATGTGCTTGTGTGTCACGCTGCTTTATAAGCATTGTAGACTAAAATGAAAAGTTGATTGAATCTGTCTTGAGTAATGTCTGTTGTAACTCTGTGTTTTAGGCACAAACTGTTCCTACCCATAATAGTTTGTTGACCTGTATCATCTGATTAAGAGTCACATATTTCAAAACATCGCCTAACCACAGATTACTTTAAGCATGGGATTCATATGTCCATTCCTATTTAGTTGACAAAACGGGAAAAATGTTCACTAGTCGAACAATGTCCTTATTAAAACTGTCATGAGCAGAATAAGTTTCTAATATGTCCCATGTTATCCTGCTTAATAGCAGTTTTAGTACAAAGAAAATATCAAAAAATAATGAGTAACTTGTTCTATATTTGAGTATATCTTATAAAAGTCACACATTTTGTCTGTCTCTCTGAGTGTTTTATTTATTGTAATTTGTTACCCATTTATTCTTTCAAGATTATAATACTATAGGGATGTGTGCACATATCTTTAATAGTTGTATGTTCGGAATTGTGTATTCCAATTTTTGCATTGTTCTACCGTTAAGCCGTTAAGTTTGGCACATTGTATCTTAAGTCTGGGTGCTCAGTAGAATCGAATACATAATGATTCGAATTACTTATGATGTATTAACTTGTGATAGTCACGACATTTTGACCACAGTATCTGAATAGCCACGTTATTTGAATGAAATACCTTCTTGACAGTGACTTTCAATTTGTCCACGGTAAACAAAGATCAAATTGGCCTGAGCTGTTGTTCACATAAGCTCAAACGTGGTAATTCGATAATTTGAAATATTTCAATTCTCTTGAATTTAAGTTCTGTTACACTCAATATTTTTGGACCAAATTTTGCTATCCATTGGTTATGTTGCCCAGTCATCTCACACTAATCATCGTGCTATGCAGTAATTTTATTTTCATGCAAAAATCATGCTTTCATTTCAATCAAATTGAATAGGATCTAATGTAAATCCTTGAGATAAATCCTCTGAGCACGGAATTTGTTTCACCAAAGGTAAAGCCATTATGACCTAACTCTTCAAAATCAATTCTGATCGTCTTCTACTGTAAATGCCTTCTATCGTCACACTGCTGATTGCTAATACTGTCTTGAAAAAGATGTGACCAAGTTTAATAACTTCCATTATTTCGTTTATTTCCATTATTTAACTCTGAAATCGAATCTTTCATAAAAAAAAATACCATTTCAATCCCATTTGGTCGTAAAGTCTTATATTGAAGTTTTCCACGATCAGTTTTTTTTTTTTTTTACTTGTTTTTGAAGCTTTCAATCGCACTAACCTATTATCAATTATTTGATGCACAAAGAAAGTGGGTTCCACCAGAAGGAAATTTACAAAGAATGCATTTATCTGGGATGAATCAGTTACTAGAAGCTAAGAACATTTCTTCAATGAATAAGAAAGGCCCAACTTATCAATACTGCAATGAAATAGCAGTGTTGATGATTTGAAGCCTTTTTGCCCACATGAAGAAAATTGGATGTATTATCCAGGCACTCAAAGCAGAACACTATATTTTCACCCTACATCTCGCTTTGAAACATCTGTTTGTAACGGTTATAATTTTTGTGACTGTTTTGTGTTAAATATTTTACCCTATTACCCGGGATTGGTCTAATGCATTTAGAATTTTCTGCTAGGGAATTAAGTTTATAAAAAACATGTATGAAAGAGATGCCTGTTCAAAATGCTCAACTGCCCGGAAAAACATATCAATATTTTATTATGAATGTTTAGTATCATGACATAATTGTATTGTTAAATATTATCAGTCCTGGCTGTGCATTATGCTATGTAGATATGCTTTATTACTCCTCTATTACACTATGTTTCATAAGAAAAAAAGGGTTTTTCTTATGCTAAGCGTGAGTCCCTGGACCGTCTATGGTTCAAGATTCTTGCAAGAATATCAGAAATGTTTAGGTATAAATATTGTCTCAAAGTACAATATATTAGGCCCATGTGTGTGAAGCACATGCACAAAACGTGCACAAATGTTTAGATGTTGATAATCTTCGATCATGCTTGGTAACGTATTAATTCTAATGTATGTATATATTTCAGCGATTGCCAAGCTTGACTGAATGATGTGTACTTAATTTAATAAACTTGTATTCAGATTTTTTATCAATACAAAAAGTTAATTTGGTCCTAGTGTGAGAAATAGCTAATTACTGCTTTTCATAATAGAGATCAGCCTGCAATTTATCAATCTCCGTTCACTATTCATGGTCCATATTAAAAGTAGAAATGGCCGTATCAGAATTTTTCGTTAAGCATGAGTCAGAGATGAGCTGCGCCCTATCGGCACTATCCATCTGTGACTCATACTTAGTAAAATATATTTTGATGAAATCTCTATTGTAGAGTAATGCGTTTAATTTTTAATGCATGTGAAGCAATATAGTTCCACATTGTAAATGTCATTGATAATTTTGCAATTCTGCCTACATATGGTAATAATAAACAACAAAATCAGCATTTGCTTTAGTTAATTTAGCGTGGGTGTCGGGAAATCCTGTGTCTCCGAGTTGATTCCGATATGTGATTTAGTATTGTCACGTATGGAGCATTGCGTTGGGTTGGGAGTTGAACCCTTGTTGGTATTATTTTTTGGTTACTCGCATAGGTTTTGAACCGATGTTTAGCAATGTTACTGTGAAATAGCAGTGTTGGTGGTCTTGAAGCTTTTTGTCCATCCGAATATAACAGAATGGGATTTCGTCTCAATCCTGTTGGGGAAAGCTGAGAATACGCTTAACCATGTGGCGAACTACGATTTCTCTCGTGCAGACAGTAGTTCCGACACGAGATGAAAGTCTGGACTTCACATTTCACTTATTTTTCCTGTGTAGGGACATGGTTGGTAGATGGAGCCATAAGCGCGCTTACGTGGACCACCGTGCACCGACGAAGCGTTCGGCAGACCCTCGCATATAATCATCCCTCGTTGAGGGATGCACCCAGGGCGTTAGAGATGTGTGGCTCAAGCGTATTCGGAACGCTTTACCGATTCAACTAACCGGGCGTGAACATTTCGGACATCAGATGAAAACCTGCCACCCTGGTCCATAAAATAATATCTTTGAAGTACCCATCAATATCATGACAAAAAGTGTAACCTATCTACGGTAGCTGCAGGCATAACAGGCCGCGTAAAGGACGCAGAGAATTTGTACAGTCGCCTGGAGCTGATTCACCTCCTAGGCAGCAGTTGCATGTTTTAAGAGCCGTTTTGCCGTACCATTGATTGTTCCCTGTGCGCTGCTCCTAGTCTTGTCCAGTGAGAATTTCAATTTCAAAACCCCTCATTAGAAGCAGAATATTTCGTCCTAAAATATTGTTTTATCAGTCATAATATATTAGAAAATGATACAAATCCTCGGGTACACCCGACGACGATTCGATATCACTTAGCCCTGGAGGCTTTGCTAATGCAAACAGATGCCAGACGTGCTCAGGAAGTTCGTACCCAGTTACAAAAAACTAACTCTAACTTAACAAAATAAAATTTCTGATTTGGTATCGTACCTCTCGATAATTATTTTCGATGGGAGTCACGTCAAACTATCTCTGTTTTCAAAAAACATTTTCTAACTTTTATCCTTATTGAGTGTGGGCCTCTTATGGATCGCACCCTTGCAGCGCGCTCCATCTGTGGTCCAGTTTTGATAAAACAATACACACATAGTAACACATTTAATGTCAAATATTTTGTTTCGAAACAAAACAGCATGTCATTTTAAACAGAAAAGAAAAATATTCACTCCTTCCTACAGAAAATGTATATGCCGAATACAGATATCGATAATTATGAATGATTTCGTTTATGAATTCGGTACTCGAGTTGTCCCTATAGATTGGTTTAAACGGTATGCGAAATTAACTGAAAAATACTAAATCGAACAGCTTTTCAGCCTTATAGATTACTGATATTTTACCCATTCTGTGGTAAAGTAGGCGTGTGAAAATATTTTGGCATTTTCTTTGATTATAAAACAATTTTGGGGTTTTAGAGTCATCCCTTAATCCTTTCAACAATACGGTTGCCAGGTGATCGAACGGGGTGGGTGCCAGTGTCCGCATTTCAACTGCTGTGTCCGACAACCAAATAATCTCCCGGACAAATGATTTTCTGATCTACATGTCGCCAGTAATATGCTAGAATTAATATAAGAAAATGGTTAATTACTTTGCAATTTTTTTATTATTTTTAGTTTACTCAGGAAATAATGATTTTGTTGCAATTTTCCTATAAACTGTTGTTGTGAGCACAGCTATTCATATCCTCATTACCGAATAAATGGTTTTTCGAATCCCTAAATCCGCAAAACAGCTTTGAGATAATCCCTCGTAGAAACATTTTTGTTTATTCCATCTATCTCAGTGGCTGCATTTTATACCAGAGAAGGAAATTAGAGAAAATGGTGAATGATATAACATTTCCATAATAAATTCCACCTATGATGAATAAGTAGATATTTCAAGTTGTCCGAAAATATCCGAATTTTGTTTAAGCCATAAATGTCCGAAACGGCAGCGCTGCTCATCATGTCATGTGTAATCAAAAAGATGCAGACTTGTCGCTATTTTATATTGTTAAATCTGATAACGATAATAGCGTTATTTACTCCACTGTTACGTGATGAGTTTGTTGTTTGTGAGGCTAGTCTGGCAGAAGACGGCGTTTTTATGTATGTTTTTTTAAGAATTGTAATATTACGATAAATGATATAATTTATTTACTTATTCTGTCTTTATTATTCGCTGTGATATCGCTTAAAGATAAAGGTTTAAGCGTTAAGAAGCCATTTAAGCGAATACTGGTTAGGCTTGAACTAAACATAATGAAAGGCAACGTCAAGAGTCATAAGGTGGCGCCATTGGATCAGTATGATTAGCCTACATAATAGGCGAGGCTTACAGCTTTAGATGGACTGAGTGAAAACGACTAATTGTCCTTGAGAAAATTTCTCTATGAATAAGTTTTCCCGACCGTGCTAGTACGTGCTATCACAAGAATTAGACAGTTTGACAAAAAACTCCCGGTAAATTGTAGGATGACCAACTGGCGCCCATTCCCTGGTCAGTGTCTGTTTTATTCCTATCCACTCGGAGATAAACGTAAGTTTGTGTAAGTTCTGCTGAATTCCACTCCTTGTCTAACGTCCTCGTTTTTTGGAATGACGAATTCCTGCCGCTTGAAAGGATTGCTTGTCCTTCCTGCGTGTACAAAAAAATGTAAACGTTTACAACCATTTTTTAATGTTCTATTCTATAAAGAGTTCCCATCTATCGGAAGCGTCCAGTTTTAAATAACTTATGGGAAAGTGTACAATAAGACGTAAATAATATCTCACCGTATTTTTATAGTTACCGGAAGGATGTAATTTAGTATTTTTTCAATTTTATTCAATCCGTAATTATGAACTGCGTGAACAATGACTGAAGTAATTGGGGACAAGCAACTCGTAACAAACAAATTTATTGATTAACATTATTTTTAAGTTTGAGTCATCGGGAGATACACCCAGCACCAGTTACCACACCCAAATTTTCAAACCCTTTTGCTACGCAGAACTCATTTTTAGCGTACGCATGTATCGTAAAAGACGTCAAGTATACTAGAAAGATACAACCCACCAGAGACTATATACTTGAAATGTGTGGTATAATAGAATTAGGCTCAAGTGAACTACTATTTCATAATCTAAGTAAAACTGATTTTCCCAGTGAATCTTTCAAAATATTTTTCTCACCGAATCACGTCGCATAACTGTCCACACGTGCGTATACACTTGCCCTTCCGGTATTTTGAGTCTCAAATAAGCCATAGTCATATCATATTGTTCCTCGTGCGAGATCTCTCCTAATTTTGACCTTTTGTTGAAACAAATTTCTTTTGCCTTCGTAAGATTTGTATCCCAAGATAAGTGAATTTCACTCCAGAAACATTTCTTTTCCCAAATAAAGCCATCGTAACTTGCTCCGCATATTTCTGTCCGAGAAAAATACGAAAAACTTCAAAGATACATTCACTATAGAGCTAGCTTGAGAGTAAAAATAAGCTTCTTTATGTGCAGTAAAACAGACCTTTATTGAAAATACAACAATTAATAGATTGTTAAGAGAAATAAGTTTTTTGGTATCAGAAACCGAATATACTTGCATCCCAGTCAAAAAACTATTGCCAAAATAGTTTTTTAAATTTAAGTCACCAATCGCGCCGCCAAGGTTCTGATTTGGACCTCCATCGTGAATCGGAGTAGAACACTAACAGCCGACCAGGAGGCACGACCACCGCCATGCCTCAGAGGCGTTATTAATTGGTGACACATGCTTGTACAAAATTTTCTGACAGTTTTTAGCCTATCAAGTGTATATTATTATAAGCAGAATTTGGTCATAATTTTGAATATCTCAATACTTTTTTATAACAAAGTAAAATTTGCCTACCACCTGAAGTATCTGACGACAAGTTTACGTTTGTTGCAATGGTCGTGGAGTGTCCTTGCTCCGAAGTTTTCTTGCTTTGTTCATCCTTAATTTTGTCTATTGCGAAAAGAACTAAGACTTCAATGCAATCAAACGAAAATTACCTTGTTTACCTGTTTTTTAATCTAGGCAATACCTAGATTTGAAAGGCAAATCAGGTTACCTAGTAATACTTTTCCTGGTTTCGTGGAAATTTCGTTTTACTTCACCTAGTTTATGAAATAACTCGATTGCCATCACCACTATGCAACTCGTTTCACGTATAGGCCTATATGTTGGCCCCGTAGAAGCGGACTTTAGAATATCCCTAAAATATTTCTTGAGTGACGTAAACAGACTCACTATATTATTATCTTAGTCTATCTTCTATTGTTATCTTAATCTATTGCACTTTGCTATAATGTTTGGACGTTAATTAAGTGTTAGGTTTTGTACTGGTTCGGATTTTTCTAGCGCGAGTTTCAAATAAAGAAATAATAAAAAAGGAGGGGAGGAGAAGAAGCAATAGTTTTACTGATAAACTCATATTGCCTGAAGAGATGGCTCTGGAAATTGAAAAAATGCTTGCTATAAACTTAAAACGATGACGCTTTCATTCGATCTTAGAAACAGGGCAAGTTGCTCAAAGAATATAGAGAGCTATTTAAAAAATAACAACGTCTATGATATGCAAATAAAACGTTATAGGTTTCCGTTGAAAGTTTGAGCTAAAACACGATTCAACAATCAAGAATTTTAACTGTTCTATCTACACTTATTCGTTTAAAACTCAACCCAAAAAACGCAAACTTCTTTTCCTTATTGAATTGATTTGATAATACTAGAAAAGTATTGAAACACTCACTTTTATTCATGTTGTCATTTTCAAACTGTAGAAAGAATAACAAATTATACTGTATAATTGCAAATTGTGGGCACTTTATCAAATGGTACTGTTATGATTGGTATTTTAGCTACACCTAAGTTTACAAGAGCACGCGGCAGATCGAGGAAAAATTAATTTTTATTCGAACGATGCTTACCATAACAATTTTTTGAAAATATAGCAAAAATTCTTTATTTTATGGGCGAAATGTCGTAGAATATGCAAAAGTAACCATAATAGTGCGGGTCGGGAAAAATTGCTATTTTTTGGATCGTTTTTACTAAAAGTCATTCAAAATAAGTATTTTTTCTTCGGTATTCTGCGTTTTTTATACACTCCTAATTTTTTAAAGAGGTGTTAAGGAACGTGTCCGGTGCCTCACTCCGGACCCGCTTGTGAACACAATGCCTATATACAAATATTTGAAGAATCCCTCCAAATTAATTTTGTATGGTAATTATTGTAGACGTTTTTCAAATAGTTTGAAAATTTAAAATTCATGTTTTTGTGTGTGTATTGGATAGAGGAAATACGACTCAAATTTTGCCTTCAATATTTCGGTCAATTTGGTCACTTTTATCCACAACCTTTACATAAGCATATGGTTACCTGAATAACTTTTGCTAGCAGAACAGCGTTCAACACCACAAGAATTATAATAATTATCGCGAATACTGCAATGACTCCGAACACGAGCTTTCTTGTTGCATATTTGACGTTCTTCTCTGGTCTATCCGACAGCGATTTGTGCAAGTCTGAAATACATTGTTTAAAAAAATTGAATATGGACACTTGGAAATTTATTTTCTATATTGAATATGATCTTTGCAGACAAAGTAAAGTTTGATATGTATCATGATTGTACTGCCGAGGGAATCAGTTTCGAGTATTGTAAAAACGAAGTTGATTATGTGAGGAATTCTTTAATATTGTAGCATACCTGAACAGAATTTTTATTTTATTAAGCATATGCCACAGATGGATCGCGCCTGTACGGCGCGATCCAACTGTGGCCTATGCCCAACAAAATATGTTTGGGCAGCAATTTTGAACTGAATAGTGCTCAACATATGTATTCGAATCGGTCAAGCAATGGAATTAATCAGTTAAGCCCTAAATTAATGATGTCGGGGGGGGGGGGGGGGGGGGGGGGGGGGGGCGTGATATAATCCTTTCTCCCCTTTTATTTATAATAGGTAATGCTTAATCTAAAAATCTAAAACAATAAACAAAATTCCGATAATACTTTAGTCGACATTTTTCGCAAAGAAATTAAAAAAAACGAAATAAGTGCATTATAAATATATATCACACCTTCCGGGACCTGTATATTTGTGTGTTCGATCGGTGCTTCGTAGTTCGCATATTCTTGTTGGTCGGTGTCATATTCTGCGTATTCTAATTCGTTTTCACTGAAATTTCTGCTATTGGCGTACGGCCTCTCATAAAATTCACTCATATCGTCTAGTAAATGTGACTAACCAAAAAAATAACCCTTGGCTAGCTATATTATAACAATACGTTAATTAGTTACAAAAAACTCATTCCAAATCTTATTAATTCTGTATAGAATGAGCCATAAGTTCTAACTACAGAACTTCTCGTTGTTATCAAATAACGCAACATCGAAATGCCACTTTGAGTTCACGCTTTCATTTTGTTTTCAAAACGAATTTGGCCTTCTATATTATTTAACCCATAATGGCTTTGGCAAGAAACTGCTGACTTTCATTAGAACTTCTTGACGAATCATAAGTCCTCTTCTACTCCTTTCTTAGCACAAAAACGACTTGGTTTAGGACAGACAGTTCCAAAAATGAAAGACTACGGCGACTGAAACTGAGAAATGCATCCTAGTATGACTACATCACGTAATATCACAGCAAAAAAATTCTCCTAATATTATTTACTATATCCTGTTTTTTTTTATTCACTAAACCTCTCTTTCAAGAAACGTGGAGAATTCATATTTTTGTTATCTTTTTGGTTTTTTTTCATAATATTTCGATTATTTCTTGCCTTCTTCCTCTTGTTTTTGTCAAGCATGATCCCCAGGTGGAACGCGCCTTCGAGATGCGAGTCATCAATGGCTAATGCTTGTCAAAATCAAACCTTATACTATTGTCATACTGATCAACATATTATAAATATTATTATAGCACGTATTGTTTTAGTTGGCAACGTTTAATAACAAACCGAATGTATTTCTTCGTTATGTATCACTTTCATAACGTGGTCATACAGAAAATATATTGCGTAAGTATGCGTCCAATCACGAATCTTTCGATATGCCCTATCGAGAAATGTCACGTTCAAGGCAAATTTGGGTACCTCATTTTCACGTTGCATTGTTTCTACACACACACGCTTAATGTTTTTGATGATAATGCGCTTGACTTTATATAAGAATTATACAATAACGGCCTTACGAAGAAAAACAAGAATTTGTCCTGAAATGAGAATTGACTTTGGGCATGAACTATTGACCAATAGACTAAGACTGCAATCCGTGGGTGACCATTAGTCAATAGGTGATTCATGAACATTCGGTGTCTACGCGAATGATTTTAGTAATAAATTTTTTAACAATACGTACATCTATCATGCAAAATTCTTTGCTTTGTATTTTTACTCATAGTTTTTAAATTCCATCCTTAAATTTACTGAGGCCTGATGACCTAACAAGTGATGATGAACTGCAAATTGTGTTGATTTTTAATTGTTGCGACAAACTTGGAAATCTGCATAAGGATCTGATTTAATCGATACAGAAAAGTATCGGAAAATCGCTACATGTCAATAATTAAATTAATTTGGTCAATCTTAATCTAAGGGTGCAGACATAACGCAAAGTCTTCGGTGCATAAAGCAATGCAACAAATATGCGGTTTTTAAATGTTACAACTTGTTTCGATCATAAAAATCCAGAAATTTGTAGTTAGAACTAATATTGGCAAAAACAGACATGTAGGAACGCATTTTAAATTTTCGATCAATGTCTAAGAGCTGAAATTTCCGCTTTTTAACGATAAAATGCAATCGATTTTGGTTGAATTTAACCAAAATCAATTAAACTTTGTCGTTAAAAAAATGAAAATTACACTTTGCTCGACAAATTTTGTTCGTATTAAAGTTTCGCGACTGCTTCGAATCATTTGTGCTTCAAATCGGTTCCCAAATACGAAGGCCGTAAGCGCAAAAAATAGCTTAAAAAAAATTATTTAATATTATTTTTCATTAGTCACTTATGTAGGTGTCTACTACATCATGTATTGGGTAAATCAATGATAAAATAACTAGTACTTCTGCCGTTAAAACCACTTGCATTCACCAATAATAACACTATTTGTAGATCAACATTACACATAAATAAGTGAAAATAAAACATAGAGGAGCAACTAAATACTTTTCTAGCAATCCTCAGGCCCACGGACAGAAAAAATGAGAAATATGACAAGCCAAAACCTTCACCCCGATTCGAAATTGATATCTACACGATAGGTCGTGGTTCGCCATATGATTAAGCTGAATTCTCGGATTTCCTCTCCCGGAAGATAAAAATGATATCATACCCCTAATACCATATTAGGATGCAATACTTTTCATTTATTTTTATGTTGAAGTTTAATCTATCCAATGCCTTTAGCCACGACCAAAAGATTTTGACTAGCGGTCACCTATCCGACCAAAATGAGTATAAAAAGTAGTACAATCAACAACAGTCTGTGTAGTAAACATTTCAAACAGAACTAAACATATTATATAATAAAGTGCAATGTGTGGTATCTGCCCTGGGCATGCAGATATGCATTAGGCGAATTCTAAACTACTTACCTAGAGTGCTGAGATATTGTTCAAGTAATGTTTCAATTTTCATATAGATATATTATCACATATGTGGCCTCAAGATTTAGCTGCCCATAATATTAGACTAAGGCATTTATTTAATCGTTACATGACTCATAAAAATAACCTACATCATGGTAGCGAAGCCAGCAATATTAATAACAACGCTAAATAATTGCTGTGATTTAGCTTATTGAAATTGATTTGTCAAGCATGGGTCGTTGATGGAGCGCGCTGAACAGCGCGTTCCATCAACAGCCCTTGCTTGGCAAAGATAGAAAGTAAGCATATTATTATATAAATGAAGGTAAATATGACTATTATATTATGCTATTTGCTGCATTCCAAAATGTCACCACTCAAACATAATATATCCTCGGGTGTAAACTGAAAAGTGCAATTCAGTAAAAATATTGCAAGCAAGTGTAAGATGTAATTTTATTCTATCGTGCTGGCAATATGAAGCTTGCTGCAATTTTAGTTTTCGCATATTGTGCAAATTTCGTGATTTCCACTTCAAGTTTTTCGAGCAAATTTTACCCGGCATGTGAAGCTAAATACCCGAAGTAAGTGATGGTAGGAATCTTGTTAGTCTCTTTAATATTTTCTTGCTGCGTGTATTTTGCTGTTAGCGTAGATACCTGGTTTAACGTAGGTCTGAAGAAGTGGTATAACGGTCTTATCATCACAGAAAGCTGGTACCACTCACTTATTATGGCGGTTGAGTTCTCTCTGGGATGTTTAGAGTTTTGTCAAAAACCGTCTACAGCCTTAAAACGTAAAATAATTCAAGATTAAATCGGATTTATGATTATTATGATATTTTTTGTAGTCCAATCACGAAAATTAAAGAATGTGTTAATTATGTGTATTTCAATTATCGATTTACCGATACCACTTTTTAGCCGATACCGATACTGCAAAATTAGCCGATACCGATGCCACCGATACTCATCACAAATGCCTTCAAAGTATCTCCTCAAAATTAAAATCTTCCAAAAAAAATTTCAGTCAATTCCCTGTAAAAGAACTAATAGCAAAGAAAAATACCCATAGTGGATGAAATGTGCTTGAAGCAAAAACACAAGACATTGCAGAACAACGAATATTGGAGAACTTGGTACACATAGAAATTTTCAAAAACAACATCCGAAATTAACAACAGCATTGTGACACCCAATGAAGAGCAACATTTAAGCAAATTACTTCATGGAAAAAAAATCTTGATTGGGAAAAATTTACCTAATCACAAAAACGTGTAGTCTACTGATCCACTTTATCACATATCACATAAGGTTTGATATGTCGAGGACTGTACTGCGCCGACTGATGCTTCATTTTTTGTAGCAGCTTTTTGCCATTCAGGTGACCGTTATTCGGATCTTTTAGGAGCTTATTTAGGCTTCGGTTAGAGCGAATTTCCCAAAATTCCAAGCAATTAAAAGTATCGGTGGAATCGGCTATTTTACGGTCGATACCGATACATCGGTACATCCCTGATTCCAATGCCATTTATCGATGTATAATTTTAAAAATGAACTTTTACCGAAATGCCAAAAATGGTAAAAGTGCATAAATTATTGCAATAAGAAAGACCTAAATACTAATGTTAATGCAGAAAACTCGGTGCAATTAAAGGAAGCAAATCAAATAAGAAAAACCATAAAAACCGAACGTTTCGAAAAGTTCCAAAAGTTGGTACTTCTTTAAACGAGTTGGTGTATTCCCAATCGGAAATTTTATTTTTCCAAGCTCGAGACACAAACGGACCTATATATCTATACCTAACGTATCTATATGTTTTATAGCTACGAGAATGCTCAATGGTGCAGTGGTCCTGTCCAAACCTGTCATGAGCGGGATTGTTTGTATACAATAACAAGAGGTATTGTATCGTCAGATCCACCCAGGCTGGTAAAACTAATGAAACCTAAAAGCATTAAAGTAAAGGAATGCAAGTAAATGGTGTGGAATATATGTGTTTTTTCAGTTATTTTATTTTACAAAATATGTATAAAATATTATTATATATAAAGTTATTTAACATTTATAGCAATAATTATTGCAGTGTAGCATTTAATTTTCTAACAAAACGACGATTTTCTTAAAGAATCCTTTCTAAATATAAATATTATACGCTAAATTATTAATCTATTTGGGGTATGAGGGAATAAACATAGGTTTCCAAACTGGTGATCGCTGACCATTTAGGGTTCATTTTAAAGGCTATAGGTGTTTTTAGCGTAAAAATAAACCACGTTCAATTTTTCCGAAAATTGCTTCAAGGTTACAGTCCGTTAGCAGCTATCTACGGATTATTTTGTTAAGTATGACGCTGATGGATCGCGCCACATATTGATATCTATGTTGAAACACTGTGTTGCCAATAAAAATCGCGAGTAATAGAGTACTAGCACTCCAAGTGGTGAACAACAAAAAACGAAATTGGTGATATAGCGGTTTCAGAAACGAATTACTAATTTTAGCATAAACAGAGTCGAAGGCAATATTTTCTTTATAATTCACACTCCATTTCTAAGATCTTTGATATTTCATATTTTGAAAATTAAAATTCCATCTAAATTACCAAGTTTTTGTTCCTATGAACGATTCACGACTGATTCGAATAATTTCTACTTATCGATTCGAATCACCGAATCCAATTGCACCACCCTAGTTACAACGTAGCATTTTTCTATTCACACTCACTCCAGGCGCCAGTATACTCGCTGTAGCTCAAAGTATAACAAAAGAGAAAGTTGCACATGTCAGCATGATTTTGATTGGAGATATATTGATGCCACCATTCCTGGACCAAGAAACAAACCATTGGATCGAAAGCTTCTTGTCCGCGTGAGTTTTCACAGTCGTTAAAATTTAATTAAACATAATTCGCATATGGAGTTTTTGTAGCCATTCTTTTTGCAGCGAATCACCCTGACCTAAGTCCTGTACTAGCAGCCATTTATAATACGGACAGGGTTAGTGTTGTTGGAAAGATATCATCATTCTGGTTCGGCCTGGCATACCCAAATTATTACACCTTAGTTTGAGTGGTGACATAGATTAACGTGCCGGACTCGCCGAGATCCTCGATTTGCGGTGCCGCTCAGTCAGAAAAATATCAACCAGATATAGTTTGTTAAGTTTGCGTCACTGATTGATCGCTTCGATCAGACGCGGTACACCTGTGACTCATGTTTGACAATAAAAATTTACTGATTGGGATGTGAAGTATATTTCAAAATACAAAATATTTTTGTGCAAATTTTTTACATGTTTTTAACATATTTTTGACGCATAAGAGAAAACCTAGAATATGATATTTTATATGCCTCTTAACAATCGTAAGGCACGCGGAGAGTTTTGGAATTTGCTGTACTAAACGCACTCGTAATTGCAATTCGGCTCATTTTGTGTTTGCTAAAAAAATATGCAAGCTTCTATTAAAGTCTCTTTTGCAGTCTTGGTTACGCCCATTAGTAGTGAAACGGCAGGCAAAATGTCAGGATTACTCCAAGCGTCTTCCCTCCGGCATTTTACTGGATTAGCACTGGCAATGCGAATATATACTATTTGCAATGTTGGGAAAGCATCACTTCACTTTGAGTCCCAAGTCAAGTCGAGTAAAAGTTCGCGAGCTGCGAGTCCAAGTCTTATCAAAATTTAAATTTGAAGTTATGAGTCAAGTTCCGAGTCAGGCAGTTACGAACCGCAAGTCGGGACACGAATCGATTTCTAAATCTAATTAACAGCAAAGACAGTCTCGAGTCTCTATTAGAGAATCCAAACACTTCCTAACCATCATACTTTGGCCCAAACAAGGCAGTCTTGAGTTGAGTCATCGATAAAATGTGAAAAACTTTAACTATTAGAAAATTCAAACACTTCCTAACCATGATACTTTAACTCAATCGGTTTTTATTTTGTCAAGTACCTGTACTTCTATAACTCATTACTGACAAAATAAAAATTATCGCCGAGTCATCTTATTCATTCAGGTACCATCAGGATGCAAATGTGGCGTTGATGAGAGTGCCAAACGCTGTCGTGCATTTTCACTGAGATAATTTGAATATTCACGCATTTCGTACCAAGAAGTATTTGGATCTTGAATGTAAAGATTTATTGTTCGTCATTGTCTTATGACTTCTGTGTCATTGGAAATAAATGAAAAAAGCTGATGTAAAATTTATTTTCATTTGATTTACTGACTGTACAGAATGTTTTAAAGACAAGTTTTTATTCTCATGTAAAATATCCAATCCCATCTTAAAGAGTCACAGAATGTCACTCATGTATGATATAATTTAGTCAAGTGACATGTGTACTTCTTGTTCGTTGCTTGACGGTCCTTTGATTGGGTCTTTTACTTCATTTCGTCTCCATTGGAAAGACCAAGTTAAAGATAACGTGTTTTCTTTTTAATACCGTCGCTTCTCATTACATTTTTTTGCAATTTGTAATCAATTTTTTGGGAGCGGGGTAACTGGTGAGACATTGCCTCCAGAAAATACGTTTGTCATGTGGTCCTCGATGGCGCAATGAAATGGACAATATCTGCCAAACGTTTAAAGAACGAATGTCGCAGGTTGGAACCCCGGCATAGTATGGTCAAGATCGATGAACGAAAAAGGCTTTAAAGAACAATACATGTGCGATGACCCTAGGCGAGGCACCGTATCCCACAGCATTGTGACGATGACGACCTTATCGGTTCTAGGCTAGATATAATGGAGAGACGCAAATTAAATTTCGTGACAAGATAAAATGAAAAAATTGCTTACTAGAAAATAAAGCTTATTTCTTTTCGTTCGGTATTGAATAAAAAGCGTCGATGCCGCAGTCAAATATTGGGAATAGCACCATGTTTTGGCGATGTGAAATGTTTTCAGTCAAGAGAATTTGTGAACAACACAGTCTCTGTTGCTCTTTCATTGGTAGTTAATGATCACCAATCATTTTATCGAATGCACTGGTGCCAACCTCGCGAAGAGTAAATTTAAATCAGAAAAACTCGCCATTTTGAAAGGCCTGAATTTCAGTTGCGAGCTTGGCTGTAGCTCCACTCTCAGTCTCAATAAAATCTTATTTACAAAATTCAGCGAGTTAAAAAGTATATATTTATACAAATGGCTATTATTTTATTTGCCCAATAAATGACGATAAATCAAACAATATACAATAAATAAAATATTCTACAGAATTAAATTTACTGTCTAAATAAGTTTATTAAATTTTTATGAAATTAAACAACATTTCGATGTAGATTTTTTAAAGGCTGATATAAATTTGCCTAGCAGGAATCATAGATAAATCGAGAACTTGGGATCGATTTGTATATGATTCAAGCTTGTTAAATTAATTCTGAAGTTCTCATTGCCATAGCATTATGTCCTTGTCTCCAACAAGTACGTCTTCAACAATTTTCGTTTCGAAATTTCGTTTCCATGTTTTATTCCTATACAAGAAAATTAATAAATTTTATCAACATTGACTTTTTTAGAAATAGCTCTAATTGATATTTTGAGGTGTTATTCTTCTCTGCTTTTTTATCTGAAATTAATCGCAATTAAAGCACAAAACAACTATTCAATATAGAAAACTTGTTGACTTTTCAGGGCACTAATCTTGAAACCAAAACTATTCCATCGGTTATTTTAAAACAAAAAGAAACGCAATTTGTTTATACCGTACAGTCAACCCGTTTGGCATTCTTAAAACGTTCAAAAGTGCTCAAACCAGAGGTTCTCAAACTTTTTGAGTGGCACACATCGGCGATAACCCTCATTATTTGCGCCTCATCTATATATTAATATTGAGCAAATAAAAACAGAACTGTCATTTTTTTACGCTTTAATTTGTCAGTGAGAAAGATAACAAAATCATTCATGTTCCCCTTGCAAATCTTTTGCGCCCGTATGGGGTTCGTGGGTTTGGAATGGGTGAGAAGCGTGCCCTCCAGTTTGAGAACCTCTGGTTTAAACAAAATGACTAGTGTTCAGGCGTTTTGCAATAAATTCCAGCCACGGCGGGCCCGGTTTTTATTTGAAAAGAGAATAACAATATTATGAAATGTGAATGCAAACCTTATCAAATGCTGAGTTATCCCTTCCGTTTTTAATAGATTGCCTATCCGATTCACTAGAGATACTTTTGTTATCAGCAACCCCATTTTCTACATTGTTGTTATGGTATGTTGTCATTGGGGCTGAGGTAGAACGTACACTTGTGTCTTTTTTGAAGTACCGGTTTTGAATAAACTTGACGAGTGCCACCACTGGAATCCAAATTGTACACGTTATAGAGATGATTGCGCTTGCAGCAACTGCTCCAGGTGGATATTCTTTGGAAACATTTGAGCCCTTTAAAAAGTGCAAAAGTATTTATTATGTTACAAAATTGTTGCCCGAATTGCCCGAAAGGAACATTGAAGAATCCCAAGACACTAAATTCAGTCAAGAGTCGTCAATTATCATCCTATAAACGCAAATATTTCAAAGGAACGAATTTGCTATGAGTGAGTAAAGCTATCTCTTTTGAGGGAGTGATTGGGAGAATCGTTCTTTCGTGAAGATATTAAATCAGAAATTGTCATCTTTTACCTCTCAGCACAAATCGATTATGCTTGAATTTAAGTGTAGCCTATGTACAACACGAAGACCTAAAATCACCTCGATAACGATCCCATAAGCTCTGTTTTGGTAAAAATCTGGAGCATTACAAAATAACAAAAAAATATATAGCAACTACAGTGGAAAACATCCACAATTTAAACTGCGGTGAAAGAGTGTGGTAAGTGGAACCGCCTTTTATATGTATATATATGTCGAGAGTCCGGATCTGGCCTGCGGTTCGCCAGTTGAATAACCCTGACATAGAATATGAAAGTCCCTGTTATCGGACTGTTTGTTGTGTTGCAGTGATTTAAATTGTTTTGAGACACGTGTAATGGTATTAGGGATGTGAGTTTCGGCGTGTACATTATTAGAACTCGTGATTAAGATTGACCACCAGGGGTAGTGATAAGTCGTTGACCTTGTAATCGGCGCATGACGTGGGTATGACACGCGCATGATACAGTTTATGGTCGCGTGATCCAAACGGCGTGATCCGATGCGACATGCGCTTTCAATACCCTTTTCCATGCAGTTTGTGCTTCCGTTGTTCATAGTGTTAAATTTAACATATATTTCGTGTTTGTTTTACAGCTGCTTATTTGAGAGGACTATTCCGAGCGAGGGTCTGTGCCAGCGGCATTTTATTCGCTAATTTTATTCGTTGGATAGATATGATTTTTCGTTTTGTGAGAGTCAACCCAAGTCTACACCATTGGTTAAGTGGTGCACATATATTAACAAGCTGGATTTGCTGGAACACGAATCCGAGAGCTTCAACCGATGATGCTAGCTAGGTCGACGTATTCGACTATTTTTACCCATTGACAGCAAAATTATTTAAGGGATATTTCATTTCCGTTCGTTCCCCACTATTTGAGATATTCAAAACATGCATACCCGATATTAGGAGCCCAAAATGCTGCTCTGAAATTTGCAGGTCGTCCCTGTAACCAAAATTTCGACAAAATGATATTGCTGGCAGTGTAGAAAGCCCTACTTTCACTAACTTACACAAAAACAATTGTCCCGCCTTTTCGGAGCCGACAAAGAAACCACCAGAACACTATGAAATTATGAAGATCAGAATAACGTTAATAGACTATACCTCCTCTTCAATCCATGCAGAATACGTGTTTGGGGAAGATAATTTTTCGTATAAATATCCAACAAATGTTACCACCAGTAATATAGGACTTATGATAGGTATCATCGACCACCAATAGTAACGTAGACCGATTGTAAACCAATTTCCACGTTTTCCGATCATTTCATCAATCGCTTTTTCGTACCTGAAATTATAGATCGTAAATATTTTGTCTCAATCGATAATTTCATGAAATGCAAAATTGATAAAATAAAATCAGGCATAATCTAGGATAAAATTAAAAAAAAAATGCAATATAACTACACTTTAAAGGAGGGAAGATCTGATTTGCCTCACATACAGATCATATGATAGCATTATATAAGATTTTTACATATCTGGAAAGTGTTTTCAACGTTGTGTTTAGTGTTGTCAGTTCCCTTTGAAACTAATTTGAAAAAAAAAATTATATTATTATTTCACCAACTATGTTGAGATTAATAACCAATTTTGTGAATTGTTGGGTCATATTGTCATCGCCTAGGGCAGATATACTTTACATTTCCATCACAGTGTACGTCCATTTGGGATACTTTCCGCCTACAGTTGCTAGAACTTCATTTTGTAACACCACTTTGTCATGAATTGAATGTAAGTTGGTGCTTTAATGTCGCTACTTTCGACCTTGGTCAGAGCTAACTTCAATTAATGAATGAAAAAATTGTACAAAGGTTTTATTTTTGCCCTGGTGTTTTACTCAATGCAATTCAACGCAAGTCTAAGATAAAACAAACGCCAAAAGACGCAATCAACACGAGAGTGTATTGGGGCTTTTGCCGCCTTCCTACTTCGTATATTTGAAAACCCATCCGATGGCAATCAGTTCAAAAAATGCGATGACAAGTAGAGGTAAACTTCCTGCATAAGTATCAAACACATCCAACCAATAGTTGCCAGATCCTTGTACGAAAGTTAGAGAAATCAAGAAAGACACGATGATGACGATGGCTGAAATGTTAAAATATGTAAACATATATTATATATTACTAATAATAATTATTACGTACATAATAAATTTGCACAGTGGCCTGTTAAGTACAATAAAAAATAGGAAATCTCAACAATTTTTGCGCGTGTTCGGTACGAAAAAGTTATTACCGAATTTAGCCAATTTTGAGCCCAAAAATTAAAAAAAAATAATTTTAAAATGATTTCTCGTTCCTTGGCGGCGTGATCCATGCCTGGCGAACATGGCCCGACAATATTTTTACTGAGGTATTATGTATCCAATATTGTGTCCATTTATTCAGTGCTTCTCTTTGCTGAGCATTGTCATCGTGACGTGCGTGGCTTTTGTTGAGCATGAGCTGGAGCGCTCACATAACTTCTTAAATTTTGTCATATCGGCTTACATAATATTTATTTAATGATACTTTATCTTGTATTGTTAAATTGGACAGTTTCGTTAACATATAGTAGAGTTTCGTCCACGCCTTTTTCACGTGTAAGCATGCCTTATCTTATAGGTAATGGTAATGGTGCGAAAGTGATAAAATATTTTAATTAGGTAAATAAAATTACGACTCATATTTTTTTAATACAGATATGACCACTAATGATCCTCAAGTATATGGAAATATTAGTAGTTTCAAATGCCTAAATTAACTTGAGGTTAGATTGTGCACCATTGTCAATTTCGTATATTAAATATATATATTACTAAAGAATGATCTTAAAGTGATGTTCTAATTCAATATACTACAACTAGGGCTGGGCGAAACAGAATCATTTGTAATTCAAATTTGATTCGAATAATTTTTTTCGAATCGAATGACGAATTCGATCTGTATAACAAATATCCAATTTTTACTATTACAACTTCCCCGTTGTGAAAATCAAGAAATTTATAGTTATAGTGTCATTATTCACACTCCAAGAGCAACAATTTTCATATTTTAACGACAAAATATAATCGATGTTGGTCAAATTTGACCAAAATCGGTTGCATTTTGTTGTTAAAAAGGAAAATTCTAGTCCATTAGGTAAGTACTTGTTCCTATGAACGATTCAATATTTGATTCGAATATATTCTGCTTCGAATCACCGAATCGAATTGCCCAGCCCTAACTACAACACAATGAATAAGCAGGACTGTCCTTCAGTTTAGTTGAAAAGGTATTGGAAATTCATTATATAAATAGAATAATGTTTCTAGTACTTCAGATAAACGAAATTATTGATATTTCACTATATTTTTTCCAGTCTAGTCATCCTTATTGTCATGATTGTTATGCATATATGTCATGCATATATCATGATTTCAATGCAAAATAAATCGAATGACAAAAAAATCATCAGATTTATGGAATACCTGACTATCTGGATACCGACATCCCTATGAATAACCCTATAATAGTGATGTGTCTAAAGTTGCAGTACCCTCGGCGTACTCCTCAAGAACAAGTCGGTTTCGAATTTTGGAACTATACTGTTTCTGCAAATGGAAGGCAGTTTCACTGCACTTTTGTATCAGTGTAAGGTGTAAAATATTTCAGCGGGCGTGATGGCTTGGACTCAGTGGACTCCAACCGAATCTTGGGTTGAAATTCCATTCGACGGAGTATTAATGAATTCATTCTTTAAATTCGATAATATGAACTCAATTGATTATTAATAATAATAATTAACAAAACAAAAAAACTTACTTATCATATATATTTGTTTCAATTTCTTTGAAACCCCAAGATCATAAAGAGGAGTAATCAGTCCTTCCATTGTTCCAAACATCGAATCAATTCCCAATGAAAACAACATCATAAACCAAAGAATCGACCAGAACTGAGAACCGGGCATGCTCACAATCGCGTCCGCAATCACAATGAAGGCGAGGCCAGCACCAGAAGCACTCTGAGTATAGATGAGTGAATATTTGAATACAAAAGTTGCTCATGTTGACCTGACCAAAACTTGATTGACTTGACGCAAACTTGACCAAAATTGAGCCAGTTTTTGTCCCTATGAACGATTCACGATTGATTCAAACGAATTGTGCTTCGAATCACTGAATCGAATTGTTCAGCCCTATTAACGGCCCTCTAATTCATCTGAAAGTTTTTCAGCTATATTTATGTTAGAGTTATCTTACAGTGTCCAGAAATTCTTCAACTATGCATGTTCTCAAGTTTAAATCAGTAACATCATTTTCATCAATATAATCTTGATATGAGTCGATCACGATACTTGTTTCTGGTAAATCGCGAGCATCCAATATTGTCTCAATATTTCTAAAAATTAACATAAAATTTATATTTAAGTTTATATCGTATTTCAACTTTTGTAGGCGCTTTAGGACTTGTAAGTGTGGATTTCGAGTTGCCCTAATGTTAAAGGAAACAAGGAAGTGGTAGATTGTTCTAATATCGCCCCGGACAGATACCACTTCCTGTTCTTCACTATAGAGCAGAGTTGGGGAGGCACGAATCAATGACTCGACTCGAGTCTTTTTTTCAATGACTTAACTTGACCCGAGTTGTCTTAGCTAAAAGAACTCGACTTGACAAAATGCAGACGCGACTTGACTCAGGACTTGAGTTCGAGTCTGCAATCACGTTGTCTGCCGTTGCGTGACTTATCAGAGACGAAAACGCCCCTTCAAGAAGGATATAGAACCTGCAATATACCCTGTACAATGCATGTAGTTAGTTCTAATATATTTTGTAGTTGCTGTTCGTTATTAAGTAGCCGTTTGTTTTTTGCGTGACCTTTTTATCGAAATTTACTCTGACTATGTATGGCCTTAAACAGTGTCGAAAATAAACCTAAACAAAATATTCATATCACAAATACTCACTCATTGACACACTCTTTCCACTCAACAGTTGCTTTGAAACCGAGTACTGAGAACACGACAACGCTTGCCAGTATACTGGTGCCAGAGTTTACAAAAGCAACAATGAGAGTATCTCTCTCACAATTATTATCTCTTGGATTATAACTTGAGAAAGCGATCATTCCTCCGAACGCAAGACTGAGGGAAAAGAAAATTTGAGTAGCCGCTGCAAGCCATATGCTTGGATTGGAGAGCTGAGAGAACTGAAAAATACATTTTAATATTATGAATCGAAAACATATATTTTTGAAAAGGGTAATCGAATGCCATTTCTATTTTTGTAGTAAAATGGGACATACTAGAAAATATTGAAACATGTAAATTTGATCTTAAACTCAAGCAAAATTGCTATTGTTTTGCCGAATATCAAAAAAATTCACTGCAGAGTGACAAAATACAACAGTAAAATCATCGAGTTAGCGTATATTTCCAAAATTTGCAAATTCAACTTGGATATGTTTTTGACAACTCTGAACTAGTTTTGGAAATTTTAAGGCAAAAGTACAGAATTTTCCTAGTATAACTAGTTTGTCTAGTTTACTTATACTTTAACCCACTTTAACTTTTACCGAGATATCTTTCTGAAACTTCACCTAGTAAATTTACTAGGTTAAATAGGTAAACTACGTAAATCTCCAAATCTATCAAAAACGCTTTAAATGTAGCAAAATGACGATTACCTTGTTTTTAATCTAGGTACTACATAGTTTTGGAAGTGTAACTAGATTACCTAGTCTATACCTATGTTAAATGCGTTTCCATTTTACCTAGTTTAGGAAAAAAACTAGGTCGCCATCACTAGTATGGACTGGTGATGGACCAGCCTATTGTGCGACGCGTGATCCATTAGCCCATTATTGGCTTAAAAATTCGATTAATCGCAGAATACTACAATTTGAGAAATAGAACACGTAAATTTTACAGGTTTGGCATTGCACGAATATGATATATTTTAAATTTTATATTACTTCACAAAGCTAGTTAATATTTTTTATTATTAAATTTTATAGTAGTTTTACTTACATCAGCTGAAAACAAGTAATTCACACCAGTAGAAGCACCCTTCCAACGACAAACCTCGTCCGAGAAAAATTATCAAAACAAAATAAGGGAAAGTTGCAGTGAAATACACAACCTGAAATCAAAAATATATATATATATTATTGTCAATGGCGGAATCAGAGCGTGCACTGGGCATAAAGTTTCGCGAATTTGATGCTATGACCAATTATGGCAACAAAATCACCGTATATATATTTTTTTTTGAGTTATTATAGGGCCATGCAAAATGTCTTTAATAAGGGCACATACTGCCACTTAGAAAGCATGGAACCATTATAGTGCTCTGCGATAAAATGACCAAGCATCAAGCCATCGTTCTTAGGGGTGTCACGATTGCGCTTTCATCAACTGACCCACTGAACTAGGCCTTAATGAACTGTTTACTCACCTTACCAGATGAAGCTATTCCTTTGCTTATACATAAGTACACAATAACCCAGGCCATGATCAAACAAGCCAACAAGTGTTCTTGAATTCCCCCGCTTATGTCAATTGCAGGAGTAATATTCAAGGTTTCTCTATACCAGAAATACTGCGAGGGAGAACTCTTTGCGCATTCGGTCACTTCTGCGGTTAGATTTTCGTTCGGTGGACAGTTCTTCCAAGGCAGAGGTTCCTGTATTAAAGTTTAAAATATCATTTGCGTTTTTGTGTTTAATCATAATTGAAATGTCATTTATAGGTAGAAAAAATCCATTCAAATAGTAAATAAAATTTAATTTCCCAAGGTCCACTACCAGAAATTTTAATTTGTCAAGCATGGGTCACTGACGCAGTGACCCTTACTTGACAAAACATTATTTTCTGATCAGAAAAGCCTATTTATAGTTCTCTTGCGTCGGCAATTCCAACTTCAGGGGGTCAAAAAAACTTCATCAAATTTATCTTGTAAGCATTAAAAATTCATCCGGGAATATTTCATCATTTTCAAGAAGAAATGGATATAGAATATTTCTACTTCACCACGAGTGCCACCAACAGCGCTCGAATGTATTTCATAATTTAAATTTCACTACTTCGAGAAAAATTCGAAGTAACAAACAAAAAGAAAAAAACAACGGCCACTTACATTGCAAAAAGCAACATGGAATGTAAAACACTAAACATTAACCTAAGCCAAAAACAGTTCATATCGCACTGAGCTACAGTGTAGTAGTGCGCAAATTAATGTTATCTACCTACCGGTATGGAGTGGTATCTACCACGGGCTACGGTACTTTATATCTACCGTTTCGTAATTTTTTTAGATTCAGTCCAAGAGTTTAATAACTTTATTTTCATTAAATTTATTTCGTACCTGAAAAGAGTTGAATATATACCAAAGGCACCAAGCAATGATAGTGTTGTAATACACTCCGATGAGAAACGATACACACATACTACACATTCCGATACCTAAAGTAAAATGAAATTTTACTCCAATTTAAAAAATCTTCATTTTTTAATCAAAAGGGGATATAATTGTGACGTTAATTGTTAACAATTATGTGCGTTTGATAAAAAATTGATCATAACGGACAGGCCTGGTATATTGTCTGGCCAAAAGAACGATTTTAGTGTTGAAGAAGAAATGGCCCAGGAAGGTTAGGGTATTTCTGAAAACCGTATATCCTATAAAACAACTGATCTAATATTGGCCTATACTTAAGAATAATTAAAATTATAGCTGTGTGGGACTAGGGCTGGGTAAAACCGAACCATTCAGAATTCGAATAATTTTTTTGAATAGAATCGAAACACTAATTCTATGTAAATGACAAATATCCCACGTTTACTATTATAACTTGTCTCCATTGTGAAAATGAAGAAGTTTATAGTTTATTTTCAATTCACTTTAATGGCAACAATTTTTATATTTAACGACGAAATATAATCGATATTTTGGCCGAACTTGGCCAAAATCGATTGTATTTTGTCGTTAAAAATGAAAATTTGAATTCATTTTGCAAGTTTTTGTTCCTATGAACGATTCATAATTGATTCGAACAAATTGCGCTTCGAATTGCCCAGCCCTTACTACGATATAAACGAAATGTTACAGACAGTGTATTTTCATTTCATCTGCGATATATCAAATATAATCGGAAATGTTTTGTCAAGAAAATATGACAATTTCACTTCGTTTTTGTTTAGTTTATTATTGCATCGGTTTTGTTCCTATAAACGATTCAGCACTGAATTCGAAATATTTGTATTTCGATTTCAATTATAGAATTGAGTTGCCCAACCTCAATCTGGATATTTGTTCAATATTATTAATTAATTTTCATAATAAAATAATCCTGAAGTGGTAGATGGGTTTGCCATCGCCCGGGGAAGACAACTTACTGCACTCCACCATATCGATTGAGTTCTATTTTAGATGTTTACCGTTTAGAATGCAGTTGCTGGTATTACATCTATTAGTAGCTCCTCGGTATTAAGTGACCGTTATTTGGTTCTTTCTAAGCACTGCTTCTGGCTTTGCTCAGTGTGAATTTCAATGAAAAAATAATAGGTGACATTATTTGTGTTAATGTCTCACCTACCTCCAACATACGGACTAATTTTTCTCCATACACCGATACTTCCTGCTCGAAGAAGCTGTCCTGCTGTTAGTTCAACGTAAAGAAGTGGAATTCCTTCCACAAACAGCATGATGAAGTAAGGAATAAGGAAAGCCCCTGAAAGAATAAAAGCAATGAAATGAAAAGGGGTTATAGGCTGTCATTTTAGTAGCCTAGATTATTTGACGCAGGCAATTCTTGCGATGTGCATGTTAATACCTGGTTCAAATTGATATATATTGAAGTTAACAATTTCTGAAGAGATAAGCAAAACTTGAAAGCTCTGATGATTTTGAAAGTTACTACGAATTTAACATCTGTGTGATTTTTCGTTCCCTTTATCTTTTCTGATTCGCGTACAAAAGAAAAACAAACATCTACATATAATATCTACATATAGTGCAATATGCAAACGAACTGTTCTTTATTAAAACAGACTTTGTCCGCATAGCAATTCGACATAATATTTGAATTTTGGAGAATGTGATCGAAAAATTCAATTTATGTCATAAAAATCATCATTGGTATCTGCTACCAGTACCAATTCTTTCATATTTTCCATATAGGAAGTTTAAAAATAAGTTCAGTAGCCGTAGTATATCCATGATAAAATTCCTTAATTACGATAAGATTCTTTTCAATCATTTTATATAGTTTTTCAGAGTATTTGTTCATTTTTTTGAAAAAAAACTTTGTCACGCAGAAATTTTTAAATTCGTTTCGTTTAATTTCCTCGAGATTTTCAAAGTTATGCCAAAAATTGCTATGATTTTACGATACTAAATTGTACCGGTTATAGTAAAGTCGTAGCAGCCCTAAAACTTTGTGATTCATTCTTTAAAATTAATCTAATAAGTAAATTTTGACGCGATCCTCGAATTGGTTAACATGGTTGGGCAAAATCATTTGATGAAAAGTTAGAAAGGAATCTAACTATTGGGCCTATTGACAACATGCAATTCAAAATAAAAAGACATGTCATTCAAAACAAAGCATGTCTTCCCCTCAGCATTCAAACACCAATGTTACACCTGCCGATGCTGGTGTAAGAATAACACCAGAAACTAAGGCAGGATGTTCGATGGAGAGGCCGGCGGAACTAAAAAAGAGCTAAACGACTTCGGCCGCCAGCTCCTGAATCTAATAATTGAGATTCCCAACATTTGGGAAAAGGATCGAGTTTTCTGAAAAAAGAATTGACGACCTGGAGCTGTATAGTCGAAGAAACTGTATTATCCTTCATGGTAGCGACTTGAAAATTTGCTTAGAAGGTTCACTAGGAAAAATTCGGAATCATTTTTGAAAGGGTTGAATGTTACAGATATATCTGATTACATGGGCTTTTAGAATGGCAGTGATTGCTATGAACAATTTTTTCATGGTTTTTCCAGTGTGTATGAAATTTCCTTACCAGCAGGGCTGGGCAATTCGATTCGGTGATTCTAATCGATTGGAAGCACAATTTATTCGAATCATAGGAACAAAAACTAGCTAAATGAACTAGAATTTTTATTTTTAATGAGAAAATGCAATCGAGTTTGATCAAATTTGACCAAAATCGATTATATTTTGTCGTTAAAATATGAAAATTGTTGCCCTTAGACACTGGGTATAAATTGAAAACGTACACTATAAACTATATTTTTGATTCTCACAATGGGGCAATTTGTAATACTAAACAATGAGAGATTTGTTATTTACATGGAGTTAGTGATTCGATCCGATTCGAAAAAATTATTCTAATTACAAATGATTCGGTTTTGCCCAGTCCTACTTACCAGTTGTGAAATTAAAAAAAAATGTAATTCGCCATCGTACGAAAGATCAAGCAAAGATCAAGCAAAAGTTAAAAAATAAAATAAAAAAAAAATAATAATAAAAAAAATAATTAGATGCTTAAACCCGTCTGAGAGTTGCAGGGTAGCCTACATCAAATGTAGGAATTAATATGAACGTCTTGTATGTTGCAAAAAATGCCCAATAATATATGTCCGCATCCGGTCGCCATGAAGGGAACATGAAGGCTATTTGGATAACAGTAAATCATCTGCTCGACAGCGTGAATACTACCCCAAGTACATCTATGGGTTTGTCTTCTAAGACTAATGGTGAAGTTGCCGACAAGTTCAATGACCATTTCTCTGAGCATTCAATGAGCATTGATTGATCGAATGCCAATCAGTCTCTGACCATCCATTATGTACGATAATAAAATTATGTACGATAAATTATCTTGACCAAAAAAGAAATCATTCATCCTCAACAATTTGGCTTCCGTAAAAATTATTCAACTGCCTTAGCAGCTAATTATCTTGGATTTTCAACAAAATGTTGAAATTCCCCAACAAAAAACAATAGAATTTCGCACAAGTTTTTATTGACGGAATTTTGATTTCACTCGGTTGATAGGTAGGAGTATGTTTGCCCAATTATGAAAGCAAACACTCACGGTCACGGCTAACATGGGACTGATTAATTAGTTATTCCATTTCTTCGTTACCTAGTTATATGTTTTTGCAAACAACATTTCTCCGGAAACCATATAAAGGGTATTGACTTTGTGTAAATATTTCTGGTGATTTATCATAAATTTTTCATTTTTTAGACAAACAATTTGTTCAGGAGGAATCAAAGAGGAAAAATAACATACAAAGCTGACCTGTGAAGTATGGGTCATTGATGGATCGCGCCTCTCAGGCTCAGTCAATCTGTGGGCCCAAACCAGACACTCTAAAATTTGCGATTTGGTTTTCGGACACGCACCGCGTATTTGCGTGTAATGACGTCACCTTTCACTTGGTATTTTACTGACCGACGTAAAACTGCTGTTGATCAAGTAATGTAAATAATTATACAAATGTTGTTTGGAAAGTTTCGATGATAACAAATTAAGTGTACTATATGATTCACAATAATGGAAGTTGCTCATCCATTTTTGTTCGTTTATTTACTTTTTTGCGAGTCAAATTAAATATTTTTTCCCCTATGTATGAATACATGGGCAAACAAAATTAAAATATTCACAGAAATATAAGTGTACACTCAGCCATCTGAGGAATAAATGATTTCGAGAAATGTGTTTTTTACTCTATGTGATGGCAGAGACTAGCATGGTTAATTACATGGCTAACACTAAAATTAAAATATTATTTTACCCCTAAAATATGAGTCGCTTCCACTAAACCATCTGTAAAGGATGCCTAGAAGAAAACATAGGTAAGATTTCGACAAATTTAGAAATTTTATTTTTTGCTTCACTTGTCTTGGTCATAGTTTTATTATAAAATGATAGCACCACAACGAGTATTGGATAAGAGTAGCCATCTGAGGGCTAAGCGAGAAATTTGTTTTGTCTCTGGCATAGTTTTATTAAAATGGTCAACGAGTGAAGAACATACATGAACAGCTAACACTATGGAGTGTAAATATAGGTGTGGCTGTGATTCGATACGCCCCAAAAAACATTTCGTTCGCTTCCAGGAAATGCGGGGCCATAAATCTATGTGTGTAAAGTGATATATGCCTAGAAGAAAACATATGTGAGCATTTGCAACAAATTTAGAACGATATTTTATTTTGTGAAGCAAGCTTCACTTGTGGACCGCGCTTGGTCGAGGCGTTCTAACAGTAACTCATACTCAATTATTATTACGCAACGGTCTTACTTGTGTTGGTAGCACCACAGTTAAAAGAATTCGATAAGCGTGTACTGAGCCATCTGAGGGCTAAGCGATTGCGAGAAATGTTTTTTGTCCCCGGCATTGTTTTAATAAAATGGTGAACGAGTGAGTGGCAGAGACTAGCGTGGTTAATTACAAGAACATTTAACACTATGGAGTGTAAATATAGGTGTGGCTGTGATTCGATACGCCCCTAAAAACATTTCGTTCGCTTCCAATAATCACGGGGCCATAAATCTATGTGTGTAAAGTGATATATGCCTAGAAGAAAACATAGGTAAGTATTTGCAACAAATTTAGAAGAATATTTTATTTTGTCAAGCATGCTTCACTTTTGTACTGCGCTTGGTCGGCGCGTTCTAACAGTAACTCATACTTAATTATTATCGACGCAACGCCCTTGCTTGTGTTGATAGCACCACAGTTAAAAGTATTCGACTTCGAAGACTGGAAAGGGCGGTTGGTAAATCCATCTCATACACTTAACAAAGAGTTTAATAATTATGACGGCTCCATCGAATCAAGGCAGTGCTTTCATTCGAACTTTTTGAATTTAATATTCGATTTGGATGGGTTCGGTTACACATTTCTGTGATATGATTCGAAAAGTGAAGCTTAACAAAACATGTACGTAGTAATAAAATGGCTGTAAAAATGCCGTTATTTGACAGTATATTTAATTGTTGATATTGATATATTGTTATAGAATAACTTTTGCTGGTGAAATATGAGCTGGTTGTGAAGCGCGCCGCCGAGGCGAGGTCCATCTGCATCTCATACCTTACTTGGATCTTATCTGCAAGACGAGTAAAAATTTTGGTTATTTACAATTACTGTGAGGAAATAGTAAAATTACTGCATTTTTACATTAATATGATTTAAATATTTCTGGATAGATTGAGTTAAAACCCCATTCTTTTTTATTTCAAGTATACACCGAATTTTCGACTTCTTCAGTTGTTATTTAAAATTGAATTGAATTTTATTAAAACCTTAGGTTTCGAATCAAATTTGATTTGATTCGATGAAAAAAAGGTGAAAATCCGTTCTCAGCAACGTTAAATATGTGTTTGAGAGATGCCGATGGTATCAGGTATCAGGTCTTGGGCAAAAATGGAACACATCTCACACAATACCCGTAGGAGAAGTGACATATTTTTGCTAGAAAAGCTTGAAAACATTTGAATATTTTTTTATATTATCATAGGCAATACCCTTGATTTTGTTTTTTGTTGCGATTCAAAAAATATGAAACCGCATACTTTTAAAAAATGAAAAACACATGCCTTTTAATGAATTAAATTGTTATTTAATTTTTTTTTCAATTATTTCGTTGGCATTCGTTGGCAATTAGAAAAAACTTCTTTGGTATTCAGCATGTGTACGTTTCATATTTCTATTCAAAATCCATTGTCTGATGAAAACCCTATTGTTGAAGGAAAAACTAAATCTCATTATAAAATCAATAATCAGTGGTTTTCAGATAAATTTTTTCTTGAAGGTGAATTTTGTGGGGTTCCGTATTAGCAACCGTATAAAATGCAGTATGCGACGCGATGATAATACACTGTAATAAAAATGCAGTAAAATCGCTGCTCTTCGACAGTTATTTTACTCAACTATATTGAGATAAAACTGAAGTAAAATCAACTTTTTAAGTCAATAATAGTCTGATGATGAACTGCATCGTATCAACAAAAAACGTTTTCAAATATTGAAAATATGAAATTACTTTAAAAGAACTGTAAATGTACTGCATTTTCCATAGTTTCCATCTGATTTATTCCAATATCACTTTCGGTTTGTGATTGTTTACCCAAAATTTTGTTTTGTTTTAAAAGTAGTTGATTTATATTGATATATACATTATGTTCCTAAATTTCGATTTCCTAAAAATCGATTTTTGTAATAAGGTGACGTTATAAGCGTGTTTATTTGGGGATTTTATAGTTGAAAATTTTAGGCCAATAACAAATTTTTAATTTGTTAAGCGTGAGCCACAGATGGCTCGCGCCTTGGCGGCGCGATCCATCAGTGACTCATACTCAACAAAACGTGGTCAATCAACAATTTCTATTGGGAGGCATCTGCTTATTATAACGTATCAAAAATTACACAATTAAGTCTTTGTATCAATGTTAAAATAATAACCCCTAAATGATACTTTACAACATTTCAAAAGCAAAATCAAGCTTTTGCGACCTGTGGATTTCTTACTATTTGTGACTCTTATAAATACTGGGTTACTGAAATAGTAAAAATTGAAATTATATTTACAATCCATGAACTGAGTGGGTTTATTAATATTGACCTTGCTGGTCTTACTCGATATCGAAATACCTTAGATTGAAGAAAACTACTGTATTGCAGAAACTACTCATTGTACTATTCTATAGCGAGTCAGTTCACTGTAGCGTATAGTCATTTCTGTCTGTAAATGCATATTTCCAAATAATTTTATGCCAACCGTTTGAACGGCACCTCCGCGGTGCATTTGGACAAAAAAGTCAATTTTGAATGTTTTTAAATACCGCGAAGTAGAATTACTGTCAGAGAACAGTGATTTTGCTGCATTTGTTGTTTTTTCATTCCATGTAGCTCTTTGTCAAACAGGGGGCTAGGCAAGACCGAATCATTAAACGTCAAATCTGACGCGGATATTTCGAATCGGATGCAATCACTAATGCCACATAGATAGCAAATGTCTCGTATTTTTACAATTCACACCAGTACAAATTTCCTACGGTTCGATTCACCACTTATTCGAACACTCTGTGCTTCGAATCGATTCGAATAATCAAATCGGGTTGCTTGATCAGCCTCAGTTGTCAGTTTTTAAGTCACTGCTTCTGACCTTTTTTGTCCCAACTTCTATTTAAAAAACGGTATTTATCAATTCGAAAAGCTTTTTAATGAGATTCAAATATAAAACATATATTCGATTCGAACTGCTTAAGGTCATAATGGCTACAAATATACCTACCTCCACCATTTTTTTGCAGAATATACGGAAATCTCCAGATGTTACCAAGTCCAACAGCAAACCCAACGCAAGTTAACAAAAATTGCGCTTTGTTGTCCCATTGTGGTCTTTCGTCGTCTCCTTGTTTTTCTTTTTCTCCCATTTTTAGAGATTCTATATTTTGCTGGAAATATTTGAATTTTTTCTGAAAATTGCAATAAAAAACACACTAGTGCAACCCCGTCCAACCTTTTTTTGTTGAGTCACAAAGTCTCAACTGCGCTCAAACTTTAAAAAATCAAAATTATATAAATCTTAAATATTAATTCATAATTTCTCTTAAAGATATACGTAAAATGCTTAAAAATGTTAAAATATCGCTAATTTTAGCCTAATTTTGCCTAAAACTGTTGTCGAATTATGCTCAATTACAAAAATGATTATTCAAATTATTCGAATCTCAAATCTAAAAATGACATCCCTCATCACCAATCAAATGTTGAAATGAGGGCTCAATCCTTTTTCAAGCTTTGAGACCGAGTACTGGCTATTATTCTGCATTTCTAAGGCTGCTTCCATCGAAGGAATGGCTACAGCAAAAGAGCTTGCTGAGAAGTTACCTAATTAAGCCTGCCCAAATCAGACACGCTAATAGATATATGATTTTTATCTTCTCTAAGATCCTACTCAAAATCAGTTTTTCCGAGTTCAAATCGGTGAATAAATTTTCTTAAAATGCGATTTCTAACATTTATTCAATTACAATCCTTTTTTTATAAAAAAATAAAGTAAAAACTTTATGTAAAGTATTTCAAAATCGCCGAGCATATCAACAGCTGAAAATACATTAGGCCCTCTTAACTCTAACTGGAATTCGATTCAAAACAGAAATAAAAAATGTCATCAATGTGTTGTCAGCCTGCCTGCCTTTTTAAGAGAAAAAAGGGGAAACGACAAACAATGTTTCTTTTACGAGGTTCAATAACCGAAGCAGATATTTATAGTTTCGTCAAAATGGCATAGAGATAAAAAGATTAATTCAAGTCAAAAACCCAGTCGTAAAAAATTTCCCAAACTCAATTTATCAAGCATGAGTCACAGATGGATCGCGCCGTCAAGGCGCGGTCTATCTGTGGCCTATGCTCGATAAAATAAAATTTTGTGTTTGGAAAGGTTCAAAGCATACAACACCAATCATACACGGTGGTTTCCAAGGTAGATAACCTTACAATGGCCCAAGCGTGATGCTTTCAAACTTATTTTCATGCGGGGATCGATTGCACTTACTTGCGCATTTTGTCAAATCATCACCGATTTATATCTGACTTACAAATCCAAGTGTGGCCTATACATGATGGCTGTCGTGTGAATGCGCGTCATAAGGGTTCATATTTGTTACTTTTAAAATTCATTTCATAAAAATTGTCTTCTTTTCAACGTTTTAGTAAATCATCCATGATTTATGTTCGAATTATCTACGAAATGGACATGTATTATAATTTTATATTCAGAAAATGTTATTATATCCATTTTATCTATGGTTTACGTATGATTTGTTTAAATCCATGCTAACCAAAGGTGTCAAAATAGAGGTTAGTAAACAGAATATTAAACCTATCTCATTTAGTGAAGGAAAAAATATTTATTTCAATTGGAAGTGCGCTTAACTTGGTTTAGGTCTGGGTTATCTTTGAAGTATCCTAGAAGTTAAGATATTATGAAAATATTCATTTTTAAAAAGAGTTATTGAAAATTGAAGTGCTTCATTGTTTATCCTCGGGTGGTGCTAGATTCAAATCTGGATGCCATATAATCAAGTATGAATCACAGATGGATCGCGCCTGAAGGGCGCAATCCATCAGTGACTCATACTTAACAAAGCGTGGTCCTTTGTGACAATGCGTTTTTATTTGAACGAATTACAAAAATTAAATAAAAATGACAAAACAACAAAGAGAGGTTTAAAAATGCAGACAGAGATGGATTTTCTTTTTTGTCAAACTTTAATAGCCACACAACCGAACAACAAGAAGTCGTTTTGTGCACAATTTTATAAGGTTAGGTTAAATATTGACTCGAGGGGTTGCCATGTGATTTCTATTCCTGTAAAATTAACCTCAAATATTTCACAACGGTCTGCGTGACTACTGGAAGTAATTTAGGAATCAAAATTTGTTGGCTGTATACTGTTGATCTCAACTTTAAATAATTTGTTTTTTTTGTGGTTTGCTTTATCCCAATTCCCAATGGTTTGTAATTAAAAAGATAGTTTTACCACTCACTGTACCCTATTTCAATGATTTATTTCTGTTTGCACATGTTTCGACCTAGAATACAGTTGCTACCAGACCTAAATTGAGTAATGACTGCTATCTAATAGAACTTGGTCATTCGAATCGAATTCCGAATCCATTCGAATTATCATATTTTAACGACAAAATGCAATCATAATATTTTTTGCCAAATTTATTGGTGCTTCTAGAAATTTTTCAAATGCACGTTGTCTTTTACAATTTACTTAGATAGGTATGTGGGAATTTCTTGTCAAGGATTTCTTTATTTTTATTTGCTGGGGTGAATATAATGGTGAAAATGAAATATCCAATATCCATATGGAATGAGTTATTCGATCCGAATCAGATTCAGTTTTGTCCAGCCCTATTATAATATGAACGATGGGCAGAACGATGATTGATGTGCAGAAATTGTTTTTGTCGTAGACACTGTTAATCAACTCTATATTACATTATGTCCACCAACAAAGGTGAAACACTGGCAAATTTTTTTATATAGTGATTTTTCTGCAATTCAGAAGTTGTGACTTAATTTCCCTCTCGGCAATAGGCCCAAAGTGTATTACGTCATAAACTACTAATAAATGCTCAGTAATGCTCTGAAGCCATTCAAATCAAAGGGGTTTTTATCGGAGGTGACTGTTTGATAACTAATTTGTGGTGAAGAAAAAAACCTATAACAATGTTTAACGTAGACAATGTCAATAATTTGGTTCAATCCCGCAACATCGCCTCAACCATCTCTTGGAAAATATTTTTAATGGCCAACCGAATCTTTTCTATTCTGTCATTATTTCATTGACACCCTGGTTTTGCTTGGTTAAGCATGGGCCACTGATGGATTGCGTCATCGAGCGTAATGGATTGCGAAATCAATCTTTTGCTTTATGAAAACGAAACGTATTTTAGGCGATGCGTAGGTAAGTAATATTCCAAAATTGCACGTCAAATGTGAGCCAATTTATTGTATGTTGTGCGTGTTTAATGCAGAAATGACGATCTTAACTACACTGACCTGGTTTCATTACGGCATGTACAGTACTTCTGCTGTTAGTACTCTCTTTACTTGGTGCAAGGTGGTTTAAATTGTGGAGAGAGTCTAGGTAAAAGTACCGAATTTACCTAGTTTATTTTCAACGTACTTTTAACTAGCTTCGCAGATATCTGATTTACCTAGGTTAAGTTTTACTGTGTTTTCTCTTTGAAGATCTAACGAGACGATTTACTCGATAAAATAGGTAAATTTACCTAAAAATTATTAGGTATTGAAAAAAAAAATAACTGGGTACCTTGTTCAAACGAGTAGGTACTTTGAATGAAAAGATAGGTATAAATCATATCATATTCATCGTGAAAATGTTTCTGAAATAAAAAAAACGGTAATTTCAATTTTCAAATTTATTAAAAAATGTCTCAAAGGCGCAAAATGGTGACCTAGTTTTCTGGTAGATTCGTTTTACGTTACCTAGTTCAAGTAAAAACTAGGTTCCCATCACTGGATTTAACAGCACAATCATTTTAGATGGGATAGTATTTTATTTTTATTTTGCGGAAGAGAAAAGCCGAGAATAGGATTTCACTAATAATAATTAGTTATTTTATCACCCGGGTCTCCATTGCAGATGATAGGCTTAGATAAATATTTGTTTGGATTGTGTGTGTTTGGGTAAGTTGGCGCATGAGAGTGTATTAAACTTTATTTTAGTTTTGCTCCCTTTCCCGGGTTCCCCATTTTGTGTCTTTTTGCTTACGTGTGTTAAAGAGGAAACGAAATAAACTATATTTGACCGCACGGCAAACCATTTTTATGTAAAAATGATAAAACGGAGGTTTTATGCTACATAATCTAAACACAGGTTCGAATCCCGCGGGATAGGATCTTATCTACCCGGAGGTATTGCTGGGCAAAACCGAATCATTTGAAATTCGTATCTGATTCGAATAATTTTTCAGAATGGGATCGTTGATTCATAAAAATAACATATATCCCATTTTTACTATTACTAATATAGTCGCCATTACGATGATTAGGAAATATACTATTACGAATTACAAATATTAGCATAAACTCACTTGCAAGCAATGTATTTCCATTTTACGTCGAAATACAACCGATTTTGGTCGAATTCAGACTAAAATCTATTGCATTCTGTCGTTAAACATGCACCTCATTTAGCGTGTTTTTGTTCCTATGACCGATTCATAATTGATTCGAATAATTTTTACTTCGAAGCGAATTGCCCAGCTATACCCGGAGCACATTGGTTACGATTTTCTTATCGTCATAACGGGCATCGCAGGATAAAGCTAGTAAATAAACAATTTTGTTGCAGAATAAAGAAAAAGCGCGCGGAATCGAAATTTTCGATGAAGCCAATATTTTCTGATTCAAGAAGGCAGGGAATTTTTAACTTATTTCACTTTAAGTTTTTAACGTCAACTGTCTTCAAGCAAGTAATAAGGCTAGTTCGCAACCAACTCTATATCCTCTGTTCATTCAATCGCTAGTAATGGCGCCTAGTTATTTCATAAACTAGGAAAGTATTACTAGGCAACATAGTTGAATTTTCAAAACGAGGCAGTACAGACTAAAAACCAGGGAAAAAGTGTGTCACTGCCGTTAGGCATTTTTAACCAATTTAAAGGTTAAAATCATCAAATGAGTGACCCGAAAATTAACCGGACCAAGTTTACCTGGAACAAAAATGAGTTAAGCATTGCATAGGGAAGATGATTGATGTGAAATTTTTTTGGCAAAATTTCAGGCTTAAGGGTTGGAAAAAAAATTTTCTCCAAGTTTATTTAGTACTGTGTCCTTCTATTTATAGAATGATATAATGACCCAGGCGTTTTTGGTACATTATTTCGCCACTATTTTTCAAAAAACAACCCATGCAGAGTGGACTAAGCCAACTTGGAGCATATTGATAATGTGTGCAGAGCGAAATAAAAAGTAGCCCTGTGAAACTAAAATGTGGAAAATAGATTTATAACTCCATAGATCGATGTTTGCCATCTTCATAAAAGCATTAAAAGTTTTCTTGTTTCAGGTTTATGATGTGTATGGCTTGAAAGGAGAAGTTGTCTTTCATAAATATATTATGGCGGACTATTATAATAGAAATCACGATATCATTATTATTATTCCCTTGTGATAAAAATACTACAACTGCATATGACATATTTTATAATGTATATGAGCAATATAATCTTTATTATATATTTTGGGATATAATAGTTGCGTCTGTAGTTCAAGAAGCATTTTTATAGGGATCTGAAGATCTTAATCTGACCTCCATTTGTAGTATATTTCTTCGCAATATTCCATGTTGTATACATGACTGGATTTTGTACATCATTGACTTTTTCTGCTTGTTTTTTTACTTAACATTTATTTTCACACCACCTTTCTAGTGTTCATAACCATCTAGCCTAGTTTAAATTAAAGACTCAAATTGAACTGTTTTTTTATGGGGTAATCTTGTGCTCAAAGTGTTGCTCACACTTCTTTTTTATTTTAAGCAATTTATCATGAGTAATAAATCTATTCATGGAAAATCAAGATTACCTGTAATAATGAATTTGAGTAATCCAGACTGCCTCACTGACAGTGATGTGTCCAATGAAACTCCATTTAATCAAGAGGACTTGAAGAGAAAGCAACCAATGTTTGTATGGGATATCAATCGAAAGTGTCAGTACAAAGCTCGAATTTTGAAAACTATAATGAACAAAGCAAAAGTTCACTATGTTGGCTACAACAAAAGACATGATGAATGGGTGAATATAAGTAGAATTTCAGCAATGCTTGGCAACAAAAATACATTAGTTAGTATTCCAGAAGATGCATCATCAGATGAAGAAGTACCATTGGTTAATTGCACTTGGAAACCAAGAGCCAGGCTGAGCCAGGCAGCCTTTCAGAACCTGTTCTATCCGAAAACAACATTGGGGGAGGTCAGGGAGATGAGAATTGTATCCAAGTGCAAAAAGAAGCCGATGTTGCAAGTTCTGTGCATGTTAACATTGAAACAATAGATAGTGAAGTTGTACAGTGTTTTGTGGAAGGTGGTGACGAAATATCACCAAGTAGAATGATAGTTTGCAATCATGAAGTTGAGTCTGTTGAAGGAATAGAAAGTCAAAACAAAAAGGAGAATGAAGTGCAGAAAAGAGAGGTTTCACATGGCATTCAAGAATGTTCTTTAAGTACAGGTATGACTGTGTTTGATTTTTTAAGAGGCTTCATTTTTTAGTAAGCTTTGTCCCATATGCTTGAAAAGTAATACATTCAGTCATCAACATGAATTCTGTTCGCAGGCAAAGAAAAATTTCATGATCTCTTCAATGTGTATGATGAAAATGGGAATTTTCTAGGTAATGATTATTCTGCATTGACTTTCTCGGTTTAACATGATAAATCAGAATAATTACACAGATATTATTCTATCAGGTCAGGCTCAAATGACATCCCAGACTCTATGTCATGGCGTTCAAACGAATGAAGGAGATGTGAGGATATTAATCACCAGTTTGTCAGATTGTAGTGAAATATTACCAGATGAGTTTCTTCCACGAGCAATCATTATTTGGAAGAGATTGTTACTAAAAAAAAGGTAAAGATAAGGTTGATGATCTAAATATTGGAATTTGTATTAAACTTTATTTATATTTCTAGAGAAAAAACGAGGCGGGGGAAGTGAATCATTCCAAGCCAAGCGTAAAAGACTCAGAAATGCTGGACAGCCTTATCAAACTAAAACAAGAGGGGGAATAAAAATAATGCCTGGAAAGAAATTTGTTGGTAAAAACAATTTAACGAGTCTTTTGTTAGACTGGAATTTTTTATTGTAGATTTACTGAATGTTATTGTTTAGATTTCAAATGTGGATGCAGATACAAAAATTGCAACAAGCTTTCAACAATAAAACGAGAAGAAATTTTTGAAAAGTTCTGGGCACTAGAGAGTTATGACAGTCAAAACTATAACATGTTGCAATGGATAAAAGAAAAGCCACCGAAGACGCGCAAAGTTCGTTTGGAAAGTGATACATCTATCTGTCGTCCAAAAAATGCCACACGAGTTTATACTTTGAATGGTGTTGATGTTTGCAAGGAAGTCTTTGAGAAAACCCTGGGACTGAACTCTGGTAGAATAACAAGACTTCTACAAAAAAGAACCGAACACAACATAACACCAACTGATGGCAGAGGAAGGCACAACTCTCATCCAAAAGTGAGTGAGGAGGTGAAGGGAAGTTTGGATTTTCTTGTTAAGCGTATACCCAAATACAAATCACATTACACTTTTAAAGAAGATGAGAAATATTTGGCACCTGGTCTGAGAAAGGTTGACATTTACAATTTATGGGAGAACGAATGTTCGAAACAATTTTTGGGACAAATTCCAAGTTATGAATGGTTTTTGGGGTATTGGAAGGAAAATTTCAACTTGAAAGTACACCGCCCATCCACGGATTGCTGCTCTACATGTGATCAACTGAACTCCAACGGAAGTCATGACGAATTGAAACAGCATCATTTAGAAGCAGCAGAAGCTCGAAAAACATTTTCAGAAGACTCCAAAGATCCACATACAATAACATTTGATATGCAAAAAACACAACCACTCCCACATTTAAACACTAATAAAGCATTCTATTTACGACAGCTATGGCTATACAACTTGGGTATACACCATACCTACCAAAAACAGGGGTACATGTATTGTTGGATCGAGGGAACAGCAAAACGAGGCAGCAATGAAGTAGGAAGCTGTTTGAAGAAATTTATCAATGATGAATGTAAGGATTGGGAAAATCTCATTCTATGGTCTGACTGCTGTGGAGGACAGAACCGAAATGTAAACATAACATCATTTTTAATATCCCTTGTAAATGACACATCATTCAAGTTTCAAAAGATCGTACACAGATTCATGTGGAGTGGGCATTCTTACTTGCCCAATGACAGTGATTTTAGTTTTATTGAGAAAAAGAAAAATGCTGCATTATCAGTTTCTTCTGCAAATGAATATATTTATCTCATAAAGTCAGCAAGAAAAACCAGACCGTTCAAGGTGCACCAAATGCTTCCAGAAGACTTCAATGATATATCTCAGCTTTCATCTAATTATTTAAAAGCGAAAATGACAACAGACAAGGAACCAATAAAAATTTCCAAGATGCACGAAATGCTTTACGAGAGAGGATTATTTGGATACAAGTTTAGAAATTCATATTTTGACACTGTGGTGAAAACTGTAGATATGCAAAAAAGATTACGCTCATCAGGATATACAATAGCAAACATTCCTCCTTTATATCCAGAAGGTGTTGCTATCAGTCAAAAAAAATATATTGATCTGATGGAATTATTGAAGTTTGTACCTCCTATTTATCATGATTTCTACAAGTCGTTAAGACATGATGGGCAAGAGGAAGAAACTTTGATGTATCCAGATTCTGATAATGAGGCTGTGTGAATGCTACTCCATGTGATTTTAAATGGCTGGCAGTTGGCCACCTCAGAAAAACTTTTGTCTTTAAAGATATAGTGGAAATTTCGTTCATTTTTCATTTCGTAATTTTCGTTTCATTGCCACTGTTTTTGTAACTTTTTTGAAAAAATAAAATTCGAAAAATTAGCTTTTCTTGGCGGACTTTTTCTAAATATTTTTATTTGGTGAATCTGCGTCATAGTTGTTCTTGAATTAATTGATAGGCATTAAACAACTATAAATGAACATGCCATATCTCCATATAATATAAAGCATTACTCAATGTCGTAACTATCATTTTGGTAATCAGTAGTTGTATATAAATCAGGTTTTCAGGCTGTGAAAAATATGTTACTAATGCATCTTTATCATCTATTAATTTGTTATCACTTATTGCATCTTCAAGTGTTGAATTTTGGTGTAAAAAATTTTTTCTGTTTTTTTTTTTTGTTCACTTTTTTTCAACTTGGTCCACTTAAATATTTTTTGAAAATTGAAATTTTGCGCTCCTAGTTTTCGTAGATCTGTCAACTACCTCGTGAAATAGCGGACCAAGTATAACTTTCACGAATAAAAAAAAAAGTAGGGGGCCTCGATCCCCCAAAATTTTTGGAAAAATTTCTATTGTTATGAGCATCATTTTTGATGAAAAAGTTTTAATATTAACTGCAATCTTCATATGGAAATAAATCCCGAACTTTAAACGCGTTTTTCTCAAAATCAACTTTTTTGACTTGGTCCGGTTCATGTTTAGGTCACTCAAATAGTCTATTTCAAAAACCTTTTTTTATTGGGAATACGATTTACCTAGTCGTAATATAGTTAAATTTACTTATTTCACCTAGTCAATTTACTAGGTTGAAAATCGTACAGAAACCTCTGGTAAAAATTAACCAGGTAAGTTATATATTCTTGAAACTAGCTAATGGTACATTGAATATAAACTCGGTAAACTGGGTACCTCTATCTAGAATTGCCAGCGCTATTTGGAATACGGTTCGAGCTGCGCATCTCTAGCGCCTTAACGCGGGTTCAAACGCTAAGAAGTCCGTGGGACGCTGGTGGTGGGCGGTTCACGTAGGCGCTGCTCACATCTCCCTCCGCCAGCAATGTCCATGTATAGAAAAAATGTTCAGCCAAATTCGATTCGGAACTGGCGAGGCAGGCCACCGTCGTATTCTCTGCTCTCCTCTCCCACAGGATAAAAACGAGATGTTGCTTGTACATATTGCTACTAATTGCTTTGATTTAATGCAAAAGCCAGCACAAGATAATAATTATAGAAACAATAAATTTGCAGTATATCGGAAAATTTAATCATGAAGTCGATCGAACATGAACCACAGATAAATCACCCCGCATAGGGTGATTTATCTGCGGTTCATGTTTGATAAATTAGTAATTTGAATATGATATTGAATATTGAAATCGAAAACTTATAATGGGTTTAATTTGAACAAAGAAAGTACAATTTATTGGGAATTAATTCCATTTTTTCCCGAAAAAACTTCAAAATTTACTTCTCTCAAGTTAAAGTACATGATATTCAAGGAAACGATGATTCACATCCTATACATTCGCACAGGCGAAATTGAATATTTTTCTGATATGGCGATATTCATTTTAACATTTACGGACTTAATTATTTGGTCTTAAAAAAAGCACAGAAATAAAGCTGTTTACTTTAGTCTACAGTTTGAGCAATTTATCAAGCCGCTTTCACGTCAGTTTGCTGTTTGCTAAAAGCTATAAAAAGCGCCCATTTTACTTATTTTTCGGATAAATTTTGAAATACAATAACCAAATTTGAAAAAATAGTTGCTGTAGGATGCTGTATCACAAATCCACAAATATGCAAAATACAAAGTAATCGCTTAATCCCATTTCCAAGTTGTACTTTCAAAAACTTGCTCCTAAGTTATTTTTGATGACAATACTAAAAAAAAAGAATTTCATTCCTAACAACAATTCCAGCAAGTAAAAAAACGGTACGAAGGAGTCGCAGACGTATTGTTCCTTCAAGCGACAGTCGATCCGTTTCTGACACAGAAAAATATGTTGTAATTATGCACTAAACATCAAAAAAATTATTTATGGCCCCAAAAGGCATATCAATTGTACTATGTCTGAAAGACAAAAAAAAATATTACGCATTAACGCACAAAAATGGATTAAATGACGATAATCGATGATCGATATTAAAAACTATTCTACAAAAAATATGATTTCTAATAAAAACCAAGAGAGAAAACGACTTAGTTGAAAGGCTGCTCGCTGCGAAGCGAAACATATCACCAAGAATGCAAAACACTAAAAAAAACACAATGAAAAGGCAAATGGATAAAATAAATCCGACAAAAATGGCGTTTTTGGTATGCTTTGGCCCAAAAAGGGACAGGCTTGCAAAAATCCATAAACTTAAAAGTGTACAGAATATAAGCCTGGCCTTGCGTTATGTAAATAAAGCAAAGTTCTGGTGTCATTTTTCAAGATGAATATGTAATCAGGGTTGTCAAGAAGTTCAGTTTAAACGATATTCAAAATACGCTACATAAATAGAATGTTTCAACATTTTCGATAATATTTTGCCCCATTGCAGTAAAATCATGATTTATGTCAAATTTTACAACGTAAAATTTGGCATATATCATGATTTCACTGCAAAATTAACCAAAACACGAAATTACTTTTAATTAGAAATATGGAAAACCTGGATATTCGGATTAAGGACATCCCTTCGCTACATATAACAATCAGTTCATCAACGTGATTTTAGGGGTAATTCTCAGATATCTTTATTTTTTTATTCAACTTTGGTGATTTTGTGTCATATCTTTAAGAAAATATATGATTATTTAACAAACTGCCAATTTTTTTCCCTTGTATTGGTGAAAAATATCAAAATACACATAAAATGACAACACGTTGATTGGAATTTAATATATTTATTATTCTCTCAAACTAAGTTTTCGCGACAGCAAAGTCGCTTTTCTCCTCTCTCGCTAATTCTCGATAACTTTCTCCTCGTGAACAACAACTTTGGTTATGCTGATGTCGGGGTTGTCTTCTTGAGTGTCTTTGATGGCTCGGGCCATGGCCTTCAAATATAAATACACGATTTTCTTATTAAAAATGTATGGTCACAGACGATAGTCTGAGTTTAACCCATTGGCATTGCGAGTTAAAGATCCCAGGCTTGAGTCCGTTTAAGTTTGCTTTCCAGATCCATGTAACAGCTTGGGTAAGCTCTGTTAAATCAGAGTCTCGTGGCTTTTCAAAACCCCCCCCCCCCCCCGCTATTTGTCTGTAATGCACATCTATTCAAGAACAATCGACCTATTCACCTGTAAGTCTGTTGGAGTAGTGCCTTGATCAAGGCGATCCACTAACTGAAGGGTTGCAATTGATAAAGCAGTTTTGAAGTCGTTTTAATATGGTAGCGCCATCTTTGTAATACCAATCGAAATCTATTTCAATCTTTCTACATTCACTATATTTGTGCTTAATATACTTAATCACTCATTTTGTATTACGAATCATTTGCTTCATTAGTTCATAATTTTCCTTTTATTGATTAGTCAATTTCAGAATCAAATCGAATAATTTTGCAAATTTCTCAAAAATTTTGTCAAAATATGTTTTCTACTAAATCTACTGATTTTAAAAGCTCTGAGGGAATCAAATCAAATACCTTATTATTTAACAAATCACGAATCGAATCGTTTGAACACTGAACAGCCCTATCATGGATCTAGCAATCATCTCCGAAGAATACTAAGTACTTGAGTACTAAGACTGCATGTACCAATACGAATCAACAGTTACAATGTGCAAGACAAATCATGTTGGCTTTTTTGATTGGGAAAGAACTATCAATCTCAAAACCCCAAATTTTATCATATTACCTCATGTAAATCGGCATCTCCATCGGCAGTGAGTACAATACTCTTCTCAACTCTCGTCTCACTCACACTTCCCACTACAGTCTGAAAATGAATAATGCAACCAATGATTTAATAGATGTAAAAACTGCGTAGATTAAGAAACTTTCAACCCAAATTCTATTACGACAACTGTACAAAAGATCTCATGCTTCATAGCGTGACAAAATCTTCTGATTTCGGTGTCGTTCACTGCAAAAATATTACTTTTTAATTTACAGAGACACTAGAAACATTACCATGGTTATCATTTTTGTTTTTCATGCCCTCTGAAACGACAAAATAATTTTCCACGCTCCTGGCACACATTTTTTAAAACTAGATTTCCTTTATTTATTGAACAGGAGCAAGTGGTATCTGAAAATAACTCTAGCTCGCGATAACTCTCGATAATACTCTATTTTCTCCTGAAAAAAACCTTATTTTCAGTGCCTGAATAGTGTAGTAGCCAATATTCTGCAAGTCTAATGCATGACAAAATACTTGGCAACATTTTGAGTGAATATTTCATCCGATTATTGACATTTTCTGCAATTGTATGAATGGATTAATTACTTAATTACGAAAATTCACCAAACTTACCTTTGTGATATGAGTGGTAGTAACAGATGACATCGTTTCAGAAGTTATAGTTTGGCTGCTCAGTAGTTGGACATCGTTTCCCGTTTCTATGACATCAGGTTGATGAAGATTTGATTCATAAGTGATCGTCTTCGTTTCAGTGTGAACTAGGGGTGGCTGAACATGAATATGAAAAAATAAGGGATAAGATGAGTGGAAAATTACAAAATTCTTTATCTACAAACGTCTTGAACTTTTCAATATGAATTAGTCACAAAAACGCAGTGGAAGACAAATTGGGAAACTTGAAAACTAAAATTGATACGCTGATGATTTGCACCGCACCACCAAGGCGCGATTGATGCGATTCAAAGATTGACAGAATAAAAATTCAAGCTTCAAGCAACGCATCTCTGATCATCATGACGCATATTCGAATCCTTCTGCTGGACGCTACGCCGGTGCACGGTGGTTCACGCAAGCGTTGCTTAGGGCTTCCTCCACCAACCAGGTCCATGCACAGGAAAAATGAGAAATACAATAATCCAAAAAAAACCTTCATCTCGATACGGGAAGGGTATCTGCGCGAGAGGTCGTGGTTCCCCATACGATTAAGCTGTATTCTCGGCTTCCATCTCCCGCAGGATAAAAATCCTATCCTATCCTATATATAAATGAAGACAGTTATTACAAAAATCGAGATTTATTAGTGCGATATAACCATAGAAAGATCATCTTTGGTCACTTTAATTTCATTCTGCGTCAACAGATGAAAAAGTGTTGGTAGAGGCTTCAGAATTGCCGAAACCAAAACATTTAAGGTTACTAAATGGAATAAACGTGATGATATGGTTATTTGAGTGAAATATTTAATCACACATACCTCAGTCGTAACTTCTGGTTTTTCAGCTTCAGTTGGTTCTACATAAACTACTTCAGTTTCGACGATGGGAGGCTGCAACATAAAAAATATTTATATTCGCATTGCAAAAAGTACATAAATGTTACGAGTAAGTAAAAGGATGAACCAACCCACAAAATATTAATACAATAATTTGATCAAAAACTGCATAGCGGTATTGATGGTTTCCAACATGTATGCGCTGCCAGTCCAGACTGAAATTTTCATATATCCTGATGCACTCTCTCTTTTTTATGTGCAATCCCTCGTAATATTAACCTTTGTATTGAAATTCATTGTGAACAAGGCCGGAAGCAGTGCATAAAAGGAACCAACTAACGTCCACTTAATAGCGAAGAGCTACTGAAAGATGCAACACACTCGAAACTGAAAACCTCGCAAATGGAACTGGACCACCATGGTAAAGTACAGTGAGAAGTATCTGCCCTGGGGGATGGTAAACCCACCTACAACCTCTTATGATGTTAATGGCAATATTGAAATCCGATGCAAATTTAGAATAATTCAGGAATAATGAACTATTTTGAATCCCTACATAAATATAGGTGGTTCTATCTCACCTTTTTGAATCCATTTGTAACTGGAGGGGGTGTTTCCTCAACCACTGGATCTTGCTCAGGCTCAGAATCACTCGAACTCGAGCTACTGCTCGATGATGATGAGGATGACGAGGATGCAGACGATGAGTTGGACTTTGATTGAGGATTCTCAGTAACTGTTATATTATTGTCTTCATCTGCCACAAGAGCAACTTTGCGGACTTCGTTGTCTTCTCGTGGTATTACTACGTCCTATTGAATGAAGATTTTTTATTTGAAAAATAGGTTGCATCAAACAAGCATGTAGTATCTTCAGCATATTTCATAAGCCACTATTGGGAAATCTTGGGCAAATGTCAATCCAAACTGAAGAATATAAAAAACAGTGTATCAACCAGCGGTACTCAACAAAATATATAAGATTAATATTTTGATGTCGTTACCAAAGTCCGAGCGCTGTATGTACGAGTTTCAGAATAGTCTGATATCGCAAGTAGGGGTGGGCAATTTAATTCAGTAAATTGAATCAATTTGAAGAACAAATTATTTGAATCATTCATAAATATTTCGCTGTAAAAAAAATGCCAAGGTGAAGTGAAAATTTAATTTTTTAACAGCAAAATACGAACAATTTCGGTCAAATTTGATCAAAATCAATAGCATTTTCTCGTCAACATATAAAAATTTCAGCTCCTATTCGTAATAGGTGACTAGGAGCTTCTAGAAGATGGAAGAAAAATTTTGGTGGCTAGTTTTACCATCACCCAGGGCATGTGCTGCTCAATACTACTAATTTCAATAAAAAAGTTTCTAATAAAAAGACAATCAAGTAGCCTGATATAATTCAATTTAGTCTTTGGTCTAAAGATTTCATTGAAAATGAAATTGCTAAGACGTACTCGTAAACAAACACATGTCAGACATACCTCAACTCTCACAGATTTGGTCTCGACTGTTGTGATGACATTTTGAGATACGACTGTTGTTTGTGAGTGAGTAACTTCCTCATGATTGTTATTGTTGTTTTCATTGTTTTCTTCTTCTTCTACTTCAACGGGTGCAGGTTCAACTTTTTCATCCACCTTTTTGTGAAAAAGATTATAACGAAGATTATTCGCTCTCAAATCAAAACATTATTTTTGTTAAGTATGTGCCACAGATAGACCGCGTCTATTCGACACGATCCATCAGTGGCACATACTTAAACAAAAGATGATTTTATAAAAACTTTTTTAATTGAGTAGGTTGAAAGCAGCATCCAAAAAAAGCCATTGATGTCCATCTATATAGCAAAGAGTTACATGAAAATTTAAAACCAGCAACTGAACCAATATATTAGAGTGCATGAGTGGTATCTCCACTTGGTGTGACAATGAATTATTCATTTTAGTTGCCTTTACGACTTGCAGGAGACCCGACAGATGAGGCAGCTTTAGGTTTATGACAGGCAATTATAGGACTAAATGGCTCTATTGCAGTATTTGAAATTTTTTTTTTAGAAGACAGTTTTTTTTTAATACCACAACTATTTACAACATGATGTTCTCACCTCTTGAAGGAGTTCCTCGCTCTCACTCTCGGAACTTGAGGATGACTCGGAGCTTGATGAGGATGATTCTTTTTCAATAGGTTGTTCTATGGGGATATCTTCTACTTGTGGTTCTTCTTCTTTCTTCTCAACTTGAACTGGTGCTTCTTCCTCTTTCTCAACTTCAACTGGAGCAACTTCCTCGACATGAGGGTTTTGGATGACGGTTTCAGTAATCTTAGAGAGCAATTAAAATTATTAAAAATAGGCGATGGATATGCCCCAATCCAACTAATTTAGTTTGAAATTGATTTTGTTACTAAAATGACCTAAATAGACAAAACGATGATAATTATCACAAAATATTATGCCACAGACAAGAGGTTTTCAACTGGGAGGCAAGTTCTTCTATTGAAAAAATATGCAAGGAGCGAGCAAATGATCTTGTTCTCAAGTAAAAGTGCAGATGAGATATGAAATATGAGGATAAGCATCAGGAATTTTGAAAAATTCAAGAACCCTACCACAGAAACATCAATATACTGGGCTAATTAGATTTCACTCCTAAATTTATCACCAGCCCCACTATCACTATGGGGCTTTTTTACAGCCACTTCTTTGAATGTATCACCCAGAACAAGTCTGATGAAATCGAATGTCTTTCGATTACAAAATATAATCAAATAATCTTTTATATTGGATGTTCAAATTAAATTTCTATAAAGATAAGCAAGTAAACACATCTGCAGAAAATTGTTAATCTTGACCGTTCTTAGTAAACATATTCTTACATATTCAGTGTGAACAACAGTAGTGGTTATAGAATCTTGTTTAGGAACCTCTTCCTCCACCTGCTGCCCATCAACTTCTTCTTGGCGCTCTTCCGCTTCCACTTTTTTGTCCTCATTTTGATTCTCTTCCTCAGCATCGGATTCAGATGAGCTAGAACTCGAGCTCTCATGATCAGCAGTTTTACGCTCGACTTCAGGTACAAAATCTGGCAAGGAAACCGGCTAAAAACAAGACGATTTTTTTATAAATTTTTTCTGAGTGAGTATGTATAGAACTCGCAACATGAGTGAAAATAATGACCTAGAAAATCCAAAGAGACAGTCTATGCATAAAGTCTTTCTTCAGAACAATCATTGAAGCGAAAAACATCATTGTTATCAATCCAGCGAAGCGTGAAATCATTTATTTTTCAAACTGATTATTACAATAAGAAATGTCTATTTTAATCAGTTCACAAAAATTCTACTCTAATAAGATCACGATAATAGAAATTTATGATCATTGTTATCACTAGGTACTTTTTGTTGTACATAAACACCACAATACACAAGAAGATGTTAATACCAATGCATTGCATTGCGTTCATTATAGTCCAATGCCTACGCAGTGCAAACTTACGTACAGACTAAAAAACGGACTAATCTTCGTTAGCTTGCATATCAAAACATCCAAAGCAAAACAAAGTTTTGCATGCGCAGCGTTGCAGTAAGGAACAGCGCAAGATTGAGATAAAACGAACCTCTAAAACGTGATCCATATAAACATGTATTGTGGCCTGGGGTCTATGGTTAGAATCGTCACAATATTTGTAATTTCTGCTCCTAAAGTATATTATACTTTTGGCAGAAATCACGAATAACAGTAAGAATCCCTCCATACCTTTATCTCGTCTTTTTCGGTTTCTTCCTCGCTGGATGACGAAGAAGATTCTTTATCATCCTCCTCCTTTTCAGCTTCTTTTTCATCCTCTTCTTTCTTCTGTATACTTTCCTGAACAACCTCAGTTGTCACGGTTGTGACTACGTGCGTCGTTACTTGTTGTTGTTGTTGTTGATTGGTGATTTCACTTGTTGTCGTTGTTGTAATTTCTTCATCCTCACTGCGTAGTCTTTCTGAAGGCTTAGAATCCTGTACGCAAAGATACCAATGTAAAAATATGGCGAGTTCAACTAATAATATAAAATAATTTGGTTATATTTCTTAAAATTTAAAATAAAGCTATTATGTACCACATATATAAACATTTTATAATAGTAGACCAGGTATTGAAAAAGGGGGACTTTTTTCTATACTCAAGCTTTGCAAAGAAGCACAATTTAGTCGCCATCCAAAATACCCACAAGACATAGACCTAGGTTCTCAGTTCCTCCAGACCTCCATAGAAATGAGTACCACCACAAGACAACTCAAAAACAAAAATGCAGTGGTATTGTTCGTTTCGAGATTGTGACATCAGTAATGATGCACAAAATGCTACACATAGAAGTGTTGATCGTATAGAGTAATGGTTGGTTTATGACAAAGAGTGTTGTGTTGAAGTATATCTAACAATCTTTTCGTTATAGAACACCCTCCAAGGCTTTGTAACTAATATTTCATATTAATGTGAAATAATATATATTTCGGTCTAATCAACTTAAGTACAATTAAACTGGCATCGACAAAAAATCCTAATCCCAATTCGTCTATACCGAGATTGTCTTAATCTCAATATTCAATTGTTCTACAATCATGACTACTATTTTTTCCTTGTTTTTTTCAAAGACTATTTCTACAAAAAATCATGAAGTGATGTGCAGAGATCATGATTATTTTGTAAAATGTTAAATAATATCAAAAAGCAGCAATAGTACTTTAATATGTGTGAAATTCCTCTCTTAATTCTGTAAACTGAATTTAATTTCAAATAAAGTGTGAATCAAAATCTCATAACATCCCAGGGCTATACACGTTATAAAATAAAATACCTTATCTTTAGCTGGTGAAGCTTGCAACCTCACATCCCAATCAGATGAACGATTGCTACCAGGGGCTGGTTCTTGAAGAAATTTACCTGAAAGGAGGACTCAAATCAAAAACGTATTATTTCTTGAAGAAAATACGTATAGTCACCGACAGTGGGAATCTGGCAGGCATTTTCGCTTTAACAAAAAAAAAATCATATTAATTAAAAAGCTTGTGTACCAGAATTCTAATGAAAATATCATCTTGATAAATTCATTAGAATTCGTGGTTGGAAAGGTTTCAATTCGATTGGCAAATGCATAAGCTAGAGAGCTTCGGATATTCAAATATATGGTGTATACGCCCTGTTTTAATTGACAAACAAAATGACTGATTTTTGTTGTTTAGAACAGAATTTCAATTAAAACCCATTTTCTATGCATACCAGTATCTAAAACCAACGTACATAATATATTTCGGCACACCTAACACCTGAAAAGGTTGTTTCGTTTATACTCCAAACAAATAAAATAAATTTTTGAGAATTTGAAGAGCAATAAAAATTCGACTTAAAACAGTATTAAAACAGAAAGCATTGCAAGATAAATAGGGGTCTGTAAATGTTAAAACCATACGAATGTCTTTTTGTTGAAAAATATGGATGGACCAACAGAAAAGTCATTTTGGTAACAAGCGTGTGCCAAAGATGGTCCTTCGCCATGTTCCACTTTGCAAAATGTCTTTTAAATTGGCCTTATTTACTCTTGAGTGCCATTTACAAACAAAAATCAATTTGGCATTGGCCTATAATTCACATAAATTTGAGAATCCCATTACTCCCCAATGGCCTACCAATTAGCATTATTAAAATCCAATAGGTTTATAGGGGTTTATCATTGTGAATCATATTTTAACAAGAATCAATGTTATATTCAAACATTTTTTGTGAGTGAAAACCATTATTGATCGCCAATTATAATATCAATTTTTGTGAACGCCTTCAAATCTTCAGCATTTTGTTTTTCTTTTGAACCGCATTAATAACACGAATGAATATATTCCTAATTCGCCAGCTCTGTGATTTTATCACAATCAGACAACAAAAACCAGGTATCTGAATTTTCTGTGTCGCCATTGAATAGACTCACCAAAAGGGTGTGGCCCATTTGTCTATGAACATGTCATAAAAATTGTACGGCAAATGCTTACATTTAAAAGGAGAGTATATATATAGTAGAGTTTTACACAAAAATCAGTCAACCATCTACAAGAGTACATATACAAAGTGCAAATTTTAATGTTAATCAAGCATGATTTGACACACAGACACAGCAAAGCACAAGCAAATAGTAAACGCCACGTCATATTAAGTTAATTTTTAAGAATACCGGTACATTAGGATATAAAGGCACACTGGGTATTTTTGAACAAATTTTTAATGGCAAAATTTAGCATTCTGCTCAGCTTGACATTCCATTTCTGCGGGACATTCTATCTATATTACACCATGCCAGAACTTAGGATGTGAATGCAACTATTTAAATTCAACAAAACCTAAATTGGTATATAACAAAATAAAAAAGAACCTTGTTGGCCCAATGTAAAGTAATGAAAATGTGCCGATAAGGCAAGATCTGACACTCTGCGCCTGGCGATGAGGTCATAGTATTATTCCTACGTAAATTCTATCCAACATACCCCAGTCATAAAAAATTTTGTCTATATATCTTTTGTCAAGCATGAGCTACTGATGGATCGCGCCTTCAGTCATAAAAAATTTTGTCTATATATCTTTTGTCAAGCATGAGCTACTGATGGATCGCGCCCTTCAAGGCGCGCTCCATCTGTGGCTCATGCTTGACAAAATAAAATTTTCTGATCAGCGACATAATGCAAGCATAGCAATAAACATTGGATTATGTGAATAAAGCAAACGCCAGATAATATTACATGCAGTGCTAGTCAGAAAAAAAAGAGGATCAAACACGTTTTGTTAAGCATGAATCACAGATGGAACATGCCATTAAGGCAAGGTCCATTTGCGGTATATGCTTGACAAAATAAAATTTTTGACCAGAACGCACAATAAGCAAAAAGCCTTGGCATAAAAAGCCCCGGATAAACTATGACAATGAGGCGCAGTTAATTTCTAACTCATATTTTACAAAATCAAATTTTTGGACTTAGTACTACATATCATAATACTAGGATAAGGTAGCATAATTTTCCACCTTAGCCCATGTACGGAGAACATTGCTGAGTTTTTTTGCCAGAATTCGTTAATAATACAATGGCTATTGACCAATGAATAGCGATGGGCAGTTTAGAATACTTTACAAATCCAGAACTAATCCGCGTGATGTTAAAATCGAATCCAGAATATCGAACCTATTCCTAAATACCATCATTTGGCAATTAATCTTGCGCAAACAAACGTGTTCTCGAGTGTGTGCTGCCTACATGCGTTCAACAAATGTAAATTAGCAGTCGAATCAGACTACCCAATTCAATTGAAACTCAGATTAGGTATTTCTGTTCTGCGCTAAGTTTATTAAGTTTTTCTGAATTTATTGGCCCTTTGGCAGTAAATCATCATTTTTTTTTAAATTAGGAATATTTCATTTAGTTGACACTTTCAAAAACATTTATTTTTGAGTCAAATCCTTCCCAATCTGATTCTACAAGAATTTAAGAAAATTTTAGAGAATAAAATTTCATCATATTGAAAGCAATTTAAGCTCAAAACGCTCAACGTATCATGCTGAAATCATAAAAATGAGTTTTGAATCATCTGAACCGAGTCAAATTTTGAATCCAGAAGTGGCATCCCTAAACAGGATTTTTCAAAATGCATCTTTTTGGTAGAATTGAAGGTTAAAATGAAATACCGTATTTACTTGATTGTAAGCCGCATGTGATATTGTTAAAAATTTAATGTAAGCCGTATATACCGGTACTGTGCCGGTGCTTATATGGGTTTATGACTGATAAAGCTGACCGTTAAAGTTTAGTTGAAAGTTTAGAGTATCGGCATCGCAAAGAAAAAATGTAAGTCGCCTTTGAATGTAAGCCCCGCCTGAATTTAAGCCGCAAACATGATGGAAAAAAAAAACTTTATAAGCCGCAGCTTGCAATCTAGTAAATATGGTAAATATTTAGATATTCTGATACGGAATCCAGAGTGCATTGGAATAAAAACATCTCTTCTATAAGCCCATAATTACCATTAGATATCAATCCCACTTAGCACCACCTCTGACTTGTGCAACTGACTTTATTCTTTATTAATCCTCTGTTTCATTTACACAATTACAATGTTTCAGTGTGTTATCATGAACTTCGAATAGGTTTCAATACTCTGGATTTGATTTGAATATTTTTTTACCAATTCTGGATGGTCGAGTATTCTGAACTAAACATCCCTAGACACTATTGAGGTATTTCATGATTTATATAACATTTTTATTTTAATCTATTAATTTACTCTTCCAATTATCTTATATTAAAATCAAAGTAGTCATGACGATTCTCACACAAAGAATACCCACCAGAACAATTTAAAAAATTAAGAATTACTATAAATAGTGATGCAATTAGCCATAATAGCCTATGCCATGCAAAAACCAAGCAAGCAAGAAAGTGGTGAATTACAATTCTAGAGTAGCAAACAGCACACATACAAGCAGCAAACCACGGTGTTGGCACGACCGGCTGTCTGGAATCGACTTACCATTTTCAGTGGTCGTTTCAATCCAAATTTCGTCTTCTGTTGCATGAAAATTTAAATCAAAAGATTTTTCCAGTGGAAAGAATTCAACCAAGCATGGGCCATAGATGGAGCTTGCTTTACAGATGCGACCCATCTTTGGCCCATGCTGGAAAATCCTTTTGTCCAAGTATAAAAAATTTGCGGGACACTTCTACAAAATTATAATAGAAAGGGAGTATAAATTTTGCCTGATCACACTCGAGCCAGATATGATTCAAAAATAAGTACGATCCGTCTGTAGCCCCAGGAAAGACAAGATCTGCATTTGTTTTGCAAAAAGTCAGTAAAACGAAAAATCGATTATCAAAAATGGATATTTTGGATAATTGCAAAAATATCCAATCATTTTTCAAACTACAAGAAATAAGAACTACAAAGACAAAACGGAGAGTTTCAAACAGAGAAAAATCAATCTGAAATAAAACCGAATGGAAAAAAGGTACAAAAAATCGTTTGCTTATCATAAATATGTACTGGATTGTACCAAATGCCTCAAAACCAATAAAAAAAGGAAATCAATTTATATTATAATTCATGAGGAAAGGATACATTTGATGCGTTTTTCAATTCAGAGTTACGTGGTGTGTAAAAACATGTGTAACCGATAGAAACGAGGCAGACTAAGCCAAATTGATCGATGAATGAATCGAACCTGTCCGTGCGGATTTTCGTAATCACAGTGTTGAATTTGGTTAATCGAAATCAGTATCGACTATTTATTAAATTGAAAATCAACTAAATATATGGAACTCCAAATAGTTTTAACATCCTTACCGATCAGTCATCAGTTATTAAATTACAATTTTTGTTACTCGAAAACAGTGCTTTATTGAAAACTTGGTTCAGTTAGATATATCATCACATTTATCCAAGTTTGAGTGAACACTTTAGTGCCGTTAAACTTTTTTATTCATCAATTTCACAAAACTTTGTATTATTCATGTTACTTAATATAAGTAAAACATGCATTTTAACATGCTCGTTCGAAGTGTGACGTGTCTAGTGTGCCTACTAGAGAAGTCGTTGTCTGAATAAGTATTTTCGAATTTTGATCAAGAGGGATGAGGGTTTTTTCTGGATGAGTCGGAAACAATACTGAATAAACCAATTCGTTTTTTTTTCCAAATCAGAAAAAATTTTTGAATAATGAAGGGAAAAATCTGAAAATCTTTGCGTCTCAAAACCTTTCAACAAGACACATTTAATACCAACTAGTAATGTGTCGGTATCAGAATTCATAGGAAACTATTATCAATATTTTGAAAATACCCAATAACGATACAGAGTACTGAGACCCTTGTAGAAAACGGAAATTGTCAAAATGTATCCATTTGTATGAATTTGATTTATGAAATCTTCATGTTAAATTCATTGTTGTCCAGAATGGCTTTTGATATACGCTGACAATTGTTGATACCAAAATCATTTTTCATTAAAAATTTTAATACAAATTTTTGATATTTTAAAGTAAGTATCAGTATCGGAATCTTATCCTGTTACACAGTGAATGTATTGTCACAATCTTATTTCCATTGAAACGATAATAATAACACAATGTCTAAAATTGCAATGAGTTCATTCAAACGCGCACAACAATCCAAATTCAAATGCAATTTGCACAAATGCTCAATCCAGAAACATAGCACACTCGCAGAGAAGTAGGAATGTCCCAAGATGAATGAATAGTAATGTAACACATTCTTGAATTTAAATAGAAAGATTTGATTAACGTTATTTTCCTAATATTTATTGAATTGTGCATTGCACAACAAATTCATGATTTGTGCCAAATTTTACACCACAAAATTTGACAAAAACCCTGTTTTTGTTGCCCAATGAGGAATTATACCATACTTAAAAACGATAATTTTGCTAAATAGAAAGGCCAAAAACATTATTTTGTCGACTCAAAATAATTTGAATGCGTTCCCAAAAAATTCTTACAACATTCCTCCACGAAGCACACTACAAAACTTGACAATTTCATGATAAAAAGCGATCCAAACAGTTAAAATCTTAGTAAATTCTCTAACTTAGAATTAAATCAACATTCAACATACGTTTCATTTTGTGTACTTTTCGTTGATGCTTTCTGAGTCTATCAGTTTCCTCATCTCCGCTTGAGAGTGAGGAAGAAGAGGTACTCGAAGTACAAGACTTTCCATCTTCTGATTTCTTCTTCTCCAAAGTCAGTGAGATGCAATAAATAATTATTCACGGAAGGGTAGGCAGTTATTCCAATATCAATCCAAACAACAGTAATATTAGCAAAATATATAGAATCAATATATTTTCAATAAATTGCATTTTTAATATGGCAGAGTTTTAGACAGATTTATCTAAATTTGTTGCTAAATTAAAATAATAAGGTGGATAAAGTGCAGAACGAAGTTAAATGCTAAACGAATCTCAAATCATATTCAAAACTATCTGAAAAATGCATCCACATCAGCAATTGCAGTATAACTCATTGGGGGTTTATTTTAAGCTTAATGAATGGATAAACATTTGCCTCCTTACGAACAAACAGACTTGGTTTGGCAGGAACTTGAAGAAAATGCCCCCTTAGAGAAGAAAATTGACCATTCACTAGTTAGAAGTTCATACATAGGTGTCCTGTCCCAGATAATTGATTTATTGATGTCATCATAAGTACTACTTTTATAAATTTGCAATTTTCGATTCTCAACCCCAGCATTGGAAACAAAACACTCTTGACTCACTGACACTCCTCACCAATGCTTATCGCGGCGATACATCAATGGGCTTTAGGTATTCAACAATCGAATTCAATATTACGATTTCAAAAAATAATAAAGTCATCTAAGACATGCAATTCATTATTTCATATATTTTATATATTTTACCTGTATTTCAACAGTTTCTTCAGTGGTAGTAACCTCTTCAATAACTTCAGCTTTGGGTTTCGGAGGTTCCTATGTATAAAATAAATTAGAATTAAAAATTAATGAAAATTGCAACAATAAATTTCCGTTGCACGAATATATCTGATGGGGAAAATCGAAAAAGCAGTTAGCGGAATTGGTTAGAAGGCAATAAAATCTCCAGAGACAACTTTCTGAATAGGAGCAATAAGATATAAAATTTAAATTAAGTCGGAAAAACTATGCATTATTACGGTTTCAACAAATTTTGTAGCAAAATCATGATCTATAGCAAATTTTACAAAGTGAAATGCATTACTGCACTTTACCATGGTGGTTCAGTTCTGTATGGGACGTATCTACTGAGCGAGCTGTAGCATATCGATGGACATAAATTGGCCGGATATTCACAAGAAAAATAAACATAAATCACCTTGATTTTTTCTGTAACAATTTCTTCAGTGACAGTGACTGTTTCTGTAGTGGTAGTAGTAGTTCCATGTTCTTTCTTTGGTATCTGAAACAAGAAAAAAAAAAACAGATTGATGTAGAGAGGTAGAGGATTGTAAATTCGCGGGATTACGGGTTTCCAGAATCTGCCACAAGTCTCTCGTAAAAGTCTTACAGAGCTATGATGAAATTTTAAAACATTCATTTCAAGGATGAGAGAATGTTTCCTTGAAGTTGCTTCTGCTCATTTCCTGCGTAAGAGAATATCGATTCTTCCGAATCTACTATATTACTTCCCCCGAGTGAAAATAAAAAAATTTGGAATCTCGCAAATTCCAACAAATTTGCAAGCCTGGATGTAACTTTTACAATTTCGATTCGAATTAATGTTAATTGGAATAGATTATGCGCATTCCGAAAAAATTTGTTGTGATTCTAATAGATTCCTATTGTGTCGCTTATGTGAAGTTCTGTCATTACCAGACCTTGAAAGAAAACACTTTACTTTACCATGGTGGTTCAGTTCCATTTGGGAAGTTTATCGTTTGGGGCGAAGTTGCGGGTACTACATCTTTTAATAGCTCTTTGCCATTAAGTGGCCGATAGTTGGTTCCTTTTAGGCTCTGCTTCAGGACTGGCTCAAGGTGAATTCAATGCAATATATATATAAATATAAAAGGAATCTCACTTCAGGTGGTGATGGTCCCTCACTCATTGATGACTTAGTTTGCCTCGATTTGTCTGCAAAAATAATCATTCGTTTGATATGCTTCTTGAAATATTCCTATTCAATTTACAAGTTACTGTATAGTATTAGATAAGAAATATCATACCAAAACTTAAGACTTCAGAATCGTCAATACCAGGGGTGGACAAAATAGAAAATCTTTAGCAATTTCAATTGAATGGAATAGTTTTTGCGGATTTTATCAAATCATAGCCTCATATAATGAACGTACGAAGATGCTTTCCCTGATAGATAAATACAAATAATTTTCTGAAAATTTATAATTTTTAATTTTGTTGATAAAATAACCAAATCAAATATTTTGGACCGCGCAATACTGAAGTCAATTGAAGTCAATTTGAAGTCAATACTGCTATGAAATAGAAATTTCATGAAGTCTTTTTACTCCTCGAAAGAAAATAACTTCAAGTTTTGGACACCCAGCAAAGTTTATTTTTTGATAGTTACATTGGCAAGGTATCGCCTATCCTTGCCATTCTAGACAAAAAAAAAATAGGGACATGCTGAACCGGTGAAATGAAAACGATGTTATCGTTTTTTATTTCACCGGTTGAGCAAAATAGTCAGAAACTATTAATAACCCTGGTGGCAAATACTTGATAAATAATGATATGGTTATTCATATTATAGCGCGGGGTAAAACACCATGGTCTATTGCTTACTCATGGGCCAATTGGGCCACTGAATAATACTTATTACCAGCTGGGCGTGGCATGCAACCAGTAAGGTAGATTAAAGATATTCAAACTTGGCGCCAAGTATTTCTCTTTGACAAATCATTTATCTCAGTTAATATTCAATGTCAACCGACCTTGACCATCATCATAAATTACCATAATTGGGTACAACAATGAATTAACATGTAATTTACAAATTATCGGCGTATTGTAAGTGGAATGTGTTGCTTTTCAATACATGTTTAGCATTGAATATGATTTTAATAGTTAGAATGTATTTTTTCAACCATGGGCCATTCAAAAAATGTACCCAGGAGACGCAATTCATTTCCAGCCTAGGCTTGACAAAGTGTTGAGATAAGAAGGAATAAAGCTAGATGAGTATTATGTTATCTAGAGTTAGAAACCTGGAGAAAATGGGTGCAACCAGAAGAAAATCGACTTTAAAAACACTATTACAATTCACACTATTTATCACTCACAAGAAGAAAATGGGTACGTCACTGTTCTAGTAATAATAAATTGCTTCAAATTTACAAAATTCGCACTGATCTAGTATTGACATCGCAGGTTGAAGATCTTGGGTTCGAATCCCAGCTCGTTAATCTACATCCACCATTCAAACTAGGTTGTGATAACTTGGATAGGCTGAGCCAAATCAGAAAGATCATATCTTTTCAACAATTCTAACCCTGCCAGTTGATACAGGGCCTTTGGTCAAGGTGATCCACTCCAAAAAGTGAGTATGAAAAATACAAAATCGCAGCTTTCAAGGAGAAATTGATATCGCCTTCCTAAATACAGGAGTTTATTACCGCTAGGGCTTCCAACATATGATCGTCTACTTGCTGTTCTCTGTATTTTCGAAACATTTCTACGTGGTGTCGTAGCAACTATTTGTCTAGTTTGATGTTGAGTTTGGCCATGGTATCTGAATGTTGATCCAGTTCGCAACAGTTTGCTTTTTGGTCTCTCTGGTTTGGTCAATCTATACAAATAATATTCTGGTTAGCTATACAGTAGGGAAACTGGTTAAATATAAGTTTCAAGATCTGATAAATCTGCTTAATAAAAACAGGTCAGTCGCGCATTATCTAGAACTCAATCGACCATTATTAGTAGCCCAGGTAGGATCGGCTGAATTTAAGTCTACTAGACATGTATTACAGACGTCGCAAAGAAGTTTAGATGGTTTTACCTACGCCCTGGGAATTCATGATGAGGAATACTCCAGGTGGATTCGAATATTGGATCTCGAATCTTACATTTGCCAAATGCACGCAGATAGAACACAGTCAAAAGGTTCAAATTAGAGTGTGTGCATAATTGCGATGATGCAGCCAACAACACAACCCCCCCACAAAACAAAAGTAGCATGATCATATACAATGACAACAAATTAATTGAATCAATGGCGTATGAACAAACAAGTGACATGGAAAAACTGCCCATCAAGTAAGGAAACATCATGCCAAATTTCTTGTATAGATTATTTGGCGTTTTGGTGCAAGATTGGAAGCCAAATGATGGTATTTAAAAATTCAATTCAGGTAGGAATAAGTTTCGATATTCTGGATTCTATTTTATTATTTCAAATCAATTCTGGAATAGTGAAGTATTCTGAATTACCTATCCAGATTAATCATTACTGTATGGAATGTTTCCAGCTGGCAGTACCATAGCGATTAATTTCTGTTTGGAATGTTTTACGCTCTCCAACATAGTTTGTTTCGTTTTATGCGCTACTTTTGTTTTCGCTTGGAGTAAATTTCAACAATAAAATTATAACATCAAAAAACTGTACAAACCTGAAGAATGTATGATGTTCTACACTTGATTTCCATAATTTTTTTGCAGCTCTATGATTCGGTAATTTGAATCCTACCACACTTTCCTCTACTTGATTCTGAATATATAACAAGAAAATATTACACAATTCAAAAATATAAATTTAACTCAAGTAGGATCAGTGAAATGTAGCAGATGATTTTATCATTGCTTTGGGCGGATACAACCTGCATTGCAGTGGTGGTACATTCCTGTTTAAGATGTTTTTGCTTAGAAAGCAGTTGCTAGTACTACCTTTTATATTAGCTCTCTGAAACTCAAGTGGTCATTGTTCTACTTATTTTATCACTGCTTCCGGTCTTGCTAGGAGCGAATTTCCAAAAAAAGTGTGTTATTGTTAGTATCAGGACTCGTAAATTCACATCTAATATTCTATTAAAGAGTGTTAGATGATTTCATCATCACCCAGGACAGGTACCACTCACTGAGCTTTACCATTGCAGTTCAGTTCCCTTCGTATTTTTGGTTGGTTCCTTTTTAGGCATTGCTCTTCCGAGCTTGCTCAAAGTGAATTTTATTAAAATGAAAGTAATGCTGAGCATTTGTTTCAGCACACTGCAGTCAAAATACTGGCATATTGTATATCATATTATCAGCTACAGCATTAAGCTAAGGCTGGTATTAAATACCAGCTGAGTATCCAAATGGGTAATCATTTCCTCACAATGTACAAACTCAAATAAACCTAGCCAGAAAGATGATATTTAAATGTTTCGTCAAGCATGGGTCACTGATGGTCACTGATCCATTTGTGACTCTGTTTTGGATTATAAAACAGCTTATTTGGGCGTGCCAAAGGTCTGTGGTTCGTGGTTTGCACGGCGCTTGATTGTATTGTGTGCACCTTATTTAAGCAACACAGCGTGAAATTTCGTCATCACGACGAACCATAAACACAACACGGAATTATGGAAAACTCTAAACCATAACTGACTACGATAATGCCTTTTCTCGTTTTACAATTATGTCTGCCAGCAATAATCATTAATGTTTAATTTTAATCAAGTATGGTCACTAATGGATCACAAGACAATGCGATGTTCCATCCTAAATGAATTTCTGATTAACTTCATTTGAACCAACTCATTATACTTGTATTTTTTTGAAGCATTCGTTGCAAGTGTGTTTTATTTCTTATCCTTACTGACATTTTGAATTAGGTCGATCAAGAGATTGGTGGCATTGGTTATATTTTGTACTGCTCGTTATACTGCTGCCGGTATTTACCATCATACCGGCTTAGGTTGATCTATAGTTCACACTAAAAATAAGACAGGATTGAATTTTACTTGTATCCTGTGGGAGAAGGAAAAGTTAGAGGATATGGATTCAACAAAATAACAAAAACTTACATCAACGGGCCTTATTCTGATGTAGTACTTATTTCTTGTGTAAGATATCTTAATGATTTTTGGCCATGCAAAACGGCTGATTTGATTTTTGTCCCGGTAAACCCTCAAACCGTTCCAGCTCACTCCCATAATAAGGTTAACATTTTCAGAATCCTGAGAAGCATAAGGTATAGAATGTCATGAAATTTAATGGCTAATCTGCTATAAAAATAGAACATTTCAACCCAAGCCAAGAAGGCATAAATGATTGCTTAGCAAGATGAGTTTATGAGACCCCAGGGTGACATGAAAATCCTTTACATGCATCAGCGAAGCTGTATAAAATGCCTATTCAAATTATGATTGTGACTTTTTAGTTGAAGTTAATTAATAAATGTAAAGCGTAATATTGTAATTAACAATATTCATTAAGGTAATTGCATTGCGTGTACAGATAGACTACCAAAGCCTACGAACTTCAGTGAACTAACTTAGCAAAAATTTTGTATTGTCCCGCGATGAAATAAATCAAAGATGAATAGTAAATGAAATCTGGGCTCCGGCTCATACATCAAGATTTATCCAGAACGAAACTAAAGATTACAATTACCGTACTCGAAATCAAATACATTTTCATAGGATCTAGAATATGAAACTATGACTTGAAGACAACAGTTTGCATACAAATTTGACACAACTAAAATACCTGTAACTATAAGTTAGTTATAAGTTACCTTAACTTCATGCTGATCAACTCCATAAAGTGGTAATTTCTTGGCATTTTCAAGAAAAGCTATTTCTGCCGTCTCTGGAGTCAAACCCCTGTATAAAAAATATATTTATAAGTACGTATACATATAATGGTCAGGAATTAACAAATCGAAAAGTTGACTTTTTGTCAATGTCTCAGGTTTTCGAAAAGCAACAGGATGAGAGGATTTTGTTTTCATTCGAGTGCCCGAAATATTCATGCCATTTTCTTCGGATCGTTAAAAAGGCTTTTAAAACATCAACACTGCTATTTCATAGCAGTATTGATGATTTCGAAGTTTTTTCCACAGTTTGACTACTAGTAGACGTTTGAAGAAAGACATTTTTATTTTCTATTAAGAGATATATTCAAATATATTTTCCCTTTGCTAATTTCCAACTGATACTATAGTAGTGCTACTATTTCTTTTGGGTGCGTGTGCAGCAGAATGGTCAATATACTGCCAGTTGCAATAAGTTGAACAGATGGCAGACTGCAAATATTTTCCCCTTTTGAATACTTCCCATTCATATATCAACTACACAAACCCAGGACAAGTCACTATTTCTTCAGAATCATGAAATTAGGAGACTAAAAGGAAAGCTTTCTGTTGAATTTGCATACATTTTTGCAATATAGATGAACAAATTTTAAGCTGCTGTCCCAATATATATCTAAATTTAGAACAGTACTATTATATTTATTTTTGAATGCATTCTAATCATTCCACACAAATACGATTATAAAATTGTTTCCCGAAGGGGGCTTAACAATCATCCATCCAATGATAATCTTAAATTGCTTCAGTGGTAAATTTTCTGCTGATGGCAGTCATTTCACTAGCAAGCCTGTCACACATAATATCTTCAGAGCTTGCGGTTCTTAGAAAATGGCAGACAAGAAACTACAGATTGAAGCTTAACGATTTGATAACAACTTACTTGTGAGTCTTGTGTAGTTTCATTACTTCGTCCTCCAGTGCAGACGTTTGATTCGGAGCAAATTCATATCCTGAAACATAGTTCCCTTTCATCGATGCCTCGTTATAATCGCCAAGTTCTGATTGGACAACGTATGATCCAAGGAGAGCGTGAGCGGCAAATGAGCAGGGCAGTCTGAAAAAGTGAGAGTATTGTCTTAAATTACAATAAAAATATACAAAGAAATATGAATGCTATTTTTACTTTAATATTAAATAATGGAATCAATACGAAAACATGCTGGAATCAGAGGATACAAATATGCATGAAGTTCGCTTTGAATTATAAATATTTTCCCAAATACCGGTACCAATTTTTCATTTTGTTAGGCATGGGGCACAGATGGGCCGCGCCTTGACGGCGCAATCCATCAATGCCTCGAGCTTAACTGAAACATGTTTGCACAAAATATCTCTGATTGGGTCCAGCATACATTGTACAATCTCCACCAATTACTCTTCCACTAAAATATAAACACTTAGTGATATCAGGCATGATGAAGGTCATATCAGACCATTGGGCACTTATCTGTCACCCTGCTGTTAAATCCATGTGCAGTTGATGCTAAGGTCAATTAAGTTTTATTAAATGCAAAATCAACTGCTGACTTGTATGTATAATATTGGTATTTGTGAAGATATTCTCTTATCAATCATTCATTAAGATATCGTAGCAACATATTATCGGTGTCATTCAAATTTTAAAAATAAGAAATATCATTTCCATTACGCTCGGTATGTAGTTCAATCAAACCGAAATTTGGTTTTCTTTCAAATATGAATGGGAATATTAAAAAAATCACCAATTCTTCTATTACCTGGCATATTGGTGGCATACACAAAATATAATAGAATGCAACTTCTGATCAAACCAGTCAGAATTATTTCATGTACATATAATTTTGTTAGTTTTAGTCACCGACCCAATTGTGAAAGCTTCGTAAAAGCATAATTGTTGAGTGTAAGTCACTGACGGATTGCACACAATACACACAGTCCATCTGTGACAGTCCATGCACATGAAATAAAATTTTTGTTTGTGGACGGATTTGAGTCGCTGAGGCATAGACCATTTCTCCACCAAATATTAATGCAATAATTTAACCCGTTTACATGTAATATCGACTTGTCATTGATATAGAAAAATAGGGGATCAATAATCATGGTTTTGTTACATAGAAAAATAATTTGCACTTTCAATGGCGATTTTTATTTTATTTAAAGTCAGGTGTCCATGATTTCTAGCGTAAAAGTTTCAGCGGCCAATTGTTCTTATAAATTTTTAACAGTATTCGAAAATCATATATTATGCAGGTAAATGGAAGAAAGTTTTAACAGATAAACAAAGTTGCTGATATGTTATGTCATATTTATAACAACAAGATTTTGCATATACATATATATATATATAATAAGTTGCATGATGTCTTTTATTATACAGTTACAGTTATCCTGGTATATAATTTATAAAAATCATCTATCGTCTATTCCATAAACCTTAAAACCATCGGCCAAGTTTAATTGGTGTTCTAATTGCATTGTTGCAATTTTATTTATCAAGAAAAGCAATCTAAACAGGAAATAAAAGTAATAAATTCGCTCTGGCTCTTTGCCAAAGGCAATAAACTTGCAAAACTTAATATGCCAATTTTGTATTTCTGGGAGAATTTTGGACATCAGCTACTCACAAACACAGGAGGAAAATTGCTGTCATCAAAAGAAAATTGATCAAATTATGTGACTGTGAGTTTTTCTCATGAGTTACATAAAAATGTCTCTTTTGCTATGTAACATAACTAAACCAATGCAAACGTATGAAAATGTTCATCATTATCATTCTCTTGCTCTATCTGATATCAAGTACTCAGTTCATTCCGAGCTCATTGCATTCTTGACATGAGTTTGAAAGAGTTTATATTGCATAAAAAAAATTGAACTTCATGAACATTTGCATAGAGTATTAAAGCTTAAATGTTAAACTTACTTTCCAGACACAATATTGTCTTTCAGTTGAAGAACCATGTAATATCTTGAAACATCCTCAGCTAGTTGAGATGGATCCGAAGGGTAAAACTTAACAGAAAAGTGAAATTTCCATGGACTACCTAAAAGATGAGAAATGATTTTAAGTGATAAAATTGATAAAGGGACTAGACTCCTGGACAGGAGTGTTTCTGAATCTTTTGTGATGTTATGACAGAAAATTCATTTTCCCAAGCATAATTCATAGGTGGATCCATCATTGACTCATACTTAACAAGATATATACTTCAATAAAATCTTTTTGATAGGGAATACGGACCTTTTTCCAGCCGTTCATGACAGTTCACAAAAACCTGATCAATTGGATATAAACAAAAATCGACAGAAAAACAAGTACCGGTAACTGATCTCAATGGAAATCATATTGCATGACACTCTTCCATAAATCATTGCTCCATCCTTAAAATATACCGTAGTATGCTGAAAAAGTAAATTCACATTTGCGATCGGCTGTACACAGAATGGCATAATGAAAAAAGAAAACAAGAGAAAAAGGTCGTACTTACCCTTTAATTGCTTTTTAATTGATTTTTCAGATTCAAGCCAGTATTTGTATTGCGCTGAATCTTCAAAATATAGTCCAAAATAATCGAACTCTATTATATCCAACAGTTCACGAATTTGTCGCAAAAGTTGCGATCCATTTGCATTTCTCTGTCAAACACAAAAAATCACAGTCAAAATTAGTATCTAGTGATGCTTAGTGCCATATACCTGAATGTCATCAAAATTACAAGTGGCGGAAAATCCGATCCTAACCAGGGCACCAATGCTGCAAGCATCATAACATCGCCTTGATCAGGATGAGAGATGCTTCCAGCATGACGATAATCAGAAATATGGTACTACTTATTCAAGAATAAAAATTATTTATCTAATATTGGTAATTAAATAACATGAATTACAAAAAAGAATCAAAATAGCCATACCTCCACATTACATTGAAATTCTTGTCCATTTAACAAGTGCACTATGCACTTTCTTGTATGAGTACCAGACGACTCAATTTTAGCCGTTGGCTCATTATTCTCCACGCTTTCTTTTGGCTTCGTCATTTATTATTTTTAGCCTTCATAATATAAGAAGTTAAATAAATGACTAGAAACAAAAATTTGTTCTTGTCATGAGTTTGAAGGAGTATATATTGCATAAAAAAATTGACCTTCGTAGATTACAAAGTGTGAAAATGAATCATACACCATTAGTATAGAAAAACCAATCATGTCATGTTGAACTGCATACCATACATAATTATGGACAAGGTTTGCATCAATGGCTTGAATACTTTCAAAACAAATTCACTACCTTTTCAGGTGATGCTTATGCTTGACCTAGTGAAGTTCAAGTCATCATGATTAACACTGGCAGATTTTTGTCACCCTAGCCAGGAGCCCTCAATGGTGCAAGCCATATGTCATTACCTTCCTGGGTTAAGATGAATAGCTTTTAACTTGAAAGACTTCATGATAATCAAAAACATTGGGGTACTAAGGTAATTGGGGATGGTGGTCAATTCGTACAAGTATAAAGTAAGGTATTTCGCTTCTGCCTCCCATGCGTGACATGACGATTTTTCTCATATGATATATGTAATGGGCGCACTCGTAAACAGAGCCTGTTTTTCAACACGCTTTTGCAATACCGCTTTCCGGCCTCGATTGTAACATATTTAATCTCCACAAATACATTTATCCTTCTTTTTCCTCATCTTTCCGATAATATAAATTCAATTTAATATTCTTGACAATATTTCTTTATATTCAATGAAAAGTGGAAACATTGGTTAATGCGAGCTTAATTAACTTCTATGCCTCCCATACATGTGAATAAGCGAAAAATTGACGCTAATTCAGAATTGGCCGTTGAGACAGGAGACTTGACAATAATTTTTTAAAATTAATAACTCCAATAAATATTCCAATGCGGTGAGCACTCTAAGCAGAAGAACTTTCATATTTAGATTGTGGGCCCCTCTATGTCAAAATTAAAATCAGAAAATTTTGGAAGGACTGACCTTCTTGAAAGCGAACGATTTTGCGCTAGACTTATATCACGTATCGTTGGATTTGACAATATGCTCTTAGGCAAATAAAATATATAAATTTCCAGAGAAGAGGAATTTGATGGTTTGAAAACATACTACAAAGCAAAAAATATTCTTTTGGTAAAAGAATGAGTCAGTTGTTTTTGCAAACTTGGTTAATTATCCAGTATCATTTTTAATTAACATATAATATACAGTAAAACCTGGCAACTTTGGATAATATTTCAGGTCTAGTGAAGGTCATCAAAATAAAAACTGGCAGAATATTTCCATCCTAACTAGGGGGCGACAATGCTGCAAGCATCTGGTATTGTCTCCCGGGTTAGGATGAGTCACTCGCAACATGGGGAAATTTTTATGATAATCGGATATATGCAGCATGGTTCTAAACGGGTCTCATGAAGTTTAGTACCATATGTCCGATTATCATAAAAATTTTCCATGTTGCAAGCGACTAAATGCTTGCACCATTGGACCGAATATTCTGCCATTTTTATTTTGATGACATTCGGGAGTAGTAAACTTCACTAGACCCGTTCTAAAAAAAATTTGCATTTCACAGTTAACAAAAAAAATTTGCTTTCACTAAATCGTTAATTCTTTCTGAATGCTAATACTGCACCTTCTGGCCTTTTTACAGTTCTGAGTTTATAAGTTACAGTATATTTCGATAAATTTGAGTTTCCTTTAAACATGAAATTCAATTCAATCTATACCTTTAACAAAAATTTCTCAACAATAGGCAAAATTTTTCGGCTCCTCTCCCCCACGATAAAAATGAATTCCTGTCCAAATCATCCCTCACGGGATTTGAACCAACCACAGTCGCTGTCATAGGATTTGCCTTGACTGTCCAGCTGCTGACTTGCACAATCAATTTTTTCAAATATTTTGTTAAATACAGAATAAGTCTCTTACCGATTTCATACAACCGCGCAAAATATAGAAACGGGACTATTTCCTGTTTTTAGACAACGACCGGGTCGGCAAGAGAGCCCGCGCGAGTGAAACTCCGAAAATGAAAAAAAGATTACCGGTAGTCATTGGCGCCACCTGGTTCGGATATCATAGACATAGTTTATTCCGACACCAATATTTATAAAAACATTTTGGCCAAATTTGGCATGTTTTGAAGAGTGGATAGTATTTATTCCAAGCTAGACTGATTTGTAAATGTCATTATGGACCGAATTTGGCATATTTTATTAACGTGGATATTACTGATTGAAAGCCATGTTATAGGTCAAATCTTTTTTAAGGGCCGGCAATATTTGTTCGGCGGTGTTCAATTTCTGTCATTGTAATAAAACTTCGGAGATAGCAGAAACTGGTGATGAAGAATGAGATTTGGTCGTCTGCACTTGCAAAACAACAAAAAGCCTTTACCGAATGAGCTTTCTCAAATACCATTCGTATAAATATCAATAAACAGCGAAATCCGTATCGAAATTTGACTGTTTCAGAAACCTATCCTATACCATCCTACACTGAGTAGTAGCCTACTTGCATAACTGAGTTGCGAGTCGTATTCGAGTCTTTCCAAGATTTAAATTTAGAGTGTCAAGTCAAGTCAAGTCACTATACTTTTAAGTCGCAAGTCAAGTCGAGTCATACATTTACGACTAGCAAGTCGAGTCACGAGTCGATTCCAGAATCCATTCAACAGCAATGACAGAATAATTTGTCGATTTTCACTTTTTAAGTACCCACCTAGCATTATCATCTGATCCTTATTGGGCGGATGAAACCGGATTTTACATCATAGGGAGGTTTTTTTCTTTATTGAGTCAAGCAACGGAAAAAACGTGATTTTTCAACAGATGTTTGCAGACTCGCGCTAAATTTGTATCATTATCAGTTTGAATCAATCTCAGGGTACATCCTTACAGGCCGGTAACTAGTCGGCCGCGTTGGCTAAAGCCCCTACCCCACCTAGCTTTGCCCCTCCACGCTGGAGAAATATTCATTTACAAATTATATTATTGGCATAAGAAGCAACTTCAGGATAATTTCGACCACCCCTAAATTTGCAAATTGTGAAAAAAACGCCAAATTTTCTAGCGCCTCCGGCGTTATACTAGCGCGTATTTAGTCACTAGCTTCCCTGGAAAATTAGCAGTGTATAACAAAAAAGTGTAGTGTGTCAAAAATGCCAATTTTGAGTGATTATTGAAAGGAAATTTGGAAAAAAAAATATAGCAACATTTTCGCGCGTCTGCGTATTTAATAACATTGAACGCTTCAATTAATGACAAGGAAAAAGATATTGACGTCATGGATAAGAATGTTTTCTTTGACGGTTGAAAAAATAATCAGTGTTCCTCCTCTCAAAAAATAATTTTTGAACCGCCACTTATTTCGCAAAATAAAACTAAAAGGGGCATTTGCCTATCTTAATCACAACGAAGCCTCCCAATATGTTTCAGCGTTTGCTATTTAGTCCTCTTGTTTTGTCATAACATGCAACAAAACGCCATTTTTAGTATTTTAGAATAAAATCTAGACGCCGGTTGCCGCTTGTCCAAATGTAAAAGTTTGTAGACTAGTTTCTGAAAACTGTCTGAGCACAATTAAAATTTTGGTTGGAAAAATTCGATAAAACAATAGCATACGAGCCATCATTTTCAGCTAGCTCATTGTAGTAATGAATAATTTTGAATGACTTTGTCATGATCTGTGTACTTTTAGATGAATGCTGTCCCCACGTTTGGCTGAAGGTCGTCTTTTTAGAAACTAATGTATTAAAGTAATGGCCAATATGATTGGTCCCAAAAGTTTTTTTCCGGTCTGCAAGCATGTCGCATCATTGTCTCCTTCGCGCTTTTGCCCCCAATTCACATTTGTTTACTGTGGAAGTTCCACAGTGTGTTTTTTATTATCAAAATTTGATCTGAGCAAGGTAGCAATGGAGATATCATACTGCAAAAGTTTCCTGAAACCACTAATTTAAAGAGTTAGATGAAATGCAGTATTGGGAGAAGGAATACTCATCCCTGACAGATGTCTATTGAGTCGTATTTTCAAGCTATACAGATCAGCACAATGGGGAAAGCAGTGTCAAGACATAGAATTTCAAAGTTCTTGGAAAAATTGGTTGCATAAAACTGTTTGTGACATTGTGGATCCACAGTGAATAGGTGAAAATTGGAAGCCAATCGGGTGGACCGGGTGAATATTTTGTTGAGAGGAACGAGAAAAGCCCGTTTTAATATTTGTAAAATAAACAAAGTAACTTTGCGTCGATGTGACGAGCTTTGCAGGCCGGAAGAAAGTTTAAGGCTAATCGTCACATGTCCTTGAATACGGTCCAGCATGTTGCGAACAGTAGCAGAAGCACTGCTCTAAATGTGACAGCAATACTTCATAAAGGGTATAAATAGTGATTTGTACAAATGAAGAATGATTTCGGAAGAGAAATAATGCCGAGCTCGGGAACCGAATTTCATTGTTCGAACCGGGATAGGGAACCGAATTTCATTGAATCATATTTAGCAATAGTAGTGATATAGTCATTAGTTACAGGCATTTTTTTGCAAAAATATTTTTCAAGAAACTTTGAAACACGCGTTAAACATATTCTATGAGTGAATATTTCTATGTTTTCATTCATTTATGTAGCTCCTTGAATACCAGTGGTTTCGCAGAACTTCCATTCAATAGCTACGTATCACTGACGTCCTGGGTTCGAATCCGGGATGAGTATGTGCAAGAGGTCTGCTGGACACCACGCCGGCGCAGCCGGTTTAGAAAATTGTTTAAAACCTGTTACAAGGGAAAGATTTAAAGATTTTGAAGAATTTACTGTCAAAATAGGTTGATGCAGCGTGATTGTACACAGAGGATATTATATTTTGAAACTTGTGCACACACAGACTTGAATACTTAAAATCTCGCTAGCCAGGATGGTTTAAGGTGCGTTTACACAGGACGCGGCGCGGTGCCGCGCCGTTCGCCGCCGCGCGCGTAGGCCGTTTACACTGGACGCGACAATTTTGGTTCGCTAGGTTACGCTACGGAGCATCATCAGCAGTTACCTAGCAACCTCGACGCGCGAAATTCGGTATTTACGCGATTTGGTCTGACAAGATCTGCGCGATAACACGAACAAAATGCCCCTCACCAAGAAACGCAAACTAGCCGCACTTCTGTACGCCTGTGAGCGACAAAGAGAGTTCTGGGTCCATCCTATACTACAAAGAAGGAAACAGCTTGGTGAATACGGTACCCTATTTGATAAATTTAAGTGACATATTTCGACTCTTCTGTCGACACTGAAGGCGATACCAATAAAGATATCGCATTCCATAGTTATCTGGAAAGCAACAAAAAAACGAAGATTAGGTTAAAAACGTCTCATTTGAGATTGGCAATTTATAAATTGCAGTAATGATGTCTTCTTTTTGCAGGAGAGTATCATAGACTCGTCCGGGAACTACGGCTTGAGAGGGTCTCCAGTTTCCAAATATATTTTAGAATGGACCCAAAACTCTTTGACAACCTATTGCAAAGGGTAAAAGAGCAGATACGAAAAAGCACCACAAACTTCCGTGAACCAATCGCCCCTGATAAGCGACTGGGCGTTACATTAAAGCAAGTACCAGTACCCAAAACTTAACTAATGCCACATCAATGGTTAGGTGATACATTCATAATTTAGCCATAACGAAATCCTGCTTGATGTCAGATATCACAATCCGCAAGACCCTGAGCATCCTAGTCATTACCATTCGAAAAAATTTATAATGGTCAGCAAATATGTAAAAATGGCTTTATTGCAATGATAACACAAAAGTAAATACTCCAACAATGAAAAATATCGTGCCCACAGAATACATCTTAAATTCAGTCCATTTTAAAATGAAATAGCATTAAGAAGACTATTTCAAGATGAAAAACTTGAAAAGCAAAAATGAATTATCATCTTATTCAGTTTGAATTTATACAATAAAAAAAAACATGTTTTTGTAACCGAATATTTTGAATCGTATTTAAAAGAAGTATTATCGATATCCAATAAATGTATATTAATATTCAATAAATTTTGAACAAAAACATAACCGTGAGATAAAAACGAAATGTTGATGAGCACAAAAACAGTGGCGAAATTAAAACGAAATGTTGAAAACTTTTACAGATTTTTGGCCACTGGAGACTCCTATAGAAGTATAGGAGACTCCTACAGAATCTCAAAGTCCTCAGTTTCACTCATAGTAATGGAAACCACAAAAGCTATATAAGCTATAAAAGTCTCGGACACCCAAAGAAAAACGAGATTCTGCAGCTAAACCTCAAACCCAGCCTCATGGAGAACCTTCATTATTTTCATTTTTGTTGCTGACAACTTTTCTGGGGTCAGCCTCTTCATTTGTGGAAGCAGTGACAGGAGGAATTGCTTCTCAGAATCTTCTTTTAAAAAAATAATTTTGGTGTGAGCAATCTATCTAATTATAGATATAATACACCATATTTTTGCATATTATAAAAACAAAACACCATGTCTTTATTCCATAAAGGTGAAATTTTATAAGCATTTTGGCACAAATAACCGATTTTTAAGAGATTTAAGTCATACCCAACTCAAGACCTGTTTAAAATAGGCTCCTAAAATGAAAACAGGACAGTCTGACTGTATTTGATATAACTTAATTTTCTGATGGTGATTCGGATGTATAATTACAGATACCATAGTATATCAGGTACCGTACAATATATCAATTGATCAAATGTTTAAGAAACTTACGTGTTTTCTTGCAACAGTTATATGTCATACAAAAGTGTCAAATCTACAAATTGTTACCTTGAGTTATACCTTCGATGTTGGATAAAGGGCCCCAGAAATGATAGCACATCATATAAAGCCCATTTGTTGCAACTACCACCAGCTGCCCCAGATCTCACATCGCTCATTTTATTTTTGTATTTGACGAATCGATCACGCATATTCTTCCACTTGTCTTTTGCATGCTGGCCTAGAGATGAAGCAAAAATAGAAAACACAGATCTACATATTTGCACAAGTAGCAAAAACAAAAATATTCCACAAACTGAAAAATATAAATTTTAATTGAATTTCCAAAAACCAAGTATTTATGCAGGAGAATAAAATAAAAACAATCTGTAGTTACACTTTAATTTCAATAGCCAGATTCATAAAAGATTGAATCTTATTTGTTGGCTCTTAATTTAGGCTATACAGAACAGTTTGGCAAAATCAGAAATTATCCAGGTCTAATTAGTGAAGTTTAGTACTATAGGCTAATCCCGAATGTTATCATATTACAAGTAGCAGAATTCATGCTGCAAACATAAGACATCGGTTCTGAGGTTTGGATGAGACGTTCACAACATAGAAATTTTTAATATTAGCAGATATACTGAATATGGTACCTACTAAACTCAGATAGCCTACCTACGGTACCGTGACTTATGGTATGGAAAGTCAATAGGTTACGGTCTAAAATTTCCTAACTTATACCGGATAGGCCTATACCCAGTACGTACCGGTTGGGAGCAAATAAACAATTCTAGTGATGTTAATTGGCTACACTACCGGTACCGGTATTATAGTCATTCATATAACGTTAGCCCACAAGCTTTCATTTTCGATGATAATCAAGTGACTTATTTAAAACATGGTCCTTAACTTCACTAGTGATGATTTAAATAACGCAGAACGTTAACGTTACATGTAAGTTTAAGTTATAACGTTAGATACGATCCCGGATATGGTACGGTACGGTACTTGCGATTCCGAAACGTTAACTTAAAAACTCACCTGAAACCTGTAACAATGCACCAATTTCAATCCAATTATTGGATTTAACATTTAAACCACGGTAATCAGGTCGAGACATATCATAAGGGCACGGTCTCGACCTGACTTCGTTGATCAAAAGCTCATCAAAAGACATGGCGCTGTCACACTTCTATCCCGCCTGCTTGAAAAGCTGACCGAGGACATCAAGGTCGCTCAGCGGCGCGCGACAAAATCGCGACACTACCGAAAGGCGAGCGGTGCCGCGCGGCACCGCTGAGCGGCGCGCGCTAGGTGTAAACGCTCACATTTGATATAATGGGGAGCGAAATTAAGCGGGTGCCGCCCCGCGCCGCCCCGCGTCCTATGTAAACCCACCTTAAAGGTGGGTAACTGCCAGTCACGGCAGCCGCACCAACCACGGCCTGGCGTCGTGCATTAGAAAATGAATACTGGTCTAAGTACCGTAACCCCTCTTTCCAACTTGGACTGCAGGAAGAATTATGCAAGAATCATTCGTACCATGCTCAAGCCAGTAAGCCACATTGCTTAAGCTTTCTAGGCAAAAATATTCCCAACTCAGATAAGTTAGTCAGACACCTCTGTTGGCGCAAATAAAAATATCTCATCATCAGGAAAGCTATGTTCAGCACAATCCCACAAGACTCCTCTCACAACATCGCAATTTGCAACAACTCAGAACTCAGGACTTGCGAGTTAAATTTGCTGTCGTGCTTTATTTTCAGATCGGATAGTTTTATGTAGTATTCTTTTCCGTTCATGCCTATAATCGAATGGCATCAAAACTACCAGGACATACCCCAACTTTAAAAAATTTTATTAACAGACAAAAAGTATTAAATCTTTATCGTGACATCATTCGAGTCGTTTATAAAATTGAAGATCCGAATGACCGCAAATATATGACAAATTGGGCGCAAGAAGAATTCAAGAAAAATAAATTAGAGACGAACGAAGACTCCGTAGCACTGCTTTTAACCAGAGGTAGACGCACACTAAAAGAATTTTCTTCTGCAATCAATTTGAGCAAGTGAATCTCTGAAATATCAGCATAGGTTAGGCATATTTATCGGCTTATAAGTTATATGTCAGTGTTACAACAGCTAATCTAGCAAGAGCTAAAGATGGCTGAAAATGCACAACGTGCAAAAGCAGAGATGAGAAGACGAAAAATTTTAATGAAGTCAGAGGAGAGGATGAAAAAACTTCTTGGCCCGAACACTGAACCAGCTCAGGAAATAAAAACTGATTTCACATTGTATGCAAAAATAGAAGATTCTTTACCTGTAAACTCTTCTACTGAACATGCTTATCAGAATTCTACAACACAACCTGGTGCTGAAACATTTTCTAATCATTCTCCTGCCATAGAAACTGAGACTAAACAGACAAACATGGACCAAATTTCTACTAATTTTGTAAACTCTGCTGTATTTATTGCTGGTGGATGCACAAGAATTTTCCCTACGCTTTTTGTGCCAATTCTCTTGTGTTCTCTATTAACAATACTCCTGAGAGCGAATAAACAGTCAGCAAAAACCCCTTTTATAATATCCATTTTATTTAGCAGGCTTGGTATAAATGATAGAGATTCGATCACCTTAAGAGCCTTCGGTGTGCTAGAAAAAATGTTTCAGACCTTTATTACTTTTTCTTTCACCTTTTTGCTAGTTCACGTGTTTCTCGAAGATTTTTTTCAATGATTAAACTAGCGCGCTATCAACTGTACTCCTAATTTAATGTGAAATGTAGTTGAAATTTAATGTTTTTGATTCCATTGTCAAATTGAAGAGTATTATGGCAAAAACTGTCAAGTACATTAAAGTTTACTTTCTAAAAATAAATTGATTCTGTTGACTTTGAATTGCTGGGAATTTGAATAAATAACGATCACAGGAATCGAAGCGATCACTTTCATATTGTCGATACCTACTAATCTGTACCTGTTAAAAAGGTCGTCTAAAATCTCCACCGAACCAGCGACCATAATAAATTTAGCCTGTTCGTTTGATAAAAAAAATGTTGGGAAAAAAGATTACATTTGAATGTAGGACAAAGGACAATTCCCACCCACTATTTTATATGGAATCCCCCCTAAGTTCTGCTTCCACTTGCATAGTTGCTCTAGGCAAACGTTCTTCAGATAATGACATAGTTAAAGTCCAGCCCTTCAATGACTTTTTGGTTTGACATGAACCAGGTGAGCATTCAGGTGTCAATAATTAGCGAATCTACTGAATCTTTACCAGTGCCACCTTTGCAAATGCAGGAGCTTTTAATGTAGGTTTAAAAATTTCAAACAAGAGTAGACATTTTTAGAAAATTGTAATTCTAATACATTCCTGTTTCGTTACGTATGTCATTTTCCGACCACGAAAACAAACATTTCAAATTTACTCTGCCATTTGGTAAATTTTTATGATAACTGTTTGCCAATTATATTGTGTCCAATCATAGAATCAGTAGACAGCCATTCTGTTCTTGTTTAGTGTTGCTTATTAAACTTAGACAAGGAATGTGTTTTTTGGTTCTGTAACACTAACTAATACAGCACCGTATTTCAATCTAGTTGGGAATGATGTTTTTCAAACATATTCAGAAATCTAGTGAGAACCCATGGATAATCATTTTAACTGACAAATCTTTGAACCTCCTGCTTATTGCTACGGAATAATGTGTTTAAACTGAAGTAGGTGTCGAAGAACCATCAGACATTCTAGAAGAGTAAGCTGCTATCATTCTTCCATGTACCTTCCCTTGCTAATAACATGCCTTTCGCATTCTAGCTAATAGTCAATGTGTCTAGAATACAGTGTAGTCAACTGCGCCTTTGATGTTTATTCATTTATTGTGCTAGCATTTTAGAACAAATTGGTTTTGTTTTACTGAATATGAATGAGACTGTGACAACAGAAGATAAACATTCGATTAGGTCAAGCTCTTTTTCAGAATGTTTCAGTGTAGAGTGGGGGACCACCTGCTTCAGGTTCTTTGTTGCACAGCATAATCGACAATGTTTTGAATATTGCCATGCACAGCTCAGTTGTGACTAATGCCATATTAAAAAAAAATTCAATATATTTATGCTGCCAAGCTAAACAATTGCAGGACTTTCACGTGGCTGACCTTTAATTGAATGGGTCGCCCTCATGAACCTTTTTTAATCTGGTACAACAGGCACTATAGCTTGAGCATTTAGCCCAAGAGGATTTAAAATAGTTGCATTATGAAGTAAGCTTTTCTTCATTTCTTCATGATCCTTTTCAACCTCGTGGCCTAATTTTTGATCAATGTGTAAGTACACTTTTCGTAAACTCAGGCGCAATTCTTCATCGTGAAGGCATTCAATTTGATACGCTAATGATTGCATGCAGTCTTCCACCACCAAACTATCGATTGGGCGAAAGTATTGGCAATTCCTTGTCGGAAAAGGCATGTGAAAAGTATTCATAAATATTGCCAAAATTAGGTTGTGGCATTGTGGAATCAAATTCAGATGGGGGTTCAGCATTATCTGATGGTTCCTGTTTCGCTACCATCATGACAAGACTAAGTTGCTTTTCAAGTTCTTTGCTTTCTGTGCTCAATGCGTCCACAACATCATACCACCTATCAATGGGCTTGTCAGTTGCATTCCGTTTTGGTTTAACCTTGGCAATATTTCTAATAATATAGTTTTCAATATCATCGATAGATAGACCGGGTATATCTTTCTGTATTTTCTTGCAAAGGTCCCGATCAGGTGTTTCTTGATTAAGCCACTTCCCATCAAACACTTTTTCAAATGATTCAAGAAAGTCTTCTTTTTCCCAAGGTCTCAACCTGCGCACTGCTTTAGGTTTATTGATACCACCATTTGTAAGAGAACTTGAGGGTATATCAGCATTCGTACTAGGACCAGCATCACCATTGTTTGAACTCTTTGGTTTTGCTTTCATATTTGATTATCACTTTCTTGCATATGCAAACATGAAACTAATGCTCTGATGCAATTCGGTGTTATTGCAACCAATGTGATGTACAACCAAAGAGGCAAAGGATCTGTTACACCTAAAGGCTGAAAAGAAAGCCCTCTTCTGATTGAGTCTCGAAGTTGATGGCTTGTCCAAGCAACAGAAATAATCCAAGGGGAGACTCTCAAAACCTCTTTATATGATTTGAAGAAACCCAACCATTTGTACTTGAGAATCAATCCCCAAAAATAGGTTTTACAAAGCCAAACTGCGGCAAAAGCAATTGGTACTGAGAACAGTGTGTGCAGAAATGATCGATGATGAATATTCACCAAATCCTTTAAAAAACCAATTATATACAATTAAAAACTGCACTCGACCATTATTGTTCAGCAACAGCTAACGTCAGTTTATTTAAATGTTGAAATTACTATAAGAAAAAGAAAGTTTCTACATCGGAGACACCCAAAATTTGATAATATTTTGAACATTTTGCAGCAAAGTCATGATTTGCATCAAATTTTACTATATAAATTTTGACTTTTTTGATTTCAAAGAGGAATAAATAAATTTAAAGATATTCATAAATGATATTACGGTACTTTTCATTAAAAATTTAGAACACATGACTATTGAGCCATGCAAATTTGGTGGATTACGGATTTCTAGGATCACGATGAACTCTTGAAACATTGATTTAAGAACGAGATATTAATTTTAAAAGGTTCCTTTTGCTTATTTCAATCTCCTATTTAGTGTGTAAAAGTTTGGAATCTCGTAAATTGCAACGAATTTGCAAGCCTCCTATTAGAGAGGGACGCTAGTGAAAAGTGGAAGCAAAATCCAGAATACCGTATTAGAACATCATGTATCCCAAATATTGCCTTGATGTGAAAGCTTGGTTATAAAGTCACAATTAAATAGAAACAAGCTGATATCAATTCTTTTCAACTGATGCCGATATTACTAGATTTTTGACAACCAAAAATATTTGCAAATGACTTGCATTAGGAAACATTTTGCTTAATACCTAAAACCACAAACCTCGGGATAGATGGATCTTGCTTCTAAAACATGATCTATGTCAATTACACTTGAAAAAATTCCTGCAAGAATGATTTCGAACAAAAAAGGTTTCTTCCTAATTCCTCGAATCAATATCCAACAACAGCAACCTAAAAATCAGTGCATGGTAGGCTCATGGTATATATTTAACGTTAACAGACCCACATACAGGTACCAACAAAAAAACACATCAAAGCCAGACAGGCTTGGGCATTTCGCTTGGTAAACATTAATTTGCAACAGTGAACAAAGACGGAAGTTGCAGTGACAATTGCAGCTTGATGGGGGCAGAAACACAAGGAATTTTTTATATAACGTTAGGATAGCTTAGCCAGTACCAGGTACAGTTCAGAGTTGGTCAACCTTTTAACATTAACATAGTATAACATATACAATATATATTTCCGTGTAGACATCAATCATTCAATTTTATTCCGATATTTTCGCAATAGCACAACAAATAAGGCGAAACCATCAGGAGAGAAATCAAAACCCAAGTTACCTACCTTATACCGGTAAGTCAAGGTTTAATACCGGTAAGTTACAACTTACCTACTATAAAATGTATAGAAGAATCTATGAGTATTCTCTGTATTGTTGTAGAGTGGTTGTTAATATATCCAGTCAAACTTTGTTCCAGCAAACAAAAACATATAAGGGTAAATGTGACGAGAAATAAGAAAAAGTACGAAAGATCCGCCAGTCTCGAGCTCGGTTGCAAACCTATGTCTATATCGCCGAAAAGCACTTGCCAGATTTGAAATTAAAATAGCTTCCGATGCAATTTGTTATACTGTGGACTAATAATAAAAAGATTGTGAGTTTATTTTTTAATATTTTAATGTTCGAATATGCAGTATAAATCCGTTTCGCATAGCTTTTGAAACGTTTGAACTTCACGTCTACTGTTTAAACTGGCGAAGAAAAAGCACCGACTCTTTACCAAGGGTGGCAGTACGGTACGGTACGAAATTTTTATCGTACTTCGAACCAACAAAATAATTTCGTACCGAACTTCGTACCGTACCTTTTCAAAATTTTCCGTACCGTACCGTACGATATTATTTTTTTCGTACATCGTACCGAACTTCGTACCAGTACGAAATTAAGTTCGATTAATATTTTTCATTTATCGTAATAAATTTCGTACCAGTACGAAAACAGGTACGATTCGCTGGGCAGCAATTTCGTACCGTACCAATGTTCAATGTCCAAATCAGCTTCATTTGTAAGATTTGGCCACCGCAAGAAACGTCACCGACATCTTACATCAAAGTGATGCAGTTTATGATATCTGGTTTAAAATCCAGGACAGCAAAACATGCGCGTAATTAAGCATATGTCACCCCAATATCATTGTTCACATTGCGTATAATATGATAATGGTAGACCGGTGGTGATGAATAGTGGTAGGATGAGCAAAGTTTTCGCGAAAAAATCTGGCATTGTGTCGTCACAAGAAGTTCTCTCTCGACAAAAGAATGTTCGTTGTGCACCACACATTTCGGTTTCGTGCGGTCTCATTCGAAGGTATGGTTATAAGAACATTATCATTGTGCATCTGGTATTTCTCTTCTCATAACTGAATAATGAATGCTATTTATATTTTCATACCAGGCAGACGTCTTCCCGACATGCCATTGTCTATATTGTGACTTGGCTGTTTTTTTTTTACAAAATATATCTTCTCTTTAAGATGAGCATCAGCTAACATTCAACTCAAAACAGCCTAAATATATCTTTATATTCTGACGTCTCTGCTCTGATAATATACTTCTGCGTGTCAGAGTACAAACAAAACGTAATAGCGGTGGTTACTGGTTAGCTTAGTTGCATAGTTGGTCAGGGGGAGAGAGTTTTTAATTTAATTTTCATAAAATTTTCGCGCGCCTGGGCTGCGCAATATTCCCTGATTAATTTTGTATATTTCGTAGCATTTAGCCTTTAAATTGAAAATTTTTATTCAATTTTTACAAAAATTTCAGCGGGCTTCCGGCACGCGCAGATACATTTTCCGATCTTGTAAAGTTTATTTCACTCTTAAAACATGTATTTTTGTTTCGTTCTCAATAAAATTTTGCGCGCCTCCGGCACTCTAATCTTTTTGTAAATTTGAAAGCCTGTGTTTGCATGTTGGAAAAAATGTGCCCCCCCAAATTTTTTTCTGTATCCGCCATTGTAGTTGGTATATTCGGGCATCGTGATAACACCGTGATTTTTAGTATTATGAATGCTTCTTATCTTGTCGATTTTAATTGGGCTTTCACAACTTTCGTTAATTCAGAAAAATGCATTCAGATTAAGACGTCATAAATCAGCGGCCCATATGTATTTCCACGCAATCACAAAGTTTTACGCCACTGCAGAAAAAACGATATACGACATAGCTCATCTAATCAGCTCAAGTGAATCAGTTGCATATTTATTACCATACCTGCGCCGCTTTTAATCATTTTAAAATTGCCCTTTAGTTTAAAAATTCTTTGACAGACACTATTCATATTATCAGCGCCCCGTTATGAAACGGCATAGATGTTGAATAAAAATATTTTTTCGAATTCATTTGAGAAGAATAAAGTGCAATGCGAAGGTACGAAAAAGAGTACGGTACGAAATAACGTTAAATACCGAACTTCGTACCGTACCGTACCAAATACGAAAATTGAAAAATGAATCGTACCGTACTATCGTACCGTACCGAACTTCGTACCGTACCGTACCGTACTACCAGCCTTGCTCTTTACACGAGGTGCAGGTGGCTTTAGTCGTCGTGCTGCATGGATGGCTGGTTCAGTGATTCGACGCCAGACTTTCGTCGCTCTGTGCTCTGCGTCCATCCATTCTGCTGCACCACCTTCTGTCGGTACTTAACTTCATTGTCGAACATTGTTTGGATTATATTTGGAATGTATGATGAAAACATGGAATTACAACTTTCAATAGAATGGAGAGTTTGTGCGATTCATCTGCATGGTCTGTGTTCGTACGCGGTAAAACTTCACTTCATTTGTTTTTGTATAGTATGAAAGGTACCTACCAGTACTCCGTTTCATTTTGTCTGAATACAAAAAACGAAATTAGAAAAAAATTTAAACCTTCATTACGGCAGAATGTATACTGGTATGCAAAACTATTCAAATTACGAAATTTGAAAAAATAATTTGACCCTAAAAATCAACATCATAATTTCTGATTGGTACTGGATTCAAATTTGGCAAAAAAAAACTTTACCAAAAGATAAAAAAGGGACACCATCCTCGTGCAGGTACTGATTAAAGTGACGTTATAGGAATTTTTCTTTATCACGTGGGAGAGGAAAGCCGAGAATACAGCTTAACCATACACATATGGGGAACCAAGACCCTTGTGCAGACACCAGTTCTGAATCTGAGGTGGAGGTTTTGGTATAAGTTGGCATATACGTTGGTTGAAGAAACCGTAAGCGGCACATACACAGTACATGAAACGGCCCCTGGGCGAGGCGACCCGCAGAACTCTTGCATATTCCGGTAACTTAGCAATAACTCGATCATTCCTCACAGGTTCGAACCTATGTCACAATGATCAGAGATGCATAGTTGGGAGCTGATAATATTTAATTTAGTCTTTATTAATAAGATAGGACTTTGTTAACCGTCTGATTGTGCACAGAGCGGCGCAAAAAGTGCAATATTTTGGAGATAACATTATCTTTCTTAAAATTGCAGGGGGGCTGTCCCCACAACAAAATCTTGGGGAAGACGTCCCTCCATCAGTTAACATGTTAAATTTCATATTTAAATGGCAGCAAAATTATAGAGGGGTATTTATTTTAATAATTTTTAATTCTTACCATGCAGTCATGCAACAAATTCTATTGAAAATAGTGATACGGGATAAATTAGGTTTCTAATCTTAGCCGAGTCGCCCACCAATGAGTCCACTAGAACACATTCCCACATTTTTTGTGAGTTGAAAATGTTCACAACACCTCACTGTTTTGTTTACAAGCATAGAAGAAACCTAGTATTAGTATTGAGCAAGCAAGAATAAACTGACTAAGTTTAAAAGCAGCTTTTTGCTTGCTGGAAATAAGGAAATTGTCTAGTTATCAAAATCGCCTGCTTTTACGATACCGTTTTGTTAAGTTTGGCTTTTCGAAACCGCAAATCAATCTGATAATTATATTAAAATTTTTAAGTATTTTATGTCTTCGCATGTAAATTGTTTTGCTTCATTGTCCCTTTATCCAAAATTGCTGGGCCTGCCTATCGAAACTTTGAAATTTAATTTTCGTTGTTACAATAAAGCTCATTAGATGTTGGTATGTCATGTTTTGATATAGATATCTATTAAACCTCTGTAGCATAACTTTTTTAAGTCATCCCAGACAATATAAAAAATTTCATGGTATATTGTACCACGCTAAAGGGGTAATGAAAACGTTTCATATGTTAAAAAATATCAATGCGATAAAACCATTCACAACTAAAAATGATTTCTATTCAAAATTCTAAATTTATTGATCCAAATGAGAAAACGGAATTAAAATCAAATATACCCAAATTAATACAGTAAACATTCCAAAAATTTAACAGCAATAGCATTGTCAGATATAGGAGATTTTTTTCTTCAAAAGGTGATTGCAGACTGAATTCTGATAAAGTCCTGAGTCAAGTCACGTCTGCATTTTATCAAGTCAAGGTATTTTGCTAGGACGTCTCTGGTCGAGTCAAGTGATTGGAAAAGGTGATTCGAGTGTGAGTCAAGTCTCCCTAACATTTCTTGTGATACCACTGCCTCACATCGCAGTTATCGTTTTGTAGGAGGCCGAGGATATTTTTTGAGAGAAAAGTTTTTTTTTGAGGTGGAAGGGAAAAGTCCGTAATACTGCTTTCATTTTTAATTTTCATCGACACAATTACTTTTCAATTTTTTTTTTTGAAACTTTACAAAATATGATGAATTGTGGTATTTTGAAAATAACTCATGAATTGGATAATTTGATCAACATTGAAACATCCAGATATCCAGACAATATAGTATTGAAAAATCCATTTTGGCTTCTGGAATTTAAATCATAAATTGAAGTACGTTTGTGTGACTTGAATCTATGTTTATTTTGCAGAACAAATTATCTATTACTATTACAATATAAACTCAAAAGTTCTGTGCCTGCAACACATTAGTTTCTCTCAACCATTGGAATATTGTTTTATTGAATTCAATATGGGAAGAAAGAAGAAGAAGATCATCAAACCATGGTGCTGGTATTGTAATCGGGATTTTGACGATGAAAAAATTCTGATGCAACATCAAAAAGCAAAACATTTCAAATGTCATGTTTGTCATAAAAAGCTTTTTACTGGCCCAGGCCTTGCTATTCATTGCATGCAAGTGCATAAAGAAAATATTTCTGAAGTGCCTAATGCAGTACCTGGTCGTACTGATATTGAAATTGAAATTTATGGTATGGAGGGCATTCCTGAAGAAGATGTAAAAGAGCATGCACGAATCAAGCAGAATCAAGGTGGTCCGAGTGCAAAACGTAAAAAAGTTGCAGAGTCTGACGATTCAGATGAGGATGATAACAGTATGCCACAAATGCCATTTCAGGGAATGGTTCCACCAATGGGTATGCCAGGTATGATGCCAATGCCTGGGATGCCGCCTGGTATGATGAGTATGAACATGAATATGCCACCTATGGGTATGATGGGTGGTCCTATGATGCCTCATGGGCCGAATATGATGGGGCCTGGGGGAAGATGGCCAATGCCGGGCATGATGCCTAACATGATGATGCCTGGTATGAGGCCAGGAATGATGGGTCCTCCAGGTGGACCAATGCCCATGAACCCTGGTATGCCACCAGTGCCTGGTGCTGGACCCGGGCCGAAAAATGGTGCTGATGAGAGTTCATCAGATTCAAAGACTGATTCTAATGATAAAGAGGCACCCTTACCAAAACCTCTGTTCCCAGCAGCTTCTCAAATTCAACAAAATTCAAAAAGTTCCTCTGAAGGAAACAGTGATTCCACTCAATCATCATCAAAACCCACAATTTCATCAGGCAGCAAATTGATTCATCCTGATGATGACATATCGTTAGAAGAAAGACGTTCAAAATTTCCAAAATATAAAAATCTCACTGGACAATCTGCTCGTGGACCAGAGGAACCTCTAACTCGTGTTGGGGGAAATGATATGCAGCGTGGTAGTGCTGGCGAACATGCCACTAAGCGAGGTGGTGACCATCCTCCTCTGCATGGCAGTGATTACCCATCTTCACGTGGAGGCGATTACCCACCAAAAAGAGGTAGCGATTATCCACGACAAATGGGTGATTTTCCACCTCATCGTGGGGATGATTACCCCCCTCAAAGAAATAATGACTACCCACCTCATCGTGGTAGAGACTACCCACCTCATAGAGGGGATGATTTTCATCACAAACGTGGTGGTGATTATCCACCTCAAAGACATCGAGGTATGCCGCCACGTATGAATTCAGATATGCGCGGGCGTGACAGACCATACTAAGATAAAGTATAAACTCTGAACTTGAGCGACGAGATGCACAATGTCGAATGAATAATAAGCTCTAATTGATGCCAAAGGTAGGACTTTTGGTCAACAATAAAATGCTCTATGAGAATGTTTTTCATTTGTAGGGTCCAGGGTCACAAGATCTGAGAATGAAGAACATTAATAAGATATAACCTTTGTTCTGTTTTTAACAATGGAACTGGTGCTTGCATGCAGGTGAAATCCAACATATCAAAATATGGACAGGAATTGACCTACTGGTACATCTGAAAGATAAGTGATAATTATTCTAATTGACTCGATCTGAGTGACCTACTCTTATATACTATGTAGTAAATGTTAATATTTTTTTTCTTGTTAATTAGATCTATGTTTCTTGGGCATGATTATTGTTTCTTGCTTAGTGATGCCACTTTTAGATTCAATATATGAATTTGATTCGGATACATGTCTGATTCGGAGAATTACAATACTCATTTTTCTTATTCAGTTGATTGGACCAAGTATTTTAAGCAAAAATTTCTTCTGATACATATTTTTTTACCAATACATTGAAAGTATTGCTACTTATCAACATTTTTTTCCATGAATGTCTAAAATATACCAATAATATGATTCAAGATTCTTTCGAAATCAAATTTATAAATGGCAATGCTATTATTGATATCCCCAATTATTCCAGTAAGCAATTGGACATTGAGAATGATCTTATTGCCCATAGGTAGGTAGGTAGTATATTATTAAAATTATTTGATTTTTAATGTTTTAAACTAATAAACTCTATTTCCAAACGCAGTCACGACAAGGTAGGTGTGAATTAAAAATAAATGAATTCCCAGGATTCATGTAGTAAAATGAGTTTTTGCTAGTATTTTTGTATTGTTTGGTGACGTGTGGCACAGACTCTCCAGAATTTTGTTCGGCCCTAAGTTCCCAGAACCTCATAGTAAATCAATATGTTCAAGATCATCAAAGTCACTATTTCATAGTTCAGTGTCCTCAGAAGCCGCACCCCTAATTTTCAAGCCTTCTGAACTAATGGATAAAAGTAAATGAATCATTAAAAAAAAACTATTTTTTGGTAGGTGTTTTCTTCAGGTGTCTTGAGTAGATATTTTGTCGTCTTGTTCAGTGCAGGCTGACATAATATAGTTTTTCTTCGGGTGTCCAAAACGTTCTTGTCATTATCTTCGTATGAACAAAAGCTTCAGAAGAACCATCAATACTGCTATTCATCGCAGTTTTGATGATTTTAAAAAACTTTTTGTACAGCTTGTCCGCTTCCAGACACTCAAAAAAGGCATATTCTTTTAGCATAACATATATCGTAAAATATCAGCTAAAATTTCTTCCGATGGAACCCATTATGTTTGGGTGGCTGGCATTCTACCAGTCTTGTTCAGTGTATTCACAAAACTGAATTATTTATTTTTTGTCTAAATGAGTGCGCAGTTTCACCAGTGATAGAACATCTGAATACTAATACATATTAACTTTTGTACTGATATTGTTATTATCATTTATCTTTGAAAAGGAATGAGGCAGAGTTTCATTCTGTGTTATCTCCTGGATGATTTGAATCGTATGACAACTCACTCAGGCTTGTAAAAGTTTCTGGTTTGTGAATCTTTTTGAGACTTATTCATTGCATTGTGTTGAATACCCGTTACAAATGCTGTACCGATACCAATGATTATTATAAGGATGTAAGTTTCAGGATTTTGAATCGATTCGAATCAATGTTTATTCAAATCGATTCTAGACATTTGAAGAAAATTCGTTGTGATTCTAATAGATTTAAGTTGAGTCACTTATGTGAAGTTCAGTTCTTGCCGAACCTTGAAAGCGAACCTTTTAAACTTATTTAACTAATTGTTGATTTTTACGACGAGTTTGTGCAAATTTTATTGCGCCCAGTCGTAAAATCAATACACAGCGAAGATTTTGATTCGAAAATATTTTAGTAGAGATTCAATCTAAAAAAAAATATACGAAACTTGCATCCCTAATTTTATAGGAAATCCCCTAGTAAAAAATCTTTCTTAATGTTCGAATATCCTCTTTCGCATATGGAAACTATTTCGTTTGGAATACATTTATTGATTCAAGATTTCTTAAACTTGGTGGATCAAATTTTGTTACACATAGTCTGCCAGTGCCCCATGCTTGATTAAACAAGATTTATGGCAATGATGAAAGCCATTTTTTATTGAAGCCAATATTTCTAATATAAATTCTCTGCCCTTTTAATAGCTGTCTTCACTTTTTCTGAAAATTTACTTGTCCTTTGAAAATAGAATTTCATTCCACAGTAAATAGTCACAGCAAGGAACTTTTGTTTTTACTTTCGCTGTCGTCTCAATCAGAAGTTGTCCCAGTATTGAAATATATTTCGATATGCCTTAGCCGCAGATGGACTGCGCCTCTGTGGCGCGATCCATCAGTGGTTCACGCTTAACTAAACATGTTTCATCAATATTGGGTTTTGTACAAGCATGGCCTTATAATCCTCATTGATGAATTGCTTCTGAACAGAGCAATCTATCAATGCACTGTGTTGGGCCAAGCCAACCTCTGATTGCGATTTGATCGTATTTTTGATACATTACATTAGTGCCATAGAACTATATTAATAGGACAATCAAATGAAAAATCTAGCATTACTAACATGTATAAATGCAACAATACCAAAAGTTGACAATACTGATGTACACATCGCAATTGATAGCGATACTGGAAAATTCTACATCAATACACCTACAGACATAATTGGTGTGGACCCCACTTTTGATGAGGTATTTGTGTATCTTATTTTTAATTCAATCTCTTTTTCGTGATAATTTAGGCATTTTTGTTAATTTGATTTGTTCATTAGTTATGTAAATTTTGTGCCGCTGTTTCGACATGTTAATAATTCAATAATAAAAAATTTTTGATTCAATTTTATGCTTTTTTGTTTCTTGTCGAAATCTTTGACAGTGATCACCAATAGTTACTGGGTGTTTTGCATTCTACGGCGAAGCAGAAATCTCAAATGTTCATCATCGTAGGTACTGTTATCTTCCCTGTTATGTGATCGATACATTACATACATTATCTTTTTTGAAAACAGTACTCTCTCGTATCTGGCTGTTACTTCAATAACCTCGACCCTAGTGAATTGGTGATCATCGCCTGGAAAATGGTGACTGTGACTTATTGGGTTTAGCTATTGGCACTTCTAAACTCCCTAACGCAGTTTACGAACAGAGGAAATCTATCAGCAAGTTGAATACTTTGAAAAAAGAAATTTTTTTTTCTTGATGGACCATAAAATTGCTGTGTGTTTCATATCCATAAGACCTATGTTTAGTTAAGTACCAACATCTTTCTGTTAAGCAGTGTCTTGTCTCTGTGCCCCTACGCTTAATCGCATACTAGATCTTAGCCTCCCTTCTTTCAGGAAACCTTTGCACTAGGTTTGGAAGATCTTGGAGGGTCTGCGGATGTTAAGATTACTGGCTTACAATTTCTTCAAGGGGAAGAAAGTATCTGTGTTGCCACTGAACATGGAGATTTATTGGTGGTCAATGTTCTAACAAAACTGGTATGAGATTTAAGTTTTCCTTTTAAGTTACGCCATTGATTCTGTCAATTCGGTTGAGTTTTTATTAGTTATGTCACCACCTTATAAGTTTTACACTCATTAAACACTTATTGGTCATTGATACACAGCAGCAGTAGGGATGGACATTTCAAAATACTTAATAATAGTAAAATACTTAGGAATAGTAAAATTAAATGAAGAATGCCGAATCCTATTCAAATTCCTAAACGTCATCATACAGCATCGATTCTTGGGCCAAACCCAAATGGGCTATCCAAAAAATTCAGGATGCAGACTCCTTACTTGATCGACGGTATAAGTCACACATATGCCAATATGAAATTAATTTGTTGTTGTATGCGGGCCTTAGTCAAGTTACTGTTGCTGCAAGCGGTTTCTCGGCAATAGCACGAATTCACGAATGAAGGACTGCAGTATCTATTCTAAATAGACAGTGTTAAAACTTTGCTGTTTTTACTGATGAATTATAGCTTAGAACTCATATCTTAGGACCAAATTTTGATTTTACTTTTATCAAGAATTTTACTTTATTGTGGTATAGTTCAACTTGAATCAAAAATTAAAGATATATTGGTTTCCTAGATCATAATATGGTTATACAGAAATTAAAAAACACATATCACTTTCAATTGTCAGCGATTAACTATCAACCGTGAGCTTCAAACATAATTAAAGTTTCTGCTTATCTGTCTGGATTATTATAAGAAATCATACATATCTTATTGCAGTACATGGCTGTTGTTATCAAAAAAAGAATATATAAATTGACTGATTTTTTTTCAGTATTAGTCTGCAATATTCGATGCAAAATTCTAATAAACTATTTAATAATATTTGTTTATTTAAAAATCCAACATCAAGATGTAAAAATCTATAAAACACATTAGGCCTCCACATACAGCATCTGCATTAGGCATCACATAGAAATAACTGGCGATCATCATGAAGGTGATCCAATCAATGATTCCACCTTATCCAATGTGTAAATTTTTTTATTGTTCCCAGAACCATAACTTATACTGAAATTGTCCGAACTGTCGCAACGAACATAGTTTCATTAAAAATCAGCTCCACCTATACCTTACCATTGTGATTCCAAATTTGTTTTATCCTCCCTTTGAGGGAGTACTAAAGCAGATTAGATGGAATCAATAGTGGATAACACTGACAAATAAGCGAAAGAAACCTCAAGGAATCAATCTCTCATCCTTGAAATAAATATTTAAAAATTTTCTTCCTGATACGTGAGAGTCTGTGCGACATTCTAGAAATCTGTAATCCCACCAATTTGCAAGCCTGCAATAATTACATTTCAGTATTGCATTCTTTGGTCTGTGAACGCATCACAGAGTGCCATCATCGAATACTAACTCCAATGGTTAGACAGTTTTGTCTCTCTGATCAAAGCACAATAACTCTTAAAAACAAATCAACAGAAGCAACATGAGGATCCTTATCTGAAAATTTTGTTCAACTATATCAGAATCGATCTGATAGAGATGACCAAGAAAAATGTTCGGTTATCTCTTGGCAGGCTACATTGTAATGTCACAATATTCAATCAGTCGTTTTCTAAAGTTAACACTACTGTTCTTTAGTTCTGTTACATGCTGCATAGGATGGAAGAACATATCCTAAGACATACCGTAGTAATTCAGGCTCTACTATTTGGCATAATATTTTTGTTCTTTCTGAAATAAGTTATGCTGATTTTATTTGCACCTAATGTAATTCATGTTCAGCTTACACCCCCCTTATCTCACATAGTAAATGTTTTTTATAGTTTATAACACACACAATGTTTTTTTTTAACCAAATCCACCTTATACCTCAGCCAATTAAAGATGACACAGCTCGATAGCCTTGCCAGGCTTCCTGTGCTTCCTCCACCTGTTATTTAAGTGATCTATTTGATAATTTCTTCATTATTTTTCTTATTGTACTTACGTTTTTTCACATTTTGGAAATAAACTCTACTACTACTACTATACGAAAACATATAATACACATATTTTTGTTGCACGACCCATCAGTGACTCAAGCTTGACAAAAACCTGAGTGCATAAAAGATTTCTCGCTAGTTTGAGAAAATTAATTTTGAAATTAATTAGACTTTGCAAGATTTGATTCAGAATGTCATGACTCAATATTCAATTTCAAAAGGAATATGTCCAAAAGTAATGATCCTAATTGAGAGTTGATTTTGTTTTTCATATTCAATCTTTAAATAATCACGACCAAATATCCATGAAAAGCTTGTACCATACCAGCATTCTAATAATGGACCAATCATTTGTGACACCCAAGTACATTGGTGAATGATAGCCTGGAAGGATTGGCACCCATGCATATTGTATCTTTTGTGAGATTTAAGATTTATAAGTGGTTCAGTGTATTGGATTTCAGTTTGAATCATTGAATTTCTTTAACTTCACTAAAATTTCTGCTACGTTCAATAAACTCTGAGGTATATAAAATTTGGGTATATATATATATACCAAATTTAAATAGCTCATAAGTTTAATGAACATATACAAATTTTAGCTATTAACTCAAGTGCTTTTTCACATGCTGACTTAGTATGCAAGAGCTCTTATCAAAATTAATATATTTGGCTCCCCCAACAAAAGTTCACCGATTTTTAAGGTTGAGACTGTGGGCACGGTTGATAGCGGTTTGACTCAAATGAGGTGGAGTCCAGATCAAGAATTGTTACTGCTTGGTACGGGACATGATTCTGTTATAGTTATGACTCGTGAATTTGATCCTGTGGCAGAGCTTGATATTCATGCAAGAGAATTTGGTGAAGGTAAGACACTAAGACCACAGTTGGTTAGACACCTTTAACCTCTTCTGAACCTCTTTTCTCAACCAGCCCTGTTCCCTTAGATGTCATTGAGCGACGGGCATTTCAGAATACTTCAGAATTATTTCGGAACACTTGAATGAAAATCTGAATATGGAATCATATTTATAAACTTCTGATAGCGAGAGATATCCAAAATGAATAGAATATTCCAGGACATTCGGAATTACTATATTCGAGATTTTGACTTTAGATATATTTCGGAATACCGGTAAGGCTTTTGGAACATTTGCCTGTTTCACGAAATATTTTTGCGCAAATTCATGTTTACAGAGAGCACAGAAATATTGATTTATTTTTATTCTTTAAAATTTGTTCTGACTTACAAGAAGTCTTTAGGAAACTTTAGCAAAAAATTTCAGTATTTTATTGAGGAATATGTAATCTTTTCATCCATTTTCTTTGTAGACTGATATAGGAACGATGTACTCAGTATGGTCTTTTCTATCAATTATTTCTATTTAGTGCTGCATGATATGCTAGAAACTTATTCTCTCTCCCATAACCTTGATCTGGTTGCCGAAAGTGTTCTTAATACAAAAATGCCTTGAAATCTTGTAGAGAAATATTTTAGGCTTGTTTTTCGCTTATTCAATTCATTGGGATGTGTTTGCAACTAGTATGCATTGCCCATTAAGACAAATTATTTTGCATGGAATCAAAGGAGAGATCCATGTGTGACCCATGTTTGTCGACACCTGTTGCAAAATAATTTTTTCAATCAAATCACAACCACTTTACTAACCTTGTTCTTTCCAGGTCAGTTTATAACAGTTGGTTGGGGAAAGAAAGAAACTCAATTTCATGGAAGTGAGGGAAAGGGAGCGGCTACTCAGAGGAGCGAATCTATTGAACCTGCTTTATCATGGGATGATAGAAGGAGCAGAATTATTTGGAGGGGTGATGGCCAGTATTTTGCAGTGAGTTCTGCTTTGTATTTGTTGTTAACTTTCAAGTTAAATAGAACTTTTTTTTTACTTGTAACATTCACCAAACCAGTGGTATATTTATCTACTATACATCAAAATCTCTAATGTCAGCAAGCCCCATTCAATTTAATAATGTCATTTAACTAAAAATTTTGTTTGTCATCATCTCGAATTCTATATCAAAATGTCATGAAGCTCGTAATGCATTGGTCCAAATATAGTTAGATTAAAGTGATTCCATTTGTCTGAAATATTTGAAGCGACTTGTATACATTTAGAATAAATCCCGATGTAGTAGTCAATTGAAACCAATGTGGCACAAACTTGTTTTCTTTGGGTGTCCAAAATGCTCATCTGATTTTCTTTGGATTGACAAAAAAGTTTTATAGCCGTCATCACTGCTATTTCATAGCAGTATTGACGATTTCGAATCTTTTTCTACTTCATTGCTACCAGACATTAGAAAATGTTTTTATATTTTAGCAGCGTTTGATATATTGTGAAATGTCGCGTATTTGCAAATCCTACTCTGATGAACCTCATTTTTTTATAATTAAATTTTTTTATTTTTTATTTATTGTATGATTTATTAAATAGTTATGTCCCATGGCACGTCAACTTTTTTTAACACCAGAAGCAATCAAGTTTTGTTTTTCTATCTTTATTAGTACCCAGTGAGGGTTATGCATAGTCTAGGGTGTGGATGTCATTTTTCCAATAGTTATGAATACCAGAAGAAAAGATTGGTATTTATTTGATTTTCCATTCTTCTGAATTGACACTTAAATGCTGTAGATGTTCTAAAAGTAGATATAAACTACATTGAATTTTTAATGCCATATATTGTTTAGGATGTTTCACTCATCAAGATGTCATCATAGTAAGCTGCTCCATTGGCAGCGAAAAATAGTTGTATCTGTTGGAATCTATTCAATTTTTAATACTGTTGTTAACAAATATTATTATTCTTAAGGTTGGAATGGTCGATCCTGTTGATGGAAATAGAAAATTTCGAGTTTGGAACAGAGAATGTGTTTTGCAATATACAAGTGAATATATTGGCGGTTTAGAATCGGCATTGACTTGGAGGTAAATATTTGTATTTCATGTTATAAAATACCACAGCGAATTTGCATGTTTTAGTGATTATGAATCAGTGCTTGAATGTCACGCTAAGGCCTGATTGATCTGTGGTCCATGCTTGGATCTGAGGCCGACCACAGTGAAGGAATATTGTTTTCTTTATGGTGCTGTGTCCAAAACTTTCGTGCCGTTTTCTTCAGATGATCAAAAATGCTTTAAAACCACCAACACTGCTATTTCATAGCAATGTTGATGGTTTAAAAACTTTATTGATCATCTGAGAAAATGCCACAAAGGTTTTGGAAAACGCATTTGAAGCTTTTCTAGCAGTTTTATGCAGTTGCAAAAAGCTTTCTATCTTCATGAATGTTCATCATCAAACATTGCCCTCTTGGAAAATTACTTTTAATGAGATGCATTATTTTTGAGTGTCGTGCGTATTTGGCTTTCTATCAGCCTAGGTTCGAAGTTCAAAATTTCCTGCGTTTTCTAGGCAAGTTTATAGTTCTCTTCAAAGAATCTTACTGTTGTTATCATTATTTTTCTACCCACTAAAATGTAAACTTATTATGTTTTCTTCAGACCAAGTGGAAATCTTCTAGCCTCGAGCCAAAGAAAACCTCATCGACATGATATCATTTTCTTTGAGAAGAATGGTCTACAACATGGTGAATTCACACTGCCCTTTGGAAAAGACGAAATGAAGGTAGTTTTTACAGAAAATCTTAACTATCTTAAATTTCTGATAGCATAGTGTAAAAACATTGTATTAAGATTTGTAATTTTGCTTATGAACAGAGAGTTAAAGAATTGGCTTGGCCACATAAGTCTTTGACATAACAAGGTCAGCACTGGAAAATTAGAATTCAATCACTGCAACATATGAGTAATTTTAATCAAGCAAGAATGATGTTGATTGTCCCTGATTATTTGACATCATTACAAAATTAAAATCAAACCCTATTATTCCTATCAAATTGAAGTTTTGCTTTCGAATAATTTTTTATATCCTATTTTAAAATTATCCCACATTTCCTAAAAGATTTCATTGTTTATTTTTGGTTGATTTCAGGTGAAATATTTAGAGTGGAACAGTGACTCAACAATTTTAGTTATCTGGTTAACAAGTTTCAATAATAATCAAGAGGAAGTTTCTGAATCAGATAATCAAGATTGTTGTAAGTATATACTAGAAAACAGTAGGGATATTGAAAGAATTTGTCTCAACCGTTATTCTCATTTTAGTTCGGTTTAGGGTATTTTAAATCGGAGTTAATAAAATTGCCAATTTTGAAGCATATATTTTGTTTGTATTCGAAAATTTCTTGTCTTAATTAAGAATGCCACATTTCGATTCAACGTTTGAATCGATCCACATACATACCTAATCGAAATACAAACTTAATAATTTAACAAAGGCTTCATGCCAAATTTTACGCAAAATTGTTATGGTTTTCTATTCCCTGCAACAAATATCTATCCCTGGGTGCCCACTTCCATGAATTTGAATGTACCGCATTTAAATGTTGGAATGGGAAGTAAATGTTGACCTACATGGGTTCAAAGACTGAACAAACTGACAGTGTGAAATTTGCCATCACATCTGAAATGTTGTCGGAAATATATCAGTGATAACATTTGTCCAATACTAAAAAATTTGCCGATACTTGCTTTTGCTGATGTACTATTGTATATCCCTAGTTTTAAGTTCCATAAATAATCAGGTCTCATGGAACACGATTGATTCAATTTTCAGTACAATTCTGGACAATGTCAAACTATCATTGGTATCTTAAACAAAGCTTGGAATTTCGAAGTCAGGAGGCACCATCATGTGTTCAATGGGATTCAGAACAGTCACACAGACTTCACATGGTTTGTAAAAATGGCCGTTATCGACAATATGTTTTTGGAAAAACTGTGAATGATTCGAATAGGCCGGTACCTTGTGAAGAAAGTAAGGAGATGGATGTAATTATGAATGGTCATATGGAAGATGAGGTGGAAATGTCATTTGTGGCTGTGACCGATGGAAGTGAGTTGGATTTACGATATAACTACTTGTATTGTCGGCAGGAAAAATCATAAATTGTTGGGCTGTCAAGCAGACTGGCAGAATGTTAGCTACTCTGAATGTGGATCCAATCAGGAGAAGACTTAGCAAATGGGATATATTCTATGATATTTTGCTTTACTAGAAGATGAAAAATATCTTTTTTTGAGCGTCTTGTTTCATCAGCAAGTTTCAAAATCATCAATACTGCTATGATATAGCAGTATTGATGGTTCTGAATCTTGCTGACCATCGAGGAAATTTAAGACGAATCTTTGATGGATATGATGGAAATTGCGCAGCGAGGTTCATCCAATCATCATTAACTCATTTTTAGGGGCTATAGCTTGTTGTTTCTAACTATAAAAACAGGTCAAACTATTTGAAACTTTCATTTTTATTCAAAAGATACCATTATAACACACTAATTGTTACAACCCATATTAAGATGCATTTGCATATTGATAACCTGCTGCAATTTTTTCCCAGAATCCAAAAAATGGTGAATATTAGAGAGAATGAAATTCCTCTAGTTTCACTTTTTTTTTCTTAAAACATGATTTTGCTGCACAATATTCCTTCAGCGATCAACAACTATGTTTTCTTTTAGCTAAAAACCACTACATGCGATCCTTTCATGCGCATCTAGTTTGTAACTTTCCGTATTTATAGCTCATAAACCAAATTACCTACGTTATTTCATCCCTCATCCTTCTCTTGAGATTTTATATATTATCTTCATTTCAGGGTCTATTTCAATGACGCCGTTCCAACTAATGTGTGTTCCACCACCCATGTCTGCATATAAATTGATGTTACCAAGTGCGGCTAATTCCGTTGTATTCAATTCAACTAAGAATAAATCAAGTGATATAGCTGTATTTATGACGAATGGTGAAGTGGCAATATTGACAACACAGAGTAGTGAAAGGTATGCCAGAATTTATATTCCATTTGCTTTTCTCCTTCTAGTAAATGAAACCAGCATATTATCGGCGCTCGATGGCCAAGCAACTAACTATCTAGTTTATTAGAAAGCATTGTTATCTAGACAAGTTGTTAGATCTCGACCGATATTGATTCCACCCAGCCGATACATTTGGCAGCCGATAACAAATGGACTTCAAAGCGAGACTTTATTATTAAGAAATGATAAAACAGAGAACTCTAATCTTATTCCCATCCCACACAAGCTTTCTCTATATCATAGTCTTAAATCAGGTGATCAGCTTATTACACAAGCATTCGCTTGATAATAGTCTGGCTTCATCAGGTGATGAAAATGTGGAATAAGATTATAGTTCTCTGTTTCATCAACCCACTACTTCTTTTTTATTCACGGATCCGTTTTCACAAGGACAGTGAAACATAGAATAGACAACATAGAATAGACAGTTGGTCGCACGACCCCATGAAACAAATAGGAAATGAATTGCGAAATATGACAAAAAGAGTGATTTTAAGTATTCGGTGGAAAATTGTTCAGTGGCATATTGCTTTGGCATTGTTTCCACAAATGTTTCGACTGGACTCATAAATCATAACGTGGCTGAATAGGCTCAAAACACAGTATTTGTGATTAACAGTTCCTGAAATTTTTGGAATGTAATACTTTGGAACTCCATTCAATTCTGTATAATATATCTTTCGCTTTTTGCTATTTTTGCAGGCAGTAATATGCTTTGCTGCTTATTTCACTTTAGTATTTTTTGGTTCCATATCTGTTGAAAGTTTGCTTTATGCAAAGAAGTGGTAGATCGTTTCACTCTTACCCAGCGCAGATGCCACTCACTCCATATGGGATGTTTTTTATTACAGTGCATTTGCTGGTATTACATCTTGTAGTAGCTTTTTTCCTTTAATAAGTGGCCGTTGGTTGGTTCCTTTTGGCACTGCTTCTGGATTTGCTCAGAGTGAATTTCAATAAAAAAGCCTTAAACAGCGCCTGAAAGGTTCGAAGTAACGCTCATTTAAAGAGCTACTCAAGAAATGTAGTACAAGCAACTGCAATCTGAGCAGAAAAATATTACAAATATAACTGGTAGAGTACATCGAGTTGTTTCTGCCATACGTGATGGTAGAACCATCTACTACCTTTGGTGTTTAGTTTATACCTGCTGGATATATTGTGGTATCATAATTTTATGTCTAAAATAATCTCTAATCTTTTGTTTTTGTCAATCTTACACAGTGTTAATGAAGATCTCCAAAATAAGTTATCGATAAAGTTGGATGCTGCTGGTGGAAATGGTTTCATTTCTCAGATAACTCCTCACAAACCAAGAGCTTTGCTGAAAATTGAATCCGAGATGGAATACTCTATCGATTTATCTGGTATCGTATAATCGCATTTTTTTATTACCGAAGTAGTGTTAAATCGATTGGTCAGAATTAAAAAATTACAATGATTACAGAATTATTAGGCTCCTCCAGCATATTTTTCGAAATGTGTTGTGAACGAATCGAAAATATGTTTTAAAGCTTAACAATAACTATTATTATACTCAAATTTATTACCAAAATATTGAGTGATTGCCAACAGGGATATTCATAGTGATTCTAATTGCGGTGATGTGCAAACGATGCTTTATTTTTGAGTTGAGCAATTAGAAATACTCAAAACATCACATTAAATATTTTTTAGTGTAGAATGTTGATTTTTGACTCCTGCATTGACCAGTTGTGACACGATTGATTGGTAATCATTTTATTTCAGCTCTGCACCATTGGATATGGTTGAATGATTCTTATATCTTTGCACTATCACCTGGAATTTTGCCTGGAACGGACATCGCAGTTTTATTTCAAGTTGAATTTGATACAAATAAATTAGAAGCAATGTAAATATTTATTATACCTTATTATTATTTGAAATTATTATTATATATAAAGCTTTTAAACTCTAGGCAAAGGTTATTTTCAGAAGCTTGTGGGAACATATTTTGTTAAGTATGGGTCTCTGACGAATTGCCCCGTTGCAACGCAGTCCCTCTGTTTCCATATCCCTTTTTTGAACTGAATCATGTGTAATTTTTTTAAGGATAGGATTATTTCTCAAAATTATAATGTCATTATCTCATAACGGTCGATTACAGTGTAAAATGTTCAAAATTAATATGAAAAAGAATGATTTTTTTTACACAGTTTAATTTTTAATCACCATAATAATATTCTTTCATCATTAAATCTATGTCTAAATCTCTTATCTATATCCTATAAAACAAAAGGCAATACATTTCTGATACACAGTTTCCTATATTTTATGGTTGCATATTTTTTCTCCATTAAAATAGTAAAAATGTTACACAAACTGTGGTTGCTTTTTTATTCAATTTGTTAAGTTAATTTCACCAATCACATGCAAATTTACACAAAAAAGGGCTATTTTATGTGAAATGTCTCTCACAGGTATTAAAACTAATATTTTAAATTTCTAACTATAATTAATTAAGAACCTTGAAATAATCGACATTGCCTATCAATTGCAGTGCAGATATATCTAAAGATAATATTTTAACTTTTGCGACACTCTAATGAAAACAAAATTCCGCTACCCTGATACACTGAATGTTTCTTTTTTTTCATCACTAGCATGTTTAAATCTAAAAGATGCTCAATTTTCTGTTATTGCTCAGAATTCATGGACTCAAAAAAAAAGTTATTTCCCCATTTCCAATCGAATAGTGATCTTACTAATTGTATGATTATTTTATTTCAGAAAATGTACAGAAATCCAAGGACTGGTGTTGTCTGTAAATTTATACAATTCTTCGTCTGTTGTTATACAATTGCAAGATGGTATTATATATAAGTAAGTACACTTTTTCAATTTTGTCATTATACTATGTCTTGGCGTCCGAATAGAAGCAAATACGCTACTCAATTATTTGGCTCGCTTATGATTAAATTTGGATTCACTGCATTTGGTTTGGTGTCTGTATCAGAAAAATGATCTTATTTTTTGTCCAGTATGGGCCAATGATACAAAAAGATCATGCCGTCTAGAGAATTATGGCTAATGTGTATGGAATGTATTCCAGTTTGGCCGCATATGTCCAAGTTTACTCTTGTCATAGTGCTCTGCAATTCTACATTATGAGAAGACGACACTCAATCGTTATCATCAAAAATATTCTTCTCGGTATGATTGGTTGTACCAATAAGGACGACATTTTGTCAAGTATTAGTCACTGGTGGCTCATACTTGAAAAAATAAACTTTCTGTTCTGCAAAGGTGCAGCATGATCATGTTTTATCAAAATCAAATCATCTCTTGTAGTATTATACAAAATCATTTTTTTAGATGCGAAATCCCATCTCTTGATATTTCCGACTACAAACAGCCATCGGGACAAAAATTGAAACTACCTCGGCCTTGTCCTCAAGTATCAACTTGTACGTTTGCGGAAGACCCTTGTATTGTCGGTTTATCGGAGCATTCCAGGATTTATATCAATGATACAGAGGTAATTAGTATTGATAGTAGAAAGAAATGAATATTATCATTATTAGGGTCTCCAAAATCGAATACTGGTTCCTTAGATTTTGGGATTGTATGAAAGGATTTCTGCGAATCAAATCTAACCAAAGTCTTATCATAAACAAACAAAAAGATCTTTTCAGAAAATCGCCAAACACATCAAAATGTACTTCCCGGTATATTCTCTGAGAAAATATGTAAATTTTGAATTTGCTGGTTTCGAATTTCTGGAACAATTGATGAATAACTTCGCCAATTTCTAATTTGAATCATATACTTTGGAAAGCCCTAATGATGATACAAAAGAGTTTTTATTTTTCAACAATAACGCATGGGATTTCGCTCAAAATCTTTGTCAAATTATACCAAATGATAGTATAAAGTATTCAGTTTTTTTTTATTGGAATTCGCTCTAAAGTTTGATCAGAAATAGCGCTGAAAAGAAGCCAAGTACCGGCCACTGAAATATTAAAAAGCTACAATTCAAAATGTAGTAATGGCAATTGCACTATAAGAAGAAACCATTCTAAATTGCACCGAACTCCTTTTGTAGAATACAGTAAGTGGTATTTGCCATGGGTGACGACTAATCATTTGAATCTGACACATCAATTCAAATCTTGATTCCAAAATTGGTTCACCTATTCCATTTCGTGTTAAAATGACAAAAATATATAAAAATGTTCGCTCTCTTCTTCTTTCTTTCTCATCTCTCACTCGTAGAAGCCACTCACTATATTCCCACCAGAAAAATTATTTTGTCAAGTATGTGCCACAGATGGACCTCGTCTCATCTACGCAGTCCATCAGTTGCACATACTTAACAAAAGATACTTTGATAAAATTTCCAGATCCGGCTCTCTTCTACCCTCATGGTTAAATTTTCAAGTTAATTTATAGAAATTTATTTTGCCGCATACGAGCAGACCGGAAACAGAGCTCAGAAAGAATCAAATACCTGCCTTTTAGGCAGCAAAAAACTCATTCAAAATGTACAATGGTACCAGCAACTGCACCCGATTTGGAAAACATCTCAGAGAGCACTAACGCACTAATAAAGGGCAATGAGTGGTATCTGCTCTGAGGCAATGGTGAAACTATCTACCACTCCTTTGTTTTCTTATATTCAATCATCACTTTACAGATTGCGTCTGATTGTTCATCATTTTCCATACACAATGATTTCTTATTCATGACAACGCATTCACATAAACTGCGATGTATAAATAGGATGATTTCACTCGAGAATATCTTGAAGTATTACACCACACCATTGTAAGTTAATTCTTTGTTATTCAACTGTGTGTTTGAATTTTCTATATTTTCCACAAAGTTATTCTTGTTCGATATAAGGGTATTGTGGCAAAACCGTGACACAGACAAACAATCCAATATTTTAACTCCTTGGTTGGATTCCTCTCTATAAGATTACTAATTAAAAGGATGTATGATGGTCTAGGGGTTTTCATGCTATTGCTGTTTTGTGATTAAAAATTTTATGTTTGAGTATTGTTATGAATTGAGCAGGTTTGTATGTCCAGGAACGCTGAACATTAAATGGCTGCCAGTTATAGTTCCTTTCTCTGGGAAATTCACTAAAATAAATTAATATATAAAATATACTCGTGCAATGATAGACTGTATATTTCTTCGCTTATTGGTTATTATTATTATTATTTGTCAATCAAGGCCAGAATCAATCAGCATTCAAAAGTAACGAACTATAGTATAACGAACTATAATGGCAAAGAGCTACTGCAAAATGTAGAACCAGAGACTGCTCTCTAAGTTGGGAACTTCTTGAAAGAGCTGAACCACCATAGTAAAGTGCAGTGACTTGTATCTGCCATTGGTGATGATAAAACTATATGGGGTATCATGTTGGCCTCTGTTATTATAGATCTTAATAACTTTTGTTATGAATCAAGTCGTCTTTGTAGTAATTTATGTAGTCTGTGACAAGTCGAGAACATTTTATCTTTTTAAAACCCCCGACCCCAGTCTGTGATTGGCTACTACGGTAGTTATATTGCATCCCAATATCCTAGAGGACTGATTGACTATGTCAAAGTGCAATATGTGGTTTCTTTCCTGGGCGATAGTAAAAACATTTATCACTTCTTCGTTCCCAAGGTTTGAAAGCAATTTGGGAATTTTTTTTGTACAAAAATTTGATCGATTGAGAAGTTTTGTCTACATCTAATAAAAATTTCTGCTTGTTCTCACTTTTTTATTATGATTTTCTGGTTTCACAGAGAAGGACGCTCTTTGCTACCAAATTGTGGAGTTATTGAGACGGAAAGAGCAGTAGAACGTGGCTCAAAGATTGTAACAGTTACTCCATCAGACAGTCGAGTCGTTCTTCAAATGCCGAGAGGGAATTTGGAACTTATTCATCCCAGATGTTTGGTTCTAGCATTGGTCAAACGGTAAATTTAACTGATTCACTAGCGTTGATTGTGATGTCAGTTTTTATTCAGCGGGCAAATATTCAAATGAAGTTCTAAGTATTGAACTGTTTGCTAATTAAAAGGTGGTTCAACAAAATGTGGTCTATCTTATGTCCTTTTATCGTACCGATCTTGACTTTTGAATCATAATTGTCATATTTTGATTCGCCAGGAAGACAGAATCTAGTTTTTCATCGGGTGTCCAAAATATGTCGATTTTCTTTAAGAGGGAGAAAAGCTTCGAAATCATCAACATAGTTTTGTTTTGTTGCTACGAAACACTCAAGAAACATTATCATCTTCTAGCAAGAAATATTTTATGAAATATTGTCACTTGTGCTAAACTTTCTTCTTATGAAACCAATTTTCTTCTGTCCTTTATTATAGTTTGATAACTTCACTGAAATATGGAGATGCATTTACTGTGATGAAGAAACACAGGATTAATATGAATTTGCTCTATGATATTGATAATAAGGTAATTTTGTAGTTAAATTGTTCCCCATTTCTGTTGTTTTATGTTAGTTTCATTATAATGCTTCTGATGTGGCTTAGGTTACGTAGTATCACCGGAAAAATATCGTTGTTTTGTCTTCTTTAGTTATTTGATGAATGTATATTAATTTGGGTAACAACCGTTTTGAATGTCATCCATGAGCTTGTGGTTTTTGTGATTTTTTTTTTTGTAATTTGTGTTGTAGAGCTGGTTTAAACTGAAACGAAAGAGTGGTATAAGGTTTTGCCATTGCCCAGGGCAATTATCACTCACTGCATTCCAATATATATTATATTAGTTCAGTAGTGTTTGGGATGTTTTTCAACTAGAGCGTTGTTGCCGATACTAAAATTTTTCAGCAACTCTTTGTCATAATAGTTACCGTTGGTCAGCTAATTCAGTTGGTCATGAGGCCTTTCTTGGAGCGAATTTCTATAAAAAACAAAGATTTCGAGTCATCTTTAATACAACCTTTGATATATTTCAGTTATTTGAAGAAAACATCAAAACATTCGTGACGGAATTGAAATCGACAACAAATTTAAATATATTTATCAGTGATTTGCAAGACGAAGATTTAAAACTAACAATGTACAAACAATATTTTTCAACGGAAACTCAAAACGAAAGGTGATATGAACAGAAAATTTTCTTCTCGTTTGTGCATGAACAAAGAATTATAAGTTACTTCGATGCGAGGTGACGGAATTTTGTTTTTCTTCAAGTGTCCGGGATTTGAATGTCATTTTCTTCAGATGAACAAAAAAAGCTTCAAATTTTTAATCTTTTTCTGCAGTTTACTTGCTACCCGACACTCAAATGGAAACATTTTAGTCTTATAGCAAGAGATATATAATGTCATAATGCCTGTTTTCTTCCAATGAAGGACAGTTCTCCAGGCATCTGAGCTGCATAGTAGCTTACATCATGCGAGTCTACCTTAGTATATACTCCATATTGCTACCATTGATGCTTTACATTGAGTTGCAAATATTGTTTTGCTCGTAAATAATTGGGTTTTCCTATCATTTAGTTTAAATGGTATTCAAAATTTCCTTTATAATACATAAATTGAATAATGTTTTAAAATTTCATGAACAAATTGTCTATTGTTGAACACAATGATGACTATAATGAATTTATTTGTATTCTCACAGTAACACATCCAACAATTCAACTTTAAATAAAGAATCAAAAAGAAACAAAGTCTGTAACATAATCATTTCAGAACTGGAAAAATCTGAAAAAAGGTATGTCTAATTATTCAAGTATCAATTTATTTCCAATTTAACAGTGTCATGTATCGTGTGATCATTGTAAATTCAAACATACATAGCTCACGATAGTAGTTTTATACGCTTGGTTGTTTCACAGGATAGCTTAGGTGCCTGTGATGTGTTAAGTCTTACTTTGAGCAAATTTCTTTTTAAAAATAAAATTGCTATGCAAGATAGATGCAATACTCTCTCAAAATATGCGCCATCAGATTGTTTCAGTTTGCGGTAACAACATATCGTTAAAAAAGTAATCAGTGCAAACCTACGGAGGTTCAACATGACCTAACAGGGATCTACAATATGAATCTAAATTCTGCAATCATGAGATGTATTTGACACTGAATCAGATTCCTAATTTGAATCTCATTCAATACTTTTAGTGTTAAAACATCTTGGAAATTGTCGGTACTCGTGGTTTGAAAGATTTGTTTCAAGATAGGATTCAATTCAACTTTTGGAAAAGAAAAACCGAGGATTTGGCTTAACCATAACCTCTAATGGAGATACCTATTCCGAGTTGGGGAATTTTTGTAATTCAGTGCTTGTTGGAGGTTCTTGCATCACCATTTACTAGTTTTTCCTCTGCACGGATACGGTTATTTAGGAAGCTATATTCAGTGGTTGCTGGACCACCATGTGTTGATGACGAGCTCAGCAATCATCTTGCATGTAATCAGCACCCATGTGATTCAAACCTGTACTCAGGCTAATTAGAAATGTGCTCTCAATACATAGTCCTAGCACATTTATCGATTGAACTGTCCAGGTACTCTTGGCTTTTGGTTGACTGGTTCCTAAGCAGCACAGATCTTGGTCACTGAAGGTTTACATGCAACCTGGGTAATTTATGCAATGCACAATGTAGGATTTCTTCTTTATTTTATTTCTAGTTTCATCTTAACTCTTGTAACTGCCCATGTAAAGAAAAAGCCATCAGAAGTTGGAACAGCTCTAAAACGAATAAAGAAATTAGCAGGTAACGACTGTTCAGAATTCATTATTCAAAAATTGTCCTCTTTTCATAAAAATTTGATTACTGAGATGCAATACTTTTTTTTCGAGATTGTTTTAATCTTACTCTTCAGAATTTACCTAATATGAAAGAATTGACATCTGCCTTCCCATTGATAAATTTGTTGGTGTTGGTTGAATAAACCTTATGATCAACCTGAGGAAAATTATAGTAAATCTTCAAGTTCCTGAAGGAAAGAATATTTTGCCATCTTGACCACCAAATATTTGTTTTTTGGATTGTAAACCCACTTCCATACTCAATTATCATGATTTGTTACAACTGACGCTGATCATAGTAGCGATCTCTAAACATGAGTTGTAGGAATTACCAATATAAGAACAAAAAACCAAACCCACTTCCATACTCAATTATCATGATTTGTTACAACTGACGCTGATCATAGTAGCGATCTCTAAACATGAGTTGTAGGAATTACCAATATAAGAACAAAAAACCTATATCAATCCCAACCAAAATGTCAATTCTTCAGTGGAAATTTCTACATGATCTATAGAAATATTTGTGCAGAGTATTAATTGCTCCGTATTTTATGGACCGTATAGCAGTATTATTTTGTGAACGAACTTCTTGTTTGTTATAAGCCGCTGATGGATTACAGCTGGAGGTGAGATTCACTAGTGGTCAATGTCTGACAGACATAGTTTAGTTAGAAATATTATGAAGCAACTGTGTCTTAAATGATGTCTTTTCCCATTTTGGCCATTTAAAGCATTGACTTTTCTTTTCTACTTTTTCACTCATATTAATTATGTTTATGTCGAGAGTAGTCAGATGCTCAATTTTGGGCTTATTTTGTTCTCTCACGTCAGTTTAATGTCTCTGAAACTTCAATCTTATTTTCGTAAATTGGGTGGTAATAGACTATGATGACTGAGCGGTCGTAAATCCCCCCGAAATGCATAATTTTATGCATGCTTTCTAGTTCATGAATTCAATATACTCTCTATCTCACCAATGCCATTTTCTTGAAGGCCACCACTTTCAAATTTGTTCTTTCTTCTTCAATTACAGACACAATTGGACATGAAGAGAAATTGATCAATGATGTACTAAAATATATGACAGTATTGGTCGACAGCAACACTCTTTTCAATGAGGCTCTCGGAACGTATGATTTTAAACTAGTACTTATGGTGGCTGAGAAATCACAACTGGATCCAAAAGTAAGATATTTTGGCTTCTTTTTAGACTTTTTTCCAACACATTGAAATACTAACATTGGTAAATAAAATTCAAAATTTATGTGACGTGAGTTTGCGTATGAAAGATTAAATGAAAATATACAATAGAATTACTGCGATTTTACTAATCCAAGTGCTAAAATATAAATAAAAGAAGCGCCACTGTAACCTGTAAAAATGTTGAGGATGTCGGCACCTAATTAACGAGATATTTTTGAATTCTAATTGAATGAAGTCTTAGATTATCTAAGACGTCATAAGATTTAACTTTATTCTAATTTTTTTGATGAATTTCACTCTAAGCAAGACCAGAAGCAGGTAAAAGAGAAAGCAAAATTCTTACAAGGCAAAGAGCTGCTAAAATGTAGCACCAACAACTGCACCTTGGTGAAAAAACCGAACCACTATAGTAGAGTGCAGTGACAGGTATCTTCTCTGAGTGAAGAAATCAACTACTTTTTTTCCTTGTGGTCGTCTCTTACGATACAGAGGGAATACATTAGTGCAATACTTCTAAGCCTAATTTGATAACAAACAAGCAACCAATGTTCCAAGTTAAATTTCTTTTTTTACTATATTTTTAGGAGTTTTTACCAATGCTGCATGAGCTTGAGAATATGGAAGAAAATTACAGAAAATATAAAATAGACATTAAATTAAGAAGATATTCGAGTGCCCTCGGACACATTTCCAAATGTGAGGTTATTTGGATATCTTGGTGAATTTCATGAGTCAGAAATTGTTTGTCCAAATATGTTGTTTTGTCAAGTATATGTCATTGATGGATTGCACCAAGATGTAGTGCCAGCAACTACACTCTATGTGGAAAACATCCCAAGTGGAACTGAACCGTTTTGGCAAAGTGCAGCGAGTGGTATCTGCCCTGGGTGATGACAAACAAGGATATCATTCTTTCTGAGATTCGGTCCATTACAACCCAAAATGACTATTTCAATTTCTGCAAATTTAACACAAACATCCATGTTGAACTTTCGATTCAAATAGTTTTCTGAGGCAAATAAAGTATGACCAATCCAGATTTTTTCTGGATTTTATGTTTATATTTAACTAGTTACTAACACTAACGTATTCAAGGGGGCCATGGTGTCGTTGCCCCCTCACTTAGGGAAAAAATTCCAATATGACCGAAACGAAATCTATATTTTTGCACGCCTGTTTAGCTCATTTTAAGCCCTGAACTCAAAATTTTTTTGCCCCTCCGCTACGCTTTTTGTTTTGATACACTAATAAAATCGCTATTTTCAAGGGATTTTTTTGGACCTGTGGCGGAAATGACCTTGGAAATTTTAGAAATTCTGACCCTCCTTTTCAAGGTTCTAAGCACTGTTTACAGATATATATATATTTTCACCATTAATCTATAACTATTTTATGAAATTTTATATAAATAACATTTTGCCTGATTTTTCTAGGTTCTGATCATTTTGATGAAGGTCTGGATTTAATAAGAAATCATGAAATGTACAAACTAGGTTTGACACTGTATAACGAAGGAACACAGCAATATAACACAATTTGTAATATGTATGGAGAATTTTTGTCGGGAAAACATAAAGATGAAGAAGTACGTCATAAGAATTTTATTCAAATATTGAGGCCGGTTAAAACTCTTTTGCCACCACTGATGAGTTACGATGTCATGACACATATGGCATATATTTTCATGTATTTAAATTTAAATAGTATAGATGCACCAAACACTGTAATCTTTTTTAAACTTTGAACACTAATTAGATAGTATTAATGGTATATGATATGCTGACATAACATCTATCATAAAGTGAGAGGTATAATTCTTTTAAGATGCTGAACACTTTTCATGGGATTGATACTATCAGACTTGAAAAATCTCGATATAGTTCTTGGATTATTCTTTATAGTCACACATTTGAGTAGATACCCCTGATTCAAGCCCTATACGAACAGGGTCAATATTGTTGAAAATATTTTAGCTTTTCGGCATGGCCTAGTCTACCCTAGTTATTACACCCTGGGTTGATTGGTATGCATGGATTACTAGCCAAACTCAGTACCCACTCGTCATCTTCGGTACCGACATGATAACCACTAGGTCAGCATGCTCACTTGATCTAAGTTTCTCAAAATCATTCCATGCCTATGACTCAGCATTGCCTTCCCACTCATATGGAGTATTTTTTTTCACTCAGGCTGGGATCGTATTCACTCGATGTAAGGAACTGCAGAAAGCACTGGAATCATTCTCTAACTCAAAAAATTTTTCTCTCGCATTATCGACTGCATTCAAACTAAAACTCGAAAAGAGTGAAATAGTCTCTCTTGCCTACAAACTTGCAGGTAATGAACTTTTTATTGGTATTTTTGTAATATTTTAAGGCGTATTTCAAGTCTACAGAATCTTGTTTTTCTTCCCATTTTTAAAACTTTCTTAATGTGTCATCGTTTGTATGAACTAAAATGATTCAAAACCATCAGCATTGCTATTTTTGTACAGCGAAGTTACATTTTTATTTTTTAATATATGATTTAAAATAGAATAATCCCATTTTTGTTATAAATATCTTTCTCATGGAAGCCATTGTGTGTCTGAGCAATCTAGTAACTGACATTCTAACAGTCTGACGAGTTTATGATTTATTACCAGAGGGATCTTCAAATGGTTATTTTTTTAATGTGTCTTGTGTGATCATATGGTCATCACATGGGGCATTAAAAATCTGCTTCAAAATGGGACTGGTTGTTTTATATATATATATCGATTGACTATAACCTAGAATTACACTTTCAAATTCAAGGATCAAATTGACTGGAATACACTTGAAGTTGAAAAATTTGCAAATTTACCCCATTTTGCATTTCAGAGAAGGCCAAATCGACTGGTCGGCATTTAGAAGCTGTTGAAATTTTAGAACATCATGCATGCGACATTGAACAAGCTCTTGAAACTGCGTTAAACGCTCATTTATGGCAGATTGCAATAAGAATTGCCGAACAATATGAGAGAGCGGATTTAATCGAAACGCATGTTTTACCAATGATAAAAGAAGGTTTGTGGAATTTTCTGATTTTGTTTGGTCGAGCATGAGTCACAGATGGATCGCGCCTTGGCGCCGCGATCCATCAGTGACTCATGTTCGATAAAATATGTTCCTGGGAATTTTTTTTATTAGGATAGTGTTGTTTTGAAATTTCCCCTGTAATTTTGTTTCATCCATAGATTTAAATATTTCAATTTTGAAGTTAGAGGCAGTTATAAAATTCTAAGATGTTGAATTTAGACGATACTATTTCTGCTGGGACTTCCGTACCATGTTTTTAATTAAAGGAGTATTTTCTGTTGCGATAACATAATTTCAAGCGCTTATCGTTGCCAATATTATTATGAGTAAATTTTCACCGTGAAAAAAAGTCTTCGAAATACTGTTTAGTCAGGTTGGTCATTAACTCATTGCCGCTTATATAGCAAGAGTGGTCTATACAGCACCTTGAAAGGGGTCTTCTGAGGTCAAATGATGACGTGATAATGGGTGCCACAGACAAAAAATTTGGCTTGGAAAAAGCATTTTTATTATATCTTACTACAAAACGTACCCGAAAAAGGTCGGAGGTGCGAAAAAATTTTGAAAAATAGGATTTCGTGGCCTAAAATAGGCTGAATAAGTTTAATATCTAATGCTCGCCGAAGGCGCGTGAAAAATTATTGAATTTCCTACATTTCTAAGCAATTTAAGAGTCAATTTAGGATATTTGCTTTTTTATTTCAATTTGTGGAGATTTTTATTCTAATATCATTTTATTCCAGTTCATGGAGAGACATGTAACAGCCTGAAATCTCATAAAGATCTGATTGAACAACATACTGCAAGACTACAAGCAGTCAGACAATTGAAGGAAAAGCAGAGAATGCAGGCTTTATTAGATGGTATGTATTAACATAAGCATGGTCATTCAAAACTGTTCAAAATTTTTAGCTTCACATTAAAACATTAATTAACTTGTACTTGCTGAGGGTTCTAGTATTACGAGCCATTATGCTCTTATATAAAAAGTCCAAAATACCAGGTATTATTATACATGCTAGTACCCAACATCTTTGATAAATATTTTTTGCCTATTTTCACTCATACCAAAACGTAACTTATTGCTTGTTTGAAAGTGCCTTATTGATAATTCAGCTTCTTGTATTAAGCTAAAGAAAATTATGTGACAATTTCAGACACCCAAAGAAAAGCAACGATTGTTACATCGGTTTGTATCGCACTGGCAGTTCGTATCTTTTGTAAATACCTTTTTCTTTCTTTTTCAGGAGTGGACGGCATGGGAATGGATTCTGATTTATATTCTGATACTAGCAGTACAATGGCAGGTTCAATCACAAGTCGACCTTCTAGTACAACTAGCAGAAGTACTGGGTGAGATAACTCAATTTCAAATAAAGCATAACCTGATATATTATTTTGTGCTCAAAAATTCATAACCGAATGACGAATCTGAGTGTTCCAGCACATAATACGAGTATTTTTACTGAATGTATAGTTGCATGTTAAATTATAACATTACTTGTGTTTTCATCTCCGGGCCCATTTAGGAATGTCCATAAATGACTTGGTACTAATTCTTTGCACTGAGATCAGAATCGAACCTCAAAAATAGTTGGCTTTGAAATGAATTCAGATATTCAGATCTTGGCCTGTCTCTTTCCTAGTACAACCAATCCTCCAAAACAAACTTTTTTGGTACGATTGGTATGCAGTATTCTGGTATGATCCAAACCAAGATATTGTTTATTTGAGTTTAAAAAAGCCTGTTGTAATATTCCCTACTCTATTTCAATATTCGATTCGATTTGTCTTCCCAGTCAGGTGTTTTTTTGTTATGCATGGCCACTTCTGTGGTTTATGCTTGACAAAGTAAGAATACTGAGAAAAATTTAATATTTTGAAGCAGTCTTTAATTTTGTTATCATGTTTTCAACCTAGGCGCTCTTCAAAAAGCAGAAGAAAGAAAGAACGTCGATCATATTCCCTCAAAGAGGGGAGTAGATTTGAGGATCTTGCTCTTCTTCACTCACTCAAAGTTACAATAAAAGCTGTTGATGATCTTTCAGGTGAACAACATGTTTTTCAAATTCATTCTATTGAGTGAAATCTCTTGAGAATCTTCAGACAAAGCCTCTCCGAGTGAGAATTGAAATACAAGTGGGAATGTGGGATTGTAAGTGGGATTTGATCACATGCATTTCGTAACAACACATAGTTTTGGCTAGGTAAGGCATAAGTACAGGGAAATGTAGGTTCTGCATCACCCTTATCAGCTTATTAAAATCATCATCGAAATAACGGAAACAATAACGGAACTCTACAAAAATATACCAAACTCGAATTTCTACAACTTATTGATCCCTAAGAATATTGTTGCGATTTGAAAATTTCACATCTTTCAATTATTTTTATATGTCTTTGCAACATTATAAACACCACTAACACTTCTGGTCATGATTTAAAAAAGTGGAAAATCAGGGCCTGATTTTGAGATTACAAGTCATTCCAACAAAGGCACAAGAAATCCAACAAATGTAGCACAAGCAAGTACTTGCGCTTTAGGTAAAATCATTCCATATGTACCTGATCTATTATTTTGTTGTGTAATGTTAATTGTTTCCTTATATCAACCGATGATATTGTTTTTTGGAGCCAATATTGATATTCTAACAATTACCACCGATAAGGTGATACAAATACTGGATATGATAAAAATTTCATGATGCAATGCTATCAATTAGGTAATTAAATAAAACACCAAAGCAGAGAAATTGACTGTTGCTTCACAAAAACAAACCAATTCCGGTAACATAAAAAATATTTCTTTTTGAAATGCCTTTATTGATATATCGGATGAAGATATCGACGATATATAATATTGCCTTTTCTGAGTATCTGGTAGCAGCCGAAATGCACGAAAAGTTTCAAAATTATCAATACTGCTATGAAATAGCAGTGTTGATGGTTTTGAAACTTTTTGGTCACTGGAGAAAATAGCATGAACATTTCAGACACTTGTTCATTGAGGAAAAAGTAGCACGAAAAAAGCATACCGCTATATACATTAGGATGGATAAAAAAAAATCAAATTTTTGAAAAACGTAGCCACAACCCCCAATAGGAGCAGTTGAGTAAAAAACAACTCACAAAATATATTAGCTCATTTGAAAAAGGCGAAACTGGGTCGGTAGTTTGAAATTTACAGTGTCAAGCCAACAACAGCAAAAAAATTTTCAGTTTTTCTAGTTTTTGGTTATTTTCAACTATTTTGGCTGATTTTGTACAGAAAATAGATACAAGATGTAAAAAAAATAAAAATCATTGTTTATGCAAAGTATTTCTAGTTTTCTAGGATATCCAATGTTGAAGATTTTGGAAAAAATCTCAATTTTTGTTAAAAATGATCAAATCATTTCAAATCCTTATTCTGACAACTTTTTTCGTTGCTGTATTTCAGTACCCTTCGTTAAGAATTTACTTTGAGTTAGTCATCTAATCCTGTGAGAGAATTTTTTTTACAATAACTAATGTGAATTAATTATGAGATTTTTGGTTTGACGGATTTGGTTGTCCAATTTATTACATCCTGGGTTGAGTTGTGGGCCTGTATCCAGCCCAACGTTTGACTGTTGGTTACGGCATTTTCATCAACCATGTCCACACACACAAAAAATAAAGTGAAATTCACGTAAAACCATCTATCCCAACTTGGATCTGATTACTGCAGGAGAGAGCCGTATTCTTGGCTACACGAGAGGCTCCACAAGAGTAAAAATGATATCCTATCCTTGTTTCCCTTATTTCTATCTCAAAAAAAAACTTATATCTTTCAATAGTTGTGGTGGAGTCGTTATAGTCTCTTTGTTTCATCTACTTCAGTGATTAATCAATATATTTAGTTTGGTTTACTCATTTATTCTTGAATAATAAAACAACAAATCAGTTACCTAGTTATTGTTTCAATATTACAGACAAAATTGATAGCAAAAAGAGAATTGATTCTCCGATTATGAAATCAACAAAAGCAAAAATCATACAAAATAAAGCACAATACGCTGGATAGTCTGGGCACTTTGAGTTGAATTGGTTATGATGCTTTCTTGAGTCGAAGCAATTCGGATACATGTTTGACCCGTTAAATTGGAATTCATTTATGAGAATCGATAATGGTTTCGGGCAAAATTTTTATGAAATTATTAGCGAATTCACAATATTTTCAAAAATTTTTCGTACAAATCAGAAATTTTATTTTGTCAAACATGAGCCACTTAATTATCGCGCCCAGTGTTATCCATCAGTGACTCGTTATTGATAAAAATTCAATTTGGAAGCCAAGATAAACAATTAAATTTCGAAATCGCCAATTCGAATTCGAACAAGTTCAATGCTAACGAACTATCCATCGACAAATCAATTAAAATGCCTGATTCATCTATGCATCATACATGATACTGTATGCACAAAGCAACAAAGTTATGCTGTGAAAGGGTTTTCAAAAGAAACTTCAAAAGGCATAATATTCTTACACTGAGATTAGAAAAAAATTGAATAAAAACAAAACAAAAAAAATCCTTTTATTCCTGTCAAAATTGGCAATTAACTTATTATCAAGGCACATTTTAGCGTTGCCAGATTTGAGTAAAAACTTATCGCAGTCGTATATAACTATCTCAACAGAAATTTTGATTTGGTCAGACTACTTTTCGAAATATTTTTGATAACGTATTGGAAGTAGTTTAATATTTTGTCCTTTATAAAGAAAAAATATTTAGATAAAATGAACGAACGACCTAGATTCCTCTTTAACAAATGAGTTTTAAATTTCGATTGAACATATCGTTAAGTTATAGAAGATAATTATAAATCATGAAAACGGCATAAAAAAGAATTTTCGCATAATGATTGTAAATGTCTTCAAAATATTTCTCCTAATCAAAATTCTTTTGTCAAGTGTAAGGCACAGATGGACCGCGCCTCGAGGGCACGATCCATCAGTGCCTTACACTTAACAAGTCCCGTGTGAAGTGTTTTTTGAAATTTGGCATAAAATGAAAATGAGTAAAAATATATCTTGTAAAATACTAATCTGTTAATATCTTCTTTTAATGCTCATTTCATAAGTCCATAAAACAAATCAAAAAACATTTCCAATTCCGATAAAATTCTTATTAATTTTTAAAAAATTATGGACGAAGTTTCGACATCTTATATATTTTGGACACCTCATTTTCCTACATTTGATGTTGACACAATTCAGTGGCTTGTTGAAGTAAAATAATAGGAGTAAATAGTAGAAAAAAATCGATAAATTTCAAACAAAAACGCTTATTTTTTCTGGATAGTATGAAAAAATGCAAAATATCATTTTGCAAAATTGTTTCTAGCTGGAAAATCTCACATGATCATCTTCTGTCAAGCATGGTCCGCTGTTAGATCGCAACCGAAATATGTGATTAATGTGTAACCGAATAAGGGTTAGATTAAGGATGTACTTACAGTTGGATTTAAACGGTATTCGAAAATAAATAGTTGATATTTGAATATATTTTGTTTATTTTGCAGCAAAATCGTGATTTATGTTGAAATTTATACCATAAAATTTAGCATCCATCATGATTTCATAGCAAAATAAATCAATTTGAAACAATCGAAAAATCGACAAAGGAACCTACTCCAAAATTAAAAAAAAAAAATTGTCTGTTGGAACAACAACATGCATGCTTCACATATGGATGGCGCATGAATTTACTCGTATATTTATTATTCGGCGATTATCCGCACCACAAAATATATTTAGTCAAACAAATTATGTCTGGGTAAGTGTACACGTGTGCATCTTCAGCAAATAAACGCTGAAATTCTTTAGTTGAGTGTTCACTTGATATCATAAATCAAGCGCATCATTTGAAAAAACTAATATTGTGGGGAAACTTAGGAATGTTTTCTGATATAAATATATATAGTGATTGATGTTTCCAACTCCTAGTATGTTACTATTTCTCAGAGTATATTGCTTTGCCTTTGAGTGTATTACTCTTCCTCCTCTTCTTCTTCCTCCTCACCTCCATTCTCTTGTGAAAGTTGTGCTTCCAATCTTGAAACCTTTTTGCTAAGTTTTTTCACTGTGGATTTGAGTATTTTGACGTCTTCAATCAATTCGGTTAGTTCCGCGCTTTGGCCCCCGCCATTGCTTTCCTGGTAACTGGCGGTATACTTTGGAGCAGCTTTAGGAGCAGATTTGGGTTTTTTCGCCTGAGGTTTTTCTTTTTCGCTAGCGCCCTTCATTTCACGAATATCCATCAAGGGGGGGTCTGCGTCTTTGCCTTCAACCCATTCATCAGCTTTCAGAATTGCTTCTGCTGAGATCGTTGGTGGAAAGATGTCTTTCTGAAATTGATCCGATTTACGAGGAACTATAAAAGAGATTGGCACGCATTTGTTGTTAGCTAGTTTGAAAAATCGGGCGATTTCGCATTTGCTGCTGTCGACGCCGCGTTTTGGTAGAAAGTTCCCTCCTTTTTGCCCCGTAGTTTCGCTGAACTGGGTCAGATAGAATATCTCTCTGTTGTTAATTTCGTAGTACCTTATAACAGATTCACCTTTGGCGAAAGTGTAAAATATTTCAAGATCCGGATCGTATTGGATATTCAGCACTCCGCTGGAACATCCAGCTTCAAGCTCAAAATGACAAATATTGACGTCGTCCTTATCCCAAAGACAAATCAGTCGATTCGCTTGTCTGTTGCCTCCGACTGTAAGGATGTCACCGTTTTTCGTAATGACTACTTTTGTCGGTTTTGACCCATTGTTACACTCCTTGTTCTTTGTATAGACTTCTCCGGTGCGTGGATTCACAATTGAAAGCGAAATTACGTTTTCCTCTTTGGTCGTAATGGCAGCGCGACTTCCATTGTAGCTCCAAGCGAATGAAGTTGGCTGGTTACCGACTTGGAGCCTGAACACCTCTTCTTCTCTCTCACAGTTCCAGACGATGATAAAATCGTCGAAGCCTCCAGTCGCCGCAATGTTTTCTGCCACAGGATGCCACGCAACAAACGTGACTTTTCTATGATGTTTGTTGCTGAGCGTCCAATGCGCATCACTAGCGTCCATCCTCTTTGTCAAACCATTAAATGGAATGGCCCAACCGTGGACTTCGGCCCCTTCCCCGCCCGTCAATAGCATGCAGTCGTTGTGCGGCGACCACGCCAGGTCCATAACCTTTGACTTGCAGTCGATATAATTGTGCATACTGTCGTCTTGTCTTCCCGGTTGGTCGAGTGGGAGAATAATAACTTTCATCCCTCTTATCACCGCTGCAAAACGATTGCTGACGGCGCAATTTGTATCGCTGGTTCCGTCTACTTTCAAGTCTGTAAAGCAGTAATCGGCTTTGTGTGGTTCGCCGAAAACATGGCGAAATTTACTTGAACGTACAAAAGACATTTTGATGTAGATGTCCTACGTTAGTCGTCTAGGCTATAGAGTAACGCTTAAAAAATATTATATAATTTCAATTAAACGTTACCGACTATCGACCGGCACATTATTTGATAAGGTATCGTATTTGAATTCCTCGCCATGTCTAAGGCTGGGCAAAACCGAAATTTTCATTCTTTTTGTCGTTAAAAATAAAAATTTCTCTTTACTTAGCAATCATTTGTCTCGATGAACCAACGATTCTCGGCTGATTCAAATTATCTGTGCCTCGGACCGATTTGATTCATCGCATTTAGTTACCCAACCCAGGCCATGCCACTGTTAATAGTGCGCAAATTACAAATTAAACACTCCCGTACCCATTCCTGGATCAGTTTCGTCTTAAACCTTTTTAAACTTAACTTGACTGATGAAACATTTCATTTAAATAAAGAATTTTGAATGCCGTTTGAACCCAATTTTAAGAAAATTGTATAGATACAGGAAAGCCCTCTAAATTTAACGAATGAATCGACCTTGATAATGGACGAATTGGCAATTCCCTTACATGAAGTTTCTGGTCCGTTTAACTTATATTCATAATTATAGACCAAAATGACTCATTTCCTAACCAAATTCCAGGCCTCGTGTATCTCAGCTTAGCATTCACATTTTCTGGCATTCTGATACATGTACTCAAATGAACTGAACTGGTATATATATTTGCCATTTCAAGGTCACGTATTATTACTTACATATTTTACCACTGTGTTTCCAATCACAAATTATATTTTGCTAATTATGAGCCACTGATGGAGCGCCACGTTTCATCGGCAGCTCAAACTTGACAAAACTTGTTCGGTCTGGTAGAAATTAGGCCTGCACGTGTGCAAATATTAAGACTGAATTTTTCATAATAAATTTGAATGATCTGGTACTTTGATTTAATAAGGCGATGATACACATATTGCTCCCTCTTAGGTTTTCCTATGATTTAGTTTGGAAGATATTCAAAATTCGATATATAAATAAAACTATGTTTCAATATGTCAGATAAACGAAATTGTGCTGATATTTGACCAATTCCGAAATGTCATGAGTTATGTCAAATTATGGCATATTTTTTTTGTATTGAAATTCACTCAGAGCAAGGCTGGAAGCAGTGTCTAAAAGGAACCAACTAACGGCCAATTAATAGCAAAGATCTACTATAAGATGTAGTGCCAGCATATGTACTCTAAGCGGGAAACAAACGGAACTGATCTACTATGAACAAGTGTAGTCGGTGATATCTGCCCTGGGCGATAGTAAAACCATCTACCACTTACTAAAATATGGTGATTACACTGCAAAATGAAGCAATTTGATCGAAAAACGAAATTACTTTCAACTAGGCTGGGCAAAATCGAATCATTTGGAATCTGATTCGAACACTTTTCTCGAAAATCACTAGTTCCATATAAAATAAATAATAAAATCCCATTTTTAATATTACAAATTGTTAAAACTAAGAAGTTTATATTTTTAGTGTATTTTCGATTCATACTCCATGTCTGGGAGTAACAATTAATATTTTAATGATAAAAATATAATCGATTTTGGTCAAATTTGACCAAAATTGATTGCATTTTGTCCCTAAAAACATTAAAATTTTAATTTATTTAGCAAGTTTTGTTCCTATGAACGATTCACGATCGATTTGAATAAATTGTGCTTCGAATCGATTCAAATTGCCGAATCGAATTGCCCTGCCCTACTTTCAACCAATATTCTAGAATCACTTACTGGACATACCCGGACTGAATCGAATCATGATATAGAAATAGAATATTCCATTTTTTGTGAGGCGCGATGGCCTGGTGGTTAAACATGTTGGCATCGCAGGTTGAAGATCTCGGGTTCGAGCCCCGGCGAGTCCGGCTCGCTTATCCATGCCCACCACTCAACCCAGGGTGTAAAAACTTGGGTAGGCTAAGCCGAACAGGAAAAGATGATATCTTTTCCAGTAATTGTAACCTTGTCCGTCTACAAGTGGCCGCTGTTACAGGGCCTTGGACAGGGTGATCCACTCTAAGAAGTGGCTATAAAAAAATAAAAAAAATATCGAATCAAATAAATTATCAATCCGAAATGGAATACTTCATCTAAAACGTCACGTTGACATTATGACGATAATTATATATATATAAGTTATACATCTTGTTTACACATTCAATTTTCAAATTGAATTTTGAAGGAAAATATTTTGAATCGAATCGCCCGGATTTTGACTTTGGAATGATTGTTCTTCCTTCAAAACATCGCCTTTGATATAACTATAAAGTCTCATATTTTCATACGCATGTTTATTTCCAGTTCGAATTTCGAAGCCAAAACAATTCGAATCGAATCACCCAGAATTCGGTTAAAATTTTTTCAAAATTGTTCTATTTCTCAAATACCGCCTTTCACTGATATCACTACTGTATAAGTTTCACTTACGGACGCTTATTTTCAAATCGAATTTCGAAGCGAAGCATTTCAAATGGCTTCGAATTTGCTTCGAAGATAACGACCAATCACCTCCATAATACACGCCCTATTCTATGCGTAGACGTAAGTACTGTTACTGTCGCAGAAAACTGCATATTGCATTTTGAACGTAAAAAGCCAGTACGCCCGCCTCTCTCTCTTGACACAGGCTTGTGTGCATGAGATCATAAGAGCTACCGGATGCATACGCCGAGCAATCGAGGTTACGTCATAACGCATTTCCGCGATTCAGCGCTGTGATTTAAAAAACGTTTGCCAAATTTACTAAAATTTTCACGCAACATTTCAAAATCGATTTTTTATTTTTAAGATACTTTCAGCCATATATGTGCTGTAGATGGACCGCGCCTTTGCATGCGCGGTCCATCATCAATCCATACATGGCCATTTTGCATAATTTTACTCTCAAACTAACCAATTTTTTTAACAGCGTGCTAAAAGCTATACATCACACTTAGACCGAGTGCATGTGCCAGGTTTGAGATTATATTTGTTATATATATTTACCATGCTCTTACTAATAGCATACTTAAATCGGGACATATAATATATACCATAATAAGAATAGCATGATTAAAATGGAAGTCAGAATAGACTGTCTTCGACGGATTATTGCGTGGAATTTGCCTTGATGTAGATATTGGATGATGTAATAGCCTTTTAGATACCATTTTTCAGAACAATTGAAAAGTATCATCTGCAGAAATTCAAACTTTAATGCGCGTCGAAGGTACGCGAAAGTGCTTCGACATGTTCTTCGGATAGTTCCTTTGTCCACTCATTGCATGTGTTATTGGCAACAACGGTTTCAAAACAAATCTAAAATTTATCGCGCAACGAATGTCAGCTAAAATTTTCTGAAATACCTTTTACCTTTTATGCAAAAGGGTTTGCTTGCGTTGTATGTATAACGTTCATGCTTAATTTTTTTTTTAAATGTTTGTTAATTTGTTTGAAAGACATCACACGTTCCGGTCCAGCTGAACAACGCAGTCACAACAAAACGATTATGTTTTATCGATTATGGGTCACTGATTTATTGCGCCGCCGATGCGCTAGCAATCTGTGGTTCAAGCTGGACAAAATAAAATTTTAGATTTGGAATCCCCTTTTTTGAGTGGGGAATGGCATTTTGATCCCTATCTGCCGAGACTGGAACTTGAAACCTAGCTAACCATGCTAACCTGTTAATCTCTAGAGTTAGGCCACGACATCCAATACGTCCAGATTCTCGGTACGAATCCATTCCAATATTGGTAAATAAAATATTAATTTTCGTGTGCTTCCGGCAAGCAATAATTACCGAATTAATATTTAATACCTCCTTCTTCTAGTCCCGATTAGTTTTTGATTCGCAAATAAAATCCGCCCTTGTGCTTACGTTATGACGTCATATATGTTCGAAGAGCCATAAAAAAATTTTGCCACTCAACTCCACCGCCCGGAAAAAATACCACTGGGGGCAGCTGCCTTCATGCGCCGCGCAGACATTATCACTAAATTTATTAATCATCATGGCTACCGAAGTATTTCTCGAAATTCAATTTCTCTTAAATTCACGAACAGTTTACATCGCGTTAGCTATTCTGTACCATATGTTTCATGAACAATCAGGAAATGCGTTTTATTGATGTTTCGTCACTGTTTAATCATGCTGACACAATCGTATAGGAGGCCTATGACAATTTTATGGACTTGTCCAGAATCGAATAGTAATTCTGTCCGGTTGAAAATGTATTTTGTCAAGCATGGGTCACTGATGGACCGCAATCCATCAGTGACTCATACTTGACAAAACACAATACAATAAACAAACTCAAACATATTTTTTGGAAAATTGTCAGTAACATTAAAATTTATACCTATATTCTGAAAATGTATACTTCTTATGAATTTGTTGATTTCGAATCGCTGGGAAAATCGAATCGAATAATTTATGATTCGCGAATCACGAATCGAATCTTTCGGACATCCCGAGTGTTATTTTCTAACTGGGAATTCTACCAAATCGAATCGAGTATACGACTCGAAACCGTGAATTTAAATCAATTGAGTTTCCCCGGTTAGAGAATTGTCTTACACTCGAGTCTTTTTCATGTCAAATTTTACGGTGTAAAATTCATGATCATGATCATTCATATCATGATTTCACTGCAAAATGGACCAAATTAAAACCACAAGTTCTAGAATACCTTGAAATTCGTCTTTTTCATTGCCAATTCTTGGAGTGGATTGAAGTTGTTGGAAAGATATGATCTTTCTTGTTCACCTATCGGCTAAGCCTGCCTAAGTTATTTATTACACCCTGGGTTGGGTGGTGGACATGAATTAACGAGCAGGAGTCGCCGAACTCGAATCCGATATATTCAACCTGTGGTGTCACCGTTTTAACCACTAGGCCATCGACCATCCAAAATATAAATGGTATATATATATATATATGGTTGAGACCATGCCTGCATTCTGAAAATAGTCAGTACTGATACATTGATAGAAACATTCCTACACAATACTCCATGAAAAGTATAAATATTTATAAAGAAGCTATTTATGTGATAATGTTAAGAATAAACAAATGATCTTATCTTCTTGAAACGCCCACTTTCCTCTTTTATATAAACTCCGTGTGCTTGATGATTTCGAAATCGAATTGGGTACTTTCGTCACGCGTAATGTTGAATGACACCTCAGGTTCGAGTTTCGGTATTGTTACTTGTGCGGCTGCCAGCGCTGATTTATTAAAATCGCCACTACCTATCGGGGTTCAAAAAAATGCATATCAGTTTTTATAAAAACCTACTTTAACCACAAATTTTACGAAAAAGAATTCAAATTTTATTCATTAACCCCTAAGACACAAATGCACGCTTGCTCTGTGTTAACTTAGTCTTGTGAAATGGCAGAAGAACGAGAGGCATGATCCTCCCCCAGTTTTGAAAAGAGGGGGCAATCCTACGTACATTTTGGTTACTATTTTAAAGGATTTCTATACCATACGCATACCCTCTGTATACATATTTTTTGTCGTAAAACTAAGAACATTTTTGCAACAAGGAAAAATTTTTTCGCGCGCGATTCGAAGTCGGTAGAAACCCTACTCGTCAGAATTGTAAGTTCTAAGAATCTTTAGTCAGGTATGGGTCACGATTGGATCGCACCGTTGAGGTGAGGTTCATCTGTGACACTCGTGCTTCATAAAATAACATCTCTGATTTGGTGGACACCATATTAAAAAAACATAACAAAGTATGCGGTAATTAACAATAATTTAAATAAAGTTCGACTAATTTTGTCTTTAATGGATAGAAATGAATTCGTCTCGAAACGATCCAACGTTCGAAAAGGCACATAAAAAGATCTAAGTAACGGCCATTATTAAAGTAAAAAGCTAAATATGACGTAAAATCAGCTACAGCGCGGTGAGCGGAAAACATTTCATATAGAACTTAACCCTTATAGCATAGTGTAATATTCAAGTGGTACCTGCTCTGGGCGATAATAAAACGATTTATAACGTGTCATCCGGCTGATGTACTTTCTCTACGCACTTTTTACCGCAACTTTGTATGCGTGTCTTCACTTCTAAAACTACCCCAAGGAACCCGACATCGACCAACTATATCGATGCCTCTTCCGCGCAGTATACATAATGCAAAACAGATTCTATGTGACCTTAATAGCTATATCATTTTTGATATTAAACCTCCCTGTTTCTTCAACCAGGCATGGACGATTGTTAAATCGATCATCGGATACTCGATTTAACAACGGGCCATGCTTGGTTGCTCTACTACAATCTCGAGGAAAACGCCCAAATAAATCTAGCTATATTATTCATAGCCTGATTTTGCAGTCATACGGCACGTATCTCTAGAAGCGGAAATGACGCATGGCAGCTAAACAAAGGCCGCCTGCATCCCAGAAAATGGAAACTAAGCTATCATTGACCAAGCCTGATCAAAGCTTATCGATGTAAATTTAACACAGATCATTTTTGATCAAGTGTGAAACCGTGATATAGAAAAGGTCGTCCGCGAAGGGTGCGACTCCTAACGCACAACTACATGTAAGAAATATGTAATTAAACCCTGTTGTACTTAACACATATATACAAGTCTATATTTCGATGTTGTAAGTTATGGCTTCTACACCGATACACTATAAAATTGTGGATATGCGTTTGGATTCGATAATAAAGAATTTAGTATATCCAATACTGTACCAGACGAATACCAGCTTTAGCTTCATCGATTATAATATTTTTGCCGTGATATTTCAGATAGTTATAGTTGACTTTCGAATATCTTACATAGAATATCGTTTGGTCTCGGCATCTAATAGAATAATTTTGCCGAATTGAATCGAATATTCGAACCAGACTGTATATAATAAACAAACAAACGTCCTTTTTTATCACCTTATAATTTACGTTCAAATTTGCCCTTATTTTGAAAAAAAATTTTCATTTTGTTGATTTCGAATTGATGATGAAATTGAATCGAATAGTTTATGATTCGAATATCGCGAATCGAATCGAATATTTTGGAAAGCCCTAAATTAATAACGTGCTTTCTCAACATATTGTCGAACTTCACATATCGGTGGAATTCTTGCTCAAACCCTCGGTCGAATCATACCGAATCGCACGAATGAGAATTCGTATCACCCGAATCATCTCGAATTTTAAAGCTCGTCAGTAATTTGACTCTTAACTATGTTTTAAAAACTATTTTCCAAACACCTTCATCTTCAAATTGAATCTTGAAGTATTACCTTTAAAATCTGTTGATCGATATGTAATATTGATAAAACGAAATATCATAACAATCGATCGAACCGGGTGACAGAACCTTTTTTCCTTCATGTGTTCAAATTTTTCGAATGATGCTTTTTTTTCACCTTTATATCACAACCGTACTATATTCTCGAAAATGGATGTTTGAATATTTTATTAGTGAATGTTTCATGGAGCAGTGGTGCCAACTGGTTTTCGAAACATTTTTCTTCCGCAACACTCGTTTTCCCAAGTGCCTGAGTAACTGGTATTCTATCTTAGTGAAGACATCCGCAAAACTATTTTAGAATCGAATTTTTTTTTTTTATCGACCGACGGCATTTAATGACAAGTATACGAATAGTTTCTGAATTCTACAATCGATATATTTTATGTTTTATGCCCTACTAGAAAATATTTCCGGTATACATGTGTTCGGTGGCAACCAATGTTTGAACGCTCGCCTTGGTTTAATATTTCAGCGAATTCTTCGGCAGAAGAAAAACCAACTCGGGTATATTCTCTCATCGAGAGGGCTTTTATTTTTCTGCTGGCAGGTTCAGGCTGGCAGGTGTTAACTACTGTAATGCTCAAAAATCGACGAAAATGGGCCCGATCACAAAAGAAAGTTCGCTAAAAAGGCAATATATTGTACTAAATCCATTCCGATAGATTGCAATAAATGCCTCTTTCTACAATTCTAACCAAAAAATAACATCACGAAAAACTTTGAAATTATCAACACCGGTTTGAAATAGCGGTGTTAATTGTTTTGAAAGCCCTTTTGTTCATTTGTATAAATTTTCAAAATTGATAATAAAAAAATGTTAAACAAAGGCCCTAGCAAGATATTATCACTCTTTGATGTCACACCTTTTTTATTCCTTAAATATTACATATACAAATTTCTTTAACAGATTCTATTCGTAACCTGTGCATTCATCTTTCTTTACTAAACTTGGAAAATCTGGCTGAAACAATACAAGATCAATATTCTGAATTAAGAACAACCATCGATCGCTTGGTTCCGACAATATGGTCACAAGAAATGTTGCAAGGTGACCAATCGATGACTACTGGACCACAATCTACTGTTAACAGCATAGTTGCGTCAATGCAAAACCGGAAAACGATAACCGGAAATGATGTTGGTGACGAAAAGAAGGATTTTAAAGGTGAGGAAACGCAGTTTTTAAGCTATGAAAAAATGGACGCAGTTGATGTTCCAGAACTTATGAAAAGGCTAGATTGTGAAAATAATATCGTTCAGTAAGTTGTCAAAATCTTTTCTTAGTTTGATTAGAGAGATGCGTGAAATTCCTGTCTATTTCGTTAAATTACTGCGATCAGTCCGATGAACAGAAATTTGATTCGTAGAACACGGATCGCCTACCATTCAGCACCGCTTAGTCTAGCTCGGCCGAAAGGTCCCAATCAGAATTTTATTTTGCCAAGCATGAGCCACAGATGGACCGCGTCTGATCGATGCGCTCCGTCAGTGACTCATGCTTAACAAAAGATGTTTTGACACTTTTTTTGAGTGGGTAAAGCGTTTGTCTTTTCTATACTAAATACCTATTGACAACATAGTATATTTGTGGTGTTGGAAAGACATAATATATACTTTTACCCTCCGACCTTTCCTGCTAAGTTGTTCGAGTTAAATGACGGGCATAGATTTTCGAGCTCGACTCGATGAGACCATTTTCTTGGGAGATGTGTACAACAGAATATCTAACAAACGTAACTTTGCGCCTTTTATTGTTTAAAATTTTGTTAATTTTGAAATAATAATTTTCAGTTAAATATTAATATATATTTTCGTTTAGATCTTGATTTGTTCGTCCCGCCAAAATTTGAAAAAAGTTCATCGTGGATGACTAGCTTTTGAAGACGTACCGAATCTACAGCTACTTGGTAGACAATTATCATATGCTTTAAGAATCTGCCAAGAACGATGTTCTCGACCGTTGCCAATCAAAATCATGTTTGATATTGACGTCATTTTTTCAGAATAAATGTGACTGCAACAGTGAAAAAAATGTTATTTTATCAATATTTTTTAAGGGAACGTTAGGCAAGATTGACCTTTTTGAAACGTAACCGTCTAGTACCGATAGCTTAAATGATTTCTTAGCTGTTGAAAAAAAATTGATTTTCCATCGAATTTATGCACGTGTAAGGTTAGCATTCGTATCTTTGAACAAGGAAGTAAGAAAGGTACAAAAGCGAGATGCGTGCTTCTAAAACAAATTTTCAAAGAAAACAAAATTTGCTAATATTATTTAGTGTTGTCTTATCCGAATAGCCGGGTGTTCTAGAATTGCGATTAAAAGTCTGTCGATTTTTGAATATTTCTAAATTGGATCATTTTGCGGTGAAATCATGATATATGCTAAATTTTGCTGCAAAATATGGTCGAATATCAGCGATTTCATTCATATAAAGAGTGGAAACGATATTATATTTATATAGTGAATCTCAAATATCGTTTAAGCTAAACTGTAAGGATAACGCGAGGTCAAGTCTTATCACAGCATTTACCGAGTACGTGGTAAGCCGCTTATCCGAAGCTGAGCTATTCAAATTAAATGAGTCTTCATCCAAATAGGTATTCAATTATGCGTTCTTGTACACACATGTCTTGCTAAGCAGGAACCGAGGGGCGATCAATCAGTGAACCATCTTGACAAGATGGAATTTGTGATTTTTCCCAATATTTTTCGCGTCAATATTCGGTTCGGTGGTGGATTTCATCTACGCTATACAATGAGTTTGACACTTACGCCAGTGAATTGATTTAGTGTTCCCAGAACTTAACGTGCATCTACCAATTTTGCGTCACCAATGTGCGTCTTGTTGGAACCACGTCAGGATAGTATTAATAAATTTCAAAATCACTAGTTAGGGACGGACAATTCGAATCGATTCGAAGTACAAATTATTCGAATCAATCGTGAGTCTGTCATAGGAATAAAAACATGCTGAATAAAGTAGCATATTTCATTTTTAACGACAAAATGCAATCAAAATTTGACCAAAATCGAATGTGTTTTGTCGTTTAAATGAAAATTGTTGCCCTTGAACTGGAGCGCAATTGAAAATACATCACTTTCAAGTCAGTTTATGCTGATATTTGTAACTTTGAATTTCCTAATTATCATGACGGCAATAATAGTAAAAATGGGACATTTGTTATTTTCATGAAATCAACGATTCGAATTTCAAATAATTCGGATTTGCCCCTCCCTATCACTAGTGCATTCCTTCGTTGGTTGTTCCAACATATTTTTAATTGTCGTAAGGGGCGTTGAATGAAAGTAATGGAGTAATCATCCTGTGAATGGTTGCAATCATCGCCGTGGTCAGATATTGCCTATTACACTTTAGTGTTTTAGTTCTCTATTAAATGATTTTTGCTTATCCAGTATCGTACGTACAGTTAAAACTGGTTTCTCATATCATATAGTCCGCCCGTTGCGATTATGATAGTTGTTAGTAAGTTGTAGGCCGCGGCGGCCTTGTGAAACCAACAATAGCGGTGCTTTCGTGGCGAATTTGATGAAATAGAAACTTCTGATCGGGACGTAACAATGAATGACGCTGTTTCGAATACCGACAAACTTTATTCAAGATCGATGAGGGTGTTCCTGGGCGAGGCACTGTAACCCATAGTTTTGGGATGATGTTCAACAATCTTAGCGGTTCCCATTTGCCTTCTACTACTACTAGCCTTGCTCAGAGCGAAATCAAATTGAAACAACGTACCATTCTCTACATCTTATCCTGGAACCTGTTTACAACCTTATCATTCGGGATGCCACTTTTAGATTCAGATACAACTCCGATTCGAATACACAATCCTGTGATTCTGTATGATTCGAAAAACATTTCGAGCAAAATAGAGCATAGGATATGTTAAAATTTCACATATATTTCGATTTTTTGCCAATATATTGAAAAATTTTCAATCAATTTCTATAATAGAATCAGGTACGATTCGAAATTGTAAGATTCCGAAAACAAATGTCTTAAATTGGCAACCCTACTTGTAACTGACCTACCAGTATCTCTATTTGCTCCATTAGATTTTGGCAAGCCCTTCCGCTGTGCTCTCAAACAAGCTTTTTTTTAAAAAGGCCTCGACATCTACAAAGCTATGCTATTGCACAAGCCGATTGGTAATATATACAACAACGTCTACTTCCTTGAATGACTCCAGCCCATTTACACACGACATGAATATTTCTTTAACGAGCATGAGGTACTAACGTACCGTTTCGGCCCGTACTTGCCAAGTACATTTCTTCACCATTTGTGATTGAAAAAGGATGCTCCCGATTTTGTTATGCATGAGTCACCGATGAATCGCGCTGCCTAGGCGCGAGCCATCAGTGACACATGCTTAACAAAATAAAATTTCTAATTCGGCTTTAGGTAATTTACGTTGCTAAATGACGTTTTATTACTCGCGCAGTTGCGACTGTAACTCAAAGCCGACTGTCACGAGGATTGAAGAATACCTTATATGGAAAGGGTCATAAATAACGCGTCGTTGCGTCGGGAAAAGGAAGATTATGTGCTGTTGATCGGGCTGTTCATGTTTGCATAATCTTAATTAGGGCAATATTTAAATTACCGGTTATACGTCCGCTTAGTCCAGTTCTACAGATCCCATTATTTCTAATGCGATCCTGAACTACGTATTAATACCACAGAATAGGCAAAAGTCTCCAGACAATTGGACAAAATCTCCTATATTGAAAACGGGGGAGGACAATCCCCCATCCTACCCCATTTGTTGGGCTGTAGTGTCTACATAACGTGACTACATGAGCAAATACGGAAGTGTAGTTTTGGTATGAGCACAGCAGTTTGGTATCAATTTGTTCCGTATGATAAGGTGAGGTTGGTAAATGCTTACTTTGAAATGAATGCTTAGTGGATGTATATTTTGCTCTTCTATTATTACCTCCTAATATTATTTTCATATGAGTTCGTTAACTTTTTTATCGCCACCGGTTTCTATTTTTACTTGAACATGTTATAGACACTAGCCTGTTAAAAGGGGGATTTTGCCTTTGAAAAAATCGACCAACTGGACAGCGTAGGGGGGAGTGCCAAATTTTTATAGGACACAAGAAAATGAAAACTGCCATGTAAATTTGACCGAGGAAGTCGCTTGAATTCCCTTTTTACATTTTCGTAGGGAGAATTGACTATTTTGAAAGTGAAAGCAATATAAAAACACGTTTAATGCGACTCCGCGTCCAGGGCGCCTAAACATTTTGGTTATATTTCACAAGTTCGTGTATAATTCTAAAATCTTGCAGGGACCTCCCCCCCTTTCTCAAACTAGGGAGGAAATGTCTATCTGTTCCTATGGAACGGCGATATCTTTTAGCAAAAAAAAAATAATCCAAAATTTTCTGTTTACTCAAGCAATAAATTGCGTTGGCGTTTTCGTTGGTAGAATAAACTATTTTGGACTGGAAAACAACAAAAAAGCATGGTTAACGCATACAAAATTCGTCTATTTCATTGATATTTATTGTGAAATTCCAGAAAGGACTTTCTCTCTAAAAATGGTATGTACCCCTCGGACAAATGAGATAATACCAATTGCGACATTGCAAATGAGGGTAGCCTACTCATTTTATGCATGCAATATGAGACGCTATAATTAACATTTGTAACATTTATCCATGTGATTCGTAATCAGCCATAAGAACAAAAACTAAAAAATTAAGCGGGGATTCATATTTCGAAAGTAAAACTCACCAAAATCTTTTCAGTTTTGATCAAATCAAATGTTTGCCTTTCGAAGTGGTGTGGATTAAAAGTCAATTCGTAAGTAAAATTGTGAACAAGCGTATTGGTGAAATGAAATTGATTGCTCTTGAAATGAAATTGTTGAAGCGAATTTAGAAAAAAATAACCCCATCCGAATAAGATCGTTATTAGAAATCCCCCAATTAGGTGTGGGCAATTCGATTCGGTAATTCGAAGCACAATATATTCGTACCAATCGTGAATTGTTCATAGGAACAAATACTTACTAAATGGACTGGAATTTCATTTTTAACGACAAAATATAATCAATTTTGGTCAATTTCGACCAAAGTCGATTACATTTTGTCGTTAAAATATGAAAATTGTTGCTTTATGGACTAGAATTTTTAACGACAAAAGACAATCAATTTTGACCAAAATCGAATATATATTGTCGTTAAAACATCAAAATTGTTGCTTTTGAACATCGAGTATGAATTCAATATACACTATAAAGTATAAATTTCTTGATTTCCACAATGAAGACAAGGTGTCGCCGATGTGAGAATAATTGAAAACACTTCGACTCCAATGCTAATAATACTAATTCGTCCATGCTAACAATACTAATTCGTAACTATAACTTTTTTTTATTATCATAATAAAGACAAGTTGCAGCAGTAAAAGCAGATATTTGTTACAATTATGGAATCAATGATTCAATCATATTTGAAAGAATTATCCGAATCAGGTTCAAATTCCAAATAATTCAGTTTTATCAAGTCATATGCCATACCATATGCCAAGCACAAATAAAAAAGATCATTTTAGATTGATATAATAGATTCTGACGTCAAAATAGCATTGGTTGCAATTCGAGTCCAAGTCTTCGAGTCAAGTCACGTCATGCCTGCATTTTGACAAGTTGAGTACAAGTCGAGTAAATAGATAATACGACTCGGGTCGGATCGGGTCATGGAAAAGGGTGACTCCAGTGCAACTCTAGTCGAGTAAACTTTGGGAAGCGGTAATTTATTTCACATGGTGGTTGTTACTCACTACATTTTACTGATGAAATGTTTCCCACTCAGGGCGCCAACTTTATATTTTATGTATTATTGTATCAGTGGTGGCTTGATTTAATTAACTAAAGACCTTCAAAATTTGCATTTCAAAACGATTGAACGACTTTAAATATTACAGAACTCAAAGGCATCTATTGAATAATTGCATTGTAAAAGGAAGAATGAGAATCATTGCAAAAAATAAAATGAGAATAAAAATTAAAGCTCGTTTGAGTCAAGCTGTAACTCGTTACGATAAACTATTTTCAAAAAACTTTCAAGTTTGTTTCATATTTCTCAACCCCAAGCAAAAATCTGAATAATGATGATGATTTCAGCTTTGACATCCGATGATAGTTCGAGAATGTAGAAATAAAACTAGAAGATTCAATATAACAAAAAGCTGACAAAGGCTCAAGCTTTGTAACTAAGGCTGGTCGACTCGGTTCGGTGATTCGAATCGATTCGAAGCACAATTTATTAGAATCAATCGTGAATCGTTCAAAAAAACAGACACTTGCTAAATAAACTAGAATTTTCATTTTTAACGGCAAAATACAATCGATTTTGGTTAAATTTGGCCAAAATGGATTATATTTTGTCGTTGAAATACTCTTAGACATGTAGTGTAAATTGAACATATATAATAAACTATAAATTTTCGATTTTCACGATGAAGACAAGTTGTAATAGTATAAATGGAATATTTAATATTTACATGGAATTAGTGATTCGACCTGATTCAAAAAAATAATTCGAATCTGATTCGAATTTTAAATAATTCGGTTTTGCCCAGTCCTATTTGTAACCCTTAAATAAGGCAATAAGGTTATTCGCCTGTATTTTCAAGTGTTGTATTATTTTGTGGCGTTGGAGATATAAAAACCAGGCAAGTTGCGTTCCCACTCAAAAAACAAATTATCAAAGCATCTTTTGTTAAGCACGGGTCACTGAAGGATCGCGCGGTCCGTCTGTGGCTCATGCGTGAAAATGATATGTCTTACTTGGTCATTGCTTCACATATAGCGGAAGGAAAACGTACAATTCGAGATAGAGGATTTATTTCAAATATTCACATTCGAAAGGTTGGAAAAGTAAACTATTTTGAATTACTACACACTGAATTTGCTATTGTATTTTCAAAGTATTTCGTTGGCAAAAAGGTTGAACGCGCACAGTGCTGAAAAAATTATAGCAAAGTTTATGTTGATCGTAATCGCAGAATCAGTGGGCATCATCGGAAGACTCGGAGTTGAAGGTTCCATGATAAAAGATATGGTGTTGCATAGATCTTCGTTGCAGCATTCGTTCTTTCCGAGATCGTCACAATATTCTTTATTTGCACAATTGGCAAATATTTTTCCACCCATATTCATTATCTAAAGATATGAATTTTTGACTAAATTATAATGATGATGAAATTAGTGATAACAGCGACACAGAAAGATTCACTAGCTAGGGAGGGAGGCGGGGAACATGCCATTCGTCGAACAAAAAAACTGTAGGATGGCCTTTTAGGTACCTTAAAACGAAATCTGAAAATAGGAAATCTCGTATTTTTTTCACATTCTTAATTTGTCAATTTTAAGCTCAGTTTCCTCATTTTCAAAAAAATTTCGCGCCTTCGAGTGGCTTTTTGGTGATTTTTGGTATAAAACAGTATATACATCATGGTATATGGTATGAAACAATATACAACAAAAATTCCATTTTTCAAAAATCATTTTTATCTTGGGGTGCCGAGTATGACGTCAAAATTTCACTTAATTTTTTTTTAATTTTCCTGTCCCTTTTTAAGGTTCTAAATATGCCACTGGAAATATTATTTTACCAAACATTGTCAATAGCCAGTAACAGCGCTATGATAGCATGATATATCAGAGGCTGATGGTAAATAAGCTAGCACAGAATTCAATTTTCATCCTTTGGAAGTGGAAAGCTTAGGATATGGATTAACCATAAGGCGAACCATGACGAAATTGGAGATTTTGGCCTAAGAATTTTACTCATTTTCCCTGTGCATAGACATGTTTGATAGGAAAAGAGACGTATACCTTGAATCGCATTCCTAACGCTTTTAACGATTGAGCTAATCGCGCTGAAATGTTGCCTTTTATTCTCTGAGGTGATAATGAAATTGAATTCTCAAATACCAAAGAGATAAAAGTCACAGTGAAATAAATTGTAGAAGTTGTGACCAAAATTGTGGATTCAAGCTTAAACTTTAAATATGCAAGTTCTAGTTCGATATCATGAGTAACTATGACGTCATGTTTCTCATCGACGCATTGAACTAAATGAAACTAGGCTAAATCTAATCAATTCTACCAGAAGAGGACACTAGTGGCAGTGTTCCCTGCGTATTGAAGCACTGTTATGGGCATCTTGCTATTTGTTTCTTCAACGAGTTCCCCCTTCAGATACGCTAGTAATATGAATTTCTTACCATGCATAAATCTCCCGCTGAACAATTCATTGTAACGTTATCGTTTGATATTAGTTTCCAACATCGCAAAGGTTGCGTTTCAATCACTGAAGTGTCGCTTTTTTCAAGTACAATTTTATCTGTAAAATGAAACCAACAGTTATAAGACCAATACGGTCGTATTTGCAATTCGCTATATAATTAATTAACATCAAAATCATGTTATGTCAATATTTTAATCTACAAATGAGATTCATTAAATGCAGATTTCACTCATCATTGTTGGCCTGGCGCCAAAACGTGTTATTAAGGCATGGGAATTGTCAATTGGTCAGTGGAAAAGCGACGAAAATCTACTTGACATTTACTAAGATTCATGGATCACATCGTTGTACATAGCAAAATATACGTGGAACGATTACTCGACTGACTACGCTTCTAGAAAATTTGCAATTGATGGTTTCACGCCAGACGGACTGACTGACTGCCTTGGGTTGTAAGCCAGTATGACGTTGAGATGGGTGGGGTCATCAAACCTCATAACACACATTTTTCAACCACGTAGCGTATATGTAAAGCGACGCTTGGGCGCCATCGTTGGTCCGTGTACGTCTTGCATTTAACTTGGCGTTATTTCGCCTATGAGTTTTACGTGAGTCTCCACACTCAGTGCCGCAAATAGTGCTGTGACATTAATACTGTCTGCCATATTAAGGTATTTGACTCAGTTGTTCCATAGCAATGTCGAAATGAGGAAAATGGGTTAACAGTGAACCTTTCCAATTGCTTATTTACAACCTCATTAGGAGTCAATTGATGATTTGTGGCACAGTGGCATGCTGTACGCCAGTGGTACACGAGACATCGATTTCACACACAAAGGGAAAACTGCTGAGAAGACTAATTTACTTGCTAGGGAGCGATGTGGTCTTGTGTTCCATTCTATACAAAAAATACGTAAACAGTTGATGCAAAATCAAATCAACAATATCATCATTTCACAAACATATTGGCGTTCCCCAAAGAGTCATGCTAGCGAACCTTTTTCGAACAAAAATGACTAATGATTACTTTCGGATTTTTTGATTTCGCACCCTTTTTCGGAGACTTGTTTTTCATCATTTTTTTATAGTTCCGATATTAACTTCTGTTTCATATTCTATTCATGCGGTTTAAAACGGCTTTGTTTAAACTCGCGACGAATATAGTCAGTCAATCTATTCACAGGCACATGGTGACAATTGAGTTTTACCAAACATATTTTGTTAGTTGTGAGTGAATCATGCTTGGCAAAATAATAATTTATGTTTGGGATTGCCACACAAATTCTATATCGTATTTGATATCATCAGTGGTGGTCAAAAGTCTCCAACAATGAAAGGGTCAGACTCTCCGACAAAAGGGTGAATTGACAGTTTTATACCAACTATAATACGCGCTGAAGGCGCACATGAAATTTTCGAGACACTTTGCGAAATATCACAAAATTTAACTAAAAAACAATTTTAATGATATGATTTGGTCGTGAAATGCCAGAAAAGCAGAAAGTTAGGGATTTCGATTTTTTCTGAATTAGGGGGATCGACATCCCCACCCTGCCCCCGAATATTTGGAATTCGAATTACATTTAAAATAACATTGCCATTTATCTTGTGGAATGTACTTCCAATATTTTCAAATTTTAACAAACTTCAAATCTTTGATTGTGGGTTCAAATGGAACTTGCGTGTGAATGTTGCACATAAAAAGCGTGTCCGAAATACTACTTATTTGAAGTACTTTAGCTGATATAGTTCAAACCCATGTGCTGCGATGCGATACATTGATCTTTCTTTTTAACTAGGCTTCATGATATCAATTCATCTTATCTTACACAAACCCATGGTGAAACAATCGTTATCTCTGAAATAATCTTTATATTGTTATCAAAAAATTAATTTGAGAAGGTTTCCCCGATCTTGAAACGTGATCCTTATCAGAAAATGTTTACTTTCCCACCCACTGGGAAGTTGGGTGCAACAATTGCAAACAAACTGACAAAGTTCAAGGAATACTATCTGTTAACTTTAAAAATCTCTAAAGAAAGCTGTATGTTGACGGATAGTATATATATATATATATATATCATATTCGAAACTCAAAAAAACTATTCACTGCTCTTCAACATCAAATAATCAACTTACAACCAACTAGTGCACAGGGAACCGGCTATATAAATATATAAAGAATATTTTATTTTTTTGAAAGGTAAAGAAGTTTTAAGTAAGATAAACACTTTATTAAACAATATGCAAATGAATAAAAAACGTCCAACAACGTGTACGCAAGATTGTCAGTGTTATAGCTAGAGGGAAAATTGACCATTGGGTCAATTAGTTTGAAATGTACAGCTGCTGAACTTTTGTTATAACAATATTTTATATCCAACTTTGTTATTTTTACAGATTAATTTTCAATATGGTCATCGATGACATTCCACCAAATTGTGCTATCGGCTATCAACGGCCTTCGAGTACAGATAGCGGGATCTCCGAAATAAATGACATACCGCGACCTTCGCCAACACGAAATTCTCCGCTTCTCGTAAGTCCTATACGACCAAACAAATATCAACTTCCCATCCAACCTCAACAATATTGTGCAGATGTAGAAGGATATCCATATCCATTGGCGGTGTCAACTCCAGCTCCGACACATCTCGGAAGAGGAAGAAATGTTTCGAATCAAAGATTTCATCCATATGGGGCCACGCAAAATAACACACAAAGACACGACAACCCAACGGAAGAAGATGTCAGGCAATTCGTCGTTCCGGGCAATATATCGCAACAAGCCATTAGTGCGTCCATAAAAAATGCCGAAAACATCAGCGATGTGAAGCCACCATATTCATACATCGCATTAATCACTATGGCAATTGTGCAATCACCTGGCAAGCGTCTGACCTTGGGCGAAATTTGCGAATTTATAATGAGGCGTTTTTCATACTATCAGAAACGTTTCCCTGCCTGGCAAAATTCCATCAGGCACAATCTCTCTCTTAATGATTGCTTCATCAAAGTCCCACGAAAAGCTGGAATTCCTGGAAAAGGCAATTTCTGGACCATTGATCCTGCAGCCGAAGATATGTTTGATAATGGTTCATTTTTGAGAAGACGAAAACGATTTAGACGTTCCGGATCCAAAGTGCAACATACTGGACTTTCAAATCGAAACAATTATCAACAACCGAGCCAATACAAACCTAGCACAGTATCAGAAGCAACCGAGGAACCAACAAATCAAATAGACGGCTATTTTCCATTATATCAGCATGACAGTAAGCAGGTCCAATTCTACCCAACTTCCACTCAAGGCCTCCATTACAACCCTGAAATGTATTCTCTGCACTATCATCAACAACTCGCGACTGCTCACCAGCATTATCTTGCAGCGACGGTACAGGGTAATAGTTACACAAGCGCCGGAAGCACACCGGCACAACCCCAGTTTTTGCAGCATAAATTTCATAAACAAAACATATTTTCGATAGATGCAATCATCGGGAATCAAAACAAAGGAGCAGACAACTTTTTGAAAGTCCCCCGTGTGGAAAATAGTTTTACAGCGTTTCCAAATCAATATATCATATATCCTCAATCCAATTACGCGTACAATCGATATTAATTATATTGTTTTTTTTTTTGTCTTATTTAAGCATTTTTTTAATTTTTATATTAGTTTCTTTTTTAGTAAAGCATGCAAAATAAAAATATGCAATTTCCAAATATTGGTAGCCGTTGTGGAATTAAGTAGTGGAAAAAAATGATTGAGTAACAACGTGGTGTATGCCAAAGAAAATTGAAGAGTACATCTTTAATCTTTTCAAGGCAAAGATTCCTATCCGTAAAAAATGAATCCTATACAATAAAATTTTCGCTCAATCCAGTCATATATAATTTGTTCTTACAGGTTTTGTTGATCCTCAGTCACTCATGGATATCGCGCGCTTCCATCTCTTCCCGTGATTTAAAACATAAAATTTCTGATCCAGGGAAAACCTTCTTTGAAGTATATCGAATTGCAGAAATGAGTTTTCGAATCGGCTAGTCGAATCGTGTCTCAACACAAGCGACATACCCAGAAATGAAATTTAAACCACTGTTAGCGTTTCTACGTCATAACACCTATGATGTTGTTCTGATCAAAGAGTCGATGAGAACAGGTTCATCTGTGGAATTTCTTGACTAAGTAAAATTTATTATTAAGAATAATTAGACACAAACAGTGACGCAAATGTTGATATAAATTCCAATCGAAATTATCACCATTTCACAAATGTGCCAGCTTTACCCAACAAGATTTTCCTGTGTGTAGCTACGTCTTTTTATATTTTAAAACAAAAAGCCTAATGCTAGCATTTGTATTTTTCATGCTTTCTCCTTACGTTTCATTTTGAGTATATATTTGGGCATGTAAATATTCATATTGTTATTTTTTAATATGCCAATATTAAATTCCGCTCCTCCCCCCTTATTGTATTTTCGGCATCATTTAAAATAGGATTTTTTTTTTCTATAAAGAATTTGTGCTGACAACGCACGTAATGACGTTAGAATTGCTTTTTTCATCTATTTCGTGAGGCTTCTTGATTGTGAAGCATATAAAGTATGATCAAACCCATTATTAGGACTTGTCTATAACCGGCGAAAGCAAAATATGTTGTTTTGGTATTTTAATTCGATATTCAGGGTAGCTCGTTACATTTCGTCGCCACTATTTAGTCCCATGTAGTTGCTGTTTTCCGTCTTTTTTGAATTCGTTAGTTTATTTGTTGGGAATCACTGGCGGATTTTTTCAAGCTTCAGCGAACATAAAATGTTTAGCGAATCAACTACAAATAATTGCGTAAAAATTGTTGGATGTCAGAAATGCGTCCGAGATAATACTTGTTTTAGGTGATATAGTTCAAACTGTTGTGTTACGATACGAGGTATATCAAAATATGTTTATTTTCCCATCCTCTTAGAAGCTGGGTGCAACAATTGCAAGCAAACTGACAAAGTTCAAGCAATACTATCTGTTTGCGAAATTTGCGAATTTATAATGAAGCGTTTCTCACACTACCAAAAGCGTTTTCTTTTGCTTGGCAAAATTCTATCAGACACAACATATTCCTTAATGATTGCTTCATCAAAGTCTCACGAAAAGCTGGAATTCCCGGAAAAGGGAATTTTTGGACCATTGATCCTGCAGCCGAAGATATGTTTGAAAACAGTTCATTTTTGAATAGACGAAAACGATTCAAACGATCTGGATCCAAAGTATAACATATTGGACATTCACAAAACAATTATCAGAAATCGAAGCAGCACACAGTTTCAGAAACAATACAGCAATCCACATATCAAGTACCCAGTCATTTCCCAACGTATCACAAAGCCTATAACCGGGTCCATTTCTATGCAACGTCCACAAAAAGCTTAAATTACAGTCCCGAAATGTACTCTCTGCACTACCAACAACAACTCGCGGCTGCGCACCAGCATTATCTTACAACGTCGGCACAGGGTGATATTTACCAAAGTTCCGAAATAACGCCAACGCAACCCCAATATTTGCAACAACAATTTCAAAGGCGAAATTCTTTTTCAATAGATTCGATTATCGGAAGCCAAACCAAGCAGGCAGATGAAATTTCTAAGGTGTCTCCTGTGGATAACAATTTCCCAGCGTTCCGAAATCATTATTTTGTATATCCACAATCTAATTATACATACAATCAATAGTTATATTGTTTTTCTCGTGCGGTTTTCGTATCCGTTCCCCTTTTAATAAAATTTAAAATAAACAAATAGACATGCAATTTCGAATATTATATAGGTTTTGGCTTGTCGCGAAATAAAGTAGCATAATGGAATGATTAAGCGAAAATATGAAGAATGCTCAACAAAACTGAGGCTTTCGTTCGTAATCATTTCACGGACAATTCTACTCACGCACGTGCAAGACATTAGAATCAGAAATGTGGGGGAAATGCCAAAATTATCTGAATGCAACGCCTTTTTGTATATAAAAACACTATCCACAAAAAGGGTTATGGGGCTGATGCTCAAATCGCAAAAGAATTTAGGATACACATTTAAACAAATGAATACTGTCACGTTGTTGCTATCACGTCGCTCAACAGACATAGTAATTGGTGATTCTACAACTTTAAAAGGGGTTACAAGAATTCGAAAAAGTTTAGTGCTCAAATTATGACCTATAACGAATTTTTATTTTATTTCTATAGGTTTGATCCTTAGGTTAGCGTAAAACAACAAAGACGCGAGAAATTCATTTATTATTTGGTATAAAATTTGTGCCATAACCTTAATTGAAGAGAAATGTTTTAGCAAAGACATGGTTTTAGAATACTGAAACTAACTAAATATAAGTAAAATTACTTCATACTCGAGTGACGTCTCATCTCCCACAATGCATTTCGACATTTATTTTTTAATCGAACAATATCATTTGAATCTAATCCTTTTGATTCTGATTGTTTTTAAAAAATGTGCAACTTTTCCCTATTCGTGTATGAACATTTTCAAATATATGTATCCATGTGAGCAAATAATGATAATGACAAGGCTGAGCTTTGTTGCGCGTTTCGGAAGAAGTAAGGAGCGGAACCACGGGTGAAAGGAAACCGAACTCGTTCGGATACCACGCATTCGGAACAATATCTTATTTTCTATATTTAAAAGAAAAATATTAACTTTTTTAAAAATATTTTTCAATTCGCGCATACGCGAACCATGTCCAAAAAGTCAAGGAATTAATAGATTCCGCCATTCATCATATCCAATTCAAAAACGCACAAAACCAGTCCGGAAATTCAAGATCAAACATTATTTATTAAGTGTCGGTGACGGATGGAACGCGCCGCTTAGGCGTGGTTTAGCTGCAACTCATGCTTGGCCAAACACAATTTCCGACTGTGAGGCGCCTTTTGAATCGCATACGCAAAAATCCCGTGCTGTTGCATCGTGCATTTTCGCTTTTTTCCAAGTTCAAATAAAGCCTGGTTTTGACACTCACTGAATATTAGTGAACTGTACTATTAATTATTTAACTTCAAAACTGAATAAGTATTGTGCACTGTAACAAGAGTACAGTAAATTTACTGGTCATTGCACATAATTGCTTATTTCCAAAGTTAAAAAACGCCACGTTTGTGAAAGTTATGCCAATTATAGGCTGTTGATGGACCACACCTTCGCGGTGCGTAAGTAACATTACTGTCAAAGACCAGTGATTTTGTAGCATTTTTTGTTACAGTGTGTTTTGAAATTGATACTGCATTGATATTCTGCAGACCAATTGGCCACATTTGATAAATTTAGCATCATAACAGCTTCCTTCGATTTACTTTTGGATTTACATATTTCCTTATTATCTGGGATGGATTTGATCTTTCAACATCAAAAAGCGAATTTATTGGAATTCGATATTGATAACAATTCGACGATTTCATAGATGTCAAAATGCATTGATTCTGTTTATAAGACTGGCAAAAATTATCTTGCCTGTATATCTTTATTTGAGATATGATGATAACAATTTTCTGATGTTCTTATCAAACAACCAGATAACAATATTATCATACCACCTTGAAACGGCAAGCTTATCTTAACATGTTTACTCTTCACCCCCTGGGAAGTTGGGTGCAACATTTGCAAACAAAAATGACAAAGTTCAAGAAAAACTATCTGTTGACTTTTCAACAAGAAAACTCTTTGAAACCACATAGTTAACGTGAAACTTTACTTCGAAGATTTGTATATTAACCACCACAAACCCGAAGAACTCATTCAACAACAGATCATCAACCCAGTATCAATTAACAGAGAGACATCTATTGTTCTTTAGACAAAAAAAACGAATATACAATATATAATCATCGTTTCAAATAGTAAACCACAATAAGGTAAGACAAAGTTATGTTGTTTGAGAAATATAGCAAATATATATTAGGGAATTTTAAAACGATTATCTCAAAGATACACATTGTAAAACACTCTTGAGATTATTGTTAAATTATAAACCCGCTTTTATACAAAATTTCTTTATTTTTTCAGCCGAATTATCAATATGATCATCGGAGAAGTAATGCCGAATTACGCTGTCGATTATCATCGACCGTCGAGTACTGACAGCGGAATCTCTGAAATCAATGATATACCAGGACCATCTCCAACTCGTGACTCGCCTCTTCTTGTGAGTCCTATACGTCCCACGAAATATCAATTACCAATCCAACCCCAACAATACAGCGACGAAGCAGAAGGGTATCCGTACCCACTGGCTGCGTCAACTCCAGCTCCCGCACATCTCAGAAGGGGAAAATATGTTTCGAATCAAAGATTTCATCCATACGGTCAAAAGCGAAGTAACACGCAAGGACATGCAAAACCCGCGAAGGAAAGCAAGGCTGAGCAAGTCGTGCTTCTCGCCAAAATATCGCCACAAGCCACTGATTCAGCCGTATTGAATGCCAAGGAGACGAGCGACGTCAAGCCACCATATTCATACATCGCATTAATTGCAATGGCAATTGTGCAATCACCTGGAAAGCGTCTCACACTAGGCGAAATTTGCGAATTTATAATGAAGCGATTCTCATACTACCAAAAGCGTTTTCCTGCTTGGCAAAATTCCATCAGACACAACCTCTCTCTTAACGATTGCTTTATTAAAGTTCCACGCAAACCTGGTATTGCTGGAAAAGGAAATTTCTGGACCATCGATCCTGCAGCAGAAGATATGTTTGAAAATGGTTCATTTCTGAGAAGACGAAAGAGATTTAAACGATCTGAAACCAAAGTATCCAAGACCGAAACGGCACCAGGAAACCATAATGGACAACAAAACCAATACATGAGTAATAGCCCAGTTCCCGCCAATATAATGCAGCCAGCACATCAAGTAGACAGTCACATGCCAATGTATCAACAAGCAAGCGTTCGGGCGCCAGTTCCACTGCACCCATCAAGTCACATACAGAGCTCGAATTACAATACCCAAATGTTTTATCATCATCATTATCAACAACAACTGGCGACTGCGCACCATAATTATATTACCATGAGCCAACAAGGTAAGGCTGTTTACAGCGAAACCCGTCATGTTCCAGCCCAGACTTCAAACACACAGCAACATCAGCAAAAGCAAAGCACGTTTTCCATAGATTCAATAATCGGAAGTCAAAACAAGCAATCAGAATATACTTCTCATGTTGCGCTTGCTGACAATAATTTTGGAGCATTCCCAAATCAATATCTTGTATACCCACAATACAAATACGCATACGATCAATAATTTATGTATCTTTCTTTTTGTATTAATTTACCGTTTCATTTTCTTTACCAACTTCATCATCATTTTTCTTATTATATCATTAAACTATAGAAAGTTCATTATTATCAAATCGCCAGGATTTTAAAAATTACTTGTGCTTAAACTATTGCAGATTCCTTTTTCACATTTTTGTATTCCCCCATGGCGTAACTAAGCAACCATTTTCACTGGCATGTGATCCGGGTAATTCCAGATATAAGTTTCTTAATTCTTTCCTGTTTATCAGACTTGATGTCGTATTTAACTATGCTTCTGAGAGTATGATAAAGTCAGAAATTGACAATTTATGTAATTTGATGTCTGACTTAAATACCAAAGAGGCCGTCAGAGTATATTCAGCAAGATTGTCTTCGAACAAGGTCCCGTATTATTCGAACGGATAAGATGCCAACGAAACATGTTTTTTGATTGTCTATTTTAATTTAGAGGAGCATCCAACGAATCCAGAAAAAATATCCGCTCGGGGGTATGATTTTGATTCTCAAATCAAAAACGTTGTGCGTCGCACGTAATTTTTTTGTAATAATACAATTTTTCTGCAAAAACATAATTGAAAAATCGCGCCAAACGATCAAAAATTTATATCCAATTGTTTGCATTCCTGGAAAAGTTTGACATCTAAACTTGAATAACCTTTTTTAAATTTTATAGGCTGTTGGGGCAGGATGTCGCGTGACGCTTTTTAAAAAAAGGTTTAAGATAAATCAAACCTTACTGCTGGTAACATTGTTGGTTTAGTATAGTATCGGTATTTACCAAAATTAACTAATTCGATACAAAATTATTAGACTAACATAACTTCTATTGACCAATTGTGATTCGCCAGTAACCAATACTTAAAAAATCGTTTTATACATTTATTAATTGGAAAATAGACTAATAGTAGATAGTAGCATAGACCAATAGTAGATTTTACATTTTACATATACCGAAAAGATTTGAAATGTAAAAACAGAAAACTACAATACAATAGCCTAGCAAGTAAACAATAATACCTTGTGAGCTCTGCACAGTTTCAAAGTAGCAAATTATGACGAACACCAGATACAGCCACAATAGTCTTGAGTTTATACGGGCCATTTCTATGAAGAACCTTCAGCCACCGGAACTTTACCCAAATTACTGCTTCAGTCTGTATCTGTTTTGTTGGTAATAACTTAGCTCTGTCTGGAAAAGCAAGTCCGTTCCAAAGTACAGCCAATGTGTTATGACTGAAAAAGTTTTCATCAAGTAAATTTATACCAGTAGAAATTATTTCCAAAAGGTCAGATTACTCGTAGGCGACAATTGCGGAAGTATTGAACGCTACAAGGCAATTATTTCGTGGAATAAGAAAATTTGGCGCTCTGATAGTAAGCCGGTTGGCAAGGAAGTGATTGTGCGTCAATCAGTAATCGAAGCCTCATCCTCACACGGGTGAAGATGTCGTTTTGCAACTAAATTTTACTAGTTCTTTTAATATATTAATACAAAAAACCTGGTTTTCAAGAGCCTTTTTGTCAAGCCAGGCAGACTCACGAGGTATTTGCCAACAAGATTCAATTTGGAGAATTCTATGCTCTGGTCACGACTAGTGCTGGTCAATTCGATTCGATGATTCGAATCGATTCGAAGCACAATATATTCGAATCAATCATGGATCGTTCGTAGGAACAAATATTACTAAAAGGACTAGAGTTTTCATTTTTAACGACAAAATATGAAAATTATTGCTCTTAGACATTGAGGGGGAATTGAACACCCACACTATAAACTATAAATTTCTTGATTTTCACACTGAAGACAAGTTGTAATAATAAAAATGAAATATTTATTATTTACATCGAATTCATGATTTGATCTGATTCAAAAAAATATTCGAACCAAATTCGAATTCCAAAATTAATTTGGTTTTGCCCAGCCCCTGTCACGACTTTAATTTTTATCACCATATACAATGAAGTCGTTATCAGATCTGGTTCGGAAAATATTTGAATCACATTTTAATTCAAAATGATTCGGTTTCGCCCAGCCCCACATGCCATTTTCTCTCTTTTTTGCCTGCATCCATGGCAAACTATCTTTTGCGAAATACACAAAGATTTTGATCGTAAAATTGAATTTACATATGCGTGTTATTGGAACAAAACATTGAAAATTTCCTAATATCAATATAATTATGATAATAATAAAAAAAAACTCTGAGTAAAATATTGCATGTAAGATATATATATATATAGGCATACACATACAGTGGCACGTCTAAAAATCGGAAAATGTGAAAAAAAAGAAAAATTGTGTCAAATTGTGACGTAATAATATGCGTATAAAAATTTCCGAGTACGAGTAAGAATAACGCCACTTCGAAAAAAAAAATCGCTAAAAGTTTACACAGAAAACGAGATATCAGAGCATGGTGATAACCAACTGTGGTGTCAAACACCGTGGGCCGAATGCGCGCGAAAACGTTTGAATTATGCCCTTGCTAAATATGCAGTGTACACTACCATAGCTAATTTGAATATTAATAATACGAACAATTAATTGAAAGCCAAAAGTAGCATAATTTAACAGTAATTTCAATAACAAATATTTTAATGCGTTTAAAATAAATTATAACTATAGTAGGTAGCACATTCGTAACAGAAAACTATTGGTATAGGTGGCATGAAGAAAGTGCGATTTTTGCGATTCGTTATTGACTGAGTCAATTTAAGAACTTTTTTTAAAACACTCAAACACTCAAAATTATAATAAATAAGGCAAATAATATTAATAAAAAATGGATAAAAATCAGTGTAAAAAAATAACAATTTAAGAATCCGGCATTTGATGCAAGGTGTTTAAGAATCGCAATATATCACTCTATAGCTTTTTATATAGCAATGCTAATACGCTTTGCCACATGGCTTCTCTCATATCACTCATTATCAATTTCAACTTTTGCCTATATTAGAAATAAAACATTTCGTATTTCTCCGAACACACAGGTCGTTTCAAATGCAAGAGGCTCGAGGGGTGATCTGTTCATCCGTGAGTGGCACTTTAAAGGCGTTTCGACCTTCTGCTTTCAAGATGGCATAACCATCAGCAATCACCGAGCATTGAACTAAAAGGTGGAATTGGGATGACGCCCAACATATGCACCACTTTTAGTGCGCATTGATGCAGATAATTAAGTACCATCGGTTTGGATTGGACAACTCAAAATTGCTTGAAATCTTTAATCAGGAAATTTTACTCGAGAAAATTGAATTGAATCAGTTCCGCGCATATCTTCACTTGCTTTTGACATTGGCGCAATCTTGAGCAGCGTCCTATAATATGAACTTTCCAATCTGAAAGTTTACGGGACGCGACCCATCAGTGACTCATACATGACAAAACATGCTCGGATATAACTCTTCTGGCTGAACCTCTATCGTCAATTACCAGCCCCGTTAGCGCCATCTACCAATGCTATTCAGGCATCTTACAATAAGAAATTGCTCTATTCCATACTCCAATCTGGCTAATATCCCGTGCTGAGTCCTAATGATTTCCTCTAGTGTTAATTAGTTAAAATTCACTACAAAGAAATGATTGGAAAATACCAGCGTACAGTAGCTGTTCTTTACCGGCAGGATGGATCAGAGGATTACTGCACACTGCAGCAGCATCCCAAATGTTCAAGTACGTAATACCCTTCATATTCATAAATTCATTCCGTAATATTACTTCAAAACGATAACTTAACCAGTCGCTCGCTATAACAGCTTTTGTTTCAGTATGTGTGTGAAACCCTTTAACAAAAATACGAACGCCATGCTTACTTTTTATGATATCTTGGAATGCTTTTTTGATGACTTTTATACGACGAATTAAAACTCGAGGTGAAAATACTTGAAAATGGAACCCAATACTAAAAAAGATGACAGTTTTATTGCCCTGCTCTCGAATTGCGTCAAGCGTATCAGTGACGTAGGGTCTTGAACTTGGAGGGCCTGGGTTACGCAATGGCGGGCCATGTGATTTATAATATAATGTTATATCGTACTTTTCGATTACCGCTTTTCTTGGGCTGGACCAAGAATTTGCGATTTGATGCAATGTCTCTTTCGCTGAAAACAAATTTAAATAAAATTCGTACCATGTTCTAATAGTCGAATCACCGATGAAATATACAGATTTTCCGGATAAACATTTAAGCACAGTCTCTTGGTTGTGTTTAGAGTTTTCTTGAGTAAAAGATTTCCATTCACTGTTTTCAATATACCCGGATGGCTTGCTCGGATTTAATTTAGACCTAGGGTCTTTATTCCACATAAAATTTTGTCCGTTTATCTTAAAAGTTTCGTTTTTGCTGACAACGATTTTCTGTTCTTTACTGCTTTGAATTTGCACGTGCCAGTTGGTGTTGGAGTCATAAAATACGTTGTTTTTGACATCCGGAATGATGTTGACTTTCCTGACATCTTCTACCTGCCATTCGATCTTGTTGCATTCTCCTGACGTAGGTTTGACGCAAAACCAAGGCTCACCGTTCCTCGGATGGGAATAATTGCACAACTGAGTAGAGCTGTAGAATATATAGGGCGTTATTATTTGAATAAGACACAAAGAATGAATTGTACAAACAACCTAATTTTAGCCAAAAGTACTTGGTTTAGGCATACCTAATTCAACGACTTTATTTTTAAAATACTTTTACCTAGATTCACTGATATTTTATTTACCTACTTTAACTTTTACCTAGTTTTCTATTCAAAGTTTTACCTAGTAAATTTACTAGGTAAAATAGGTAAATTTTGCCTAATTTTCAAATAGGTATTTGGATTAAAAAACTAGGTACCTAGATTAGAAAACTCAAGTAAATTTTACTTATAATTAGTAGTAATACTTAGGTAAATCAGGAAAAAACCTCATAGATTTGTTGTATTTGGAAGAGAGAGATTGCGGCGAATTCGGGACAAATTCGAAATGTCAAGTACAATTATCTAACTTTTCTCTTATAAAACAGCTTGGCGACAGGAATATGCAGAGGTGAAAAATTTGCTGGACGTACGCAAACGTGAAAGTTTGTCACAATAAAAAATATTTTGTTAAGCATACGTCACAGATGGACCGCGTCTCAGCGACGCGATCCATCAATGACACATACTTAACAAAAGATGTTTTGACAAAAATTCTCCCGTTGGAGGTTGACGTTAGCTCCCAATCAGAAGGTTTATTTCGTCAAGCACGCTGCACTGATGGACCGCGCCTTGGCGACGTGTTCCATTAGTGACGCATGCTTAACAGCAGGCTTTTTCAGAAATATTCCCACTAAGACGTTCAGTCAAAGGGAAGGGAGTACACGTATAGGTATCCAAACCGGCTGAATGCAAGATTGGGCGGGGTTTCTATTGCAAAATATTTTAAACTATTTTAATTATTATTCGAACTCAATTTTGAGTGGCAACGTGTCAGTTTGTTTTATTGAAATTCACCCTGAGCAAGGCCGGAAGCAGGGCTTAAAAGGAACCAACTAACGACCACCCATTAGCCCTACTAAAAGATGTAGTACGAGCCTCTGCACTTTAAACGGAAAACATCCCAAACGGAACAAAACCGCTGCTATAAAGTGCAATGAGTTGTCTGTCCTGGGTGATGATAAAACCATCTACTACCACTTTGCCTCTAATTCTAAAGCCTGCACCTACAGGAATAAAAAAAAAACTATAAACTTCAATTTACTTGTATTCATTCCCAAATTCTAGCGCGCAAACTGAAGATTCCTTTATTCCTTTTGAATTTGGTACAAATTTAGTACTATATCTCACTCCTCCATTTGCATCTGTTGTATTCCGCATCAGATAAAGGACACTTTCACTTGGATGCATCAGATATACAATAAGATCCAATGTTCCGTGCCATAATAAGATGCATTCAATGTTATAAACGCCATTCATTTTATCCTCAATTTCGCAGGATATTCCATCCGTTGTACCACCACTAGGTCGTAAAATTGCCCTTAAATAATCTCCACCGTACGGTTTTTGATTTCCGTTATAATCTTTAGCAACTAAAGTTGATTTCAAAATGTCGCCTTGCGCGTGTTTTTGACCAGTGATGATCAGCTCGGAACGATTCGCAGAAGTACTTCTTTTAATATCTCCGAGGCTTTGTTCGTTCGTAGAATGTAACATCGATTCCAATTCAGGAAATAGGTCCAACCAAGAGTCCAGTTTGTTGTCTTCGCCCATTTCCTTCGCTGTGACGGGAGTTGGACTTGAAGAATAAATAATAAAATTTTTTAATCTGTCGATAACTTCAAATTTTGGTTTGTATAAGAATATCCAGTTTTGTTTTTGCAGGAATATTGTTATAGTGATAACAACCATTGTTATAAGTATAATCATCGAATGTTTCAAAAATCTTTTCGGAAACATTTTCTGGAACTAGTTTGCATTCATGTAAAAATTATCCTGGTGAAATATGTAAAATAAGTGCTATTTTTTGCGAATTTCTGCAAAAAATGAAATATGTTTAAATAAAATAAGCAAATGATTCTTTGTAATGTAATACAAATAAAACGCAATCGAGTCTATGACTGAACTTGCCGTATATTGGCTTTCGAACCTACCAAATGCATGGGCACAGGATGAACTTGAAACGAAGCAAAAGAACAAAGCATAAACAAATATTGATTTCAACATCTGTTCTTAAGTAATTGTTTACTTAAAATGATAAAGTCGTCCCCTATAGCTTGCTAAAACTGTTATATCGAAATATCTTTTTTCCGACTTTTCACCTGACCTTTTTTAAAAAGTAACCTTGAAAATTGAGTATCTTTTGAAAAAAACGTTTGCGCCAACCATTTCCCGCACAGTTCTATTCGAAATAATAGCAAAGAACAATTATTGTAACAAAGAAACGTTATTGCGAACATTATGTGAAGCGTAAAGCCGATAACAAAGAAGACATAAAATTATTATAATTAGTTTATATTTTATGTGGCCTCAATAAACAGGACATTATTATTTAACATTTATTTGTTAAACTGCCTCGGAACATATATCCAAGAAAGACCACCCATCGGAAAAAAGGCAATTTCATACATATATTTGTATCTGAAACTACTCTGCATCATTCTAAAAATTTCAATTCAGAACTTTTTTCTTTAAAAAACAAAAACGTTTGTAAAATATGAGTTACCGATGGATCGCACCGCTGAGGTGCTGTCCATCTGTGACTAATGCTTAACAAAATAAAATTTCTTACTGAGCAGGTTGATATGTCTTGCTGATTCCTAAAACTGACCCATTTCAACATTTCCCAGTAAAAAAAAGTATATCTAACCATCTATTGCTTAGTATGAATCACTGATGGATCACGCCGCTGAGGCATGGTTCTTCTGTGGCTCAAGTTGACAAAATAAAATACCTGATTGGCTTAACTTCTCACTGCCAATATCAGGCTTCAAGATTAGTATTTATTGCCTTTTGATTTATTATGACACCGGAAAAATAAAGAGTCGGCTTTTTTCACAACTGAATTTGCTGAAGAAGCACAGGTTGGCTATTAACACATAACGTGAATTGTGCTCGGCAGCGGTTCTTTTTATTCAGAGTAGACGTGACGTCTGCTTCTCTGTAGTACCTTGCATTCACACTAAGCTGCGTAGTTACACGCTCCTTTCATGTCTTTGTAAAATATTTCTGCAGTTTGATACTGAATTACTGTTCAAAAACCTTTGGTGCTCTAGCATGATACTCTCGGTTGGTCTGTTGGCCTACACCGCAAGTAGAAGCAAAATTTTGCCCGAAACCTATTTGTTAAACATGCTCACGCTCGGCAAATCAAAATATAGTTGCATTTGATAAGATCAATCACCTGATATACAAATGTCGACCATTGTCGACGTTTCGAAGCTTCACCAGGGCATTGGATAATGGAATTTGATTCATATAAACATACAACGATAGCTATTCCGTTATTCATTGTCCTTTTGATTAAGCTTGTCTGAACAAGCATTCGATACGTTGGTCCAATACTATCGGATCTAAATCGCCGGTGGAACACGCTGAAAAGAACTATCCTGAAATAATATCCAAATCGACGCAGGTTGTCAAGGATAAGCCTCAGGTGACGCGATCCATCAGCGACTTCCCCCAATCACAAATATTATTTTATAAAGTATGAGTCACAAATGGACCGCGCCTCGGGGGCGCGATCCATCAGTGACTCATGCTTGACAAACAGGTTTATTGAAAAGGTTTTTGACTGGGCCCAAAATAAAACTACAATATGTTTCCGTTTATTTGCAATGGTCGCATAATTACAAAATTTAAAACCATCCTGTTGATGTGATTTAGGGCCACGTATGTTTACACAAAGTACGTTCACCTAAATTTTTAATATCGGATTTATCTGGTTTAAATTTTATCTGGTTTACTTTCTAACATTTCAGCTAATTAATAAAAACTTTAATTTATTTAGTATTTAATAGCTTAAACAGATCAGGTCAAGCATATTTATTTGATCGTTATCATCGTTACGCGCTTGGTATAGCGATTATCGTATTGGCATCGCAGGTTGAAGCTCTCTATCGGGTTATAGACCCGGTGTGTACAACTCCTTAATCCATGCTCACCACTTGGACAAGTGTAGGGTTACATGGGTAGGCTCAGTCGAACCAGCAAGATCATATTTGTTCAACAACATAACCTCCGTTGATAAATAAATAACCTGGTTTATAGTCCAAGAACCTATAGTTTTTAAAATATTCCGGACTAGATTATCTGGTAACATTAATCCTAGTTCAGTAAACATATCATCATAGTTTACCTAGTTTGAAAAAAAATAGATTGCCATCACTAGTAGACTTATTTGCTGTAGATAAGCATATTTCGTAAGTGCAGTGAGATGTTACAGATAAAAATTCCATAAGGGGTATATGATTTTACAATCGCCAAACCGAAAAAGTGATTTTGTCGTTTTAGTTCAATATCACCCAGGCACACGTACTCGCAACGAACAACAATTTTTTGTATTTTAGTTTCAGTGTACGTATCCGACCTTTGTGCCTTGTAGTAAAAATGATGAACACGGATGCTGCATCGATATATCAGGAAGAAGAGTCCTTAAAGGTAATACCGGTCTAACCTGCACGTATCTCTGCAAAAAATAGGCCATACAGGCGCAACGCTCATAATAAACGCAAAGTAAAAATGCAGTAAAATAGACGCTTTTTGAAGGTAATTTTATTTAAGCTACATTGATATAAAACTATAAAATCGTCCTGTTTTTAGGCCAATATTTACCAGCAACTGTCATGTCAATTAAGAACTTTCCACATAAAACTGAACCGTCACGGTAGATGGAAATGAGTAAAAAGTACACGTGTTTTTACGGAATTACATCCAAAACAAGTTGGACGCATCACCAAAAAGAAACTAAGAAACTAACAGGCTATAACTGATAATCAACGGGCTACAAAACTACAACGCGTCGCATATGCGTCGCATATCAATAATACAAAAACCAGTTATAAATCTATTTCCTGAATCATTAAAAATCAGACTTTGCTTCGAATCACTAATTCCACATAGATAGCAAATGATCCGTTTGCCATTATATTACCCCTATTATTAAAGACAACAAATATATTGCGACCAATTCACTAATATTTATATAAGCTTTTAGAGGCAATCATTTCATACATAATCTTTTAGTACACAAATAAAATTGATCAAACTCCCATTGTGGAAACATGACAATTCCACTCTATTTCAGAGTAGAAATAAAGTTTTTGTTCCTATGACCGATTAACGATTGATTCGAATAATCTGTGCTTTGAATTGATTCGAATCACCGAATCGAGTTGCCCAGTCCGAGCTACGTAATGACATACTCTCTTCACGGCTATGATTAATATTTCTGCAGTTTGATACTTTCTGACTGTTTAAAAGATTTTATTACTGTAGCATCGTAGTCACCAGTAGGGCTATACCAGTAAAAGTAAAATTCCATGAATGAAAATAAAACCGGTAGATAAGAATTTGAAAAAGGAAACCCATTCTGGGGACCGTGTTACCTCACGCAGATAACCCTGTCTAAAATATTTTTCTCTACTAAAATGCTTTGCTACGCATATCCGTGATTTATGCTTGACAAAATAAAATTCCTTATTGGGAAGGTATCGAAGCATGGACTTGAATTGTTCACTAAACGATATTATCAGGCATTGTATTATCACATGGCCACTCAAATAAAAATAAAAATTAACTACTCCGGCATTGAGACGATTGGGCAAGATCACAGGGAACACGTTTAGAAGATTTTTTCCGAATTTAATTTCGTATAAAACACTTTTGAATGGAATCATTTCGAACATGATCACATTAGTAAAAAACATATTCCCAATCGTTTTTATACCATATTAGTCAACAAAACCAAAAAACTCATTTATTGTTTAAGTTCGAGTAAAACTGAAAAACGACCGAATAGTCATGTATCGATTTTTACAAGTAAGCACAAGATCGGCAAATAGTTGCCTTAAAATATTATCAAAAAGCCAGTTAATGATAAAATGTTGGATTCCAAGGTCCAACGACAGAACCGGATGCAAACGGCCCAGTAGGAACCTATTAGAATGAGGATACTATTTTTTGAGATGCTTAGAATCGATTCGATTGGAAATTCTAACATATACATCTCTAGCCACTACAATAACAACTCTAAATTTATTGCCATTTCCTAATGCCATTAATGATACCGAGCATCCGTTCACAAGTTAGTGTGATAGACAAATCCCAGGCATAAAATTTTGGCCAAACCCTATTTTGTTGAACAAGTGTCACTAACGGATCGCACCTTTAGGGCGCGCGCCATTAGGGCCTCACGTTTGGTAAAACACAATTACTGATTTGATTGGAGTGTTGTTTCGTGCATGGGCTATAGATATTACACCACACTACACGCAACGTTAGGAACCGATAAAATGTTTGTGCCTAGCATGCTAAAGAGATACGGAGTGGCGTTCTCCTACTAGGTAATATACGTATAGTTCTATTTCATATGTTTAACCGGTGGAATGCAAACTATGCTATCTGTCTGCGTTTCGAAGCTTCATCAGGAGAGTCAATATTGGAACAACAATTTGGCTTATATAAATATAAAACACAACTATACTTTCACAACACTAAGATAAAAGATAAATGAATAAAATCGTTCAAGAATGTTTTAATCCCACACATCTGGGTTTATTTTATCGTTTTCTATTTATATTGAACAGGCTGTTATTCCATTGCGAAGCTTGTCTGAATAAACATTTGAAACGTAGGCTGATTGTATCGGTCGTATTTAACCGGTTGAGTAGATTCAGCACAACTATACGCACCGGGGGTGCGATCCATCAGTGGTTGACTCATGCTTGACAAAAAAAAGGTTTTTAAAAATTTCTTTTACTGGGCACAATATAAAACTTTCCTCGCATACTGGGAATATTTATATTCACGCCGCGGTTTATTTTCACAAGCTAACATTTTACCGGATAAGTAAATTTTTTTTATTAATATAATAATATATTTTAAACTATCTATTATTTTCCTGTTTAAAGAAACAGTTCAGGCCAAGTATTCATCATAACTAGTGATGGCATCCTAGTTTTTACTTAAACTAGGTGAGGTATTACTAGATATTCTAGTTCCACTTGTCAAACTAGATAATGCCTAGATTAAAAACCCGGTGAACTAGGTAATCGTCGATTTGCTGTATTTAGGACATTTTTAATTGATTTGAATATTTAAATCACCGAATTATCCATTTTCAGAACATTTTCAAAATGAATATTTGATTTGCCTAGTTTTTGATAACAGGTACCTACTTTTTTAAACCAGTAAACCTTGTTTACTTAGTAAACTAGCTTGGTGAAAACTCGGTAACAGTTAAACTAGGAGAATCAGATATCTAAAAAATTAGGCAAAAGTATTTCAAATTTAAACTCGGTAATCTAGGTATACTAGGTCAACTCTTATCTCTACTTTTACCTAAAAATTGTCAACAATGATCGTAACGCGTTGGCCTAACGGTTAGAGTATTGACATCTCAGGTTGAAGCTCTCGATCGGGTTAATGTCTTGATGAATACAACTCGTTAATCTATACTCATCACTTGAACAAGGGTAGGATTACATGGGTAAGCATTTACCTGGCCGTGAGATGTTACAGATAAAAATACCAGAAGGGGTATATGATTTTACAATCGCCCTGGACAGATATCACTCCACACATTCACACTACTCTAGTATACAGCATCTTCTATTGCCTGCATATTACTATATAGTTGCAATAGTTCTCTTTAGCATTTGTTTTTAATTTTACTTACCTTTGGGGTTAGTAAAAGTTTAACTCTAAAACATGGCCACATTATTTCATTTTTTTTATGTTTCCGCAAAAACAACGAAAATCACAAAGTGTGTGACAGCAAATGAGGGCAGGATATTAAAATAAATTTATGATAATTTTCATCAAATGAAGAAATATGGAAAAAGCACAATTAGAAAGAGTATTAAAATGTTATACCCAAATACACTGTGGGTAAAATAAAGTAAATTTGTCGCTCGCTTTCAGTAATTATAAAATTCGAAACCTCTATGCTTATGCAATTCATGCCAAACATGGTTGTTGATGGAACGGACGGCATGTTTCATTAACAACCCATAATTGGCCGAAAAAGGGATTTTGTCGTTTTAATTCAATATCACCAGGACAACGTACTTGCAAACAACAACAATTTTTTTATTTTATTTTCAGTGTACCTATCGAAGTTATAACACATCCGACCTTTGTGGTTTGTAGTAAAAATGGTGAACACGGATGCTGCATCGATATATCAGGACGAATAGTCCATAAAGGTAATACCGGTCTAACCCGCACGTATCTCTGCAAAACAATTATATCATACAAACGCAACGCCCATAATAAACTGTAAAGGCAAACCAAAAATGCAGTAAAATCGACGCTCTTTGTCTGAAATTTTATTTTGGCTACATTGATATAAAACTATAAAATCGTCTTCATTTTAGGCCAATATTTACCAGCAACTGTCATGTCAATTAAGAACCTTCCACATAAAACTGAACCGCCACGGTAGATGGAAATGAGTAAAAAGTACACGTGTTTTTACGGAAATACATCCAAAACAAGTTAGACGCATCACCAAAAAGAAACTAAGAAACTGACAGGCTATAACTGATAATCAACGGGCTACATAACTACAACGCGGTCCATTTGCGGCGCTTAACTTGCAAAATACAAAAACACAGTTTTAAATTTATCATTATTTCTATATTTTTGTCTTGCTCAGTGAGCCATCACTGAAACGCGTCTCCAATCCGCGCTTCATTTATGTCCCGTGCACCCACGAATTATTGCCTTAACAAAAATCTTCAGTCCCGCTGTACTCGAGATTTGAAAGGAGCAAAATATATTTCTTCCAACCATGTGCCGGTGATAAATCTCTCTTCCGTGCCTTTATTTGGATCTAGTATTTGAATAGATTTACGCCCCGTAGCATTTGTGTAACCACTCCCTATACTTCTTTGTTCGATTTCAGTTGCCATTTGTTCAGGTAATTCGTCAGTTCAATTCTATATCACGTGTTTACAATTTAAAAAATTGAGGAGCGACGTTAAATATGTCGAAAATTCAAACGTACAGTAAATTTACTGGTCATTTGTAGTAAAGCATATTTTCATAGTTAATCAAAGTAAAAAAGGTAATCTTTGTCAGCATGTACATTGAACATTTAAACGAGAATGTATTGGAATATTCGAGAAAAACAGTCACGCAGAAGGCAGGCGGAAATTTCCTATACTGCTACTGTCTGTCTATGCTACGATCCTGGCTGAAAAAAGAAATCAAAATATTATTTTCATTGAATTTCTAAGTTTGAAAAGGTCACTTGCTGCCTGGACGACCCTGTTTCTATGTCAGACATTCAACCTCTGATACTAGTTACAAATTTACACATTTCTCAATTTTTTTTTATTTTACTCAAAAAGGTCTTAATGATTTCTTAGGCAGAGTCCGCGTATTAGTTAAACTTGTACGACTGTTTCAAATACAACAGGCACGTTATCCATGGTATCAGTAGGTATTGTAACTTTATTCATCTACACCGAACAATACAAAAAAACAAGTGGTTCGATTACTCTATTACTCAGCTAATCTTATTATAAAAATCAATGATCACGTAGATTAAACTGGATCCTTTCCCGCGTTCTCTTACAGTTTTGGGACCGTGTGTATAGATAACTCTACAAAGCTGCTTGAATAAAATAGCATATGAGTAATAAAACAGCCTGACAACATCTCATTCCAAGAAACAATGAGCTTGTTGTAATATTTTGCCAAGCCCACATGTCGGAAGGACAGACAAAGGTAAAATATGATAGGTAAAAGGCTTTGTTCCACAACAGGTATTATCAAAGAGAGTGGTCAAAGAGTGGTCATTATCAAAGAGAGTACTACCATGTTATTCAATAGCAGTTAATGGGACGACTGATGTATTCACAACTACCCTCCGCTAGGACTGAGCAATTTGATTCGGATATTTGTTTGAATCATTAGTGAATCGTTCATAGGAACAAAATGTGATAAAAGAAATAAAATTTTCATTTTTAACGAGAAAATGCAATCGATTTCGGTCAAATTTATAATCATGGTTAAAATGTAAAAATTATTGCTCTTAGTCATGGAATGTGAATGGAAAATATACAATTAGTTTCTTGATTTTCACAATGGGGGCAATTTGTAATATTAGAGATAAAAAAAAAATGTTATTTACATGGAATTGGGAATGTGGGAACGATCCCATTCGAAAAAGAAAAAAAATGGAATCAAATTTGAATTCTAGATGATTCGGTTCTGTCCAGCCCTATCTCCCGCCCCAGCCTCTAAAACCCCAAAAATGTATCGAATTACTTGGAATTTTATAAATCTATATCAGTTTGCATTGATCAGCAACGTCTACAGTATGGAACGGCAAGTTTTCCGAAAATGCATTGCAACACCAGGGAATACTTTCATGTTCTACTTGTAACTTTTCTAAGTGTCTATTTCTAAGTCTAATTCTAAGTGTGTTAAACAAGTACACTTGTAATGAAGGTGATTTTCACAGTCGCAGGAAATCCAGTTTTGATTGTTTTTCACTGGTTTGCAACAAACCGCACAAGGGAATTTGTATTTTCTCGATAGAGGCACTAAAAAAATCTGAAAAAGAAAAAGCGAAACAGCGTTGTCAAGTTCGCGAATCAGCGCAGAATGCCGTCAACAAGTTCGTATTAAAGTCCGCCATGCCTGTATACCATCTAGCTCTACTTGTATAACTAAATTGCTGTACATAACGCTGATGTATCGCGTCTATCAGGCCAAGGGAACCCATTTTGGACCGTGTTACCTCACACAGAAAACCCTGTCAAAAATATTTTTTCTCTACTAAAATGCTTTGCTACGCATATCCGTGATTTACGCTTCACAAAATAAAATTCCTGATTGGGAAGGTATCGAAGCATGGACATGAATTGTTCACTAAACGATATTACCAGGCATTGTATTATCACATGGCCACTCAAATAAAAAAAATTTAATGACTCCAGCATTGAGACGATTGGCCATGATCACAGGGAACACGTTTAGAAAATATTTTTCGAATTTAATTTCGTATAAAACACTTTTGAATGGAATCATTTCGAACATGATCACATTAGTAAAAAACATATTCCCAATCGTTTTTATACCATATTAGTCAACAAAACCAAAAAACTCATTTATTGTTTAAGTTCGAGTAAAACTGGAGAAGGACCGAATGGCTATGTATCGGTTTTTACAAGTAAGCACAAGATCGGCAAATAGTTGCCTTTAACGTAGGCTGATTGTATCGGTCGTATTTAACCGGTTGAGTAGATTCAGCAGAACTATACGCCCCGTGAGTGCGAGCGATCCATCAGCGGTTGACTCAAACTTGACAAAAAAAAGGTTTTTAAAAATTTCTTTTACTTGGCACAATATAAAACTTTCCTTTCATTTGCAGTAATCGCATACTGGGAAAATTTATATTCACGCCGCGGTTTATTTTCCAAAAGTACTCTCACCCCGATTTTTGATATCAGATTTACCTGGTTTAAATTTTATCTGGTTTACTAACTAACATTTTACCGGATAAGAAAATTTTTCTTGATAATATATTTTTTAAATTATGTATTATACACCTGGTTAAAGAAACAGTTCAGGCCAAGTATTCATCATAACTAGTGATGGCAACCTAGTTTTTATTTAAACTAGGTGAGGTATTCTAGATATTCTAGTTCCACTTTTCAAATTAGGTAATGCCTAGATTAAAAACCCGGTGAACTAGGTAATCGTCGATTTGCTGTATTTAGGACATTTTTAATTGATTTGAATATTTAAGTCACCGAATTATCCATTTTCAGAATATTTTCAAAATGAATATTTGATTTGCCTAGTTTTTGATACCAGGTACCTACTTTTTTAAACCAGTAAACCTTGTTTACTTAGTAAACTAGCTTGGTGAAAACTCGGTAACAGTTAAACTAGGAGAATCAGATATCTAAAAAATTAGGCAAAAGTATTTCAAATTTAAACTCAGTAATCTAGGTATGCTAGGTTAACTCTTATCTCTACTTTTACCTAAAAATTGTCAACAATGATCGCAACGCGTTGGCCTAACGGTTAGAGTTGACATCGCAGGTTGAAGCTCTCGATCGGGTTAATGTCTTGATAAATACAACTCGTTAATCTATACTCATCACTTGAACAAGGGTAGGATTACATGGGTAAGCATTTACCTGGCCGTGAGATGTTACAGATAAAAATACCAGAAGGGGTATATGATTTTACAATCGCCCTGGACAGATATCACTCCCCACATTCACACTACTCTAGTATACAACATCCTCTATTGCCTGCATATTACTATATAGTTGCAATAGTTCTCTTTAGCATCTGTTTTTAATTTTACTTACATTTGGGCTTACTAAAAGTCTAACTCTAAAACATGGCCACATCATTTCATTTTTTTATATTTCCGCAAGAACAACGAAAATCACAAAGTGTGTGACAGCAAATGAGGGCCGGATATTAAAATAAATTTATAATAATTTTCATCAAATGAAGAAATATGGAAAAAGCACAATTAGAAAGAGTATTTAAAATATTATACCCAAATACACCGTGGGTAAAATAAAGTAAATTTGTCGCTCACTTTCAGTAATTTTACAATTCGAAATCTCCATGCTTATGCAATTTATGCCAAATGTGGTTGTTGATGGAATCGGTACGGCATGTTTCATTAACAACCCATAATTGGCCGAAAAAGTGATTTTGTCGTTTTAATTCAATATCACCAGGCTAACGGGCTTGCAAAGAACAACAATTTTTGTGTTTATTTTCATGTTTCAGTGTACGTATCGAAGTAGTAAAAATGGTGAAACACATCAGGACGACCATAAAGGTAATACCGGTCTAACCCGCACGTATCTCTGCAAAAAATTATGCCATACAGGCGCAACGCCCATAATAAACGTAAAAACCAAAAATGCAGTAAAATCGACGCTTTTTGAATGAAAATTTTATTTTGGCTAAATTGATATAAAACTATGAAATCGTCCTCATTTTAGGCCAATATTTACCCAGTAACTGTCATGTCAATTAAGAACCTTCCACATAAAACTGAACCGCCACGGTAGACTGAAATGAGTAAAAAGTACACGCGTTTTTACGGAAATACATCCAAAACAAGTTAGACGCATCACCAAAAATAAAACTAAGAAACTAACAGGCTATAACTTATAATCAACGGCTACATAACTACAACGCGGTCGATTTGCGGCGCTTAACTTGCAAAATACAAAAACACGGTTTTAAATTTATCAATATATTTCTATATTTTTGTCTTGCTCAATGAGTCATCAATGAAACGCGTCTCCAATCCGTGCTTCCTTTATGTCCCGTGCACCCACGAATTATTGCCTTAACAAAAATTTTCAGCCCCGCTGTACTCGAGATTTGATACGAGCAAAATATATCTCTTCCAACCATGTGCCGCTGATAAATCTCTCCTCCATGCCTTTATTTGGATTTCGTATTTGAATAGGTTCACACCCGTAGCATTTGCCGCTGATAAATCTCTCCTCCATGCCTTTATTTGGATTTCGTATTTGAATAGGTTCACACCCTTAGCATTTGTGTAACCACTTGCTATACTTCTTTTTTTCGATTTCAGTTGCCATTTGTTCAGGTAATTCGTCAGTTCAATTCTATATCACGTGTTTACAATTTAAAAAATTGAGAAGCGACGTTAAATATGCCGAAAATTCAAACGTACAGTAAATTTACTGGTCATTTGTAGTAAAGCATATTTTCATAGTTAATCAAAGTAAAAAAGGTAATCTTTGTCAGCATGTACATTGAACATTTAAACGAGAATGTATTGGAATATTCGAGAAAAACAGTCACGCAGAAGGCAGGCGGAAATTTCCTATACTGCTACTGTCTGTCTATGCTACGATCCTGGCTGAAAAAAGAAATCAAAATATTATTTTCATTGAATTTCTAAGTTTGAAAAGGTCACTTGCTGCCTGGACGACCCTGTTTCTATGTCAGACATTCAACCTCTGATACTAGTTACAAATTTACACATTTCTCAATTTTTTTATTTTACTCAAAAAGGTCTTAATGATTTCTTAGGCAGAGTCCGCGTATTAGTTAAACTTGTACGACTGTTTCAAATACAACAGGCACGTTATTCATGGTATCAGTAGGTATTGTAACTTTATTCATCTACTCCGAACAATACAAAACAAGTGGTTCGATTACTCTATTACTCAGCTAATCTTATTATAAAAATCAATGATCACGTAGATTAAACTGGATCCTTTCCCGCGTTCTCTTACAGTTTTGGGACCGTGTGTATAGATAACTCTACAAAGCTGCTTGAATAAAATAGCATATGAGTAATAAAACAGCCTGACAACATCTCATTCCAAGAAACAATGAGCTTGTTGTAATATTTTGCCAAGCCCACATGTCGGAAGGACAGACAAAGGTAAAATATGATAGGTAAAAGGCTTTGTTCCACAACAGGTATTATCAAAGAGAGTGGTCAAAGAGTGGTCATTATCAAAGAGAGTACTACCATGTTATTCAATAGCAGTTAATGGGACGACTGATGTATTCACAACTACCCTCCGCTAGGACTGAGCAATTTGATTCGGATATTTATTTGAATCATTAGTGAATCGTTCATAGGAACAAAATGTGATAAAAGAAATAAAATTTTCATTTTTAACGAGAAAATGCAATCGATTTCGGTCAAATTTATAATCATGGTTAAAATGTAAAAATTATTGCTCTTAGTCATCATGAATGTGAATGGAAAAAATATACAATTAGTTTCTTGATTTTCACAATGGGGGCAATTTGTAATATTAGAGAAAAAAAAAAATGTTATTTACATGGAATTGGGAATGTGGGAACGATCCCATTCGAAAAAGAAAAAAAAATGGAATCAAATTTGAATTCTAGATGATTCGGTTCTGTCCAGCCCTATCTCCCGCCCCAGCCTCTAAAACCCCAAAAATGTATCGAATTACTTGGAATTTTATAAATCTATATCAGTTTGCATTGATCAGCAACGTCTACAGTATGGAACGGCAAGTTTTCCGATAATGCATTGCAACACCAGGGAATACTTTCATGTTCTACTTGTAACTTTTCTAAGTGTCTATTTCTAAGTCTAATTCTAAGTGTGTTAAACAAGTACACTTGTAATGAAGGTGATTTTCACAGTCGCAGGAAATCCAGTTTTGATTGTTTTTCACTGGTTTGCAACAAACCGCACAAGGGAATTTGTATTTTCTCGATAGAGGCACTAAAAAAATCTGAAAAAGAAAAAGCGAAACAGCGTTGTCAAGTTCGCGAATCAGCGCAGAATGCCGTCAACAAGTTCGTATTAAAGTCCGCCATGCCTGCATACCATCTAGCTCTACTTGTATAACTAAATTGCTGTACATAACGCTGATGTATCGCGTCTATCAGGCCAAGGGAACCCATTTTGGACCGTGTTACCTCACACAGAAAACCCTGTCAAAAATATTTTTCTCTACTAAAATGCTTTGCTACGCATATCCGTGATTTACGCTTCACAAAATAAAATTCCTGATTGGGAAGGTATCGAAGCATGGACATGAATTGTTCACTAAACGATATTATCAGGCATTGTATTATCACATGGCCACTCAAATAAAAAAAATTTAATGACTCCAGCATTGAGACGATTGGCCATGATCACAGGGAACACGTTTAGAAAATTTTTTTCGAATTTAATTTCGTATAAAACACTTTTGAATGGAATCATTTCGAACATGATCACATTAGTAAAAAACATATTCCCAATCGTTTTTTATACCATATTAGTCAACAAAACCAAAAAAACTCATTTATTGTTTAAGTTCGAGTAAAAACTGGAGAAGGACCGAATGGCTATGTATCGGTTTTTACAAGTAAGCACAAGATCGGCAAATAGTTGCCTTTAACGTAGGCTGATTGTATCGGTCGTATTTAACCGGTTGAGTAGATTCAGCAGAACTATACGCCCCGGGAGTGCGAGCGATCCATCAGCGGTTGACTCAAACTTGACAAAAAAAAGGTTTTTAAAAATTTCTTTTACTTGGCACAATATAAAACTTTCCTTTCATTTCGCAGTAATCGCATACTGGGAAAATTTATATTCACGCCGCGGTTTATTTTCCAAAAGTACTCTCATCCCCCGATTTTTGATATCAGATTTACCTGGTTTAAATTTTATCTGGTTTACTAACTAACATTTTACCGGATAAAAAAAATTTTTCTTGATAATATATTTTTTAAATTATGTATTATATACACCTGGTTAAAGAAACAGTTCAGGCCAAGTATTCATCATAACTAGTGATGGCAACCTAGTTTTTATTTAAACTAGGTGAGGTATTCTAGATATTCATAGTTCCACTTTTCAAACTAGGTAATGCCTAGATTAAAAACCCAGGGTGAACTAGGTAATCGTCGATTTGCTGTATTTAGGACATTTTTAATTGATTTGAATATTTAAGTCACCGAATTATCCATTTTCAGAATATTTTTTCAAAATGAATATTTGATTTGCCTAGTTTTTGATACCAGGTACCTACTTTTTTAAACCAGTAAACCTTGTTTACTTAGTAAACTAGCTTGGTGAAAACTCGGTAACAGTTAAACTAGGAGAATCAGATATCTAAAAAATTAGGCAAAAGTATTTCAAATTTAAACTCAGTAATCTAGGTATGCTAGGTTAACTCTTATCTCTACTTTTACCTAAAAATTGTCAACAATGATCGCAACGCGTTGGCCTAACGGTTAGAGTTGACATCGCAGGTTGAAGCTCTCGATCGGGTTAATGTCTTGATGAATACAACTCGTTAATCTGTACTCATCACTTGAACAAGGGTAGGATTACATGGGTAAGCATTTACCTAGCCGTGAGATGTTACAGATAAAAATACCAGAAGGAGTATATGATTTTACAATCGCCCTGGACAGATATCACTCCCCACATTCACACTACTCTAGTATACAGCATCTTCTATTGCCTGCATATTACTATATAGTTGCAATAGTTCTCTTTAGCATTTGTTTTTAATTTTACTTACCTTTGGGGTTAGTAAAAGTTTAACTCTAAAACATGGCCACATAATTTCATTTTTTTATATTTTCGCAAAAACAACGAAAATCACAAAGTGTGCGACAGCAAATGAGAGCAGGATATTAAAATAAATTTATGATAATTTTCATCAAATGAAGAAATATGGAAAAAGCACAATTAGAAAGAGTATTTAAATATTATACCCAAATACACCGTGTAAGTAAAATAAAGTAAATTTGTCGCTCGCTTTCAGTAATTATAAAATTCGAAATCTCTATGCTTATGCAATTCATGCCAAACATGGTTGTTGATGGAACGGACGGCATGTTTCATTAACAACCCATAATTGGCCGAAAAAGGGATTTTGTCGTTTTAATTCAATATCACCAGGACAACGTACTTGCAAACAACAACAATTTTTTTATTTTATTTTCAGTGTACCTATCGAAGTTATAACACATCGACCTTTGTGGTTTGTATAAAACATGGTGAACACGGATGCTGCATCGATATATCAGGACGAATAGTCCATAAAGGTAATACCGGTCTAACCCGCACGTATCTCTGCAAAACAATTATATATACAAACGCAACGCCCATAAAAACTGTAAAGGCAAACCAAAAATGCAGTAAAATCGACGCTCTTTGTCTGAAATTTTATTTTGGCTACATTGATATAAAACTATAAAATCGTCTTCATTTTAGGCCAATATTTACCAGCAACTGTCATGTCAATTAAGAACCTTCCACATAAAACTGAACCGCCACGGTAGATGGAAATGAGTAAAAAGTACACGTGTTTTTACGGAAATACATCCAAAACAAGTTAGACGCATCACCAAAAAGAAACTAAGAAACTGACAGGCTATAACTGATAATCAACGGGCTACATAACTACAACGCGGTCCATTTGCGGCGCTTAACTTGCAAAATACAAAAACACAGTTTTAAATTTATCATTATTTCTATATTTTTGTCTTGCTCAGTGAGCCATCACTGAAACGCGTCTCCAATCCGCGCTTCATTTATGTCCCGTGCACCCACGAATTATTGCCTTAACAAAAATCTTCAGTCCCACTGTACTCGAGATTTGAAAGGAGCAAAATATATTTCTTCCAACCATGTGCCGGTGATAAATCTCTCTTCCGTGCCTTTATTTGGATCTAGTATTTGAATAGGTTTACGCCCCGTAGCACTTGCTATACTTCTTTGTTCCACTTCAGTTGCCATTTGTTCAGGTAATTCGTCAATTCAATTCTATATCACGTGTTTACAATTTAAAAAATTGAGGAGCGACGTTAAATATGTCGAAAATTCAAACGTACAGTAAATTTACTGGTCATTTGTAGTAAAGCATATTTTCATAGTTAATCAAAGTAAAAAAGGTAATCTTTGTCAGCATGTACATTGAACATTTAAACGAGAATGTATTGGAATATTCGAGAAAAACAGTCACGCAGAAGGCAGGCGGAAATTTCCTATACTGCTACTGTCTGTCTATGCTACGATCCTGGCTGAAAAAAGAAATCAAAATATTATTTTCATTGAATTTCTAAGTTTGAAAAGGTCACTTGCTGCCTGGACGACCCTGTTTCTATGTCAGACATTCAACCTCTGATACTAGTTACAAATTTACACATTTCTCAATTTTTTTTTATTTTACTCAAAAAGGTCTTAATGATTTCTTAGGCAGAGTCCGCGTATTAGTTAAACTTGTACGACTGTTTCAAATACAACAGGCACGTTATCCATGGTATCAGTAGGTATTGTAACTTTATTCATCTACACCGAACAATACAAAACAAGTGGTTCGATTACTCTATTACTCAGCTAATCTTATTATAAAAATCAATGATCACGTAGATTAAACTGGATCCTTTCCCGCGTTCTCTTACAGTTTTGGGACCGTGTGTATAGATAACTCTACAAAGCTGCTTGAATAAAATAGCATATGAGTAATAAAACAGCCTGACAACATCTCATTCCAAGAAACAATGAGCTTGTTGTAATATTTTGCCAAGCCCACATGTCGGAAGGACAGACAAAGGTAAAATATGATAGGTAAAAGGCTTTGTTCCACAACAGGTATTATCAAAGAGAGTGGTCAAAGAGTGGTCATTATCAAAGAGAGTACTACCATGTTATTCAATAGCAGTTAATGGGACGACTGATGTATTCACAACTACCCTCCGCTAGGACTGAGCAATTTGATTCGGATATTTATTTGAATCATTAGTGAATCGTTCATAGGAACAAAATGTGATAAAAGAAATAAAATTTTCATTTTTAACGAGAAAATGCAATCGATTTCGGTCAAATTTATAATCATGGTTAAAATGTAAAAATTATTGCTCTTAGTCATGGAATGTGAATGGAAAATATACAATTAGTTTCTTGATTTTCACAATGGGGGCAATTTGTAATATTAGAAATAAAAAAATGTTATTTACATGGAATTGGGAATGTGGGAACGATCCCATTCGAAAAAGAAAAAAAAATGGAATCAAATTTGAATTCTAGATGATTCGGTTCTGTCCAGCCCTATCTCCCGCCCCAGCCTCTAAAACCCCAAAAATGTATCGAATTACTTGGAATTTTATAAATCTATATCAGTTTGCATTGATCAGCAACGTCTACAGTATGGAACGGCAAGTTTTCCGAAAATGCATTGCAACACCAGGGAATACTTTCATGTTCTACTTGTAACTTTTCTAAGTGTCTATTTCTAAGTCTAATTCTAAGTGTGTTAAACAAGTACACTTGTAATGAAGGTGATTTTCACAGTCGCAGGAAATCCAGTTTTGATTGTTTTTCACTGGTTTGCAACAAACCGCACAAGGGAATTTGTATTTTCTCGATAGAGGCACTAAAAAAATCTGAAAAAGAAAAAGCGAAACAGCGTTGTCAAGTTCGCGAATCAGCGCAGAATGCCGTCAACAAGTTCGTATTAAAGTCCGCCATGCCTGTATACCATCTAGCTCTACTTGTATAACTAAATTGCTGTACATAACGCTGATGTATCGCGTCTATCAGGCCAAGGGAACCCATTTTGGACCGTGTTACCTCACACAGAAAACCCTGTCAAAAATATTTTTCTCTACTAAAATGCTTTGCTACGCATATCCGTGATTTACGCTTCACAAAATAAAATTCCTGATTGGGAAGGTATCGAAGCATGGACATGAATTGTTCACTAAACGATATTACCAGGCATTGTATTATCACATGGCCACTCAAATAAAAAAAATTTAATGACTCCAGCATTGAGACGATTGGCCATGATCACAGGGAACACGTTTAGAAAATATTTTTCGAATTTAATTTCGTATAAAACACTTTTGAATGGAATCATTTCGAACATGATCACATTAGTAAAAAACATATTCCCAATCGTTTTTATACCATATTAGTCAACAAAACCAAAAAACTCATTTATTGTTTAAGTTCGAGTAAAACTGGAGAAGGACCGAATGGCTATGTATCGGTTTTTACAAGTAAGCACAAGATCGGCAAATAGTTGCCTTTAACGTAGGCTGATTGTATCGGTCGTATTTAACCGGTTGAGTAGATTCAGCAGAACTATACGCCCCGTGAGTGCGAGCGATCCATCAGCGGTTGACTCAAACTTGACAAAAAAAAAGTTTTTAAAAATTTCTTTTACTTGGCACAATATAAAACTTTCCTTTCATTTGCAGTAATCGCATACTGGGAAAATTTATATTCACGCCGCGGTTTATTTTCCAAAAGTACTCTCACCCCGATTTTTGATATCAGATTTACCTGGTTTAAATTTTATCTGGTTTACTAACTAACATTTTACCGGATAAGAAAAATTTTTCTTGATAATATATTTTTTAAATTATGTATTATATACCTGGTTAAAGAAACAGTTCAGGCCAAGTATTCATCATAACTAGTGATGGCAACCTAGTTTTTATTTAAACTAGGTGAGGTATTCTAGATATTCTAGTTCCACTTTTCAAATTAGGTAATGCCTAGATTAAAAACCAGGTGCACTAGGTAATCGTCGATTTGCTGTATTTAGGACATTTTTAATTGATTTGAATATTTAAGTCACCGAATTATCCATTTTCAGAATATTTTTTCAAAATGAATATTTGATTTGCCTAGTTTTTGATACCAGGTACCTACTTTTTTAAACCAGTAAACCTTGTTTACTTAGTAAACTAGCTTGGTGAAAACTCGGTAACAGTTAAACTAGGAGAATCAGATATCTAAAAAATTAGGCAAAAGTATTTCAAATTTAAACTCAGTAATCTAGGTATGCTAGGTTAACTCTTATCTCTACTTTTACCTAAAAATTGTCAACAATGATCGCAACGCGTTGGCCTAACGGTTAGAGTTGACATCGCAGGTTGAAGCTCTCGATCGGGTTAATGTCTTGATAAATACAACTCGTTAATCTGTACTCATCACTTGAACAAGGGTAGGATTACATGGGTAAGCATTTACCTGGCCGTGAGATGTTACAGATAAAAATACCAGAAGGGGTATATGATTTTACAATCGCCCTGGACAGATATCACTCCACACATTCACACTACTCTAGTATACAGCATCTTCTATTGCCTGCATATTACAATATAGTTGCAATAGTTCTCTTTAGCATCTGTTTTTAATTTTACTTACATTTGGGCTTACTAAAAGTCTAACTCTAAAACATGGCCACATCATTTCATTTTTTTTATATTTCCGCAAGAACAACGAAAATCACAAAGTGTGTGACAGCAAATGAGGGCAGGATATTAAAATAAATTTATGATAATTTTCATCAAATGAAGAAATATGGAAAAAGCACAATTAGAAAGAGTATTAAAATGTTATACCCAAATACACCGTGGGTAAAATAAAGTAAATTTGTCGCTCACTTTCAGTAATTTTACAATTCGAAATCTCCATGCCTATGCAATTTATGCCAAATGTGGTTGTTGATGGATCGGACGGCATGTTTCATTAACAACCCATAATTGGCCGAAAAAGTGATTTTCTCGTTTTAATTCAATATCACCAGGCAAAGGGGCTTGCAAAGAACAACAATTTTTGTGTATTTTATTTTCAGTGTACGTATCGAAGTTATAACACATCTGACCTGCACGTATCTCTGCAAAAAATTATGCCATACAGGCGGAACGCCTATAATAAACGCAAAGCAAAAATGCAGTAAAATAGACGCTTTTTGAATGTAATTTTATTTAGGCTAAATTGATATAAAACTATGAAATCGTCCTCATTTTAGGCCAATATTTACCAGTAACTGTCATGTCAATTAAGAACCTTCCACATAAAACTGAACCGCCGCGGTAGACTGAAATGAGTAAAAAGTACACGCGTTTTTACGGAAATACATCCAAAACAAGTTAGACGCATCACCAAAATAAAACTAAGAAACTAACAGGCTATAACTTATAATCAACGGCTACATAACTACAACGCGGTCGATTTGCGGCGCTTAACTTGCAAAATACAAAAACACGGTTTTAAATTTATCAATATTTCTATATTTTTGTCTTGCTCAATGAGTCATCAATGAAACGCGTCTCCAATCCGTGCTTCCTTTATGTCCCGTGCACCCACGAATTATTGCCTTAACAAAAATTTTCAGCCCCGCTGTACTCGAGATTTGATACGAGCAAAATATATCTCTTCCAACCATGTGCCGCTGATAAATCTCTCCTCCATGCCTTTATTTGGATTTCGTATTTGAATAGGTTCACACCCGTAGCATTTGCCGCTGATAAATCTCTCCTCCATGCCTTTATTTGGATTTCGTATTTGAATAGGTTCACACCCGTAGCATTTGTGTAACCACTTGCTATACTTCTTTTTTCGATTTCAGTTGCCATTTGTTCAGGTAATTCGTCAGTTCAATTCTATATCACGTGTTTACAATTTAAAAAATTGAGAAGCGACGTTAAATATGCCGAAAATTCAAACGTACAGTAAATTTACTGGTCATTTGTAGTAAAGCATATTTTCATAGTTAATCAAAGTAAAAAAGGTAATCTTTGTCAGCATGTACATTGAACATTTAAACGAGAATGTATTGGAATATTCGAGAAAAACAGTCACGCAGAAGGCAGGCGGAAATTTCCTATACTGCTACTGTCTGTCTATGCTACGATCCTGGCTGAAAAAAGAAATCAAAATATTATTTTCATTGAATTTCTAAGTTTGAAAAGGTCACTTGCTGCCTGGACGACCCTGTTTCTATGTCAGACATTCAACCTCTGATACTAGTTACAAATTTACACATTTCTCAATTTTTTTATTTTACTCAAAAAGGTCTTAATGATTTCTTAGGCAGAGTCCGCGTATTAGTTAAACTTGTACGACTGTTTCAAATACAACAGGCACGTTATTCATGGTATCAGTAGGTATTGTAACTTTATTCATCTACTCCGAACAATACAAAACAAGTGGTTCGATTACTCTATTACTCAGCTAATCTTATTATAAAAATCAATGATCACGTAGATTAAACTGGATCCTTTCCCGCGTTCTCTTACAGTTTTGGGACCGTGTGTATAGATAACTCTACAAAGCTGCTTGAATAAAATAGCATATGAGTAATAAAACAGCCTGACAACATCTCATTCCAAGAAACAATGAGCTTGTTGTAATATTTTGCCAAGCCCACATGTCGGAAGGGCAGACAAAGGTAAAATATGATAGGTAAAAGGCTTTGTTCCACAACAGGTATTATCAAAGAGAGTGGTCAAAGAGTGGTCATTATCAAAGAGAGTACTACCATGTTATTCAATAGCAGTTAATGGGACGACTGATGTATTCACAACTACCCTCCGCTAGGACTGAGCAATTTGATTCGGATATTTATTTGAATCATTAGTGAATCGTTCATAGGAACAAAATGTGATAAAAGAAATAAAATTTTCATTTTTAACGAGAAAATGCAATCGATTTCGGTCAAATTTATAATCATGGTTAAAATGTAAAAATTATTGCTCTTATTCATGGAATGTGAATGGAAAATATACAATTAGTTTCTTGATTTTCACAATGGGGGCAATTTGTAATATTAGAAATAAAAAAAATGTTATTTACATGGAATTGGGAATGTGGGAACGATCCCATTCGAAAAAGAAAAAAAATGGAATCAAATTTGAATTCTAGATAATTCGGTTCCGTCCAGCCCTATCTCCCGCCCCAGCCTCTAAAACCCCAAAAATGTATCGAATTACTTGGAATTTTATAAATCTATATCAGTTTGCATTGATCAGCAACGTCTACAGTATGGAACGGCAAGTTTTCCGATAATGCATTGCAACACCAGGGAATACTTTCATGTTCTACTTGTAACTTTTCTAAGTGTCTATTTCTAAGTCTAATTCTAAGTGTGTTAAACAAGTACACTTGTAATGAAGGTGATTTTCACAGTCGCAGGAAATCCAGTTTTGATTGTTTTTCACTGGTTTGCAACAAACCGCACAAGGGAATTTGTATTTTCTCGATAGAGGCACTAAAAAAATCTGAAAAAGAAAAAGCGAAACAGCGTTGTCAAGTTCGCGAATCAGCGCAGAATGCCGTCAACAAGTTCGTATTAAAGTCCGCCATGCCTGCATACCATCTAGCTCTACTTGTATAACTAAATTGCTGTACATAACGCTGATGTATCGCGTCTATCAGGCCAAAAGGAACCCATTTTGGACCGTGTTACCTCACACAGAAAACCCTGTCAAAAATATTTTTCTCTACTAAAATGCTTTGCTACGCATATCCGTGATTTACGCTTCACAAAATAAAATTCCTGATTGGGAAGGTATCGAAGCATGGACATGAATTGTTCACTAAACGATATTATCAGGCATTGTATTATCACATGGCCACTCAAATAAAAAAAATTTAATGACTCCAGCATTGAGACGATTGGCCATGATCACAGGGAACACGTTTAGAAAATTTTTTTCGAATTTAATTTCGTATAAAACACTTTTGAATGGAATCATTTCGAACATGATCACATTAGTAAAAAACATATTCCCAATCGTTTTTATATCATATTAGTCAACAAAACCAAAAAACTCATTTATTGTTTAAGTTCGAGTAAAACTGGAGAAGGACCGAATAGCTATGTATCGATTTTTACAAGTAAGCACAAGATCGGCAAATAGTTGCCTTTAACGTAGGCTGATTGTATCGGTCGTATTTAACCGGTTGAGTAGATTCAGCAGAACTATACGCCCCGGGAGTGCGAGCGATCCATCAGCGGTTGACTCAAACTTGACAAAAAAAGGTTTTTAAAAATTTCTTTTACTGGGCACAATATAAAACTTTCCTTTCATTCGCAGTAATCGCATACTGGGAAAATTTATATTCACGCCGCGGTTTATTTTCCAAAAGTACTCTCATCCCGATTTTTGATATCAGATTTACCTGGTTTAAATTTTATCTGGTTTACTAACTAACATTTTACCGAATAAAAAAATTTTTCTTGATAATATATTTTTTAAATTATGTATTATATACCTGGTTAAAGAAACAGTTCAGGCCAAGTATTCATCATAACTAGTGATGGCAACCTAGTTTTTACTTAAACTAGGTGAGGTATTCTAGATATTCATGTTCCACTTTTCAAACTAGGTAATGCCTAGATTAAAAACCAGGTGCACTAGGTAATCGTCGATTTGCTGTATTTAGGACATTTTTAATTGATTTGAATATTTAAGTCACCGAATTATCCATTTTCAGAATATTTTTTCAAAATGAATATTTGATTTGCCTAGTTTTTGATACCAGGTACCTACTTTTTTAAACCAGTAAACCTTGTTTACTTAGTAAACTAGCTTGGTGAAAACTCGGTAACAGTTAAACTAGGAGAATCAGATATCTAAAAAATTAGGCAAAAGTATTTCAAATTTAAACTCAGTAATCTAGGTATGCTAGGTTAACTCTTATCTCTACTTTTACCTAAAAATTGTCAACAATGATCGCAACGCGTTGGCCTAACGGTTAGAGTTGACATCGCAGGTTGAAGCTCTCGATCGGGTTAATGTCTTGATGAATACAACTCGTTAATCTATACTCATCACTTGAACAAGGGTAGGATTACATGGGTAAGCATTTACCTGGCCGTGAGATGTTACAGATAAAAATACCAGAAGGAGTATATGATTTTACAATCGCCCTGGACAGATATCACTCCACACATTCACACTACTCTAGTATACAACATCCTCTATTGCCTGCATATTACTATATAGTTGCAATAGTTCTCTTTAGCATCTGTTTTTAATTTTACTTACATTTGGGCTTACTAAAAGTCTAACTCTAAAACATGGCCACATCATTTCATTTTTTTATATTTCCGCAAGAACAACGAAAATCACAAAGTGTGTGACAGCAAATGAGGGCAGGATATTAAAATAAATTTATGATAATTTTCATCAAATGAAGAAATATGGAAAAAGCACAATTAGAAAGAGTATTAAAATGTTATACCCAAATACACCGTGGGTAAAATAAAGTAAATTTGTCGCTCACTTTCAGTAATTTTACAATTCGAAATCTCCATGCTTATGCAATTTATGCCTAATGTGGTTGTTGATGGATCGTACGGCATGTTTCATTAACAACCCATAATTGGCCGAAAAAGTGATTTTCTCGTTTTAATTCAATATCACCAGGCTAAGGGGCTTGCAAAGAACAACAATTTTTGTGTATTTCATTTTCAGTGTACGTATCGAAGTTATAACACATCCGACCTGCACGTATCTCTGCAAAAAATTATGCCATACAGGCGCAACGCCCATAATAAACGCAAAGTAAAAATGCAGTAAAATAAACGCTTTTTGAATGTAATTTTATTCGAGCTAAATTGATATAAAACTATGAAATCGTCCTCATTTTAGGCCAATATTTACCAGTAACTGTCATGTCAATTAAGAACCTTCCACATGAAACTGAACCGCCACGGTAGACTGAAATGAGTAAAAAGTACACGCGTTTTTACGGAAATACATCCAAAACAAGTTAGACGCATCACCAAAATAAAACTAAGAAACTAACAGGCTATAACTTATAATCAACGGCTACATAACTACAACGCGGTCGATTTGCGGCGCTTAACTTGCAAAATACAAAAACACGGTTTTAAATTTATCAATATTTCTATATTTTTGTCTTGCTCAATGAGTCATCAATGAAACGCGTCTCCAATCCGTGCTTCCTTTATGTCCCGTGCACCCACGAATTATTGCCTTAACAAAAATTTTCAGCCCCGCTGTACTCGAGATTTGATACGAGCAAAATATATCTCTTCCAACCATGTGCCGCTGATAAATCTCTCCTCCATGCCTTTATTTGGATTTCGTATTTGAATAGGTTCACACCCGTAGCATTTGCCGCTGATAAATCTCTCCTCCATGCCTTTATTTGGATTTCGTATTTGAATAGGTTCACACCCGTAGCATTTGTGTAACCACTTGCTATACTTCTTTTTTTCGATTTCAGTTGCCATTTGTTCAGGTAATTCGTCAGTTCAATTCTATATCACGTGTTTACAATTTAAAAAATTGAGAAGCGACGTTAAATATGCCGAAAATTCAAACGTACAGTAAATTTACTGGTCATTTGTAGTAAAGCATATTTTCATAGTTAATCAAAGTAAAAAAGGTAATCTTTGTCAGCATGTACATTGAACATTTAAACGAGAATGTATTGGAATATTCGAGAAAAACAGTCACGCAGAAGGCAGGCGGAAATTTCCTATACTGCTACTGTCTGTCTATGCTACGATCCTGGCTGAAAAAAGAAATCAAAATATTATTTTCATTGAATTTCTAAGTTTGAAAAGGTCACTTGCTGCCTGGACGACCCTGTTTCTATGTCAGACATTCAACCTCTGATACTAGTTACAAATTTACACATTTCTCAATTTTTTTATTTTACTCAAAAAGGTCTTAATGATTTCTTAGGCAGAGTCCGCGTATTAGTTAAACTTGTACGACTGTTTCAAATACAACAGGCACGTTATTCATGGTATCAGTAGGTATTGTAACTTTATTCATCTACTCCGAACAATACAAAACAAGTGGTTCGATTACTCTATTACTCAGCTAATCTTATTATAAAAATCAATGATCACGTAGATTAAACTGGATCCTTTCCCGCGTTCTCTTACAGTTTTGGGACCGTGTGTATAGATAACTCTACAAAGCTGCTTGAATAAAATAGCATATGAGTAATAAAACAGCCTGACAACATCTCATTCCAAGAAACAATGAGCTTGTTGTAATATTTTGCCAAGCCCACATGTCGGAAGGACAGACAAAGGTAAAATATATGATAGGTAAAAGGCTTTGTTCCACAACAGGTATTATCAAAGAGAGTGGTCAAAGAGTGGTCATTATCAAAGAGAGTACTACCATGTTATTCAATAGCAGTTAATGGGACGACTGATGTATTCACAACTACCCTCCGCTAGGACTGAGCAATTTGATTCGGATATTTATTTGAATCATTAGTGAATCGTTCATAGGAACAAAATGTGATAAAAGAAATAAAATTTTCATTTTTAACGAGAAAATGCAATCGATTTCGGTCAAATTTATAATCATGGTTAAAATGTAAAAATTATTGCTCTTAGTCATGGAATGTGAATGGAAAATATACAATTAGTTTCTTGATTTTCACAATGGGGGCAATTTGTAATATTAGAAATAAAAAAATGTTATTTACATGGAATTGGGAATGTGGGAACGATCCCATTCGAAAAAGAAAAAAAAATGGAATCAAATTTGAATTCTAGATGATTCGGTTCCGTCCAGCCCTATCTCCCGCCCCAGCCTCTAAAACCCCAAAAAATGTATCGAATTACTTAAAATTTTATAAATCTATATCAGTTTGCATTGATCAGCAACGTCTACAGTATGGAACGGCAAGTTTTCCGATAATGCATTGCAACACCAGGGAATACTTTCATGTTCTACTTGTAACTTTTCTAAGTGTCTATTTCTAAGTCTAATTCTAAGTGTGTTAAACAAGTACACTTGTAATGAAGGTGATTTTCACAGTCGCAGGAAATCCAGTTTTGATTGTTTTTCACTGGTTTACAACAAACCGCACAAGGGAATTTGTATTTTCTCGATAGAGGCACTAAAAAAATCTGAAAAAGAAAAAGCGAAACAGCGTTGTCAAGTTCGCGAATCAGCGCAGAATGCCGTCAACAAGTTCGTATTAAAGTCCGCCATGCCTGCATACCATCTTGCTCTACTTGTATAACTAAATTGCTGTACATAACGCTGATGTATCGCGTCTATCAGGCCAAAAGGAACCCATTTTGGACCGTGTTACCTCACACAGAAAACCCTGTCAAAAATATTTTTCTCTACTAAAATGCTTTGCTACGCATATCCGTGATTTACGCTTCACAAAATAAAATTCCTGATTGGGAAGGTATCGAAGCATGGACATGAATTGTTCACTAAACGATATTATCAGGCATTGTATTATCACATGGCCACTCAAATAAAAAAAATTTAATGACTCCAGCATTGAGACGATTGGCCATGATCACAGGGAACACGTTTAGAAAATTTTTTTCGAATTTAATTTCGTATAAAACACTTTTGAATGGAATCATTTCGAACATGATCACATTAGTAAAAAACATATTCCCAATCGTTTTTATACCATATTAGTCAACAAAACCAAAAAACTCATTTATTGTTTAAGTTCGAGAAAAACTGGAGAAGGACCGAATGGCTATGTATCGGTTTTTACAAGTAAGCACAAGATCGGCAAATAGTTGCCTTTAACGTAGGCTGATTGTATCGGTCGTATTTAACCGGTTGAGTAGATTCAGCAGAACTATACGCCCCGGGAGTGCGAGCGATCCATCAGCGGTTGACTCAAACTTGACAAAAAAAAGGTTTTTAAAAATTTCTTTTACTTGGCACAATATAAAACTTTCCTTTCATTCGCAGTAATCGCATACTGGGAAAATTTATATTCACGCCGCGGTTTATTTTCAAAAAGTACTCTCACCCCGATTTTTGATATCAGATTTACCTGGTTTAAATTTTATCTGGTTTACTAACTAACATTTTACCGGATAAGAAAATTTTTCTTGATAATATATTTTTTAAATTATGTATTATATACCTGGTTAAAGAAACAGTTCAGGCCAAGTATTCATCATAACTAGTGATGGCAACCTAGTTTTTATTTAAACTAGGTGAGGTATTCTAGATATTCATGTTCCACTTTTCAAACTAGGTAATGCCTAGATTAAAAACCCGGTGAACTAGTTAATCGTCGAGTTTCTGTATCTAGGACATTTTTAATTGATTTGAATATTTAAGTCACCGAATTATCCATTTTCAGAATATTTTTTCAAAATGAATATTTGATTTGCCTAGTTTTTGATACCAGGTACCTACTTTTTTAAACCAGTAAACCTTGTTTACTTAGTAAACTAGCTTGGTGAAAACTCGGTAACAGTTAAACTAGGAGAATCAGATATCTAAAAAATTAGGCAAAAGTATTTCAAATTTAAACTCAGTAATCTAGGTATGCTAGGTTAACTCTTATCTCTACTTTTACCTAAAAATTGTCAACAATGATCGCAACGCGTTGGCCTAACGGTTAGAGTTGACATCGCAGGTTGAAGCTCTCGATCGGGTTAATGTTTTGATGAATACAACTCGTTAATCTATACTCATCACTTGAACAAGGGTAGGATTACATGGGTAAGCATTTACCTGGCCGTGAGATGTTACAGATAAAAATACCAGAAGGGGTATATGATTTTACAATCGCCCTGGACAGATATCACTCCCCACGTTCACACTACTCTAGTATACAGCATCTTCTATTGCCTGCATATTACTATATAGTTGCAATAGTTCTCTTTAGCATTTGTTTTTAATTTTACTTACCTTTGGGGTTAGTAAAAGTTTAACTCTAAAACATGGCCACATAATTTCATTTTTTTATATTTTCGCAAAAACAACGAAAATCACAAAGTGTGCGACAGCAAATGAGAGCAGGATATTAAAATAAATTTATGATAATTTTCATCAAATGAAGCAATATGGAAAAGCACAATTAGAAAGAGTATTTAAATATTATACCCAAATACACTGTAAGTAAAATAAAGTAAATTTGTCGCTCGCTTTCAGTAATTATAAAATTCGAAACCTCTATGCTTATGCAATTCATGCCAAACATGGTTGTTGATGGAACGGACGGCATGTTTCATTAACAACCCATAATTGGCCGAAAAAGGGATTTTGTCGTTTTAATTCAATATCACCAGGACAACGTACTTGCAAACAACAACAATTTTTTTATTTTATTTTCAGTGTACCTATCGAAGTTATAACACATCCGACCTTTGTGGTTTGTAGTAAAAATGGTGAACACGGATGCTGCATCGATATATCAGGACGAATAGTCCATGAAGGTAATACCGGTCTAACCTGCACGTATCTCTGCAAAACAATTATATCATACAAACGCAACGCCCATAATAAACTGTAAAGGCAAACCAAAAATGCAGTAAAATCGACGCTCTTTGTCTGTAATTTTATTTTGGCTACATTGATATAAAACTACGAAATCGTCTTCATTTTAGACCAATATTTACCAGCAACTGTCATGTCAATAAAGAACCTTCCACATAAAACTGAACCGCCACGGTAGATTGAAATGAGTAAAAAGTACACGTCTTTTTACGGAAATACATCCTAAACAAGTTGGATGCATCACCAAAAAGAAACAAACAGGCTATAACTGATAATTAACGGGCTGCATAACGACAACGCGGTCCATTTGCGGCGCTTAACTTGCAAAATACAAAAATACAGTTTTAAATTTATCATTATTTCTATATTTTTGTCTTGCACAGTGAGCCATCAATGAAACGCGTCTCCAATCCGCGCTTCATTTATGTCCCGTGCACCCACGAATTATTGCCTTAACAAAAATCTTCAGTCCCGCTGTACTCGAGATTTGAAAGGAGCAAAATATATTTCTTCCAACCATGTGCCGGTGATAAATCTCTCTTCCGTGCCTTTATTTGGATCTAGTATTTGAATAGGTTTACGCCCCGTAGCACTTGCTATACTTCTTTGTTCCACTTCAGTTGTCATTTGTTCAGGTAATTCGTCAGTTCAATTCTATATCACGTGTTTACAATTTAAAAAATTGAGAAGCGACGTTAAATATGTCGAAAATTCAAACGTACAGTAAATTTACTGGTCATTTGTAGTAAACCATATTTCCATAGTTGATAAAGTAAAAAATTAATCTTTGTCAGCTTGTACATTGAACATTTAAACGAGAATGTATTGGAATATTCGAGAAAAACAGTCACGCGGAAGGCAGGCGGAAATACCTGTACTGCTACTGCCTGTCTATGCTACAATACTGCCTGAAAAAAAAAATTCAAAATATTATTTTCAATGAATTTTTAAGTTTGAAAAGGTCACTTGCTGCCTGGACGACCTTGTTTCTATCTCAGGCCTTCAACCTCTGATACTAGTTACAAATTTACACATTTCTCAATTTTTTTTTACTCAAAAAGGTCTTAATGATTTCTTAGGCAGATTCGCATATTAGTTAAACTTGTACGACTGTTTCAAACATAGTACAACAGGCACGTTATCCATGGTATCAGTAGGTATTGTAACTTTATTCATCTACTCCGAACAATACAAAAGAAGTGGTTCGATTACTCTATTACTCAGCTAATCTTATTATAAATATCAATGATCACGTAGATTAAACTGGATCCTTTCCCGCGTTCTCTTACAGTTTTGGGACCGTGTGTATAGATAACTCTACAAAGCGGCTTGAATAAAATAGCATATGAGTAATAAAACAGCCTGACAACATCTCATTCCACGAAAAAATGATCTTGTTGTAATTTTTCGCCAGGGCTGTTTTAATATTCCAGTTTTGCTCAAATTGTTCTCATCACTGTTGGCCAGAGAAGCCCACATTGTTAGTCTGTTAATGTATAACTCGCCAGTCCCACACACCGAAGATTAGACTGACATGTCGGAGGGACAGACAAAGGTAAAACAAATAAAACATGATAGGTAAAAGGCTTTGTTTCACAACAGGTATTATCAAAGAGAGTGATTACTACCATGTTATTCAATAGTAGTTAATGGGACGACTGATGTATTCACCACTACCCTCCGCTAGGACTGAACAATTTGATTCGGATATTCGAATCGATTCGAAACATAATTTATTTGAATCAACAGTGAATCGTTCATAAGAACAAAAACATGATAAATGAAATAAAATTTTCATTTTTAACCAAAAAATGCAATCGATTTTGGTCAAATTTATAGCTATGGTTAAAATTTAAAAATTATTGCTCTTAGTCATGGAATGTGAATGGAAAATATATAATAAATTTCTTGTTTTCAAAAATGGGAACAATTTGTAATACTATAAATGAGAAAAATTATTATTTACATGAATTTTGTGATTCCATCCGAATCGAAAAAGAAAAAAAATATTTGAATGAAATTTGGAAGCTAAATGATTCGGTTTTGCCTAGCCCTATCTCCCGCCTCCAGTCTCTGCAACCCGAAAAAATATACGGAATTAAACAAAAATGCCAACATTTTCCCGCTCTTCTATTTAAAATCCTTATGTTGGCAACTTTTCAATGCTTTGAAATCGACCAAATTCAATCTTTTTATCCTTCTCGAACCCTAAATTATTGATAAAATTGCGCGCCTTTTGGGCGTTTTTTTTTTAAATCGTTTCTTTATTCAGAAGTAAAATTGTATTTTCATCTGAAATTTTCTTCCTGCAGCGCACATTGTGACATTGTAAAATTTTGCGACTAAACACCATCCCCATCCACTCCAAATTTCTGAATCCGCTGCTGATTGTGTTCACAATGATATATGTACAACTGATGTATAGGTTGGAGAAAGGTGGGACAATGCGGACCTCTTAGCAAGTATTTAGATTTTGTTCAAAATCTCAGTCAGAGATTTTTCTCTTAAATATGAATTACCGATCTGTATGGCGGGGTCTATTTGCGGTTTATGCTTTACACTACAGGATTTCTGATAACGCTCATGCTTGGCACAATTTCTGATAGGGATAAGACGTTTCGAACGTTCTCTTTGTTTTATTTTTTGACAAAAAACTGGACCAATGAAAAATCGAATAATATTTTTTAATCAGACCTAATTACTAATTCCACATTGAAATCAAAAGCTGCTTTTTACCAAAACAATGGACTTCTTATACCAAAATCAAGAAATCTATAGCAACGAATTCACGGATGTTAATATAAACAAACCATTGCTCCCATTCCGAGCATTATCTTCGATTTGTCCAAATTTATTTTGTGAAAAGGGCATAATTTCATTTTATTTCACGTGTTTTTTGATCGTATGGTCGATTAACATCCTATTCGAATAATCTGTGCTTCAAATCGACTCGAACCGCCCACCTCTGCTACAACTTCAATCGGTAATTTTATGTAATTTGATCTGAAGCGAATTGCCTTCTATTCAGTTATTTTATTTTTTTTTGTGGAAGTTGTTCTAGCTTCCCGCATGAGTGCAGTGCATTTATTGGAAATAAATATACAACATGAGCTGTTGCACCGTGAGATTCATTATACAACTTATTGTATTCGTGGGCGTGGGTTTGTTCGAGTGATAAGTTTCAATTTAGTTCTGCTCCTTATACGCAAGCTCATGCAGAACTCATAATTTTGCTTTCCACAATATACTGAATCTTGTCATAAGACATTTTAACTGAATTCTACCTTGTTAAAGCATGTACGTCAACCCAATCGAAAAATTTTTGTCAAAGAATCTTTCGTTATGTATGGGTCACTGATGGATCGCGGCGATGAGACGCGGTCCATCTGTGGCTCATGCTTAAGAAGTCCACTTCCCTTCCCACGAACTCAACTTCCCTTCTTTCTTATTGTTCGATTATTCGTTAATCAATATTATCGAAATTTGAATTGTAATTTTTGTATTGAATTAGATGCGAATGCTGCATTATAATTTTTGATATTCGCTTCGATAACGCACATATTTAATGGCAACATTAGAGAATGTATTGCGGTGACATGTTGAAAAACGAATTTTGTTATATCGCAAATATGTCTACACCAGCTTAGATGTTAATATTTTCAGAGCTATTTTCAGAGTATTAAACCCGGAATAGCAATATATTTATTTGTCTTGTTTGACACGGTTAATAAACAATGTTAATATAACCATATTCATAATATTTTTTTATTGATGCAGGCAGGCAGTGACCCCGCCATAAGTGGCTCACACTTAGCAAATTATGTTTACCTTTGCAGAGATTTCATTTGGTCAAACATGCGACACATGCCTATCGACGTGGTCCGTCAGTAGCATATACTTAACAAAATATGCTTTTACAAAGTTTTTCTCGGTTAGGCATGCCCGAGAGCGGGATAGACAAATATAGATCGATTTCTTACGCCTCGTCGTGACAATAGTATTAAAAAGAATATAGTATTTACATTTTAGAATTACACGTAAGAAAGATCAGGTGAATGGACAAAGCCTCAAATGAAGTTTAAAAACACGTACCAAGTACGCGCGCTCGTTAGCCCTAAAATTAATTTAAAAAGAAAGCGTTGTTATTTGGAATTTTATAAATCGATATTAAGTTGCTTAGATCGGCAGCGTCTACAGCATGGAACGGCAAGTTTACCGATAGACATGCATTAAAACACCAGGGAATGCTTTCATGTTCTACTGGAAACTTCTCAAATTCTAAGTGTGTGAAACAAGTACACTTGTAATGAGGGTGATTTTCACAAAAGTCGCGGGAAATCCCGTTTTGATTGTGTTTTACTGGTTTGAAACAAACCCCACAAGGAAATTTATATTTTATCAATAGAGGCATTAAAAAAATCTAAAAAAGAAAAACTGAATATCGTTGTCAGGTAGGAGTTCGAGAATCAGCACAGAATGCCGTCAACAAGTTCGTATTGAAGTCCGCCATGCCTGCTACCATCTAGCCCTACTTGTAAAACTAAATTGCTGTACATAACGCTCTATATAACACAAAAGAAACCAATTACTCGCCTGTTATTATTAATGGAGGCAACGATGTTTCCCTTCAAATTATCTCCTTTCGTTCGTACACCGTGTTTTTAACTGACCTTCGAGAAGTTTGAGAATCAGCACAGAATGCCGTCAACAACTTCGTTTAAAGTCCGCCATGCCTGCTACTATCTAGCTCTACTTGTATAACTAAATTGCTGTGCAAAACGGTCCACATCACAAAATAAACTAATTATTCGCCTGTTATTATTTATGTAGGCAACTATGTTTCCATTCAAAGTATCTTCCTTCGTTTTAACCGTGTTTTTAACTGATCTTCCAAATTTAACAATTGTTACTGGTGTATGCTGGTTATGTCAATATCGACCGGGATTATCGGGATGCCGCCTTTAGTCATAAGATAAAGTATTTGTTTATTTCGATAACCTATGTTTCGGATTGCGCGTAATTATTGCCCCCGTGTATGTCGGCCTATGGTTGTCACGTGAAAATTAATTGATAAATAATACGCCTTCTTCAATTTTTTGTTTAAATTCCAATATATTTTGCAAAAAAATGAAAAAAAATTTGAAAAAAAATTGAAAAAAATAGAAAAGTGAATTAAACGCAAAAAATCAAAATCAAAACGCTCGGCAACGATGGAACGTAAATGATTTTTGTTTTGCAATTTTGCATCTGTGCGCGGTACAAACTTTGTCAAATAACTTTCGTATGTAATAGTGTTCCCATCCTGAAAACAACCAAGAAGACAGGATGAAAATTTCAAATACGGAATGTGGAGCATATAAACTTATTTAGCAACAAATTAATATTTCACAGTTTCGGTACGGCTTTTGTAAACTGATATTGATACACCACATATGTACTCGAAAATTGAACGGAACTTTTTTGCGTATAGGAATTTTCTGCAGTTTACCATGAAAATTCCGCAGGATATTTTGCGAGGAAATAGTTGATTTGCACCACCGAACATCATTTACAAAACATTCATCAACATTCACAAAGTCTTTCTTTCTTATAATTTTGAATAGTCCGAACCGAAGTTGTAATTTCCATCAGCCATGAGCAACCACATGTATATCCGCTGCTGTTACAGTGCCTTTTCTAATATATGTCTTCAAATCAGGCACAGTCTGCGTCTACAAGCAATATAATTTTTTTTTTCTATTTTACCACCCCAACCCGCTAAGAAAAATTTGACAAAGCAATACCGGTATCAAATAGTCTTCCTGTAATTGAAGGCCAATGCTTAGGTTTTATTTTACAAATTGGCCTACTCACAAGTGTTATCCCGAGCCAACCATTGCCTACTAAATGCGGTGAAATAAATACCTGCGAATCGCTGCCCTTTTAACACATTTAAACACTCTACCCTCATTTACTCAATCACACTCACATCTAACACTCTTCCCTGCCTCACCTTTTAACTATGGCATTAGAATCACAAAGCTCATGTAAAAGGATATATATTACAAAATGAAAATCACTTATCCGTTATATATAGCAAAAAAACAAACAAATTACAGTTCATATTAACGGGTCAATGATTATTTATACTTAAAAATGTCTGGGAAATTGAAAAAAAAGTTACATAGCAAAGAAATCACGTGGTACCCCTTTCAGAGTCCGAGTCATCTTCACTTGAATAAATTCCAACGCCTTTGCTTTGCATGTTTTAACAAGAACGACTGACCCATTAATTGGTGTATACTAATCTATTTTGATGACTATATATAGACAAATGAATAGAAACTTGATGTATGTGCATTCAGGCACCTCAAGATATTGACTCGATACAGGATTTTCTAATGATCCGATAAACCAAGATAATAAATTGAAAAGTTGTGATGGAATAAATGTTTTTGTTGTGAGATCTCCAGATGTTGGTGGTTCAATGCAGCTTTGATTGACATGCCTGCTTCACATAAAATCCTCCTAGTCTCAAGATCAGAACCTGGCGACTGAGTGGAACCGGTAGAAACCACGTCGAGACTTTCAGGCGATTTGGGGTTTTCAGAGCCAGATTCTGATGATAAAGGGTCAAGTGTTTAACATAGCTAAGATAGGTTTTTCTTTTGTTTGTTTGTTTGTTTAAAATCTCAATATTTGGCATAATCCTTCTGCAGCACCGATTGGGTTCGTGAATTTGTCTGCCCTGTGAACATACATACAGCATGTAAATAAAAAAAAGAGGGACTGATAGCATTAATCAGGGAAAGGGGATGACCATTTTTAAATGTTTTACACAATATAATAAGCGGAACTAACCTTCTCAAATGTTTCACTTAAACATCTTCTGAAAAATTCATTGGCATGCCTCAGTTATTCTGACTGTAGCTACCACAAGTAATAGCTCCATAGCTAATGCTAAAATATACAACATATCATATATCAACAATGTCCGACTATAAGTGGCCGCTGTTAAAGGGCCATGGACAGGGTGATCCACTCTAAGAAGTGGCTATAAAAAAAAAATAGTGTGGCCTAAGTCCAAGCGACACAAATACTATTAATTTTTCCAGTAAAACGAATATATAGATTAAAAACCGATATCAATTTAGAATATTTCTACCCAAAATTAGAATTAAAAGACAAAAAACAAAGTACGAGAGACAAAAAGTGTAATATCAACATTTTTGAAACACCAGAGGTATAAAATAAATAAATATTATATACTTTACCTCGAGAGAATATCCTCTGAACATTTCGACTAGCAATTAGAGAAAATTCATTGAAAAGTATTGTCATTCGAAGAATTTAATTTCTCAGTACTAAACACGATTGTACCACTTGATCACAAAACACAACAGTATACATCTGACTGCTCTCGTGAATCCTGGTTCATAAATAAAGTGTGAATTAATAAATCGATTGGCATGATATATACATCTATTATGGTTAATAGCATAGTAAAAAAGGCTAATAAATAATTTCGAAAAACAAAAATTTGGCACAAATCCAGCTGTCAAGACGAAACAATAAAAAGCAGAAGCAAGGTTTCCTGATTCAAACAATCCACTACAATTTCACTACTGTGTTACAGATAATAAAATGTAAATCTGAATTCACACATTCACTCTTGCTAACCACGGTTATAGTTCTAAGATGTCCGAAAACCGATTACCTAGTACAAGTGACTTGGTAATGTTTGCTGCTACTACTTGTCAGATAGTAAACTCTACTTTCTGTGGCCGCTTATCAATCACGCAGTAATGATTGCTTACAGAGTGACAAATAAATAGTTGATGAAATGTTATTGCATTTGTTCCAAAAGAATCGTGCAGATAGCAAAGCAGGCCTATCCCATACTTACAACCAAATCTCCAAGCAAGACATCTAGATAAATTAAAAAATTAGTTGCCAAGTTTTATTACATATTGACAAATTAATGATTGATCTGAAGTCGTGAGAATGGCATTACATTGTTCACTCTGAAAAAAAAAATCTTTCACAAATATTCATTCATTTTTGTGCACCTGCGTTATTTGCTTTTAAAACATTCGTTAAAAAATATATCCGCATCACCACTGGGTATAAACTTTGGCATCGCACAGCTCCAAAACGAAATGTCGGACAGATTTCAGCGGATATCGATGGCAATTTCAATCCCTTCTTGTGAAAATATGGGCAGGTTTTGCAACGAAACGTTTGGTTGTTATAGGAATGATTCTAAATCCGTTCACAGAATTTAGAACCCCAATTTTGGGAACCTGGGAACACAGAGACAAGATACAGCGTTTGCCCGATGGCCTAGGTCTACTGCCCAAAAGTTAAAACTCACCTGCCGAAACCTCATTGTGCAACCTTGGTATTCTAACCTCCCCTAGCTTAAACTGTCAGGATTCGCTGCTTGAAATAGATTTCCTACTTCAGATTTAGGAGAGTAAAGTCCTATATGGATTTTCCCTTCGCCTTTCAGTCATCTAGAGCACATTTTATCGTCTTCCCACTATCAGTATGCATGTATGACTGTTTTAGTTTTATTATTTTTCAACAGATATACGAAACGCATTTGAAAACTACCAGTAGTTAAAATGAGAAACCTTATGCACAATTAATACAAATAACTACAAATAATGGGGCAATATTACAAAACTACTCTTATATCACTTTACATATATAGCACCTACATACAGTGTTTTTAAAACGATATATGCAAATGCCATACATGCAATAACATAGGGAAATTCAATGATTCAATAAAATTTTTCCAACTAAAGTGCACTGAATATCATTACCGGATTATTTGAGTAATGGTGATTAGAAATAAATATAGCACAAAATATTTACTGGAATAGACACTAGAAAATACAAGTATTATATGTCCTGCCTTACGGTTGGAAAAAAATAAAACGTTAAATACAGATGAAAAAAAATCACTGTTGATAAATGTATTAGTATTAATATAATAACGAAAAACGAAATCTGTTCAAGAAATTAATTATGCTAAAGCAATTTTGGCAATCTCAACACTTCCTATCACGGCCTTGCGTTGTAATTTTATTACGATGGAATTCATTTCACCACAATCAAAGCCAAGTTTTTCGATATTACTCACTAAAGAACCAGTAATTGATCCAATCGCTCCAAGCACAACTGGAACGACATTAAATTGAAAATTAGGATACATTCTTTTTAACCTTCCGGATAAAAGCTTATATTTGTCGTTTTTATCCTTTTCATTACAGAAACGTTACAGAAATAAATTTGTGTAAGTGTGAAGCAACACTTTGAACCTCTCTAGTAATATATATCTTTTGTTTTAGTTTTATTGAAGCCATTGTGACAACTTAGTCGGTCTATGTTTTTGTTTTCATATATCAATGCGTATCCGGTGTCCAACATTGCAACCTAATTATCTTACTTTTCGTTGTGCCAGTTCATGCTGCTGCACTGCAGTAATAACAAATGGCAGGTGCGCATCAGTGTCTATTTTACATCAGTGACCGACACTAGTGTTTCGCTTCAGTGCCTTTGCACTTGGTGGCTGTTCAGTATTTGTTTTTGCAGTTTTTGTGTTTTTCGCGTTCTGCATTTACTAATCTGTAATTCAGAATTGTGGGATCGTGTTGATGTTTTGTGCATTCATCCAAGTGTCGAGATTTTTAAATGTGTATATACTACTCATCGAACCGTGATACAGGATAGTAATGCAGCGTAGCAGAGATTCTCATGTCGCCATAGCAATTCTGGCCGAAAATTTGTTCACAGCTATCAAAAAAGAACGGAAAGAGTGAGTTCTTGATTTTTGTTTCCTATCCTTGAGCTTAACTTATATTACGGTAATAAAGTCTCATGAAGTTTGGTAGCAAATTTCTGATTATCATAAAAATTTCTATGTTGGAAGGATCTCATCCTAACCTCGGAGGCAACTTAACTTAAGCAATACTGAGTATTTTTGCAGCATGGGTGCTCCTTTGCTAGGATGAAAAAATTCTGCCACTTGTAAAATGAGGACATTCGGGATTATGGCACTAATCTTAACTAGATCCTATTAATGAATATCTGAATTTTTTTTCAAAATCATGCAGGGAGGATTGTCCCTTCCTTCCAAAATTTTGGGAGGTCATGGCCCTTTACCTTGTTTTATATTTCTCCTTTAAATGGTTTTCTGGATAAAGTTCAATGTTTAACAGTAAAGGGAACAAAAAAGTTTGGAAAGCTACCTAATAATTTTAAAATCTTATCGTGTAGCAAATGTTATCAAAAATACTTGATAAACTATTGAAATAGGAGCGTGCAAAGGCAAATTTTAAGAAGTGGAAATTCATGAGCTTACTCACTGTTTTCGTGACTGCTAAAGGCACAATAATCTGATAAGTATTCAAAAATGATAAGGAATGAAGTTGTAAGTTTATAGTACGACAGTTGTACTCCACAATCGAAGTTGCCCTGGACTGATCAAAGTAGTCGCATATCCTTTCTTTGTTGAGCGGGTACGTACTCACCGAAATAGGAAAAAATTGAAGCTATTGAGAAAATTTTTTGCAGATCCTATTCGGCAAATACTGAGTATACTGGCTAGATAGCCACTGGCGGCCAAGAAAACCCTTCTATAAAATTTATAAAATAAACCGAACCAGAAATTTGCTTGTGAAACTGACATCACGACTAGATTTCACTGGTGACCTAGTTAAAAAATCAGGTGCATACCTCTAAAGGCAGGGTTGTCGTTGTTTAATGGTGTTACAAAAGTTCAATCGGAGCATATCAGCAGGTGTAAGTGGCCTAACTATAGACCTGTTTTTTTTTTTCGTTACTTGAGGCGATAATGCATCAACTTGTTCAATGCATCAACAATTTTAAGAGATATGTCTGAAATACTGGTATCATGGCAAATCGACTTTGTGAAGATTAACGCGATACGAAAATTTGGAAAACTCAATACCATTATTTCACCGTCTCACAGATATTCCGCCCAACTCCACTAGCGATACCAAGAATGCTGTTACCTTACATTACCTTACTTATTGCTCATATAACTTTGAATTTGGATTAATGTACCAGCTTGATAGCCTATTTAAAACTATGTAAGGTTAATAAGCTAAAAACAGCACAGTGATATATTAGGGTCTGTGTTGTGTTTTGTCCTGTAGTCTTCAAAGCAGGGTGGACACATCTTTTTAAGCAGGGGCCAATTTTTTTTTAATTTCTGATGGGCGGTTCATGTAAGAATATAATTATAAATAAAGCAAACAAGGAGCACCTGAACACATCAATTTGCAGTATAAGAAATGATAATTTATCATGTCTTTATTTTTGCCAAAGCATCAAAATTTTGCGTCATATTCATTGTGGCAACTGTCAAAATAGATTTGAGGTTTATAGCGATCAATTGAGGGTTGTGCCTAGATTTGTCAAAGTTCGTTAGGCTAAACGTCTGATCGCAAATGTTTGTGGAGCCGAACAACACCACCATTCTCTGCGCCATCTTTTGAATTTTGGAAAATCTGGCCCACATATTGAAGCGATCGAACCGCACTTTCTAACTGATTCTTCCACTAGCACTTTCATTGTAGGAGGCTCATTCAACTCCAACACCTCGCACTATGTTTTAAAAACTATGAGTAGTTAGTTACATGTAAACGTAATGTGCATAAATTTGACATTTACTATACATGCAAAACTTCATTGCATTAGCTTTTACTGTATGTCTTTAAGTATGCCAATACTGAGAATAGCAACTTAGGTTAGAAACTAGCACTGACTATACTTTAAAGAGGCAGATAGATTGATATGCTTGAAAAGTTTCGACTAAGTTTTTAATACTTAAGTCTTGACGACATACTGGGAATAAATAAAAAGAATATTGATTCCATTCATAATAAAAAGCACTGATTTTAATTAATACCAGCATCAGGCGGACCAGATTAAAAGGATCAGTGGACCGTAGTTTGTCTGCTCTATAGTCTTCTACTGTATATTTTTTTATATTGTTTGATTTATATTTTAGTGACATTGAAAAGTACTTGTGTCTTGGAGCTGATCCTAATTATGTTTTACTCAATGGAATAACTCCGTTTCATTTGGCATCTGGTTGTTCACATAGTTATGAATTTTCAAAGATGATACTGGACTATGATGGAAATCCTAATGTTCGGTAAGGTGATTCTTATGAGAAATTCTTTGTTTCATAGCAGTAGTAATGATATTGAACCTGTCTATACAGTTTGGTATTACCATACAAATGGTATCATATGGTACCACCATACAAACAAAGCAAGCAAAAAGAGACTTTCAAATTTTCTAGCCAAAGATATATTATAAAATATTTCCCAATTGCTAAATTTTCTCCTGATGGACCCAGATCTGGTCATGAAATTTTGAAATATTTATTATAGAAATACAGAAGGACTCACTCCACTTCACATAGCAACATTATGGGGACGACTTGAATGTATAAAGCTACTAGCGGAAAATGGAGCTGATATAAACATCACTGATAACGAAGGCAATGATTTGAGATGGTATGTGTTTTTTCTTTTATTCATAGGTTGTCTGGTGGTTCCCAACAAGTCATTTGATTTCTGTAATAAATTTTTTTCACATACATCTGCCACAGATGAATTAGTCGGTGGTTCCCAGCCTTTTTCAGTTCGCGACCCACTTTTATTGCAATTTTTTTTTGTGCGACCCACAGTGATATGATTAAACGAATGAAAAACAAATAATGATAAAAGAAACAATATATCCACATGCAATTTACTTTCAATGCAGAACTTGAGCTTGCATGTTGGATATAATCAGATCAAGTCTTGGCTTGATATTAGATAAGCTCACACGCAACGTAGCATTAAGAGTGTCTGTTTTTAGGCGGTTCCGAGCCTTGGATTTAGTTACAGCTACAGTTGAGAAGCCGGACTTGCAAAGGTAGGTAGTCGTGAATGGCAAAAGAAACTTGACAGCACGCTCTGATAGTGAAGGATATTCCTTGCTTGCTTGGATCCAAAATGAGGGAAGATCTACTTCTTGAAAACTAAGCTTGAGACTGCTGTCTTCAGAAAGCTCGATAAGTTTATTATCAAGTTCTGCAGGCAGAGCCACATCCTCGGCTGAGGAATTAATAGCAAATGGGTTCAAAATCTATAAATTTCCAGGACGTGGATCTTCTGGAAAGTAGTGATCAAACTTTTGCAACAACTGTGCCAGGTGATGAATTATTTGTTCACAGATGTCTACATACATGAGGGTTAGATTCAAGGTTTTCGCTGAACAGTGGGAACATATCAAGTCATTTATCCTTCACTCTTCTTTTCCCTAGGTTTATCTTTTTCTTAAATCCCTCAATTTTATCAGCAACTAAAAATATTGAGCTGTTTCTACTTTGCATTGTCATGTTGAGTTGATTCAACTGGTCAAATATGTCTGAAAGGTAAGCCAGTTTTGCACAGAAGTAGTCATTAATGTAATGCTCAGCTAGAGGTGATTGTTGATCTTGAAGAAACACGTAAACTTGACGTCTCAATTCAAAGGGACGATTAAGAACATGTCCTTTTGAGAGCCATCTCACCTTACTGTGATACAAGAGCTGCAAGTGATCTGAATCGAGATTGTCGCACAAGGCAGCAAAACATCTTGCGTGCAGGGCATTCTTCTTGATATAGTTCACAGTCTTCACAGCTACAGACATGATCTCATGCAGTTCTGGTGACATCTGTCTTGTAGCGAGGTTTTCTCTGTGTAAAAAGCAGTGAGTCCACTTGGGTTGTGCTGCTCTCTGCTGGATTTGTTTAACGACTCCATGATGGATACCAGTCATTGATGCAGCACCATCTGTGCACACACCCACACAGTTCTTCCAATCAATGCATTTGTTAGCAAAGTGGGTATCAAGACAACGAATTACCTCATCTGCAATTGTTCTTGTGGGAAGTTCTTTGCAAGAAAGAATGTCGTCGTGAACATTGCCGTCAGCACAATACCTTACAAATACAAGCAGTAAAGCTATATTGGTTAAATCAGTAGATTCATCCAACTGTATGGAATAATAAGGGCTGGATTGGATTCTTTCCAACAGCTGACATTCGATGTCATTATTCATTTCAATAATTCTCCTCGTAATAGTGCTGTTAGACAATGATACTAACTCAAGTTTTAATGCAGCTTTTCCCCCTATAACTTCACGACACATATCAATAGCACTGGGTAGGATGAGTTCCTCTGCGATTGTGAATGCTTTCTTGCAACGAGCAACACGACCAGCCACCAAAAAGCTAGCCTTCAATGCTGACTATGTCTGAGTAGTAAATGAAGTCAAGACTCGCTGCTGTGCCTGCAGATCATACCTCTTTCTCTCAAAATATCCTTTCGTTGCATCGGTTTCGTTGCACTTATTGGGTGGTGTGAGTCCAGGTGCCTCTTAAGCTTCGATGGTTTCAAAGACGCATTCGCCAATATTTGTGCACACTCAACACATTGTGCTTTTGGCTCAAAGTCGTTGCCTGCTTTAATGAAACCATATTTGATATAATCAGAGTCATAATTTCTTAACACCACTTTCTTAGATTTCCTTTCGTTTCCATTTCATTCGTTACTTTTTCTTTTCAAAAAACTATCCATTTTGCGACTGTTTTATTTAGAGAAACAAAGTAAGCCTATGCCTCTCCCAGCCATCGTGTATGACAGAACTATTGTTACGTCACAAAACTTCGCTTCTAGTTGATTAAGATTATGCTGAAGAATGATAGGCTATCATTGCTGGGGGAAGTTAAGCTCCTTTTGGGTTAGCGTAAAAACAGAATAACCATTATGGTCAGAACTGGACTGGCCACGCTTGCTCTTCTTCCTTTTACCTCCACTTATCTTTGTGAAAAATCTTTTTCGACTCTAACTTATGTAAAAACAAAATATCGATCAAATTTGAAAGATTTAGAACCAGTACTGAGACCTACCATCAACGAAATAGAGCCAAAATTCTATCTTTTGTGCGTGAATATGCAAGCACATCAGTCTTTCATTATCATTTTTTCAATATTTTCTGTATTATTAAATCTTATTTTATTGTTATTCATTTTAGTCCGTGAGGGTCGCGAAAAATTTGGCCGTGCAAAGTGGGTCATGATGAAAAAAGTTTGAAGAACACTGAATCAATGTAACAAGTTGCCGATGTAACAAAAAACTGTAAAAATTAGAAAAGCTTCGCGACCCACCTGAAATGCGTTCGCGACCCACCAGTGGGTCGTGACCCACAGGTTGAGAAACGCTGAATTAAGTCATGACCAATTATGTTGTTTTATTGGATTATCGAATTACCGTATTCTTTCAACTGGGGAAAAATCACTTCAGTCACACTGGGTTGCGGCCAACGTGATGCTTAGTTTTACTTAAACAGTTTGATTATTCAAGTGTTATTGAATGCTGTTTTCTACTACTGTTTATAAATACTGCGAATTGGAATATAATTTTGGTATGGAATTGGATGAGGAAATTTTTTCTTCTGACATTTTTGAAAAACATATTAAACTGTGTTACAAGATCCCTCATGAGTGCTTGATTTTTATCATACTTAAAGGTGTGTTATTGTTTTGAACTATTCGTATAATACTGTATTGTTATTGTACTATGTGCGTTTTTTTTTCAAGGTTTTCAAGAGAGAATGGTTCAGCCGAATGCATGACATTAGTGGAACAGTTGGTCACTCAAACGCAACAATCCATTAACCAAGGTATTTATTGTTTTCCTACATTTCCCAGACATCTAAATTCTATCAGTCATCCGCGCTAAAGAAAATACATTTCCAACCAAATCCTGGCTGTGTTTGAATGCCCCATTTAGATCGATTTAATAATTAGTATTTGGTTCGAAGCCTCTTGATAAGTACCAAATGTGTCTTAATAGACTCATAACGAGTTAGTAATTTTCATTTTATTTTGAATTTCAAGAATAGAATTGGGTTATAATTTAGCAAAAATGGATCTTGTCTAAGTCACAACAATACTTGTCTTTTATACAGATGAAAAACATGCAAAATCCAGAAATTTGAGGAATAAAGAAAATAGGTGAGATTTAATTTTTTGAATCTTGTTTTTACCCTTTTTTCCCTTATTAAAGCTGGTTATGGAGTCTCAATCAGTGTTAGAGTTTTTTTTAATTATATAGCCACTGCTATGAGTGGATCACCCTTCCCAAGGCCCTGTACTATCAGCCACCTATACACGGACAGGGTTAGAATTTTTGAACTGAAGTGCTTAAACGTTGGTTAAATCTTTGAGACCCACAATGTCGATAAATAACTATTTTTTTTTTCGAAAAGACAAATTTTCAACAAACCTGTCCGAACATAGCAACTGTTATCGTAAAAGTTAGCTGTATTGTGTGTATTTTTCCAGTCTCAACGTTATCGTCAAATATGGGTAAAAGATCTCTGAAAGTCCTATTGATTTCAAAGTTGATAACCATATTAAATTGATTAAATCTCTTGATATCCATTTATTAATATGTAAGATATTTGTTATGTGATTTTTTTCCACTCAGGACACCTAAATTGAACAGAGATAGAGAAAATAATTCCAACAAAAATCCTATCAGTATCCGATCTCCACTACATGGCCAGTGCGATGATTCTTGGATCATGAAACAACGAGGTTCAGCTCGACGACGTTATAGAAATGACAAATCTTCTCGTGATAATTCACCTGCCAAGTCACCACTCATTGGCCCATTTACGGGAGCATATCCGAAGACAGGCAAATGTCACAGTCCACAGTCAAATTTTGTAACAATGCAGTGCTCTCCAGTGGGGGGAGTTGTATCTAAAAAATTGGGGCCGGTGTGTAACAGTAATGGGTGTTCTGGTTCATCAGTTGTTGATGTATCTACATCTTGTAGAGCAAATTTTTGTCAATTTATCTGCACTACGCCATGTCATAGAATTTTACATTCACCTAATGAATTGCCTGCTTCAAAATCTTGCGCAAAAATTACGTTAAATGACGATTATTTACATCAGGACTTTGAAACTATATTCGACACTACTGATAAATGTATCGGAACTTCAATTTCGTTCCCATCTGAGCAAAAATTGATGGAAGTTGAAACTGACAATGTCGCTTGTCAAGTAACTATTCTTCAAGAAAACAAATGTCAAAATTTAGAAACTCAAACAGACAGGCATGAAACTGTTTCTGGAGATTCTCAGGATCTGATATTGGCAGGTGATCGGTCTGTTAAACTAGACGATTCGAAAGTTACCTCGAACTGCGCTAGCAAGTAAGCGTGAATTTTATTCTTCAATTTTTAAAATTAACACGCGGTAAATCCTGATTTTGCTTTTCAGATAGACTAAATTTTTGTATGCTTTAAAACGTGGGCTTTCTATCCTTAATTTAGTTTAATTTAGTAATGTGTATTTACAATATTTATTATGGTCATTTATTTAAAAAAATGGATGTCATTATGTATTTATCTATATTTATCAGGTATCCCAATTCTACATCAAGTTCTGAAACAATGTCAGAATTTCTTGAAGGATGTAATAGATTTTTTCATAATGATAGCAAAGGATTAGATGTCTCATCACCAGACCATTGTGTGTCATTCTATATTAAAAAAGGCTCTTGCGTTCAGTCTCCGACCACCACTCCAAAACAGACATCACCTTCTGTCAGCCCAAGAACGCAACATGGAGATGTGTGTAACACTAATAATGAGAAGAACATTTTGAACAATGAAACTGGTAATGGTAAAGAGTGTTTGGCACGCACTACGCCAACTTCTTCCCCCATTTCGACGCGGAAAATGCTTTTATCCACAAAAGTTCCTTTATCACCCTCTGAAATGATGAGATTTTACGGAAAAAATGTTTTCGCAGAATTATCTTCAGCCGATACATCAAACATAGAAAAAGTTGGCAAATGCGATAAATCAAATACAGCTGTAATTTCAGCTGTAAACGAGAAAAATACAAGAACAACCGAGCTAAGTCCTGATAATACAAAGAAAGCTATTCCAGACTCTGCTGTGAACAAGAGAAAAACTAACACAATATCTGAAAATATGTCTGACAATACCAAGGACGATATAACGTTCACATTTTCAGAGTCAACCGTGCCTATAGAAGTTAGTGATGCAGCAATAAATGAGTCAAGTGTTTTTGAATCTCCAAAAGTTGGTCAGTCACCAACTGAGGTTTCGCAATCTTCCATATCTTTGAGAAGATTTGCAGCTAGAGCATCCGACCACAATGGGACTGAAACATCAAAAAAAGGAGCTTGTATTTCGCAAAATAAGAACAAAGCTTTACAATGTTTGCCTGCTTTAAATAAAGTCTCTACTGTCACCACAAATTCTAGGCTACATTCGACTGCTTTAAACGGCTCCAATGTTAAATTTGATGAAATTGATGATGTATCGTTTAATATCAGCATAATTAGAGGTAGGATTCTCAAAAAAGGTAATGATTAGAGATGGGTGATTCAGAGTTACTCCACTATTCCAGAATTATAACGGGATACTTGAATTGAATCTAGAATATTGAATTGTATTCCTAAATTATTGATAGCATGCTGAGACATTGTATTGAAATTTGCATGTAAAATGGAGGTTCAAAGAATCTAGTCAGTCGCAGAAGTTTTTAATGTAAATGAAAAATTAGGAATTATATTAATATGACGATAATATAAGAAATATTTAAACAAAACAAGGGTGGTGTTGATGTGTCTCTAAATATTTTACACCATCGTGGCATTGTAATCGAATCCTATTGCGGTACTGTTATAAAATTGAAGTTGAAGTTAGTCTGATAGTTCACTATTACGAATCCACCTGATAAGCTATTCTGAAAGCCCATGCCTAAGAATGAATAGGTAAAACTGTTAATAATGGCAATGTTATTTATTTTCCCAATCTGATAATTTCTGACATATACGTAGTATTGGTCTGCAAATGATCGTATCCCTCTATCTCTGTCTGTCTTTCGCACCTACCAAGTGGCAGTACTTGGTATATATTTTTTAAAAATTATACACATAGAGGGCTTGATTTGTTTGATTCGTGCATATTGAGTGTTCGATTCAATTCTTGATTTTTACTTCTTCAATTCAAAATTACATTTCATATACTATTTTTATGCATTTTAGCTGATCCCACTCATGACTGTGTAACATTTCCTACAAGCTTGTCGCAAGGAGTTTCAAACAGGTGTGTAGCGATGTGGGTTCCAATCAATTTAAAACCACCCAAAAAAGGAAAATAATTTAACAAAAACACCAAAAACCACTCTGTTATAGGAGCATCCTTATGAACTTTTTTGACATGATTTCACTTAGGTGAAATCAGGGCCTCACAAAATACATTTGCTGTTGATAAATCATGATGAGATGATTGTTTAATCAGGTGAAAATTGGAACGAAAAGGCTTGTGATTTCTTAGAGCAGTTTGGAAAAGACTAAGAATTCTGAACATCTATCCTCTTTGATATGAATCGATTCAGTGATTTTATTTTTCTTTTGTATTTTCAAATTAGTCAAGAAGATCAGTCAAAGGAATTATCTACAAATTCACAGACATCTGATACATCGAGTCAAAGTACTATTATCTATAATTGGAAGGTAATGTTTAAGAATCAACTTTTTTTTCATCTTGATTGGAAGTTGAAATGAGGCTTTTTTTCATCCATCCATTTAAATTGAACATCAATTTTAAAACAATTTTTTTTCACCATTGAGCTTTTTTATTAGTAGGGGTGCATTCGGGCCTTTTGCATAAGACGTTACAACCAAATATGCAAAAAATGGTTGATTCGTATGAACAGAACATTTTCACATTGATCCAAGCAATTCTAATATGGCCAGTCTTCAAAGAATATAATCATGTTTATTTTTGTCGCCAAAGATGATTATCTCATCGTTATCTATTCGAATTTTTTCGAATCTAAAAATAACAATCTAATACTGCAGTAGTTATATGTATGTAGAATGTAGTTGTATACATATTTTCAGTTCCATTCAATGGCGTATGATAAATTTCCAAATCTTTTTTCATCCTTTGTCAAATTTCGAATATTCTCTTTTTATAAACGAATGCTTCAATTTGTTTCATTAGACTTTTTGGAAAGGTGAATCTATACCTCAGTCTGTAAAATCCAAACGAAGAAGGAAATGTAAGAAACCATCCACCACTTCTGAAAGTTCCAGCGATGAAAAAATAACTGTCAAAGAATTACAAAATTTGAGCGATTTGGAAATCAGGTGATATTTGTATTAATAGTCCGTCTGTACTGAACTGTCACGATATCACTCGCTTCACTTCTTAAATATACTGGTGATGGGCAACATGAATTTACAAAACCGAACAATATGAATTATGGAATACTCTGTTTTCTAAATATAAGTGTACAATATTGGGCTATGAAAAAGGTTTTTTTCTTTAAATCCTATATGAGCGTCAAGTCTTTTTTAAGTATCATAATTTTTGTATGAATACTAACTTTGTTTAATTTGAAGTGAAAAAATAATGTTTTCTGTCGTGGTTAGACTTATGATTACGGAGCACATATATGAGTGGGAAATTAAATCCTACGTACCTAAAATAAACTCTTGTTCGGGTAACGTGGGACTAACTACTTAGCCTTTTTCTTTGCCTTTGTGTAAGTGGATTCATATGCTAATAGCAAAGATGCTATAGAAAGATAATAAAAACTAATAGACAAGAAGTTGAGGAGTCTTTCTATGCACATGCACACAATTATTACTGTAACGTGTCGTCTGACGTTGGTCAGACTTCCTCAGACAAGCAGACGAAACGAAACGTTTAAGAAATAAACTTGTCTATGTGTGTAGAAAGACTTTTGAACTTCTTATCTACCTAAGATAAAGATCTGTAGAATGTATTCTTCTTCACATCAATGATTCTAGGGATCGCCTGATTTCACATGGCTGCAATCCAGGACCAATATCAGCATGTCGAGATGTTTATCTGAAAAAATTAGAAAAATTCATGAATGATTCTCGAACAAAAGTATCTACTGATCAACAAGGGAATGAAGTAACATCTCAACAAACAGGTATGCCATGCTTATACACATCCAAGGGGTGGGGGTTGTTATGGGGCATTATTTTTTCCTGGATATTTCTGGATTTTTCGCTCTACAATTGCTGAAAATCCCAGCAAAATGTCTTTAAATATTATGTAGGAAACTCAAATCTGAAAGACGGCCCGCTGGAGCCATCCAAAATATTCAACTTGTGATTCGTAAATTCATTAATTTTTCCATTTCATTTCTCAATGATATGAAATCTGCAAATTCAAATATATTTGCAAATATTTATTTATTTGAGAATTTTCAAGAAAGTTATCTATCTCTGTTTATGCTTTCGATTTCGGTCGCTGCAAATCCCAAGATTTTTCCCCTCCTTTCGAATTAGAGACTATATATGTTATTAAAGTTAAACATTAAAATATACTTACTTCACCCCCTAATGACTATTTTATGGGATGTTTCCTTTCTATTTTTTATTCAAGTTATTGAAGACCCGAAATTTTCGACAGAACTCCATGGAATAATTTTGGGACGTTCATTCCCAACATCTGTGTATGATGACGATGATGTGATACGACGTCAATTTGATCAACCTGATCCAAATCTTCAATGGAGAGAGGGAACAATGAAAAACAGTTTCACTTATTTGCTATTAGATCCAAGGTATTCTACTTCTTCTAAATATATAAATAAGTTTGATTATCTATGGATGTAAGTTTCAGGTTTTCGATACGAGTCGGTGGTAGTTTGAATCGAATTCAAGCATTTCTGGAAAATATGTTGTGATTGTAATATTTTCATGTTGCGTAAGCCATGTTCTGTCATTGTGGAACCTTGAAAGCAAACATTTTGAAATTATTTGGCTATTCGTTCATATTTTTATAATAACTTATTGCCGATTTTATTGGGCCCAGAACTAAAATCAGTATATAGTTATTTCGTTCTTGTTCAGTGTTGCTCGAATTCCAAAAGCGAATGTTTTTATTTCATCATAAAATGGTTGAGAATGTGATATTTCAAATGGAATCATATTCGAAATGATTCGATTTGAAATATCAGAGATTCAATTCAGAAAAAAATTTTCGAAACTTGTATCCCCAGAAAATATTAGCATAAGCCTAATTTTATAGTCAACCAGCGGAGTGCCACAGTTTTGGCCAAGGCCTCGTATAGGCGACTATAGATCCGGGGTGGCAGAACCTTATTCTTCTTGGGTTGTTCGAAACATGTCAAGGGAATGTAATAAAATTTGCAGGTACCTTTTTTTCCATTTAAATAAAGGCTTGAAACAGCCTTTGAAGAAAACCATTCAACGATCAATTACATGGCAAAGAGCTACTATAAAAATATAGTAGTAGCAACTGCACTGCGACGAAAAACATCCCAAATGAACTGAACTGATTCAATAAAGCGCAATGAGTGTATCTGCCCTGGGTGATGTGGATAGTTCTAAAGGCTTTTGATTTCTGCGAAATAATATCACAAAGTTGTCAAATCCCTGTAAGAGAAGGCTACTCTTGATAAAATCAATTAAAATGTTGCATCGTCTTTGAAGGAATATTGTTCTGTAATGATCCAAGGCCTTATCCATTTATCACCTATTTAATGCAAATTAAAATTTTTGTATGTTGGATATAACTATATTATAAAAATCATCTCATATGTCTCACTCGCATTTTTTCAGAGTTACTGACAAACTACCACTTCGAATAAGACATATTTCCGAACAAGAAGCTTTCAAGTCGTTCGTAGGTGCAATATTTTATGTCGGGAAAGGTAAACAATCGAGACCTTACAGCCATTTTCATGAGGCGTTACAAACAAACAGAGCTTTGTATAAGGTGAGGAAATGGACTATATGACAGGGGCTTCTGCACAAGAATTGCGAACTTGAACTCGGGGTTTCAATTAATTCTTGGGAAAATACCAGAGACCGATAGGCACTCTGAATTACAAACTCAACTAAAAATATTTAATTTTGGCAAGCATGGGACATTCTTGGAAAACTGTGTTCGACAAATTTTTAGATAAATGAAGTAGGTAACTACATTCGGAACAGACGGCTCACTTATTATACTAGAAGTGTTAGATGATTTTAACATTGCCTTGGACAGATACCACTCAATGCACTCTTTTAAAAGTGGTTCAGTTCTGTTCAAGATGTTTTCAACTAAGGATGCAGTTGCTGGTAATACACTTCTAAAGAGCTCTTCCCCATTCAAGTGGTAATTGAGTCTTTTTCGGCACCGGCGCTGCTTTTGGCTTTGCTTAAAGTCTTGCCCTGTAGGGGCAGGCTTTGGAAAATTCCTAACCTATATTTTTTGTGTGCCGTAAGAGGCGGCTGAAAGGAAGCAAAGGCGTGGTGTATGCTTTCACCATGGCCCAGGGCAGATATCACATACTTGTGCACTTTGCCACTATGGTTCAGTTCTATTTGGGTTGTTTTCTGTTTTTTTTATAGCCACTTTTTATAGTGGACCTGTAACAGCAGCCACTTATAGTTACAATTGACAGAGTTACAATTGCTGGAAATATATGATCTTTTCCTGTTCGGCTTAGCCTTCCACCCTGGGTTGAGTGGTAGGCATGGATAAGCAAGCCTGTCAAGAGTGCAGTTGCTGGTACTACATCTTGAAGTAGCTCTTTGCTATTAAGTGGCCGTTAGTTGGTTCCTTTTTGGCACTGCTTCCGATCTTGCTCAGGGTGATTTTCAATAAAAAATGAAATCAAACAAAATGTCTTTTTTTATTTCAGCTGAATCCGAGTCTCAAGGTCCAACATATTCACGACATCTGGAATACAGGACACGGCGTCATTTCCCTTCACGTTTTTCAAAGTGTAATCGCTTGCGAAGCATACACTCGAGAAGCTGCTATGATCGAAGCGATTGGGCTTCAACATCTCACTAACCGAAAGAGGGGAGACTATTACGGGGTAGCTTCGACATGGGACACTCAGCGAAAACGACTTTATGGATCATTTTTGGTCAAAAAGGCAATGGATGTCTTGATGGTGGAGGGAGAACGACAAATACGACCCTCTAATTTGAAGTCGAATGACGCGCGGCAATGGACTGGTTGTAATGCCCCTTTACCGCCTGCGAGTGGATGATCTCAACTTGAGTGTCTTTTTTATTCATGAATAGATCATGTTTTTTAGGCTTTTGGCTTAACCGGGGTTCCCCTTCTTACTTAATCTATTTGGATATACATGATCAATTTTATCTTTCAGCGTTGGGTTTTTCATTCAGCCATTATTACTTTAATAGAACATGATTTTTGGTCCGAGTCAACCGACCACTTCTAAGTGACGAATTCTTCTCAAAATCCTCTACCGAATCTCACAAAAATGCAATTATGTCAAGATACCATGTCTGATTGAAATACTTGTATGATTTTATAGAGGTGTTTTCTTGATGGGGAATTTCACAAGCACGATCCATCAGTGACTCAAACTTAATCAAAGATCTGTTTATAAAATTATAGTTCTGACTGGTTTGATCAAAAGTATCCCTGATTATGATTAGGAATGTCCAAAATATTCGGTTTGATTCGGAATATTCGAATCATAAATTATTCGATTTGGTTTCTACCCAAATTTGAAATCAACAAAATGATAATTTTAAATTTTTTTCTTAAATAAGTGTGAATTTTCACATAAATTATGAACCGATAAAAAAGATGTCTTTTGTTTTTTATTATATGACTTCAGATTCGGGACTTCTTATTCGATTGGATTCTGAAATTAAAAGATATTCCATTTTGGCCACCCCTTATTATGATACTATTTCAGATATATATATTTAAAAATATCGGTTACTATATTACAATATAAAAAAATAGTCTTTACTCGATTCTGTTCCAAATGGCTTATGTGATCAGATTGAAAATTAAGTCATGTCTGTTGTTAGTGTGATTAGTATGTGTTTCGTGCATAGCTTATATATGAAATTTTTTATAGTGCTACTTTTTCACTGCCAGTTTCTTCATGCAATTGAAAATATATTTCTTTAAAAGTTCATGTTATGGGTTTCCATATTTTGACTATTCCGATTAATATGAGTAGCAAAGTGATAGGATCTAAAATACCCCTATTAAATCGATCCTTTGTGCGTTGTCTGTGTCAATTTTAGGCGAAAGCTAGCTGTTTGCCTAAGCTCTTGTCAGAGACAACGTGTGTTAACATGTTGGCAGGTAACATCGCAGGTTGAACATCTCTGGTTCGAGTCTTGCCGAGCTGACTCGTTAGTCCATGCTCACCACTAAGACTGGGCAAATCCGAATTATTTGGAATCCGAATCTGATTCGAATAATTTTTTCGAATCTAATTGAATTATTAATTCCATGTAAATAACAAATATCCCACTATTACTATTACAACTTGTCTCCATTGTGAAAATCATAAAGATTAAAGGTATACTTTCAATTCACACTACATGTCCAAGAGCAACAATTTCCATATTTTAACAAATTTAATCGATTTTGACAAAATTGATTGTATTTTGCCGTTGGAAATGAAAATTCTAGTTTATCAAGCAAGTTTTTGTTGCTATGAACGATTCGATTAAATTGTGCTTCGAATCATCGACTTGCCCAGTCCTACCGACCACTCAACCTGGGGTGTTATAAGTAATAGCTTTGGGTAGACTAAGCCGAACAGGAAAGATCATATTTTTCCAACAACTCTATTGATATCCGTCTATGAGTGTCCGCTGGTACAGGGCCTTGGTCAGAGTGATCCACTCAACGCAGTGGCTAAAAATAAAAATGTTACCTTGGCCTTTTTGGTTGAAACGACGGCATTTATTATTATATAGCAGAGCCAAGGCCTAGCGAATTGTATTGTGAATGATATTTGAGAAAGTACGCTTTACCATTCGGGCACAACCTTGGGTAACATTCCCAGAAGCTTTGCTTTTAGGCGATTTTCAGAACAATTAGCAACTAAGCGAATAGAAGGGAACTTACCAATCAGAAGAAGTTCGTCTAAACATCAGTGACGCATGGTTGACAAAATACAATTTCAGGTTGAACATATGTTAGTAAGTATGATTATTCGTCTCATAATAATCAATATAAATTCAGAAATGCGGTAGACGGTAGAGTTGCACAAGGCCCGTCGACCTAGATCTATCCAAGTGTATTATATTCATGCGGCTCCCCTTTAATCAACTTCCTGGGTCAGCTTACCATAAGCGCAACTATTTTTTGCAAAAGTTTGCTTTTGGTATATAGAAAAAAGTACATGAACGGTAACCCGAAGCTATACCTCATTAAATATTCAGCATCTCGTCGACCAACAACGCATTTCTTAATCTGTTCGTATTTTCCCTTCAACATCTGCGCTGTTCGTCCGTTCAATAATTTAAGACTTTAAAGCGAGCGCCGTGCAGATGACCTTATTTCAAAAATCGAAAAGAGAAAGCCAATGACTACATTAGCGTATTACCCCTTGTGGAGAGAGGCATTTGAGAAATTGTTGCCCCGAAAGGCTGTTGCTAATTTGGATCAGAAGTTGAACGAGAAATGCCTTTGACAGCGCTAAGTTTAGGATACGAAATTCACCGGTATAAGAAAGGGAAACCGAAAGCTGAAGGTACGGAGAAATTGAAGAGTGACGATAGTGGAGGTAACTAACCAGTGCTTTTATTTTGTTCAGTGTGAATCACAGCTGGACCGCCCCTCGACCGCGCGATCAATCAGTGACTCGCACTTGGCGAATATATTATCTGGTGAACATTAAAGCCGAACCGAAACCGAATTAAATGGCGATTTCATAAAATACGGAAAATTACAATACATCATAGGAAGATATATTCGACGTTTTTCTTTCACTGAAGAAGATGCTTTGAGTAAAAACGTTCGCTTTCACTCGAATTCATCTTCATTCATTCGTTATGATTAGGTCGGTAGAGTCAAACCATCGCCAAATTTTCACTATTTTTTGGTTTAGAAACTATTACCTATTTTGTTCAATTTTCTTTATAGTTCCTAATGACGATATTTTGACAAGGAAGACGTCACCGAGTCATTTCATCACAACGGATGATTCAGTAGACTCTGATGCTTCACATTCCAGAGGACGGAAAAGGTAGATTTTCCTTTTCAAATTCAACTTATAGGTATTGTGCTACATATGCTACGTATGCATTGTACTTCCCAACACTCAAATTTCTATAATTCTCATTATTGTAATACACATGAGCATAATGCACGCCTGACTCCCACTATTCCATCGAATTTGTGACATCGTATTAAACACTAAATATTACCGTATTTTTATATGCAATAAAATGGCAGTTTTCAGCAAAAATAAAATTCTCCCGTGGCGACGATTTTTCAGGTCTAGTTTGGTAACAATTATTTCTAAAGTCTGAGTTCCTTTTTAAAAGTTATAAATGTGCCAAAGAATGAAGTTAAATTTCTTTTATACCTTTAATAGTAGTTTTCGTCTAAGTCACATTGGGACGATTGCACTGACCATTTAATGCTTGTTTAGGAAACGTAGAAAAAGAAGACGAAGCACATCGCGAAGTTCGTCATCTGCAAGCCGAAGTCATGGAAAAAGATGTTGCAAATGCAAAAGAAAACTTCGCCGCCGTCGTAAACAGAAGGTAAAGTTTGCGTCATACTCTGACGTCATAAAAGAACGTGTCCTTTGAGTAACTCCGATAACATGCTTTCTTATAATATTGAATTTTCTCTGTTGTTTTCTTACCGTTCAGCATCAGTTATTTTTGCATATTATTATATCTCAGCAAGCCCTAAACTGATTAATAGTTCTTGTTTTTGTTTGTTTTCGCTCCCAATTTGCTCACTATAGAAGGAATGTATTGGAACCGATTAAAAGGTAAGGTTTGAAAGACATTTTTGCACCAGCATATTTAAAAACACTGTAGATTTTGGAAAAATTGCTATAGCACTGTTTTTGTGTTTTATCATCGATAATAGAAGGAAAATTTCTCTTTGAAAAAAAAAGTAGCCTATACAATAATCGGCCTATATACGCAGAATTAATCTCGCATTACCTCTATTGGAGGAAAAGGGCCTATACATGCATCTCTAGAAAAAGAATTTTACATTACATACCTTTAAATGAATTTTAATTTTGCAACCACAATTAATTTTTTTCAGGCAGGTAATTGACCTTCAGTAAGCTTCGTGATGTTTAATGATTGTCTGTGCAAATTGAAAAAGTAGTATTATATTATGAATAGATTGCCCATAAATCGAATATGAAACCATAAAATGCCTTTATAATAATGACATATCCCTTTGTGTGAAGAAAAATTTTCAACAAAGTTTCTTTTTAACACAATTTCTTCTTTTCTTTAATTGCATCACAGGCATGATTGGTACAAAACGTTCTTAATGCCCTTTTTCTTAGATTTTCCCTGTTTATCGCAAATAGTTTAAAGTCTTCTTTATTTTATGCATTTGAATTAATCTTAGAATTCACTGTAACAATATTGATTTCCTATAACGCAGATAAAATCCAGCTCAAATGCAAAACGTCACAAACAGCGACATAGAAGAAAATCGATTTCGACTGATCGCAGTAGCTCCGATGATGACACAGTAAAATATAGTTCTCCAAGATCAAGGTATTTCTTTATTCTTGTGACGTAACAAAGCCAGATTATTCTGATCATAAGAAAGCATTTTTAGTTAAGCGTGGGTCACTGATGGATCGCGTCGACCAGACGCGGTCCATCTGTGACGCATGCTTGACTAAAAAAATCTGACTGGGAAGAATAAAATTATTCGTTTTCTATTGAAATTAACTTTGAGCAAGACAGAAGGTAGACTACAACCTAACAACCTACTTATATCACAATGAACGATGCGTAAAATCTCGATCAGAAATATTTTACCAACAAGTTTTGTCGAACGTGAGTCACTGGTTTATCTATGGCTCATGCTTGTATAAATACAATTTTCAATTGGGTTATACTTCAGTGCAACAGCATTGTTTTTAAGTGAAAAAAACGAACTAAACAGCTGAATAGTCGGCCTATACTAAAATATGGAGGTATTCAGAAAATCCGAAACCTTTCATTATCAATCTGATAGGGACATTTGTTTAATTACTTTGATTTTTTTTATTTGTATTGCAAAATATCACGATTCGCAGATCCACACATTCACGGACGCGTTCAAGAACAAAATCTCCAAGTCCGAGAAAGGAAGAAAAAGTAAAAAGTCGATCACGGAGCCGAAGTCGTTCGATTCCACTAGATCCAAGAAGGAAATCTCCATCCCATCTGGAGGCTAGGCGGATAACGAGGTAATTTTTGCAATTTATTTACTGCTCAGGATCTCACACGAGGAAAATATGCTTCATTCTGTCAGAAATTTTCTATTTGTTTTTAAATTCGCTTGCTTGAGTTGACCACCCTGAGCGTATCCTTATACCGGCATCCACTTACACGCACAGATTTGAAAGACGTCAGATTTAACTGAGATTCAACTTAGCCGTCAATCTCAGAGGGACTACACAATGACAGTTCGATTCCTTATGGCTTGACAAAATATATTTCGATTATGACAGTATTGAGTATATGTAAAACACCACCTTTATAGAACAAAGAAAAGAGATTAACTTGCTACGTAATTACACAAATCCTTCCTTCTCTAGTCGCCTTAAAATGATGATAAAACATAATTACTGAAGTCCACTTGGGGGGTCGGATTCGTCCATGAATAGCTGTCATGAATTTGTTCATCGCTGTTGTCCTAATCGAAGTTTGTGTTTTACTATGTATATAAGTCTCGCATGATATTTCTCGTTATCACTTTGCCGGTTAAATTTAGAGGCAATAAAGATGACACGCTCAGAGACAACAGTCATTATTCGCCAATAAAAAAACAAACTTTAGACTTCATGTTGGAGGCAGCTACCGATATCCATGAATTGTGAAACTGACACCGTAACTAAATTTGCTATATATAGCAATTTAGTTACGGTGCCAATTTCACAATATATCCCCTGTAACTGCGTTGGCTAGTTCACGCAATCGCCGTAATTATCACAGAGATTGTTGAATTACAACTTAAACTTACATGAATTGTCATGAATCCGTTTTGTGCATTTTCTAATGATTAGTTGGTTTTGCGTTGTGGAATATGTTTACAACACGAGCAGGCAAATCGCTAATGGTGTGAAATTTAAGGCACATGTTGTCAGTTATTCGAACCATTAATTTTTGCTTAAAATAAGCCATATTATATTTTTTCACCGTCATCCGCGGCACCAAAGGAAGAAAGCTGAACAAGAAAGTGTGACTTAATTAAGAGCGCGCCGATCTGTCGCTGAGTATTGTATACTTTACCTAATATTAAACTTGGTTCTACTTTTTCGTGAAAGATTTAATCTGATATAGATTTATTTCGATCTTTTCGTCGTAAATAACATTGACAGATATACAGTAATTGAATTATGGCGTTATTTTTGTAGGATAGTAAATTAAAAGCATGGCAAGAATATCCATTTTTTTGTTGTGCAATGAAATGGTTTGAAAATTGTGGCGGATTAACAATTGAAAACAATATCAAAGTATCGAGTTAAACATGTGTCATAGATGAATCGCGTCGATGAGACGCGGTCCATTTCTGGCGCAAGCTTAACAAAATAAAATTCCTGATTTGGGATAGCATCGAATTGGTGTGGTGCAGTTAATCAGCCGACGCACTCAACAACAGAATTTACCATCTGGCACAGATCAATATTATGCACGACGAGTTTGCTCGCTGGTTAAATAATTGATTAGACGGTCTTCGAAACAAAGGAAAACTTCTAGGACGACACATGCTTTCAAATTAAATATCATGTTAGGTGCAGATGTTACTTTTTAAACACGATGTGAGTATGACTGTATTTGGAGGTCGTATATCGGATATGGGTAACCTTTACGTTCTATATTTTGCTGCAATGATCGCTATTTCCATATTGGTGTCACGACAATCCTTAAATGAAGCACCTATTTACTTAAATAATGTTTCATTGTTGTTTCCTCAACCGAGGCTATACTTTTTTGCTTTAGCCAAAGAGGTAACATATGTCTTCTCAAATGCTTTATCTCCGTGCGTGGCTCCTTTTGTCAGAAATTGCTCGGATTGATCCACTAAAATGAATGAATTTTAATATTTCAATGAAAACTTTGTTGCCATCAGTAGTTTGGTTCATCTGTTGTGACTCGTATATGATAAAATAAAATTCGTGATTGTCTGAGCTGACGATAATTTTCTGATATTCGTTTCAGTAATTTTAATATGAAATATACTTTTGAATCTTTAATTTCTTTGTTTCAGTGCGCGAAAGCGTCCAATTCCATACGACCGAAAATGGAGTAGCGATAGCAGCAGCGCTTCTAGTGACTACGACAGCGAAGACTACGCAAGCAGTAGAGGGCGCTCAAGATACACACGATCCCGGAGAAGTCGAGATGAATCCAGATACTCAAGCGATTCTTCAATGTATAGTGATTGAAAGGGGAGTCTACGTAATGAAATAGCGAGACTGGGGCCACTGACATAGCACAAGTTATCAAAACGCAAATACTCAAACAAACCTGCTAAACAAATGCTGATAATTACATTTAACTGACAACGATCAATTTATATTAATCTCTTTTTTTTTTTATTTTCCTTCAGGGATGTCAAATATTATTTATTACTAAGTTCCAGTGTTAAAGTTATTTCTACTTATCAGTGTTCTTTTTCTCTTGAAGTGTTCATAAAATGAAAACGTTTAAAACTGCTTAAATATTGATCACCTATTTATGACACATTTTTCTCAATAACTTATAATATTGCCATGCCAAACATGGAATGAACATTTACCAAATAAACCATCGATTAAACAAGTTTGGCCACGTTAATTGTTTCCATTTTAAACCCTCGGGCAAGGGCAAAGTTGGAAAATTGAAATATTCCGAAGACAGGTGAAACGTTCCAGAAAGGGATTGGTTGTTATAGTAAATTCAATTTTTGAAATTAATAAGAGCCATTTGGAAGTTTATCAAGGCCACGCCACACTGTAATAAAAATACAGTGAAATCGTCGCACTCTGACAGTAATTTTGCTCGCCTATATTAAAATAAAACTATAAAATTTGCTATTTCAATAAATGATAGGCTACTGATGGAACGTATCGGCGAGGTGCTGCCTATCAACTGCCTATAATTGGCAGAAATCTCAATCTAAAAAAAGCATCTTCAAATTTTGGAAATATAAAATTTTTGTAAAAGAACAGTAAATTTACTTCACTTTTCCACAGTGTAGTAAAACCATGATTTCCAATCATTTTTTGTTTATCAAGTTCAAAATCGCTATCATACTTTTTGTTCAGCATTTTTCTTAATTCGATCGTTTTATTTAATGTTATAAAACTGATATTATTTAATACTTATTTTTTGTTCAAGCAGTTTGATTTATTTATTCTTTTCATTTATTTTTGTAAATATTATTACTGGAATTGTTTTTACTTGTTATTATTGTAACCTAACCACCTGCTTTTCTCAACCGAATTACTTGATGCACTTTACTTTTCCTGTAAATATAACTTACTTTATCGATATAATAGTGAGGTCTGTGGCATATATATATGTTAAATGTAGGTGTTATATCAAGATTAAAATGTACTTTAAAAGTCAGAAAATATGCTTTTTACACAGTAAACAGATTTACTATACCCGATTACAGATGTACTGATATGAGTTTATATTTTTCTTCTATTTTCGTTTCGTACTTAATTTCAAGTATGATTTCGACCCTGTTTTGCATTAAAAAGTAAAACCGTTCAATATGAAGAAAAATATGATGTATTTAAAAAAACTGAAGATATCGATATCGGACTACGCCCATAAAAACGATATTATCAAGATTACACGTAAAAATGATCAAATAGAGCATTTTCCACAAACTTTCCTGAAAACGGGTTCAGGTGAGGTAGAATACCAAAATGCTTTAATTAAATGTACAAACGCAAATCAATACAGATATCGTGCCTCGTGCACTTGATGCTGGATCAACGCATTTGCACGGATAACAGTTAAGCATTTGTATAATTAATACTTTTTCCTATATTTTAGTATTATGAACGAGTTAGAATGAAACATACTCATATGCTCCCCGTATTTGGGTAAAATAAACATAAATACAAGAAAAATAGTACCGGAGACGTCAATTTTAAAAAGAATTATACCATTTAAAACTAAAAACACAGAGCCCTGCACAAGTTTGATTGGGGAATTTTTCCCCTTCAAGTGCCGTTGCTTGTACTATATCCAATGTAGCTTTTTGCCCTAAAAATGGTCGGTTCCTTCTAGATTCTGCGTCTGACTTTGCTCAGAGTGAATATTCGGGTCACACTACACGTTTGCGTAGGTTGCGTTTTTTCGTGGTTTGTTTTATTTTACCCTTGCGTTTTACGCAAGCGCGTGGCTCTACATGCATTTCCTTGCATTTTTCAGTGAAACAGAACGGTTTGCTATGAAAGCCAATGCAGAGTATTTGTTTTCTTTTTTCTGCGTTGTGCGTGCGTTGCGTTACTTTTTGACCTTTGTATACTATAGGCATGTAAACACGATCAACGCAAAGCAATGCAGGCGTGCATTGCCGTTTTTATTTTATTACCCGAAACGTAATGCAGCGCATTGGCAAGACAACTCCACGGATATTGTGACCTTTAATTATTAAAATGTTTGTAAAATGTAATTCAACATTGACTATCAAACAGAACCTGGCAAATTAAATTGTACAGAAAAAATATCTTATTCAACTCCAGGTTGTTTGGCAACAAGAGTAAAATTGTGGAAGTTTTTTTGTCAATATTAAATTTTTCGTAAACCAAAGATTTATTTACTTAAAAAAACATTTTTTTTTTATAAAAAAGTAAAACAGCTCTGATTACGGTACAACCCGGTAACTGAGTTCACTACTTTAGAACAGGTAAATATGAAGCAATGCTTGTATAAACAATTTTGTTCAGAGTTCAAGCATGGACAATGAAAAACCCGAGCTTTAAAGCTCGGGCTTTTCATTGGCCATGCTTGAACGTTGATGTAGGATAACGTAAACAATTCGATCGATTGTAGCTCACGCAATCATTTCATAAACAATATTTCTTTAGAAAAAAAAATTAAAATACACAATTAAAAAGCAGACGGGTTTTCCGAGTTGCAACGCTTAGATTCCATCCTGTTTGGCAATAGCTTGACTCGGAAAACGGTGCGTGTGTTTACTTTGTTATTGAACGTAAAATGACGTAAATATTTAAAAAATTTGAATTCAGATTTTGTTTCCACTGCATTTGATTTTTTTCTGATTTCTGCGTTTAAAATTACCGACCTTGTTAATATTCATACCAATCCAGAAATTCTTTTAAAATACAAAACTTTGCTAAAATAAATCTTAAATTTTGAACTAATGCTGATCACACTAACTACTTTTAGAATTCCCCTCACCATGATCTATTCAAATTTGCTATTGATATTCCTTTCAATGTTTAAAAGTGTCATAGATTCACTCGTTTCGATATCGTTCCAAAAATGCTAGGAAAATCGGTAATTTTGAAACTACTTTACTACTTAAGAATGATCATATGTCGGCATTTCATGAAAATTTGCAGCTTAAAAAACCTGTTAGGTAGGGTTGACTCATATTGATTAAAGCATTGTTTTCCAGAAAACTTTCTGCAAAATAAATAATACAGTGTCGTGTCTCCTCCCTGAAAAAAGTATGTGGTATCTGTGATTGCACGACGTATGTATAGCATTCCGACTGAAAATTTTATTCTGTCGAGTATGAGTCACTGATGAAACGCGCTGCCAAGGCGCGGTTCATCTGTGGTGCATACTTGTTCAAAAAGTATTTTGAATGGTTATTGATTTTACAAATTTGAATATCAAAAATTTTAGAGAGACAATTAGAAAGCAAGAGACGCATTACATCGCACCGCAAAATGTCGCTATTATGATATAAAAACTTTTATTTCTCTAATTTCCTAGGAATTAATAAAAAATCAACCATGCGTGTAGCAACACGTGACATCGCGCGCAATACTTATCAAAACGAAAAGTTTACTTGTTTGTGTATCCACGACTTTTAGCATAATATGAACAACCATTTAACAAAAACATAAAAAAGAACACGCAATTCCTTCGCTCTCGACTGTTGTTGTAATTTCCTCATACGAACATACATATGAGGTCATTTGTGTTGGTCAAATTTAACATAAAAAGGCCTGACTTTTGTTGCAAGGCACCATAGTTCGATTGAATTTTCAAAAAGAAACTCAAAGATCTAAAACTTGCAAAATGAGCGGTGTTATAGCATTAATGATTCTGGCAACTATCGCTACATACGGCGACGCTGTATGCATCGACAGACCACTTCAAACAGGCGTTGACTTTTCGAGGGTGAGTGAGTAGGATACTCAGGTGCCAAACAATTTGAGTAGGTTAGTTAGGCAACATGCGAACATAGTATTTAAACACATATTTTTCAAACGTCTATTTCACGTCAAATTATAATCAAAATTCAACAAAATGCACCATAAAAATCATTTCATTGTCTGTATAAATAAATAGATATTTACTTTAGTTTACTTATTTTTAGAATTTGAGTAGGTATATTAATTTTTCAAAATAGGAAATTGAATTTCAAGACATGGGAGATTTGGAAATTCAATTCATAAATAAACAAATTCCGAATTTTAATTGAAATAATTCATCTAAATACAAATGATTTTGAGCCACTATCAAAATTGAGACTTTTTTTTAAAAAAAAAATCCGATAAAAAATTTGGCGTAATATGTTTGCATAATGTTCAATTTTATTTTTTACCTTTCAGCTTGGAGGAGTATGGCATCAATTCAGACATACCAGAGGAGTCTACTACGACGAAATGAATTGCTATCATGTCGACATTGTCGATATTGACGAAGTAGCCCAAACTTTTCAAATGCAATCCAAATTCAGAGTGTAAGTCTGAGACGATTTTTTTGTAGAATATCCGTAATCACTATCAGAATACAGTTTCGTGGAAAACTGTGATTTTATCCCCTCAAATTCGATCAGAAAGTACACTGTAATAAAAATGCAGTGGAATAGCCACTGTTTGACTGTAATTTTACTTGAGTATATTAAAATAAAATTGACTTTTTTGTCAATAATAGGGCACCCTGTCAATAATTGACATAAATCTCATCAACAACGCGTTTTATAAATATTTTTTTAGAAATATGAAATTACTGTGAAAGAACTGTGAATTTGCTGCATTTTTCATACTGTAATGAAGATTTGAGAAATTGCTAACGTCTACTTTAATGAAATTGCTTTTGTTTAAGATTTTTATTATTTTGATCGTTTTATTTAATATTTTAAAAAATTACATGTTCTAATACGATATATTTGATCAAGCAAATTTCGGAAATTTTTAAAAAATCCATATCCCTCCAATATGAAATCTATATATATTTCTTCTAACAGGGCCGCACAAGGAATAAAAAAGAGCATGTCACCCAAAACTGCCTTCACTGGTTTTATCGAGTTCGACTCATCTGCGAACTACGGACAACGCGTTGCAGGTGATAATTTTAAAAAAAAATTCACCTTTATCGAGTTTTTTTTGTGATCTTATTTTGAAATTACTTTTCCCTGACACATTTCTGTTGGTTTTTTTCAGGCAAACCATTTATCGGAGACCACGTTGCTACTGACTACGAAAATTATCTCATATTCTACAAGTGCGAAGACGGTGAGTATTTTGCTGACATTGTAACAAAACTGCAGTAAAGTTAATTTCAGTTTCCAGTAATTGTATATTTTGCAAAATTCGAAACCGTCTGGTTGATGAGATTTGTGTCAATTATTGGCTGTTGATGGACCCCACCTCGGCGGTGCGTTCCATCAATAGGCAACAATTGGCCCAAAAAGTCGATTCAAATCCTCATATTTGTATTATCAAGTAAAAAAAAACTACCTTAGAGAAGCGATCCTACCACATTTTGTCCGCCATTCAACACAGGGTGGAATAACTTGGGTAGGCTAAGCCGAACAGGAAAAGATCATATATTTCCAGCAATTCGAGTCCTGCCGCCCGTCTATAAGTGACCAGTGGTTCAGGGCCTCAGGCAGGGTGATCCACTCTAAGAATGAAGCTATAAAAAAAAAATAGAATCTTATTCGGAACGTTCTTTTTTTCAATCATTTTTTCTGACTGAATGGGAACTAAAGCCAACAAAATGAAGTGAAACCTAATTACAAGTTGCCGTTTAAATATTTTGACGAATAATAAGGTAATAATAAAGGTAAAATAATAAAGGTAAAAATCGGTCATTTGCTAGTTGGAAGAAATTGTGATTAGATTCGATTTGACCTAGCATTAATTATGCCGCCACCCATGCGTGATCAAATATATATATGCTTTCTGTAATGCAAATTTCCTTTTTTTCTAGATGTTGCCGTTGTGGACATTGAAATCAAGAGTGGATTAAAAGGACTCAGCGCCGCGGTGATTGACGATATACAGAGGAATGTTTTGACACCAGTTGGAGTCGATTATTTCTCTTTGGCAGAAGTTGACCAAGCTGCCTGCCCATACCCAGAAGCTTAAATATTTTAGACACATTCATATTTTGTCAAACATGAGCTATCGATAAATTGTGTGCCAATGTCCGATTTATCTATGACCCATGTTTAATAACGCAAAATTCATTCCCACTAATCAATTTTATTTAGTCAATCTTGTTTGGGTATGAGATAATGTATAAATTTAATAATTTTTTGTGATATTATCAGTTACCTAAGCTTGGCATGAGTTGATTTTGAATATTTTTTTTGCTACTGTGTTAAATGCTGTTATTTTGTTCGTTGGTTCCAAATTATAAAAAAAATTTTTGAAACATAAAAATAAACATGATTTTTCGTCTGTAATATAGAAGGCGAAAATTGGTTCTATTTACCATTGATCCCGTGCTACGGTCAGAATATGAATTTAGTCTTTCTTGTCAGCCAGGTGAGGGTTTTAGAATTAACTAACATCTTTCATGCGTGTCGTGAGTGGTTACAATAAGACAGAAAATTAATGAAAACGTCCACCGTCCCCAGGGCAGATACCACCCACGGTATTGTATCATAACGGTTCTATTCTTTCTCTCATCGAGTACAGTTTGATACTACATTTCCTAAAAACTCAATGCCCCATGCGTGTCTTCTAATCGGTTCATTTTTGGTGTTGCTTCCGGCCTTGCTTATACTCTTATTTGGCCATCCCTAGAATACAAATTTTCTTGGTGCGTTTCCGCACTAGTACCAGCCCTTTTTGGTACTTTCTGGTGTTAAAACAGGTAAATGCGCCATTAGGAATCAACTTGAAAAATTACTACTTATATTGCCCCATGGAATTCAGTTTTAACAATGTCATCCAACTCCACCTATTACGTCTAACCTTAATTCTATATCGAAAATGTCGAGAAACCAAAACCAAAACAAAATAGAAATCATGGTGCTTTTTTCTCCTTCTGAATGTACTTTCAATGTGATATGTGAAAAATTCCGTTTTAATTATTCAATGTTTATGAAATTTATCATACATAAACACAATATGCGTATATTCATAATGACAACGCATGATAATGAAAAATTTAACCCACAAGATTTCTTTTCTCAATTCGAAAAAATAATAATTCCGTCGTATTGCGATCACAGATAAATCCTTCCGTCTTGTTTTGTTCAAGCATGGGAAACTGAAGAATTGTGCCAACAAAGCGTGGTTCATTTCTCGCCCATACTTGACGAAATAAAATTTTTCAGATTAGCATAAATTTTGATTTTATTGCACCGCGGGGTCGTAATACTTTGGTTTGTGTCTCGCACGTGTATTTGATATATTTTGATTGACCTTTCCAATAGCTTATGACGTCATGATATTTGGCGTCATCAAAATAAAAGATGTAGCAATATTGTTTTTATTTTATAACCATCGGACGTGGTTTGGGAAACAAAGCTATTACATTTTTTCTCCAGCAAAGAAATTTCTTCAAAATATTTAAATTTCATTCCTTTTTCTCCATCTATTTGTTCTCTTATCGAATTTTAACTACAACGTACAATCGATTTTGGACAAATTTGATCAAAATCGATTTTATTTTGTCTTTAAAATATGAAAATTGTTGCTCTTGGACATATAGTGGGAATTGAAAATACACTATAACCTATAAATTTCGGTTATAATTTAGGGATATTTGTTATTTACGTGGAATTAGTGATTCGATCCGATTCGAAAGGAATATTCTAATCAAATTCGAATTCCAAATGATTCGGTTTTGCTCAGTCTCTAATCAAATCACGAGCTAACACAAAATCATGTGAGAAATATTACTCGCGTTGTAATCGGGGTGAAGATGAGGAAGAGGGCTTATCCCACTAAGTTTTTAAAGGGGGTTAGACTGCATATTTCTATTGAATTATTTATGGTGTATTTTCTTGAACACAAAAAACGAGCGAACTTGAAGCGCATTGCCCGATTAATTAATGTCTCCTCCTCAAACTTGCCACCTCCAACCGCCTATGGAAGTGGGATTAAACTAAATGAAACGCGCTTTTTGCGTGAACTCAGAAATTTTTACTAAAGTGCGTTTCTCACATCGCGCGCCTATTTTGCGTGGTGATTTGCGTCACGCGTCACTTTAATGAGATTCTAATTTTTACGTCGTGCTTAGCCTTTAGGCGTTTACGTACAAAATTAAACGTTGTCGCTCGAATTAAAACATTTTAAAGTGGATATTAAACCAAATAAGGCATAAATACCAACTAAGATTAATTAAGTATTTTGAGGACGACATAAAAAAAATAAAAATAACAAGTTAAGACCTAAATAACTGGATAATAATTCTTTTCGTGTCAAACTGCGCCTAGATTGCGTGGCACTGGCAACAATATGCTGCATATTCAGAATTTTTGTAGTAGAAATAGCACATATTTTGTGCTTTAATGAAGATCAATTAAGTTTGTTTAAAAAACAACTTTTAAATGAATATTTGATCGGTTTTTTATGAGATGTAGATGCCTACAAATTGACGTGATTATCGACAAAAAGTAACACCAAAGTTGACAATATTAATTAGCATGAGATATAAGAATATTTATGGCTGGAAACTGTAAAATATCGACCATTAATCCCATTGCAATTTTATATTGTTAAGGATGAGCCAAAGATAAATCGCGCTTCGGCGGCGCGATCTATCAGCGACTGATACCTAACAAGGCATTCAAAACCACAAGAATTATTTCATCTGGGTAAATGTTGCGAAACAATCGCATTTCACCTAATTTGTGGGAATCCAGGACATATTCTTTGTCACGAATTAACAGAAAAATACATGTTCTATTTTTCTCCTCTAAGATTAAATGTGATTTGGCAGATGTTTTATTGTAATCTCATTTAATTTGCTTTTTTGTCGATCACCTACATAAACCTGCAATATCATATAATTTTTCAGAACGCACCATGTTTAGGATTTGACCCAGCTGGACAAATATGCAATTTCCTTACATGAGCAATTTCAAATATGAAAAATTTATACAATTAAATGTGAATAATCATCAATTGTATCACCAAATAAGGTCAATTGTGCAACGCTATCATGGTTTAAGGTAAATTTTGTAATGCGAGATTACACATAATATAATAAAGCCGATCGGGGCAGACAATACTCAATGCAATTTATAAGACGTTTATTTCTTCATCGCATACTCTTTCGTCGCAGATTTTTGATTTCATATCATTTTAACAAAATCCTCATCCAAAATGTTATTTTAGCCTGAGCCGCTGACGTATCTCGCCGTTCTGCTATTAACAAAACACATTTGAACAAATCTTTCAGCTTCTGGCAACATCGATTCAAGTTTTAGAGTTCATCTAAAAGTTTCAAGTTCGTTGCGGACGACGTGCAATAAATGCCATCATTATGCAAACTAGTATAATGGGAAAATGTTTAACTTAACAAGTTCTATCGAACGTGAACCACTGATAAATCGCGCAGTTGAGGTACGGCCCGCCGATGGCTTACGATTTAAAAATACCATTTTCCCTTAGATACTCCAACAGTAATGTATGTTTTTCTGGAATTCGGCAAAAATGTCTTTCTCGAAATTTTCGTAATTAAAATCTTAATGACGCTTGGGAAGTGGAAATTAAATTCCACAAAAAAATTTAACGACTTTCTTGGTTTTCTAAATGTTATCATAAACAATGTGGGAGTTGCGATTCCACATCCAAAATATAATCTTTGATCGATGACACGACAGTACCACCAGCCCACAAAGACGAGTCACATTCGAGAGCGTCATAGCTAACTTTTTCCGGAATTTGCAGTATATAAGTCGGACGATTTTGAAAGCTAGTTACATTCTGCCAGAGTATTCGATTAAGTTAACTAACTCTTCTTGTTTCATAAAATAAAACGAATACAACAAGAAAAAATGAAGGTGATTGCTACCGTAATGCTGATGTGCGCTGTGGGTGCAACGGTCGCTCTGGAATGCCGGGAGGCTGCTCTACAAGATAATATTAACTTTAAAAAGGTATGTAGCTATTAGGATTATAGGCTGATAATGAAATTTTTCCAGATACCGGTATCTTATACTTATACTGAGTTGTAATCGGCATGTAATCTCTTAATGGAGTTGTAAGCGTATCTCACCATGAATGTGATTTCGAATTTTTTATTTTCATTGAAACTCTCCTGCGAGGGTGCAATTATCATTTGTCCTACGTCCATATCAATAGAATAAACCACTACAGCTATATAATTCAAATCAAATTTTATTTCTAATTTCAGCTTAAAGGCAGTTGGTGGCAAGCATATTGTTCCCAAGGTTCATTATATGAGGAGGCAGTCTGCATCGACACCAGAATATTCGGAATGAACCCATTGCTAAAACTATTCTACATGGAAACAGACGCTATCGTGTGAGTTGCACGCACATACAAATCATAATACATGTGATTGTTACACGAACTTGAACTTTTAATATTTTCACTTTTGTTTATTGAAATTCACTCTAGCAATACCGAAAACAGTGTAGAAAACAGTCTAAAGTCAACTTATGCAGCAAAACGCTATTACAGTGAATAGTGTCATTCCTTTAATGGCACGGTCCATAAGTGTCTAACGAGTCATCTGAATAAGCCGATTCCCTTCCGTCAGCAACGAGTCACCTGAATAACGAAAATTTACCGAGTTTTCCATATGAAATTTCTGGGTAGACTCAGAACAGGAAAAACTATGATTTTCACAATTGATCGTCTATGAGTTTTATTTTACAGGGCCTTTTCACAAGACTCTTTTTATAAAAAATTCTTGTTTCTACAGTGTTGACCCCGAAACTGGACGTTATGAAACTGGTTCCGTTCTCAGCACAGCTTACTGGGGAGATAGAGAATTAGGAGGTAAGTGTATCTTACTCAGTGGGGAAAATTTTTGTCAAAACATTTTTGGGGAGCATGTGTCGATGAGACGCGGTCCATCTGTGGCACAAGCTTGACAAAAAAAAATTTTTTGATTGGATTGCATCTTCAAAAGCTAAATATATTTAACAAAGCACAATAAAAAAATAAAATAAAAAAGCGATAGCTAACGTGAAAAAATAAGCATTACGCGTTCTATTATCGAGATCAATTATTTGACTCGATTAGTTCAAGAATTTATAATTTACGTTGACAGATTTTTAATTGTTTTTTCTTTCTTTTTAGCTGGAGAAACTCACATTAAAAATCACATTGCTACAGACTACAATACTTATTTGATTTTATACAAATGCGCGAACGGTAAGCAATTATCAAATATATACTAGAACGTAACTCGTTCGAATTAAAGAATCGTTGTCTGAGTCAGTCAATATACTACATTATATATAAATAAAAGTATATAATGTTGTTTTAATCTAACATATCACAATATTCTGAACGTTTGCTCAAATGCACCAGAAACGGAGTCATTGACTGTAATCAGAAATTACGCCATGAGATCTGCTTGGAAATTAAAGTAACTGGTCATATGAATTCAAGATAGTAACATACGTTACATTACGCAGGAGGAAATTCACAGATGATTCAAGTTTATGTGTACTAATATTTAATAAATGTCTCACCAAACCCAATCATAATAGTAAAACGTTTATTAATTTTCAGGTGAAGCAACAGTATCCCTCGAATTGAAACAGGGTGTCTCGAGACTGTCACCACGAAAAGCTAGAGAGGTTGCATCTGTTTTAGAAAAAGTAAATGTTGACTTTTTCACTCTGTCAAAACGGGACAGATCAGATTGTTCAACAAAGTAATTTTTTCGAAAGTGGAATGGTGTGTCGAAGTGATTGAGTCCAAAATCAACTTTGATTTATTGTATAATATCACAATGTTTTACGTGTTTTTTAGTTATAAACGTGACTTCAATTTTTGATTATTTTAGTAATGTATTTTTGTTCAAAAATGTTATGTTCTTAATAATAAAATTTTGTAAAGCAAAGGACATTGATGGCGCGATCCTTAAATATACAATGCTTAACAAAATATTACAGCTGCAAACGTAACTCAAAGTTGATTGTAGAACTTTTGTTCAAATTTCGATTGATTTCTGTTTCTAATTGCAACAGGTGTTTTTGAGTTTCAAGTTTTTTTTTTGTTGTTGTTGTTTTTGAATAAATACAATTCAATGCAAATAAAATTTACGTTTTTTCTTAAGGTTAGTGACAAAATTAAAGCATACCAAGTAGTATAGGCTGCAAATTTAGTTCCGCCGGGGAAAGTGTTAGGGGTCTATTTTATATCTCCAGGCTATCCTGATGGAGATGCACAGGTTTGAATCATATGGGGTATAAAAATAAAAGGTTTGCTGCTGATCATCTCACTGGTCTTGATTCTCATTAACCCAATCTACGTCTTCCCCATTCAACCATGTTCATTGACGTTTGGTTTTTTTTCATACGTAGAAAACGTATCGTCCACCTCAAACTGGCACGTGCATTAGCGCCACAGGGAAAGCGGTATACTCGACTTTTCATTATCGCCGCATAGAATGATGTCGTATGCCATTCTTTAAAAAATATGCTTATAAAATAAACTGTTCGATGATATTCGTGATTCGGCAAAAACGGAAATACCTGTTTAATTCTCCAACATATTTCAAACCGGAAAATTTTCGTGATTCGTTGATATCTTGCATTTGAACTAGTGTCCCACATATTTTGTTTCCTTACAATCCCAGATCCATGTAGAGAATTCAGGATTTAGAATGAGATAATATCAAGCTAATATTAATCATTCCACAGAAAATAAGTTTTTTGTAAGCTTTATTAGAACACAGTTAACTTCTTCAGACAAGATTAAATTCGATTTCGGTGATTAAAGTCTTTAATCTTGTTTGAAGAAGTTCGATGTTCTAAGCACGCTTACAATTATTTCGAATGAGAACAATATTTTTGTATAGAAAATTTTGTTCGTTCATTTAGAGAAGTGTCAAAATGTTTTTAAGAAAAATTTAGAATTTACATCCATTTTTAACGACAGAATGCAATTCGATTGCATTTCTGGGTTGAAATATGAAAATCTGTTGCGAAGCACGATTTATTCGTGTGAATTGAAAGGAACAAACTACCAAAACGATGATATTTCGTCGTTGAGTTCCACAATGGTTGCTCTTAGTTGTGAATTAGCAAAAACTGGGATATAAATTTATTTAGAAGAATAAGTGGACAAGATTAGATTCGCAAAAAAAAATATTTGCGATTTATCAGAATTCGAATTTCAAATGATTCTGTTTTGTATAGCCCTAATTACCTGAAGATATGTCATTGTAAAAAGTCTCCGAGTGGTAGGTGACGATTAAAAGAAAACATTGAAAAAGTAAATGATTTCAATATCGCCCATAGCAGATATACCGCTATTATTGCGGATGATGCTGCGACTTGTAGTAGCGGTTTAACTATTTCTTTTGTGCACTTTCAGTTTTGAATAAGAGTGAAGTTGGATAAATATGTTTTTTAAAGCACTAATCAATATTGTCGTGTGATTTATATCTGTTCAAAATTTAAAATAAATTACAAATTGCACACTTTGTCTGACATGGGTCAACTAGACGTGGTCCATTTGTGACTCACTTCAGACAAAAAACAATTTTCTTATTGGCGTAACACACATTACGATTAAAACAACGATTAATAAAATATTTTTGGACAAATTTAAAAGAATTTTTAACATTCCATAGATATTAGTCTAATCTTCCTTACATACGTCATAGGGGCATGATATTTTTTTATTTTTATTAATTTGAATTTTGTCTCCCACGTTTGACCTCGACGGCTATAATTTGAACGGCCTCCAACAACACAATAAGATAATATTATTTTTTTTCATTTTTTAATGATACACTTCCATATAAAGCCATTCGTCCCATAACATTTATTATTTTTTTTATTATAAACTCACCACCGTGCTACATTTTGGACGCGGTTCATAAGTCTCTCGTTCACGACTAAATAAATGTATAAACAATAATAAAAAAAAGATCCATTAGCGTGAAAACTGAATACAAACTTTCATAACATCAAAATATCTAATTTCAAGCATGTAATTGCGTTATATAAACTGTATACAGTTTTTTATGCATTTAAGGTATGCGTTTAGTGCGCTTGCCTTATTCTTGCTTTAATTGCTTTATTGAATGAATAACAATTCTATTAGTTGTATACAGCTCTAGTGATTATAATTTGTATATGCTATCAATTGGAATTTAATAACGTTGAAAAATAAAAGATTTTAATATTATTGCAAAAACATGTTTTGCATTTAAGAGCTATGCTAAATATGTGGCTTACAAACGCCTTTGCACGAATTAATTGTGTCGTTATCTGATTCAGAACATTTTTTTCTAAATTAGCCAAAATCCAACCAGTAAAATATTGTAAACATATCGTTTGTTATGTATGAGTCACTACTAATGGATCGAGCAGCCGTGGCGCGGCCCATCTGTGGCCCATACTCGACAAAAGTAAAATTCTAACTGGGAAGTATGCACTCGGGAAATGTGTAGATAAATGTCGGACACTACAGATACCACATCCAGAATCAAGATTCGAATAGAACATACCCGAACATACAAACCCGCTTCGAATAAATCTTTCTTTGATTCAATCTGATTTGCCAAAGATTAGAAGAAGCAGTAATTTTATTTTGCCAAGCATGAGGGATCTTTACGGCGAGTGTGGACAAATTGGACACATATTTGATATTCTCATTTGGAATTGAAATTTTTGAGGGAAAATCGCTTTCCGAACGAATCGTTTCACAATGATAAGACTCAATATTTGCTTCGAAAAAAAAATGATCTAAGAATGGAAATAATACTGGAGATCCTTGACGCATTCTTAAGCTGTTTTATAAAGAACTGGGCTGGTAGGCATTGTTGATGACTTGATAGGTCTAGGGAAATGATGGATAACGCCACTTTGGGCGTGGCTCATCAATCCTGCAAGTATTGCATCCAGTTGGAGATGGTTTTGCCACTATCCACGGCAGATACCACTAACTGCACTTTATTATAGTGGCTTAGTACTCTATCAGATGTTCGCGCTGCGGGTGCAGTTACCGGTACTTTTTTATTATTGAAATTAGCTTTGAGCAAGGCTGGAAACAGTGCTTAAAAGTAACCAACTAAAGACCACTTAATAGTAGCACAACTAAAAGATGAAGCACCAGCAACTGCACCCTAAACGGAAAATATTTTAAACGGGAACTAAACCACCATGGTAAAAGGAGTAAGTGGTATCTGTCTGGGCGATGGTAAAACTATCTCCTACTTCCTTGGTTCTTTTTAGTAGCTTCTTACGACATGACGTTTCATATCTCTTTGCCATTTGTTTGTCTCAATCAAAGTCAATCTCAATCCAAAAATATTAATTGAACGATTGCAAATGACGAAAACTTCGTCAACGATTGAACAATATCCAGAAGAGGTCGTAAACGAACCGTTTCAAAATGGGTGCATGGTTTCAAAATAAAGGTGCATGGTTTGTCCCAAACGGTGAGTTGGTGCGATTGTAATGCATGGAAAGACGATAGTTCCGTGTTTCCCCGTGGAATCAGCGAGTGTTTCTTAGACTAAGAAATTTGTAGGGAGTCAAAACACAAACTAGATCTACGGAATCGAAGTAAGGTGCGTTTTTCATATTAATTTCGAAGAAGCCACAGTATTTTAAGTTGATTTAGTTCACGCGACATCATTCTATTTGTCAAATGATGTACAAATATATATATATACATATATATATATATATATTATTTATAAAAATCACGTCAATAATGATTAACTACGGGACAGATATGACAGACAAATGACGTGAATATGTCTGGATGTATGCATTGTGGTGGGTCAATTTATAATCGGCATTTTATGATGGAAGCTGATCAGCTACAAAAACACTTGGCGCTGTACGCACAAATTTAATACAAACGATGCAAGAAGTGGGCAAAGATCACAGACTACCAATTAGCTCTAAATAGAATCCGCATGTAACGTTTGATGAAATTACCGGAAATGCTTCAAAATTGCAAAACAAGTAAAATTGTACCGGAAAGGTGTAACAAATATAGGCAGATACAGTAATTTGCAGTGTTAATTTCCAGGTGTCGGTATGTGCGCCGTGGGCAGAAAATATCTGAACAAGATGTACCATTTTCCTGCCAAACTAAGTAAGAGATATAGTAATCGCGTTAAAAAAAATTAGAACTTAAATAAAATCTAAAAATTGAATTTCAAATAATAACACAATCTAAAATTTAATTCTGTCAGGCATGAGTCACTGATGGTTCGCGCCGATGTTTATGAATTTTATCTGTCGGATACCGCTATCAAAAACTTTTCACTGTTTTTTGGTGATTATAATACACTTTTGAGTGCGTCTCCACCACACCCTAAAATCCCCAACTGACTATAGATTTTAAAATAGACAGGAAAACAAAAGTATTGGCGGCACGATCTAAGATATGTCCACAAAAGAAATATTTATCCATGAGATAGGTTGCTTCAACCATGTTTATGTCACTTTGGTACAACTAATTCGCCTCTCGCTGATTCATCCTTACAAGATTTGCAAAGATTATATGAAAAGATCACATTTTCGTTCTGAACAATCGCAAATCGGTCTCGATCTGTTTTGTTGACACGCGGTCCGTCTGTGGCTCATGCTTAATAAAATAAACTTCCTGTCTGGGATAAAATTTACTAACAGACAGACGAAATCAACTCATATTTGTTTACGCTAAAAATGCCCATGACGAAACCCACTCTCAAAATTGGGTGTAATTCGGGAGTAACTTTTTATCTTTGATTTGCGTGATAAGTGAGAGTTGTTGACGCTTTTTTAAACCAAAAATGTAAATAATCTAATAGAATTAATTTACAGTCAACCTACGCAAATCGTCTGATATCGGATTATGGACGTTTTCCATTCGCTTTAAAGAGTGACATCTTGACAGCTCTGTGATTTTTAGCATTACGACACATAAACAAAAAAGCACATGACTTTCCATAAAATGATATCATTAGTATATACGACTGTACAAAGTTGTCATTGTTTGTGGCCAAGTCAAAGACATGTATAATCACACTTTTTGCATGCGTTTAATCCACTAGCGTAATGAATTCAAAAAATTTTTTCCGCACGTCCGATATTTCACGAATGAAACCAAAATCAAGCTCTGAAATCTTTTTTTTTCATTTTGTCTGTTTTATCGTGACATACAATTAAAACGCTATTTTTTAGTATTTTTCGCCTGACGACATAATTTGATCACAATTTTCCAAAATTTAGTCCGTCATTTTTTTCAAGATTTTATGTTTTTTTTCGGATTTTGACTGAATAGATATCGTTATGTTTTGCCAAAAATATATCACAAGATTCACTATCCTCGTGTCTTAGGCATTATTCGACACGTCGTGATCAAAACAAGACAAGATTTTTTGAATTTGAACAAAGAACTGATGAATTAAATCGCAACCCAGTTTCAGTTATGTGACTTTTGAATTGTATAGTCATGGTTTTTGTTTATATTTCCAACATAATCGCACTCTTTTCTTGGAATCGCTCTTATCTTGGCTTTGTTCTGTCAGTTTTGATTGTTCTAGTTAAAATTGACTTCTACGATTTTGAGTAACTGTTATAATTTGTCCAACATTCCCAATGGCAGAATTATTACCCAAAAAGCGAAACGTCACAAACTGTTGATGCAATCGATATAATGATGGAATTCATGCGTGATGCAAAATCATGATTTTGAGTAGATAAATACCTACTAAAATGAACATTTTTTGAATACCAATCGACTGTATATGAATATTGGTATTGTATTATTAAATGGCATGGTGCTTCTAGCTTGTATTAAAAGAACTTCAATAAGAGCATAACAATGTAATATCTCCCGTTTAAAGATTGAGTGATTGCCACCAAGGAAATTCATAGTGAATCTAATTGCTCAACCGGTGATGTGCAAACGATATATATATTTTGGCAAAATATATATATCGTTTGCACATCACCGGTTGAGCAATTAGATTCACTATGTAATATCTCCCGGTAAAATCATACAAAATCAAAATAGTTGACATGAGCAATAACTACAGTCAACAAATCAGTCATACGTATGCGTGGGTATAACCGTATAAATAAAATTGTAGATTTCCAACATGGGTCAATGTTGTATGAAGAAGAATATAAATTTCGTGGCACTAAGTTAAATTGATTGATATTTACATCGCTCCCAAACAGCAGACAGAAAATTTTACGAAAAATTCAATATTAGTCATAGATGGTTCGCGCCATGGTGAATCATTTTGACGGATGATGTTAAGGAATGAATGAAATAATATCTGTTTATACAAGCTATTTAATAAAACGCCCACTTCTTTAACTGAGGTTGAATTCTGTTTACGCCTCGTGTTTTTTCGAATTTTAATTCAAAGTTACGTCACTTGAAATGTCAAAAAATGAAGATTTGTTTGCGCTGTTAATAGTAGCTTGCAAAAAAACGACATTTTGGCATTTGTATTTTTGAATTTCATCATAGAGTATTTGACCAAATGTACTGCGCACAGAGGGTATTTTCTAGATTCGAAAACAAAATCGATCATTTTATGATTTTACATGAAAAATTTCAAGACATATCTGGAGAAATTTGTTTCACATTAGCTTTAAACACTTGAAATGCCTGCATGCGCTTCGCAAATTCCAATTTTCATTGTAACCAGTATCCAGCAGTATTCATACAAACTTTTGGACAAAACCACCAACATGCTGATGTATATGATGATGTATATGTATATATACATATATATATGTGATGTATATGCTAGATACATATGAAATCGAAAAGGAAATTGATCGTTCCCGGCTTTTGCAGATAAAATTTCAGATATTCTTGAAATTCTGAATAATCCAAGGCAACGATACCGCAATTACATTTATGTTGTATAGATAGCAACAAGTAATTGCTGATATCTATATATAAAGTATACTTAGAATCGAGTATAGCAATTTAGACAAGTGGTAATTTAAGTGGGATTGGTTGACCTCTGTTCTCGATTGTGCTTTTTTTAGAAGATCATTTGATCAGATTAGATTACGTGATTCTGTAGAACATAGTATTTGGCAAAAAAGGCAAACGCAACTGTAGATACGAATATATGATTTATACTCCTGGGTTGCATGCTGACCAGTGCCCATACTATTTGATACAATTCAGCGCCCAACAGACATAATTTTGAGGGATCAAATTTATGGTATTATTTTTAAAAATTTAAGAAAATTTCCCAGAAACTCGCAGCAAAACGGCGGGTTTTTCGAAAACAAATTACGAATAATTACGAATAATCAGAAAAAAACGCTTTAATGAATGCGTATGTGTTTACGAAAGCAAATGACACGGAGACGATGCACAAGTTTTTATCCATTTATGTTAATTTTATGAAAATAGAGAATAACGTCATTATGGGATATAAATATAAAAGTTTTATTTTTGATTTAATTAATCCCAACTGTCAATCATTGTCTCGTGCTTGACAAATCTAATTATCGCTAAGGATATAATTAGATACTTCAATACTTAATTTACAAGTGGGTATTCAACCAGTAACTCGGCCACAACAAGATTGTTTCTATTTTAAAATCGCTTTTCATCTTCAATAGTTTCTATTTCGCTGTTTGATCATTATCTAGGAATTCAAGGAATTGGAAGATTATTATCTAGTGCGTAAATGCTTCATTCTAATAAATATACAAATGTAAACGCCTAATACTTAGAACATGTATTTCTGTACCATGGTGTTTGTATTGTCCTAACCATTTCATTTTATTTATAAGATGAAGCAAAAAGAACAATGTATTTTACTGTGGAATGTTAATTTCGTAGGGCATTGGAACAATGTGACTTCAGCGTAGATTACTATTTTTGTTCTGAACTTAGACGACTGCTTGCTAGGCATAAAGACGTGGATTCAGTAGGTCTGTAGAAAATCGTCTTCATTTTGCAATATAGGCTATAGCACTTTCGGCTTCGAATTATATTTTCGAACTGCATTGAATATTTTAATTTAAAAAGTGACCAGACGATTTTACTGTTGCCCAGGGTACTTTTACACAGTATGAAATTTTTCAATAATATTTCAGATATCAAAATGTAAACATATAAACTGAAATAAGTGTTTGAATCGCAGTATAAAATCGAATCAACCCAATAGTAATCTTTATTTTGTGAAGCATGACACAAAACCGGACCGCGCCTCTCCGGCGCGATCCGGGAAAAAACTTTTTGGACCGACTTTTTTAGCAGATTTCAGTCCCACTGAACAGCCAAGGCAAAACTTTGGCATATTTGTGTAGACAAATGTTTGGGGAGCATACATGACCACCACCTTGACGCTTGAAATGCCAAAGTACTGAAAAAAATATTCATCAACCAACTATACTGCAAAATTCCATGCAATTGTCTTATGTCGAATAAATGTAGCGATTATGATGATGAAATCTTCAAATTGTATACAAAATAGAAAATTAATCATCGAGAAAAACCTTTATATAACGAATAAATCTGCAATTATGAAAAACCGCCATTTTCAATACTGCTGTCTTTCATTGTTCTCGATGTGACATAGTCGCAAGAAAAATAACCTCAGGCTCTTCTTCTCTATGTAGTCGAAAATATGAAATTTTATATCGATGTATTTGCGAACTTGACCATTTTGTGGCATTGTTACAAAACAATACCAAGAAATTAGCGAGTTTCGAAATTATGGCGAAATATTCTTTCAAGTAAATATAATAATAATATGGTTAAAAATCGCACCTTTATTACATGAAGAATTCCACAGATGGTACCGAGAATGAACTGACGGAATGAAATGTTAATAGTGCTACGACTTTAGTTAAAATTGGTCCAGAAATACTATAGTTGTTATTGTACATATCAGAGACACAAGAAATTTCCATATCGGCCTGTATGACATTATCTTTCCGTAAACATCGTTCCTTGCGTAAAAAGATTAGTAATTTATTCTCCTATATCGTACTAAATTTCTTACCTGTACAAAACAAGTACTATAAGCTGGAACAAATTTTGTACGGTACCTGCTATAAATTGTCAAAAAAGCCTACATCTGCAAGCGATATTTGGCATACTTGGCAACCATCTTAAACATCTTTAAAAAATTGCTTCCCTTTTGTGCTGCCAAGGATGATTTAAATTTGACAAAGACAATTAGCAAGTAAAATGGCATAGATGTTTAATGATCATGGAGGTGTGAGAAGGGTGTGTTAAAAATTTGAAATATGGTTCGAAATGGATAGCTAGCCTACCGCACGGTACTAGGTAAATATCGAACTTCGTTACGTGTTGTAAAAAATGTACCGGTCGCCTTGGTATCATTTTGTTGAAAAATGCAGTTGTATGGTATGGTATGGGGTAACCGGTCAGTTCAATAGTACGAATAAGCAATAAAAATATGGTTCGAATTCGCCTCTACTCTTCTTGACGGAACACCGGATATTTATATGAGAGCACTGCTGGACACCTCGGCAGCATGGCGGTTCGCTAGTAAATTGCTTATCAATTGATCAACAATTCATTTTGAAGTTCGGCTCGGAAAACTCTTATGCTCAGTATTGACACCAAACGTCAAAACAACTCCTTTTCTTATATTATCTATACTTTGTATCTCCAACATTTTTATGACGGATATGACATATGAAGCATAAAAGATTTGTTTATGGATTAACAAATTGGTAATCGCGATTGATATGCCCGAAACAATGGGAAATTACTAAAATGTCGAATAGAAATAAAAACATAATTTTTAATTTCAATTTACGTCAAAACTTTTTTATCTATAATTTTGGGGTATTTTTTTTTTATTGTTTTGCGCACAAAATCCGTGAATTTCAACAATCATCGTTAAATGATAAACATCTGCACCTTCAAATAAAAACCATCTCTAGAACTTTTGAACGGTTTAATCATATTCTGAGTAAAGTTATTCAAGTTGTTTGTACTGAAATACGACGTCGGGCAAGTCTTGTAACGTAAGGGATAGTTGTGATAATAAGGCACAAGTTTCCTATTAGGCCAATCCTATCCAAGTAAACACGCCCACATGTGTTGTTGGCGATGCTGCTCGTATTCATGAACCGAAATACTGCAAAACTTATCAATACCTCAAACAACTGGTATAAGTCTGATATTAGGTAGCGGCAGGCTTTTTGCAACCTACACCGAATTGGACAAGCCAAACAAAAATTAGACTTGCGGAACTTTAATGGTTTACAAAAATGGCGACGTAATACCCCAGTTGGAAAAAATTGTCAAAACATTGTTTGTTCATCCATATACAGATAACAGCACAGTGGGACCGATGGGCTAGTGGTTAAACATGTTGGCATCGCAGGTTGAAAATCTCGGGTACGAGCTCATATCTCTCCAGCTGTACCCTGTAACCCTGTCCGTCTAAAGTGGCCGCTGCTTGAACAGGGTGGTCCATTCTGGAAGTGGCTATAAAAAAAAAATATGCGTCACTGATGGAGCCCGTCGCCGGGACTCGGTCCTCATGCTGTACAAAACTGAACTTTTGATCAGGAATGGTAAACATAAGCGAGATGTTACGCGCTATCGTTCTGGGATATTGGATAGTTTCCTGGTTGAATAACAGCTTGTCAGGGCACGAACTACAAAATCATCAGCCCGCAATGCCAACACGATAGCCGCGAGGTCAATATCAGGACAAAAGATGCGGCGTATAAAAGCTTATTCATGAGATTGACTTAAATTTTGATCAGGCATTGGAATGTTTTCAAGTTGTGTATCGCTATTCATGTTAATTTTCATTTTTATATTAGATTCAGAAATTGATGAATAAGTTTCCCAATGTTGACAAACTTGAAACCAATCAAAACAGAACAAGTTTTTCGGGTGCTTTAAATGAATATACCACCAAATGGAAAGGAGACGAAATGCTATTTGTCATTAAATAATGATATACATATATGTAAATATCGCATACTTAATTAACTTGAAATTGAAACTCGGAAATCCTGATTTTGATGTGTGGCATTACCAAATACAATATTTCAACGAGTCAGGCCGCTTTATTTTTTCCTGATAAGATCAATAAATTATACATTATTGTTTTCAAGTAATCTCTTTCTATTGCTCATACTTTCACATGACTCTAGTATAGAGCTGGGCAAACCGAATCATTTGGAATTCGAATCTGATTCGAATAATTTTTTTGAATCGGATCTTATCATAAATTTCAGCTAAATAACAAATATACCATTTTTACTCATATACAAGTTGTCTCCATTGCGAAAATCAAGAAATTTATAGTTTATAGCGTATTTTCAATTCACACCAAGGGCAACAATTTTCATATTCTAACAACAAAATGACCAAAATTGCATTTTGTTGTTGAAATGAAAATTCTAATTTATCTATCAAGTTTTCTTTCCTATGAACGATTCACGATTGATTCGAATAAATGTACTTCACATCGATTCGAATTGCTCAGTCCTATTTCATGAACCATAATTTAAATTACATTTACAAAACAAAACATTAGTTCGAAGTTCGAATGAGTTCGAATTTGATTCTGATATTTATTTTCGAATCGAGTCTAGTAGCTAGTTCTATGTGAGTGGTAGATACTGCGATTTTTGGAACAATTTGTCCAATTTTCAATATAAAGAAATGTATAGCAACAGATTTAATATCTAACTACCAAAAGAGACAATTTACTTTCAATTCGCTGGCATTTCTCTATCAAGGGTAGAAATAAATTTGACAAAAAATCGAGAAAATTTTTGTCGCTTACACTTTATTTTGCAAATTCCTACTTGTAAGACCAATGCACAACTGATTCAAATCAATATTTTTTATTTTTATCAATGAAATTCACTCCTAGCAAAGCCGGAAGCAGTGACTAAAAGGAACCGACTAAAGGCCACTCGATAGCAAAGAGCTACTAAAAGATTTAGTACCAGCAACTTTTGTTTCCCATTAGTCGCCTGTTACGACTAGCAAGAAATACGTTAGGACTATTTTACAGCCCGCGACGATGATCCCGGGCTCCAGTCCTGCCGATTCCGGCTCGTTAGTCTATGCCCACTACTCCATTCAGGTTGTAATAAATTGGATAGGCTTAGCCGAACTGGAAAGATCAACTCTAACCCCCCGCGTATCCATAAGTTGCCGCCGGTACAGGGCCTTGCTCTTTGTGAGCCACTTCAAGGAAGGATTGTAACATAAAAGGCGAATTTGCAGTTATGCCGATCACATTAATAATCGTAAGATGAGAGTGAGAAGCTGAGGACAACGACAGTTCTCCGAATTCGCGTAGAGAAACCATATACAATGCTATCAAAAAATTGCAATAATAAAATTGTGCAGTAAACGCAATTAATTCGTTAACTATGTTCAAAAATCGAAAAATACAACGGGGAAGAGGCTAACATCATTAACATGTTGAGGCTTGTTATAAATACAACATTTTTTTTCCATATAAATATCGAACAATCCATGATTTTTCCCAGGATACTGGAAGCGTAAAATAAATCCTTAAACAAAAATGAATCCCGGGATAGCTAGGTTACTACTTAAACACTTACATCAATAAACTATTACATTTGATATGACCTCTGGGCCAACGAGTTGTATTGAAAAGGGGAATGTAAAGTTCAGCTTGACAAAATGAAATGTTATATCAATAAAATTATATACCAAATGCAATGAAATTCAATATATCAAAACGCGATCATATGGAAGTTATGGCCCTTTACAACCTGGCAGTGAGGGCGCTCTTATGTAAGACGCGTCGCAATTTATTGCAACACGTGATGAATACTAACCACTGCCTAGTCGTTTTTCGGTATAAGAACACGAAACGTTACACGAACATGCCATTTATTGATGTTGATAGAACTTTTACTATTGAACCTGTCCGAAATTCAATACACACAAAATAATTTTTATACAAATATTTTTATACAATTAAAATCTCCATTTTAAGGCTTTACAAAAACTCAAGTAAAGCAAGGTCAAAAGCATCATCTAAAAGGATGCAACTGACACTCACCTAATATATCAAATCAAAAGCTGGAGTCGCTGTATTACAGTACAGAGAGATGTATCTGCCCTGGGTGATAGTTACACCATAGCCACTCCATTGTTTTTATTTCCTGACTACATTTCGCATGAAGCGCAGCATAATCATGAAAAATTAAAATGAAATTAGATGGCGCGCTATGCGAATAACGACCACGCGCACACTATCGTCTAATGTGTGTGAGGGAATAGGAAAATTTATGGGAGCTTATGGGTGAAATAAAATACCCAAAACCATAAGACCTTCTTCAGAAATTTATTACCATAACAGTGATAGATTGTTATTTTCTAGCGATTTTTTTTATAGTATTATCAACACATGGGGAAGTAACGGCAAAAGAGGAAGTTTTTAAATTTTTGAAGAAAAACGCTAGCATTGTACGTGACTGATATTAATTAATAATTAAAAGTTCGTGCTATCAATCAATCAACGATAGTTAAATTAATTAAGATATTTTCGCGGAAACAAAAATATTGTTGACCGGAAATATAGTCCAGTTCAATAATTTTTATTGACGTACATAAATTATGTCAGGGATATTCTCTTTAAAAACCATTTTAACGGAGCATGTTTTGCTAAGTATAATTCAATGATAGATTGCGTCGCAATCTATCAGTGGCTCATACTTTGCAAAAATTGAAGAAATTAATAAAAACAATGAGAATAACATGCTATGCTCAAAATGGTTTCCGATTACGTGAGCTTTATGTGGTAGGAAAGAGAAAAATACAAAAATACAGTAACGAAAAAGCGGTCGAATGCGTTTCTCACTACTATCAAAACTTTTTCTATTTTTGTTATATTGAATCAGGCGTTTTTGCTTATTTGTACTGTATGTTACAAAGAATGACATTTGAGAAATATACTATGAGGAATAACAGTGTGGAACCGTAACACACACATATATCTCAATATTTGCTGCCAGGGATGAACAAAACCAAATCAATAAGAATTCGAATTTAATCCGGTTAATATTTTCGGATGATTACTTTTTTTCATACAAATAACAATTGTACCATTTTTACCGTTACAATTTTTTTTCTGATTCACTGATAAATTAGTTATATAAATGAACTGCAAGAGACAATATTTTTACTTTAGCATCTGATCATTGAAGGAAGGGATAAATTGAACTAAAAACAAAAATATCGAAAAAAAAAACACTGGGATTGTATTTTTTGCCGTAAAAACATGACAATTTCCACTTCATTTTGCAAGTTTTTGTTCCTACCAACGATTTTCCACTGATTCAAATATTTTGTGTTTCGAGTTTTATAATCGAATTGGCAGCAGCAAGGAAATATCTTTGTAAAATAATCTTTATAAAGTACAGTGTGACAGTCAAAGCTGATGATGATTCCTCATTATAATTATAATGGTGATCGGGGTAAAGCTAAAGTAAGGCAAGGTAGGAAAATGTCCAAAAACGAGACGTTGGGAGCGTCGCGCATGCATATCTTGACAAAGCTTATTTTGACGGTGTTAAATCCTGGGGAATGTTATAAATACAAAACGTGGTTGAATCGCTTCCTAAAACCACTAACCTTAAAACTACTTCCAAAAATGCATGTAATTGGCACAAATCTCAATAATTGAAAAAACGTGGTAAAGGCCGGGGACAGTGTCACATTAAAAGTATAAGTCGTGAAAAATAGCAATTAATTAGGGAGGAACGTATGTTTCCTGGCTTCACTCTGAACGGAAATCGTCACTGGAAATGATGTTCAGTTGAGCTGTTAATGGCATACGTTACATTAAGCCACGTCCAAATCATAATGAATTGCATAAATGAGAATCCTTCCGTCTAACAAGATATTATTCACAACCGAATTGAAGATGTTTGGGTGACGTGTAATTATTTCGATTAGGATATGTTTTTTTTAACGTTCACATTCCAAATTAAATTACATTTACGCAAAAAACGAAATTATCGAGACCAAATCAAATATTTCTCATATTTTCATTTTCGTTAGACAGTTTCATGATCATAAAGTTACAAAAATGGAAAGTTACGTAAAAACGCACTGGATTAGTAAATTTCTGGTGTAGATCAGACTTACACACACTACAAAACTCCTCGGTGTTTTTCAATATCTTAATAATTTAGCTCAAATTTTTTGTTAAATTTAGATTAAGTTTCTGTGGTTAAATTTCTAAGTAACCAAACATGGAATTTTTGTGACACTATTTTTGACCACGTTCAAAAAATGCACATTTAGAGGAAGGTGAACTGAAATTTTATATGATATAATTTAAATTACGTCCAACATGTATCCCACTCGGGTACGGAGAAGACCTTGCCTAAAATAGACAAAATTAGTCACTCTGATTTATATGACAATAAAGCAACTTTTATAACAGCCGACAACAAAAAATTTTGACTATTTTCGTTCCACCTTGATTAATACACACATACCCTGTAAGACACTGCCGCTGATGTTGATACATCGAATTAGGATACATAGGGTTGCTACCTCCAGAAAAATTTACTTCTGAATCGAATATCGAGTCGGAACATTTTAAATAGAACCTTCATAATAAGATCACAATAGGAAATTATGCTGCTGTCGAGATGCGATCGAGCAGTCGCTCACTCTGGACAAAATAATAGCCACAGGAAATAATAAATTGCATTTTTTAAGTTGAAAAGCGATAAAATGTACCTAGAAAGTATTGTCGTGTCAGCCACTTTTTTGTCAATACTGGGAATGTGAAAAATACTTCAAGAAAGACTCAAATAATTATAAAAAGAAATAGCGCAAAAGAAACCAAAAACCGATTAAAATTTAAATCTGTGAACTGACTGAGCATGCGTGATAAAATGACAATAAGTAATGTATAAAAATAAAATCATGTCACGTTATAAAAGTAATTTAAATTTTATTCATACAATATACCACAAGGCGTTAACTTTTAAGGTCAAAAACGTAAGATTATTATTATTATTATAAGTACTGACACGTATTAAGTCGATAGATCATATAGTTTTGTCGGATATTGAACTGTTGATGGACGTTTGACAGAGCACTGATGAATTTGCCTCACAATATGAGCCCTCATATAGGTATTTAAGAATTCCGAAAAAGGTAACTTCGTCTTCTGATCCTTTTAAAGATAATTTATTCGGCAGTGAAGTCACGATATTGCATTTTTAATACTGCGTTGGTTCAAAATGGGCAAAATATGGCCAATGATCAGCAATCACGCTCAATTGTTAAAATAGCTTTATTAATTTTGAATACTGTTTAAACTAAAAAGTAAAACTAAAAAACACTGCACTATTCACAACAAAAATGCTGAATCTACCGTTTGGTTCAAGCCTGTCTGTAACGTGCTTTGTGAAGTCATCGTTTGTCAGTCACCGATTAGGCCACATGCACACTAATAAATGAAGAATCAAATCATTGGAAACCCAAACTATGGTCGCGTCTGTGGCGAACTATTTTGCGTGTTAAAACAGTTTTATTAAATTTGTGCAGTATATATCTCATTTACTACATTGATAACGGACATATTTAAATACTGATCGGATGATTGTTACCAGGGACAGTCATAAAAATATTTATACCAAATCTACTGCAAGGCGATGTCCATCTATAGGTCAGGCTTCATAAAACAACTTTTCTGTCGGTCATTGGGTAACATTTCCGGCTATACATCGTCATAGTATACTTAATTATTAAATTTTATTTAATTGCTATAAAATGTATTGTTAACTGTTTTATTAGCCTTATGCACCCTGTACTTGAATCTGTCTCTGTGGCGCAATCGGTCAGCGCGTTCGACTGTTAAGGTCGCACTACACGTTTGCGTAGGTTGCGTTTTTTCTTGGTTTGTTTTATTTTACCCTTGCCTTTTACGCTAGCGCAATGCTCTGCATGCATTTGCTTGCGTTTACCAATAAAACAGGACGGTTTGCTATGAAAGCTAACGCAGAGTGCTCGTTTCGTCGTAGGCATGTGAACACGATTAACACAAAGCAATACAGGCGTGTATTGCCGTTTTTACTTTATTACTCGAAGCGTAATGCAACGCATCGGTAAGACAACTTCACGTGTATTGTGGCCTTTAGTGTTAACACGAAAGACTTTTGATAAATTTTTCGACGATATTACGGAAAAACACTACTAGTAAATTATGGTAGGAAGATTGAGCTCTTGAAGATTCTAAATTGCGTATTTTTTTTTAGTCCTCTGCTATAATATGTTACATTGTGCTGTTTCAAATTTGAAAAGCAATATTTCTTTTGGAAAAAAGACTTTTAAATCACCCCATTATAGATCGGCACAGGCAGACTATGAGTAGTATCACAATGACGCGAACCAAACAGAGTTCGTGCTTGTATAGACACAGTTTTTTAACTGTCGTTTCAAAAAAGGGTAGAACTCTATGATAACATAAGACTGATTTTTTAAACAAGCGTATTATATTGAAGCCTTTTATTTTTGCTTCGCGACATTTTTCTCATGCTGTTATGAAGTTTTTTCGAATTTGAAAACACAAATAGTGGAATAAATTTTTCTCACTGAAAACAGAAAAATGCCGTTTCTGGGTGGGCTCGCACCACCAACATTTCGGATGACCGTATCTTGAACCATCATACTTTCAGTGAGAGGGCGAAATTTGCCACATAGATAGACAAGGTAATATTGCAAGTGCAACTAAAGCGAATGATCTCTTCGAGAACCATTGTAATAATATATAAAGAACCAATACGCTGTTGAAATATAGTTAATTTCATATTCAAAAGTCGCCAGACTGATTTTTATGGTCATGAACTATAGAATTATTTTAAGTAAGTTTAAAATTAGTTTAGTATTATTTTAACCTTGGTTCGGTACATATGTTGATTGATTTTGTCCACAATACCAAATCCTATATGAGCAAAGAAAAACAAAACGTCCCTGGGTGGGCTTGAACCACCAACCTTTCGGTTAACAGCCGAACGCGCTAACCGATTGCGCCACAGAGACAGGCGGGCGGGAATCGCGAATAAACGCTTGACGAACGATTGTGACAATTAATATTTAACCACAGAGTTGTTTCAAAGATGCCATTTTCATATTTAAACAAACGATTGAGTGTTCGAAGAGATGAAATTGTCATGAACAAAATTCTGCTCCAAATTTTATACTTGTGGAAAGAACAGATCCACAGATCGAGACTAGAAATAAATATCCACGATACAAGTACGTTGTCGTTTCTCGTTTGTAATGCTTTGTCGAGAAAGTGAAGACTAAATGGCAATAAGACCAGAAATCGCAAAAACTCAAATTAAATACGTGTTATAAAAAAAAATGAAGCAGAGCTATTCCTGTGAAAAAAATTTAAAAAAAAAGTTCGACGTTCGTGAATGGGCCATTGCCCAAGCAACTAAATGGTCAATTGTGCCTTTTTTCAGGAAACCTTGTTTATAAATATATTGAGCAAATCACAAAAGGTAAAGGTAAATAAAGGTTTTAACTTCAACCCAGGAAATATAAATCAGATGAATGAATTTGTTAGATTTAGAATCGTTTCAAATCGGTCATAGACTACAAATGAGCAGTTAATTAACCAGCATAATTATCGATCATTGAAATATTTACTATCTCATTTTGAAGTATTTTATTTAATCATTTTTATTAATTGAAATCTGACTTGAACAAAGCCGAACTGCAGCTACACTTTAAGTGCATAATATCCGCAAGGGGACTTTAATCAGTTAGTGATAACTACCCTACACGACGATAAAACCCTGTACCACTTAAATTTTGTTTTGTTCGCTCCATAGGCAACATATTGTAAATTGTATTTGATAGATCGCTTCATAATTGTGACTCATACTCGACACACAATGATTGAACAAGATATTATGTTTCTAGTACATGCTATTTAAACACTTCCAATGACATCGACATAACATGTGTAACGAATGTATTTTATTAAATTGTTTCGAAGCTGTTGTTTACATTCTTAGTCGTATGGCAAAAGGCGGCGGGCCGTCCGTCTCTGTGGCGCAATCGGTTAGCGCGTTCGGCTGTTAACCGAAAGGTTGGTGGTTCGAGCCCACCCAGGGACGTTCGTGATCTTTTTCCACTGGCTGGATTATCCACGCAGTATGAACCTGATGAAACCAACAATAGCTTAGCCTAGCTGCATTACGTAACACCTTACGTTCGTGATCTTTTTCCACTGGCTGGATTATCCACTCAGTATGAACCTGATGAAACCAACAATAGCTTAGCCTAGCCGTCATTACGTAACACCAAACAAATGACGCGGGTTCGAACCCCAATGAAGTTTCAAAATCGACGAACGAAAAAGGCTTCAATTAACAATACATGCGGGGTGCCCCTGGGCAAGGCATTGTAACCCACAACCTTGGGACTATGCTCCTCACCGGTTCCTTATCATATGTTCCACGCGGGATGCAACAGCAAGATGCAAGAAAAATCACGTAACCAGATTATAATAATTGTAAACATTATTAATTTCATACTGTGAAATAAAGTTCATTTCATTTTCAAATTTTACCGAGAAAAATTCAATCCAAATATTTTGGATTTTTCGATCACATTTATCTGTACGTTATTTATATGCAGATAATTAGAAGTATGTTGTATTCTACAAATTGTATGCATTAATATTGGTAAATTCAAGTGATTGATTCATTGAATTCATTGATAACGTGAGCAAATTGCGACAAGGAGATAATCCTGGATTCTGTGATTCGATTCCATTCGTAAACAATATTGGAAACAGATTAAAATTTTGTTCTGAGGTACTGTTCATCCCTGGTTCATACACGATAAAACAAGATGTCTTCATTGTGGGGTCGCGAGCATCAACATTTCCGATAATTTAACATCGCGTTAATAAACATATGGGTAAAATATTATCGTAATTGTTTAGAAGTGGATATGTCGGTCTCTGTGGCGCAATCGGTTAGCGCGTTCGGCTGTTAACCGAAAGGTTGGTGGTTCAAGCCCACCCAGGGACGCGTCTTTTGTACTGGGCCGGTCCATAATCCCGTAAATGGGAAAATTTATGAAAGACACTTATGCAAAGGCATAGAATAGGGATGAAGTAGTTCGTCTCGGCCAAGAGCATTTATTATAAGTATAAAAAAGACGGTTATCGAAATATATCTCGACAAGTATAGCCGAGCTTCGTTTCATATAAAAATACATGCATTAATAAATATCACATATCGTTAATATAGGGTTCATGGTCATGAGCGAAAATTGATCAAGAAAAATTCGAAGTTTGGATTGTGACGCAAGGTCCACGACCTTAAAATGGCAACATTTGCTATGAATGGATCGTTCTCCAGCAATATCAACACTATAGCCAAACTGTATGTCGAACGAGATCACAAAATCTCTTCATCTCTGTTGCGCGTTTGGATGTTAACCATACGGTTGGTGGTTCGAGCCCACCTAGGGGCTTGATTTTCCGAAAATCCGTCATCCGAGCGATTTATTGAGCGCATCCTTCTTAGACGATTGGTTAGCACCCAAATGGTTGGCGGTTCGAGTCCTCCAAGGGACAATTTTAGTTTTTTTTTTCCGAAAACCACCATTCTAAAACCCACAAAATTTTTTTTTTTTTAAAAAACCTTAAAAATGAAATGTCACAAAGACTTCTCAATCAAAAAACATAACCAGATCAGATCTGTCGTTTATACCAAAAACCAATATTCGTTTATCATTTATAAGAAACATCCTAAACTACTCAATAACTTTCTGCTGAAGGATGAAAGTCAGTATGACTAAAACGCATGGTACCCCAGACCCCGCGCGTATGCATAGTGTACATATGGTGCTATATGCACACCGATGGATTCACGGACAGAAGCAAAATCCAAATCACAGACTAGAACTTCTCGCGACAATGTTTCAGAAACTATGGAAATAAAATATTATTAAAACTAGGGAGTGTAATAAAGTTAGCAAACTCCACATGACTATCTTTCATTTTGTTAGTGACGAAGATTCTTTTTTTCTTAATTCCTGCATTTATGTTACTTTCTGCACACCAGTGGTTTCAGGAGACTTTTATGTACGTCTCGTGGAATCTTGTTTTGAGTGAATTTTAATAAAAAAGGGAAGGGGGAATTGGTGGATTGCGATATGGAGACTAGCTTTGGGCAATTTAATTCGATCCGATTCACAAACTATTCGCATTGTAACAAAAATGCAACAAAACCACTGGTCTTTAACAGCAATTTTCAACTAGCGGTATTGAAAAAAAACTAAAAAAATTACTTTTTTGGTCAAATATGGGTGTGTTGTTGGAACGAACCGCCAAGGTGCTGTCCATCAACAGTCCATAGAAACACAAAAAAATCGCAAAATAGACGTCGATTTTTCAGCTGTTTTATCGACTAAATTCAAAACAAATGATTCGGGTTCGAATTTTGGTCATATTTATCTGTTCAAAATCGACGAACGAATGCAGCTTGATTACAATTTGCGGGATGCCCCTGGGCAAATTGTTTGTTAACCCACAATATTAGTAAATCCTCCGGTTCCTTATCATATTGTTCCATTAAATTTAATAATGCAAGATAAATTGTGATAACCAGATTATAATTCTGAATTATTGTAAACATTTCGATTCCAACTTCGAAACAACATTCAAATCATTTTCAAATTTTGTTCTGGTTAATTCACGATCCAAACAAGATGGATTTTTCGATTGTAGGGTCGCGAGCACATATTCCGATATTCTAACAGTCGTTGTAAATGAACACATGGGTGAAATATCATTCAATTGTTTCATTCAAGGATATTGTATCCCCATTTTATTGGAGATTCTGCGCGCTTGACGATAATCCTGGTCTCTGTGGCGCAATCGGTTAGCGCGTTCGGCTGATTAACCGATTTTTTTGGTGGTTCAAGCCCACCCAGGGACGCGTATTTTGTACGCGGGCCATTTCCATAATCCCGTAAATGGGGAAATTTATGAATGGACAAATATTAAAAAGACGGTTATCGAGGATATATCTGGACAAGTATATTTCGCTTCTTCGTTTCATATAAAAATACATGCATTAATAAATATCAAATATTGTTTAGCGGGTTCATTGTCATGAACGAAAAGGTTGGTGGATCAAGAAAGATTAGAATTTTTGGATTGTGACGCAAGGTCCCACGAACATTAAAATGGCAACATTTGCATATAAATGGATCGTTCTCCAGCAATATCAACATTATAGCCAAACTGTATGTCGAACGAGATCAAAAAATCTCTTCATCTCTGTTGCGCGTTTGGATGTTAACCATAATAAATATGGTGGTTCGAGCCCACCTAGGGGGGCTTGAAAATTTTCCGAAAATCCGTCATCCGAGCGTTTTTATTTGACGACAAGGTCCTGTCTTAGGCGGATTGGTTACACGTTGCTACCAAATGGTTGGCGGTTCGAGTCCTCAAAGGGACAATAGCCAAGTTTTTTTTCGAAAACCACCATTCTAAAATCCACAAATTGTTTTTTTTGGAGAAAAACCTTAAAAATGAAATGTTACAAAAACTTCTCAATCAAAAAACATAACCAGATCAGATCTGTCGTTTATACCAAAAAACCAATATTAGTTTATCATTTATAAGAAACATCCTAAACTACTCAATAACTTTCTGCTGAATGATGATAGTCAGTATGACGAAAACGCATGGTACCCCAGACCCGCGCGTATAGTCGTATGCATAGTGTACATATGGTGCTATATGCACACCGATGGATTCACGGACAGAAGCAAAATCCAAATCACAGACTAGAACTTCTCGCGACAATGTTTCAGAAACTATGAAAATAAAATATTATTAAAACTAGGGAGTGTAATAAAGTTAGCAAACTCCACATGACTATCTTTCATTTTGTTAGTGATGAAAATTCTTTTTTTCTTAATTCCTGCATTTATGTTACTTTCTGCACACCAGTGGTTTCAGGAGACTTTTATGTACGTCTCGTGGAATCTTGTTTTGAGTGAATTTTAATAAAAAAAAGGCATGGAGAATTGGTGGATTGCGATATGGAGGCTAGCTTTGGGCAATTTAATTCGATCCGATTCCCAAACTATTCGCATTGTAACAAAAATGCAACAAAACCACTGGTCTTTAACAGCAATTTTAACAAGCGGTATTGAAAAAAAACTAAAAAATTACTTTTTTGGTCAAATATGGAGTGTTGTTGGAACGAACCGCCAAGGTGCTGTCCATCAACAGTCCATAGAAACACAAAAAATCGCAAATAGACGTCGAATTTTCAAATTTTAACGACTAAATTCAATTGGAATATTATTGATTTTGGTCATATTTATCTGCACCTTAGATATATGCTGTTAATTAGAAGTTTATTGCACCCTACAAATTGTTTGTATTATTGTTAGTAAATTCAAGTGATTGATTCATTGAATTCATTGATAACGTGAGCAAATTGCGACAAGGAGATAATTCTGAATTTTGTGATTCGATTCCATTCGAAACAACATTGAATCAGATTCAAATTTTGTTCTGGTTCATTCACGATCAAACAAGATGTCTTCATTGTAGGGTCGCGAGCACATTTCCGATATTCTAACATCGCGAATATGAACATATGGGTGAAATACTATTCAATTGTTTCACGAGGATATTGTATTCCGATTTTATTGGACTTCAGTGCCCGTGTCGGTGCCGGTCTCTGTGGCGCAATCGGTTAGCGCGTTCGGCTGTTAACCGAAAGGTTGGTGGTTCGAGCCCCCCCAGGGACGCTAGTCTTTTACTGGGCCAATCCAAAATCGCGTAAATGGGAAAATTTATGAAAGACGCTTCATTGTAGGGTCGCGAGCATCAACATTTCCGATATTCCAGCATCGCGCAAATAAACATATGGGTGAAATATATTTTTTAATTGTTTTACGAGGATATTGTTTGCCCAGTTTATTGGACTTCTGCGCGTTCGGATCCGCAAGTCTCTGTGGCGCAATCGGTTAGCGCGACTGATCGACTGAGCATGCGTGATAAAATGACAATAAGTAATGTATAAAAATAAAATCATGTCACGTTATAAAAATAAATTTAAATTTTATTAATACAATATACCACAAGGCGTTAACTTTTAAGGTCAAAAACGTAAGATTATTATTATTATAAGTACTGACGCGTATTAAGTCGATAGATAATATAGTTTTGTCGGATATTGAACTGTTGATGGACGCTTGACAGAGCACTGATGAATTTGCCTCACAATATGAACCCTCATATAGGTATTTAAGAATTCCAATAAAAGGTAACTTCGTCTTCTGATCCTTTTAAAGATAATTTATTCGGCAGTGAAGTCACGATATTGCATTTTTAATACTGCGTTGGTTCAAAATGGGCAAAGTATGGCCAATGATCAGCAATCGCGCTCAATTGTTAAAATAGCTTAATAATTTTGAATACTGTTTAAACTAAAAAGTAAACTTAAACTAAAAACTAAAAAAACTGCACTATTCACAACAAAAATTCTGAATCTACCGTTTGGTTCAAGCCTGTCTGTAACGTGCTTTGTGAAGTCATCGTTTGTCAGTCACCGATTAGGCCACATGTACACTAATAAATGAAGAATCGAATCATTGAAAACCCAAACCATGGTCGCGTCTCTGGCGAACTATTTTGCATGTTAAAACAGTTTTATTAAATTTGTGCATATCTATACCATTTACTATCTTGATAACGGATATATTTAAGGACTGATTGGGTGATTGTTACCAGGGACAGTCATAAAAATATTTATACCAAATCTACTGCAAGGCGAGGTCCATCTATAGGTCAGGCTTCATAAAACAACTTTTCTGTCGGTCATTGGGTAACATTTCCGGCTATACATCGTCATAGTATACTTAATTATTAATTTTTATTTAATTGTTTTAAAACGTATAGTAACTGTTTTATTAGCCGTATGCACCCTGTACTTGAATCTGTCTCTGTGGCGCAATAGGTCAGCGCGTTCGACTGTTAAGGTCGCACTACACGTTTGCGTAGGTTGCGTTTTTTCTAGGTTTGTTTTATTTTACCCTTGCCTTTTACGCTAGCGCAATGCTCTGCATGCATTTGCTTGCGTTTTCCAATAAAAGAGGACGGTTTGCTATGAAAGCTAACTTAGAGTGCTCGTTTCGTTTTTTGCGTTTGTGCTTTGTAGGCATGTGAACACGATCAACACAAAGCAATACAGGCGTGTATTGCCGTTTTTATTTTATTACTCGAAGCGTAATGCAACGCATCGGTAAGACAACTTCACGTGTATTGTGGCCTTTAGTGTTAACACGAAATACTTTTGATAAATTTTTCAATGATATCAAGGAAAAACACTACTAGTAAATTATGGTAGGAAGATTGAGCTCTTGAAGATTCTAAATTGCGTATTTTTTTTAGTCCTCTGCAATAATATGTTACATAGTGCTGTTTAAAATTTGAAAAGCAATATTTCTTATGAAAAAAAGACTTTTAAATCACCACATTATAGATCGGCACAGGCAGACTATGAGTAGTATCACAATGACACGAACTAAACAGAGTTCGTGCTTGTATAGACACAATTTTTTAACTGTCGTTTCAAAAAAGGGTAGAACTATATAATCACATAAAACTGATTTTTTAAACAAGCATATTATATTGAAGCCTTTTGTTTTTGCCTCGCGACATTTTTCTCATGCTGTTATGAAGTTGTTTTCGAATTTGAAAACACAAATAGTGGAATAAATTTTTCTCACTGAAAACAGAAAAATGCTGTTTCTGGGTGGGCTCGCACCACCAACATTTCGGATGACCGTATCTCGAAACATCAAACTTTCAGTGAGAGGGCGAACTTTGCCCTATGGATAGACAAAGTAATATTGCAAGTGCAACTAAAGCAAATGATCTCTTTGTGAACCATTGTAATAATATATAAAGAACCAATACGCTGTTGAAAGATAGTTAATTTCATATTCAAAAGCCGTCAGACTGATTTTTATGGCCATGAACTATAGAATTATTTTAAGTAAGTTTAAAATTAGTTTAGTATAATTTTAACCTTGGTTCGGTACATATGTTGATTGATTTTGTCCACAATACTATATCATATATGGGCAAAGAAAAACGGAGCGTCCCTGGGTGGGCTTGAACCACCAACCTTTCGGTTAACAGCCGAACGCGCTAACCGATTGCGCCACAGAGACAGGCGGGCGTGAATCGCGAATAAACGCATGACGAACGATTGTGACAATTAATATTTAACCACAGAGTTGTTTCAAAGATGTCATTTTCATATTTAAACAAACGATTGAGTGTTCGAAGAAATGAAATTGTCACGAACAAAATTCTGCTCTAAATTTTATACTTGTGGAAAGAACAGATCCATAGATCGAGAATAAAAATAAGTATTTACGATACAAGTACGTTGTCGTTTCTCGTTTGTAATGCTTTGTCGAGAAAGTGAAGACTAAATGGCAATAAAACCAGAAATCGCAAAACCTCAAATTAAATACTTGTTATAAAAAAATGATGCAGAGCTATTCCTGTGAAAAAAAATTTAAAAAAACGTTCGACGTTCGTAAATGGGTCATTGAACAAGTAACCAAACGGTCAATTGTGCCTCTTTTCAAGAAACCTTGTTTATAAATATATTGAGCAAACCACGTATTTACGCAAATGAAGATTTTAACTTCAACCTAGGAAATATAAATCATATGAATGAATTTGTTAGATTTAGAATCGTTTCAAATCGGTCATGGACTACAAATGAGCAGATATTTAACCAGCATAATTATCGATCATTGAAATATTTACTGTCTCATTTTGAAGTATTTTATTTATTCATTTTTATTAATTGAAATCTGGCTTGAACAAAGCCGAACTGCAGCTACACTTTAAGTGCATACTATCCGCAAGAGGACATTAATCAGTTGGTGATAACTACCCTACACGATGCTCAAACCATCCACCACTTAAATTCTTGTTTTGTTCGGTCCATAGGCAACATATTGTAAATTGTATTTGATAGATCGCTTCACAATTGTGACTCATACTCGACACACAATGATTGAACAAGATATTATGTTTCTAGTACATGCTAGTTAAACACTTCCAATGACATCGATATAACGTGTTTTAATGAATTAATTTTATTAAATTGTTTCGAAGCTGTTGTTTACATTCTTAGCCGCCTGGCACACGACGGCGGGCGACCGTCTCTGTGGCGCAATCGGTTAGCGCGTTCGGCTGTTAACCGAAAGGTTGGTGGTTCGAGCCCACCCAGGGACGTTCGTAGTCTTTTTCCACTGGCTGGATTATCCACTCAGTATGAGCTTGATGAAACCGACAATAGTTTAGCCTAGCTGCCTTACGTAACACCTTACAAATGATGCGGGTTCGAACCCCAATGAAGTGTGTTCAAAATCGACGAACGAAAAAGGCTTCAATTAACAATACATGCGGGGTGCCCCTGGGCGAGGCACTGTAACCCACAACCTTGGGACTATGCTCCTCACCGATTCCTTATCATATGTTCCACGCGGGATGAAACAGCAAGATGCAAGAAAAATCACGTAACCAGATTATAATAATTGTAAACATTATTAATTTCATACTGTGAAATAAAGTTCATTTCATTTTCAAATTTTACCGACAAAATTCAATCCAAATATTTTGGATTTTTCGATCACATTTATCTGTACGTTATTTATATGCAGATAATTAGAAGTATGTTGTATTCTACAAATTGTATGCATTAATATTGGTAAATTCAAGTGATTGATTCATTGAATTCATTGATAACGTGAGCAAATTGCGACAAGGAGATAATCCTGGATTCTGTGATTCGATTCCATTCGTAAACAATATTGGAAACAGATTAAAATTTTGTTCTGAGGTACTGTTCATCCCTGGTTCATACACGATAAAACAAGATGTCTTCATTGTGGGGTCGCGAGCATCAACATTTCCGATAATTTAACATCGCGTTAATAAACATATGGGTAAAATATTATCGTAATTGTTTAAAAGAGGATATGTTTGCTCAGTTATATTTCGACTCCTGCGAGCTTGACGACGTCGGTCTCTGTGGCGCAATCGGTTAGCGCGTTCGGCTGTTAACCGAAAGGTTGGTGGTTCAAGCCCACCCAGGGACGCTTATTTTGTACTGGGCCGGTCCATATTCCCGCAAATGAGAAAATTTATGAAAGACACTTATGCAAAGGCATAGAAGAGGGATGAAGTAGTTCGTCTCGGCAAAGAGCATTTATTATAAGTATAAAAAGACGGTTATCGAAATCTTGACAAGTATAGCCGCGCTTCGTTTCATATAAAAATACATGCATTAATAAATATCAAATATTGTTAATATAGGGTTCATGGTCATGAACGAAAATTGATCAAGAAAGATTAGAAGTTTGGATTGTGACGCATGGTCCACGACCTTAAAATGGCAAAATTTGCTATATATGGATCGTTCTCCAGCAATATCAACACTATAGCCAAACTGTATGTCGAACGAGATCACAAAATCTCGCCATCTCTGTTGCGCGTTCGGATGTTAACCATGCGGTTGGTGGTTCAAGCCCAACTCTTCTGTATGATACGTCTCGTACAATCTTGCTTTAAGTGAATTTTGTTAAAAAAGCGTGGGAAATAGGTGGTGATACGGAGGTTGAGTTTGGGCAATTTAATTGGATCCAACTCCCAAGCTATTCGCACTGTCACAAAAAATGCAACAAAACCACTGGTCTTTAACAGTAATTTTAACTAGCGGTATTAAAAAAAAACTAAAAAAATACTTTTTTGGCGAAATATGGGGTGTTGTTGGAACGCACCGCCAAGGTGCTGTCAACAGTCCATAAAAACAAAAAATGGGAAATAGACGTCGAATTTTCAAATTTTACCGACTAAATTCAATTAAAATAGTCTTGATTTTGGTCATATTTATCTGTACCATAGATATATGCAGTTGATTAGAATTTTATTGCGTCCTACAAATTGTTTGTTTTAATATTAGTAAATTCAGGTGATTGTTTCATTAAATTTCATAATGTGAGCAAATTGTAATAAGGAGATAATTCTGAATTTTGTGATTCGATTCCATTCGTAACAACATTGAAATCAGATTCAAATTTTGTTCTGGTTCATTCACGATCAAACAAGATGTCTTCATTGTAGGGTCGCGAGCACATTTCCGATATTCTAACATCGCGTAAATGAACACATGGGTGAAATATCATTCAATTGTTTCACGAGGATATTGTATCCCCATTTTATTGGACTTCTGCGCGCTTGACGATGTCGGTCTCTGTGGCGCAATCGGTTAGCGCGTTCGGCTGTTAACCGAAAGGTTGGTGGTTCAAGCCCACCCAGGGACGCGTATTTTGTACTGGGCCGGTCCATAATCCCGTATATGGGGAAATTTATGAAAGACACTTATAAAAAGACGGTTATCGAAATATATCTGGACAAGTATAGCCGCGCTTCGTTTCATATAAAAATACATGCATTAATAAATATCAAATATTGTTAATATAGGGTTCATTGTCATGAACGAAAATTGATCAAGAAAGATTAGAAGTTTAGATTGTGACGCAAGGTCCACGACCTTAAAATGGCAACATTTGCTATAAATGGATCGTTCTCCAGCAATATCAACACTATAGCCAAACTGTATGTCGAACGAGATCACAAAATCTCTTCATCTCTGTTGCGCGTTTGGATGTTAACCATACGGTTGGTGGTTCGAGCCCACCTAGGGGGCTTGAATTTTCCGAAAATCCGTCATCCGAGCGATTTATTGACGACGCATCCTGTCTTAGGCGGATTGGTTAGCACGTTAACCAAATGGTTGGCGGTTCGAGTCCTCCAAGGGACAATTTTAGTTTTTTTTCCGAAAACCACCATTCTAAAACCACAAAATTTTTTTTTTTTAGAAAAACCTTAAAAATGAAATGTTACAAAAACTTCTCAATCAAAAAACATAACCAGATCAGATCTGTCGTTTATACCAAAAACCAATATTCGTTTATCATTTATAAGAAACATCCTAAACTACTCAATAACTTTCTGCTGAAGGATGATAGTCAGTATGACTAAAACGCATGGTACCCCAGACCCGCGCGTATAGTGGTATGCATAGTGTACATATGGTGCTATATGTACACCGATGGATTCACGGACAGAAGCAAAATCCAAATCACAGACTAGAACTTCTCGCGACAATGTTTCAGAAACTATGAAAATAATATATTATTAAAACTAGGGAGTGTAATAAAGTTAGCAAACCCCACATGACTATCTTTCATTTTGTTATTGATGAAGATTCTTTTTTTCTTAATTCCTGCATTTATGTTACTTTCTGCACACCAGTGGTTTCAGGAGACTTTTATGTACGTCTCGTGGAATCTTGTTTTGAGTGAATTTTAATAAAAAAAGGCATGGGGAATTGGTGTATTGCGATATGGAGGCTAGCTTTGGGCAATTTAATTCGATCCGATTCACAAACTATTCGCATTGTAACAAAAATGCAACAAAACCACTGGTCTTTAACAGCAATTTTAACTAGCGGTATTGAAAAAAACTAAAAAATTACTTTTTTGGTCAAATATGGGGTGTTGTTGGAACGAACCGCCAAGGTGCTGTCCATCAACAGTCCATAGAAACACAAAAAATCGCAAATAGACGTCGAATTTTCAAATTTTATCGACTAAATTCAATTGGAATATTCTTGATTTTGGTCATTTTTATCTGTACCATAGATATATGCAGTTGATTAGAATTTCATTGCGTCCTACAAATTGTTTGTTTTAATATTAGTAAATTCAGGTGATTGATTCATTAAATTTCATAATGTGAGCAAATTGTAATAAGGAGATAATCCTGGATTCTGTGATTCGATTCCATTCGAAACAACATTGAAATCAGATTCAAATTTTGTTCTGGTTAATTCACGATCAAACAAGATGGCTTCATTGTAGGGTCGCGAGCACATTTCCGATATTCTAACATCGCGTAAATGAACATATGGGTGAAATATCATTCAATTGTTTCACGAGGATATTGTATCCCCATTTTATTGGACTTCAGTGCCCGTGTCGGTGCCGGTCTCTGTGGCGCAATCGGTTAGCGCGTTCGGCTGTTAACCGAAAGGTTGGTGGTTCGAGCCCACCCAGGGACGCTAGTTTTGTACTACACCAGTTCAGAATCTTGATTTGGGAGGATTTGTGAAAGAGTTTTACACAAAAGCATAGAAAAAGTGCAAGCAGCTCGTTCATCGTTAACCCCGGCCAGGAGCATTTGTTTAAGAAACTCCCCTAACTTATAAAAAAAAACGGTTGTCGAAAAATTAATATATTGCATTCATAGATCTTAAATCCTATATTTTATTGGGTACATTTACCACAAAAGCGGCTTGGGATATACAAAGGGACCTGGGAATAGATCTATCGCCGCCTGCCACGGGGGTAGAAATATCACCTAAAGAGTGGCAGGAGAAAGAGGTGAAATTGTTATGTTTAACAACAAGCACGATTTTTTGACATTGATTGGAAGGAGTCGAGCCTATCACGTAAACGTCTGAAACAATAAACAAAGAAAAAATAATCGAAAAGGTAATGGTGACAATTATTGCAGAGCAAAATTGCTATTTCACTTTATGGCTCGACCGCCCGTGGTCTCCATGGCGCGATCGTTTAACGCGTCCGGCTGTTAACCGAAAGGTTAGTGGGTTCGAGCCCACCTAGGGACGGGGGGTTTTCTGTTGAACAAACATTACCTTACAAATTTTAAGGTCAACCGTTTACTTACAAATCGATATTCTATTCTTGATTTCTATGAAAACTAATGACACTCACACTACTATCATACTCAGTCTCATAATATCTTATACACCATAGGAGCTACCGTCTTGAAGATTAGCACATTACCTATTGAACGGCCTTCGTTATTACACTACTGGTAACGTGCAGAAATGTATATAGTATATTGTACAAACTTTGGTACGGCTGATTTATAATCAAGCAATGTGAGTAAGTATATTTCGAGTTTTGTTAAGACATCACAGCAATAGGATACGAGTTCATTTTCATCCTCCTGGAAGAGAACGCCGAGATACGACTTAACCATATGGGGAACCACGACCTCTCCTGCAGTCAGTCACCAGTTCCGAGTCGAGGGCGAAGGTTTTGGCCTAATATTTTTACTCATTTTTCCCAGCATGGACATGGTTGATGGAGGGAACCATAAGCAAGACTTACGCACACCATCCTGCACTGGCGGCGTCCAGCAGACCTCTTGTATATTGATTTGAACCTGAAACGTTAGAGATGCGTAGCTCGAAACGTATTCCTAACGCTTTACCGACTGAGCTAGCCGGACAAAAACAAACAAAAGCTAGGAGAAAAGACTCGGGAATACCAAAAACTAAATATTCAAAGAACTAGAAAATTTGCTCCATACGAATCTACAGTTCCAAGAACAAAAATGATTCATATAGGACCAAAGACAAAAAATTTTATCAATAAGATAACACAAGTTATAAATGCTGTCTCCAAGAAAGACACACAGATGGGCCACGACCATGATGGCACAATTCATCAGTTTTACATGCCTAACAAGCTATCATTACGAAAATATGTTATTTCTGACCTGCACACACCGGTACACAGCACCATTTTCCTTGAAACGTGTCGAAGATCGCATTATTTCACTTGGGATAGATCGGCGTGGCCCGTGTTGATATTAACAGGAATCAACCACGCGTTAAAACATTAGCATCAGCAAAGTTTACCAGCGTGAAAAGATTGTGATGCGGACATGATGGCTGCAACTCTGAACGCACACGCATATGGTTTTGTTTCATCATGTGTGCGATGCTGTACAAGTTGTACTGATATTGCACGATTCTTGTACTTGTACATTTTAAGCAAAATATTTATCTACTTGAGATGAGTATACTCCGCGAGAGCTCTTTCTTTAAAGATCAGACCTATGTTGCAGTTTGAAAAGCGGCGGTTGCTGTGTTGCTGTACGAGACGTGGCCGGATTAATTCAGCATCAATTGGGTAAGTAATAATCTAAATTATTACCCCGTGATTTCAAGCTAGAATAAGACCAGTAACTTTGCATACACACCACAATATTAGCGACATGAGAGATGACGAAGACAACGAAGCCGCCGGGATAGAAACGCTTACATATTTAGAAGCATATAATTGATCTATGGAGAAATTTTTTCTCAAAACTAGGAAATTAGCATGTTTCAAATTTTAGCACCTCTAGTGGGATTTTCACATGCTTTCTAATTTACAGTAAATTTTTAATTTACAGACCATCTTTTGAGTGCACCTTTTGAGCAAGACTCTGTACAACCATTTACAAGGCTAAGGAAAGGATGAGATCTTTCCGGTTCACCAAGGCCATCCACGTTAATATAATGTCAATATAACCACCACACGATACCATTTGCCGTCGAACGCAACTGCTATCCAACACTCGCAGCTCTCGTCAACATGGGATGACCAGAATTTCTACCTGAGTTTGCGAATTGTGCTAAGATCAAATGAATTTCCTTAAATGGTAACCTGTACATTGTTTTTAAATGAGCCTAATAGATTAATAGGATAGCATATTAAATGAGGGATTGTTCCGCTATGGAACGCTGCATCAGTCGCCCATACTTGTCGAAAGGAATATGAATGAAATAGGAACGAATAATATTTTTTGTTATTTTATTAAATGATAGCATGAGAGGTATAATAATATATAATGTAGTACATGAAAAAGAATCGATAATAATTGTCAGTTTGAAAATAATGATATTTTAAACATCAGATAGTAAATGAAATGGTGTCACAGTGCTTGAACATTTTCAGATTTAAATTGTGTTAAATTATCCACGGTTTGTAACAGGAACTTCGGTGGTCCGATTATAACTCATAATGATAGAAAAGCACGGATTAGACAGCTATGGCGTCACAATTCAACAATAAATTATCGTCTTGGAGGAGGACATGTGCTTCTGTCTCTTTCTTGCAAAGAGAAAAAGTCAACTCCTATTTTCTCCAAGAGTTCGGAAATTTCGCGTATTTTCGTTGGAGATAGTTCCTTGACATCTTTTCGGACTTCAATGTCGATGACTGCTTGATCTGCAAAATAATAAACAATTTGGCATTGATACCAACTTTTAGTATACCCTACCATCCTATATAATGATCTACAATCGGCGAAACTCTCATATTTCAAAATGCGAAGTGACTTTTAGGATAAATGGTTTTGTATTGAGCTAAACGATTTAGTAAAAAACAAATAAAGAGTCATGTAAATTGAAAATTACCTTCAACGCATGAGTGGATAATCATATAGTTATCATAGTCAGTCGCAATGTGTCCTTTAATATGAATTTCTCCTGAAAATCAAAGTAAACAAGTTTAGATATCGATAAATTATAAGTAAAATTTCTATTGTTCCTAGTTACTTTTATTAAATAAATTGAAAGAAGCAAAAGAGTTTCGTGATTTTGACCGATGAGGCCCGGCGATTACCATGTTATAGATACCGAGTTCGGTACCCGGTTGCTAAATCCACGTTCACTATTCAGGATTAAATAACTTGGAGGATCACGGTCGAAACTCCTATATCTCTAGAAGCACTTCTACAGAAATTCATTTTCGTCAATCAATAGCCACAGACGAACCGCGCCTCGGCGTCGCGTTTCATCAGTGACTCATGTTTGACAAAAAAAATTCCCACAGAGGTCTGTCTGGTTGGTTCCTTTGAGTGCTGCTTCCTGTATTTTCTGGAGTGAATTTGACATAAAAAGTTTCTGTGGTATATGTGGCCTTGTTTGAGTTGTCTCGATTAAATCAGCGACAAATACACAAGCCACCAATGCTTTGTTTTGAGCAAAACGTAAATTTAAAATGATACCTAGTTATCAACCAAATCATATATATTCCGCATATTTAAACTTTCGGATCATTTTTTTCTCACAAACAAAACAGCAATTAAAATCTACCCACTTTCTGAAAGGCAATTTTCCCAGCACATCGTACAAAAGACTCTTTGCTCAATTTTTCCCATCTTCGGCCATATTCTGAAAGAAAATAAAATAACTTTATATTCAGGTAACGCTCAAATTGAGAATAACACTCTCATTTTCACATTTTTTAAATATGTTGATTTGAAATAGACCAAATTACATCATAACCACTCGATTTTATTCTATTCTTCATTGAATAAATTAAATACTTACTGATGAATAATTTCCTCCGCGTAGAAAAGTTTGTGGAATTTGCTGGCGCCAAATATTCTAAAATCAAAGCACTCAAAGTCACTGTACCTAGAATCACGAGTATGATATGCTTGTCGCCATTCTCCAACGAGCTGTAATTAAAAAGGTCGGTATTAAGTTTTGGAGAGACAATATTGCTAAAGGCTAAAAAAACTTTTTAATAAATTTTGTGGCCTATTTGTATGTTTATGCGTTCCACTCAAATCCGGCAATGTAGTAAAGTATTTTATCCGTCAATAAAGATTATGTGTTAGATCTAGTCTACGTCAAAATATGTTTTGACAAGTATGAATTGAAGATATTTTTTTGCGCCTAGGCCTGATTAATCTGTATCATACGTTTGACAAAACAAAATGAAATGTTTGATGGTGAATATCAATACTTTTTTACGTCCTCATCGTTAAAAATATTTCCGAAGCAAAAATTACCATTTAAATTATGATGGAAAAAGGAGATATCAACCCAATATTAATATTAATAACTGGAAGGCAATATTAAAATTAAAAAAAAAAACTTTAACAAAATATAATTTTCGATAAATTTCAAATCAGAACGAACAATCTTTTAACATAAATAGTATCAAGACATATCCCAATAATTTAAAATATGCTTTTAAAGGGAAACGATATTTCCTAACAAAACTAATCTTAAAGTGAATTTCTACTTACCCGAGTATAGTCAACATCTTTTTGTAGAACGTAGTCGTTGCATAAATGGGCCAAAGACTCATTAAAACAAATCAATACAAGAACAAGAAATATAACGGTCTTCATCGTAACTTTTAGATAAATTATTCTACGCGGAGATGTTCTATATTTTTTAAATACGTCCAAACAACTAGTCCAAAAATGTTTTATTGATATCCCAGCCTGCAGGTACAGGCTTATATACCTGAATGGGATTAACGTGACGCATATTTAACTAACGGCGTATAGTTTCTACGTACTTTGGTATAGGTCTTGTGAAATTGTATAAATAGTAAATAAACCGCCACTTTCGGTCGGGCAAGTTCATTCTCATCTCGATTCTCTGCTAGGGAAAGAAGCGCGACCGCGATTTTGGAGGACAAACACCAAACGAATTTTTCTAATGCACAACATTTTGTTAGGTATGGGCCTTTATTGAATGATCATTTATTGTATATGCTTAACTAAATGTACCTTTTGTTGCGAGGATAAGCGGTAAAAATCCTTATATAACAACGCCGCGGAGAAGAGTGCAATGTGTCATTACCATGACCAATGCTTATTAACGATATTGGTGATTGTTTATGTGTATGAATGTAATTTTATTAGCAAGCTGTCTGTCATTTTTTGTCTGTCTGTCAAGTAAATGAAATCCGAACCACTGATAAAAATTATTACCGCTACAGGTGAGAAATTAATCCTTTCGTTTGAATAAATGAATCTCTTTCCGGTTAACCTATTCGTTGAAGCGTTATAGGGAATGTATTTTAAACTATACACATCTATAATTGTTCTGCGGTTGCGCATATTTGAATCATGTGAGGAAAAATCATGTGCGAGTGAGTTGGGGGACATAGGATTCCTTATCAGCACACAGTAACCACTGGTTATGGCAACCACCAATCCATATCTATGCATATAGGAAATGACTTGTAAAAGATAACTGAATTGTTTGATTTGTTTTATATGGTTAATCTACATTATCGGATGTCCTCTCCCGTAAAATAAAAATTATGTCTCATTTGATATATATGTTTTAATGTTATGTTAAAAATTATGGATCCGTATCTAATATTCGTCGTATAACTACGTACGCTACAAAAATTTAACTATTTCAAGTCTGAGGTTGATTGGCGAGACTCTTTCGAAACAAAACAAATTGATCGCGATTAAACTTAAAGTTAAAAAAGTATGAAAATTTTACTAAGGATTAGGACAAAATGCGTTTTAACAAAAGAAATGTGTTGGTTGGCATACTGGAATGATACTGATGATATTATTTTTGCGTACAATAGCTACCTTATTCATTGTCACTTATTTTGGTAGATTTCAATTACAACTAGGCCCGTGGACTTTCAGACAAACGGAGTTGGTATTTTGAAACGTACTTTCCGTTACTTTCAATAGGAATTTTTAACTTATGATGCAAAAATGATAACCACTTTGGTAATTGGTCATCGCTTTGGAAGCAATTCGAAATATTTTAATCTCGTTTTTTCCCATTCTCAATAACTTATCAGTAGTAAAAAATATTCGTCAAGTCTTAAAAGAAAGTTTTTATTATGTTAATGAATCATAAAAATAATATTGATCACGTATGAAGTAAATGTTCAAGACAAAAACCCAATGTAAGTCCATGTAGTTATCTTTATAACAGAAAGCTAGTTTATGTACGATAACACAAGTATAGCCTATTTGGCCTAAAATTGTGTCGTCAAACATTGTGTTCGACATTTTAATCTAAAGTCGCATCGATTGAATACATACAAAAATCGTTAGCCAAGTTTGATAAGACAACGCGTTAGCGCCGAATTTCAGAACGTTACAATAATAAATTTGAATACTCGATTCCTTTTATTTAGCCTTGGTCACGAAACACTAGAATATTTTTGCCCAAGTTTCATGAACGTCTGTCATCATAAATACGCGGTCTTCATGATTTCAAAAATTTCCCCAAATATCTATCGAGCAACATTGGTATATCGAACACCATTCTCTGTAATAGTAGTACACATAGGTACGTAATGTGTTGACCACCAATATATTATTGAAATCTGCACAAAATTCGTCTTCAATTATTACACCGTAAATTAGCTGTTGGCTGGCTTCGTTTTTGCGCTACTTCCTGCCTTTGTTGTGTGAACTTTGGTAAAAACACGGAATAACTCTAAAGTGGAATTCTTGAATTTCGATCATGACATTTTTTGAAATATTTTCAACATATTGATAATTAATGACGATTCATTAATTTTGATTCAACCCTTATCAGTCAGAAAACACCAAAATATGTTCTACCAAGCATGGGAAACTGATGGACAGCGACGCCAAGGTGTGGTCCATCAGTATTCCATACTTGAAAAAATAAAAATACTTGTTTGGTTAACACACAGTTTCGAACAATACATACAAGGCAAAATACTTTCATAAACATATGTGGGTATCGGTTCTAGTATCGGTATCGGAAAATGTGGTAACGTTATACCACTACATATGTTTGTCATTTTCTTTCGTAATGTCAAAAGAATTTCATTCGCCAAAAATTGTGTTTCGGTCTCAGTTTTTTCCCGCCCTCCCGCACAAACTCGTCCGAAATTTCTCATAAATGAATAATTTGTATAGTCTCTGCCCATGCTTTACCTTTAATATATAATTATACATTCCCGAATAATTTGGTAATAAAAATATTTCTTCTGATACAATTTTGCTTCAATATTGAAATTTTACTTGGTCAAGCACTAGCCAATGATGAAGCAGGTAAAAGCGGCGCAATTAATCGGTTACTCGCGATTGACAAAACAAATTTTTGGTTTTTGATATATTTTTTCCAAATGATAATATTCTAATAAAAACGTTATATTTTTGTCAATTAGGATCAGCGGTTGAAGGGTGGCGGCACAAACCTGTCAAAGCACAGGTCAAATGACACACAAAACTCTTTTTTTTATTTTAATGACAAACAATATTTCCATGAGCATTAGTAATAAGCGCCAATGTTCGTTTTTTTCAGTCACCTATGCTTGATAGTATCTATTTCGCAATTTTGTTTTATTAATCTTTTGCGTAAATTGATAAAAAGCATAAAGCTATTATGTTAAAGAGAAATGTCCACAGTAGCGCAAGGAAAGCCGCAAAATCATTGAGAAATTTTCGGCTACGCTTGAGATAGCTGTGTATTGTAATTTTGTGGTTATTACAGTTCTGGGTTTTTAATTTATCATCATGTATTATTCGTATTATAAAGATAGAATGTTATTCACGGCATTTGAGAAAATGTATGTGAAGCTAGTACAATATGAAGTCATCAAATTCTTGCGTCAAAGATGTGACCATTGCTGACAAGTACGAGGCAGTACTGTATTTTTTCAAATCTCTAGAAAAAAACTATGCTTATGGAATTGACTTTCAATTTTTTATCGCCATTTAAATTGTGTTGTTTGTTTAGGTTTGAAGAAGGGTCAAAAAAATTGATTAACTAAAATTTTTTTTTTTTTCAGTCAAAATCAAAATTGACTACATTCGCTTATTGCGCGTTACTATGAAAGCTTCAGAATTAAGCTAAACTCATCTGTGTATCAAATTTCATTCATTCTGAATCTGAAAAGTCGCTTTCATCACGAATTTAAATGAAGTGTTGTAAATTTGAATCTCACTTTTCAAGTAAGCAATTTCCATGAAACGGTAATTACTTCCACAAGATTTATTTTGTTTTCATTCAGCAAAGTGCTAAACTTTTTCAACAAATGTTTGAGGCATTTATCAGTCGTGAATTGTAGTTTTCTGTGGCCAGTTTTTTTGAAAAATGTTTAACGGTCTAGGACTAGGACTGGGCAATTCGATTCGATGATTCGAATCGATTCGAAGTACAAATTATTCGAATTCAATGAAATAATATTTTCAACTTTAACGACAAAATGCAATCGATTTTGGTCAGATTTGACCAAAATCGATTATTTTTCGTCGTTAAAATATGAAAGTTGTGGCTCTTAGTTTGAATTCAAAATACACTATAGACTATAAATTTTCACGATGGAGACATGTTAAAATAGTAAAAATGGGATAGTTGTTATTTACATAGATTATTGATTTGATCCGATTCGAAAAAATAGTCGGATCAATTTGAATTCAAAAGGATTCGGTTTTTCCCAGCCCTACTCATGACCCCGAAGCGTACGTGGTTTAACAGTGACACATAGTTGTCAAAATAACCTTGAAACGGGGAATTGTATTGCAAATTCATGTCATTTCAAATATCTATGTTCAACCGATTGTAGTAACAAAAATGTATTGGAAAAATATTATCGCATTACGCTCCTCACAAACAAACAACTTGAGAAATATCTTTGAAATTGGAAAAAAAACACCTTCTGTTTTCTCGTGAGTTTATTGGGATATTTTGTTAGGTCATAATCTAACTTTTTCAGACAATATTTATGCTCAGATAATCAGGAAAGGGTTATATCGTAGATAATAACTTTCTCGAAATAAAGCAATTCAAAAATGACCGGTAACCGTCCAGAATAGTTGAAAGTTGTATCAATTCTGTCTGTGACTGTATAAGTGAAACTGGTATTCATGTTCGAATATCTTTAATCTTCTACTTCTTTGGATTGGTTGTTCAAAGGTGTGATATTCGATTTACAATCGATAGGAATTAAAAATATCTTACTTTGAAAATTACTATAAAGGTATTGAATTTAACGATCTTTAGCCTATATTTTTCAACTTTGCAAAAAGGTCACTTTATGTTTGCATTAATTATAATACTTAAAATTTGGGCAAAAACAAAACACCGAGTTTCACAATTAGTTCAGTTGACGTGATAATCAATGGTTTTACGTCGTATCGCACTTAGTCGTTGGGCGTCGCTACGTACGTGCGTGCGTAAAAACGCACTTTCTCAGCGTTTCGACTTCCCGCTGGCAATGACCACAACTTTAAATATCACAAGAGAACGAAAAGTGATTTTTTTAATGTTATACTTTTATAGATTGTATGGAAAACAATTTGAATATGCGGCTGTCTGATACTGATTCCCAGTCATACAAGTTTAGCCGTCGGCGTACAAAGGACGAACAATCGAGAACAGCTCGAAAACTTCTACGACATTTTGAATATAAAAACTGAATAATATGTTTTCGATGCATGTAGACTTACTTAATCAAACATTTCCAAGGAAACCTATTTTGTTGAAATATGGCGTGGGTGAAAGAGAGAGTGGGACGGTGTATGTTTTTTCTCCCAAAATTGAGTAGGTATACATAGTGATTTCGGTGGATAATTTCGTGCGAACCAGCGGTTTCTTTCAATCTTCGAATAAGTGCATTTGTTTACCTCACTTTAGGTTTGTTTTCTTTCTGACCTCTTGGTTAGTTTTGATCACCATATTTTACCAATCGTTTGTCGTCTTTTTTACTGATTATAGAGTTGCTGATTCCACTTTGGTAGCGCAAATGTTGTTGAATGAGTTTTTATATTTCTTACCGGTGTTTTGTAAGACAGTAATGGAATCCCATATTTAAGATACTTCAAAATAATCAACTCAGTCATTTTGTCAAACACGAATCAATGATGGACCATGCTTCACCGACACGCTGCATCAGTGACTAATATTTCACAAACACGCTGGGATGAAATTTTCCAAAGGAGAAAGTTCCGGAATTTTGATTTCCCTTTTCCCTGTAAAAAACGTAAATTTTTGATAAAAAGTAATCAATGAATAAATACGACAAATGGCAAAGATCAAGCCTAATGTAGCAATACCGAGTGGACAGGAGCGAACTCCCACATATCTCTAGCTCTAAAATTTGTACATGAAGAAGGCAAAATGACATATTTTCACATTTTTCGCACTCCCCACAACTATATTTATTGCTCCTCAGAATAGAAAAAACAATACATTTAAGCACATCCATCATATTTATGCGTTATAGTGTATATTTTTAGCCCCAGGTTATGGGCTACGCGTGTCATAAAAGGCGACTAAAGAGGTACAAAGATTTGATAGATTTCTTTATCAACGTCCAGGTCAAATACCACTTACTGCACTTTACCATCGTGGTTTAGTTCCGCGTGGGATGTTTTCAGCTTAGAGTGCAGTTGCTGTCACTTCATTTTGTAGTAGACGCTGCTTTCGGTCTTGCTCTGAGCCAACTTTTGTGAAAAATATAGGTACAAAATTTATAAATATATTTATGTAAGTTGAATCTCAAATCGTGACAAGGACAATCATTTTTCTTTAAAAGAGATCGTGCGCAGAATTTAAAACCAAGATTGTGTCCAAAACGCCAAAAATTTTGCCTGTTTTAAGTAAATTTTGAAATATTATCCAAAATCTTAGAGGGACTGGAGGGAGTATGTTTTTCCACCCGATTCCGCGGCTAGTGTTTATATTATATTTAGCAATATTGGATTGAAGTGACGAATAACTTTTGAAAGCCATTTTACGAGTCCCTAGATATACGCATGTATTTACCACATGGGGCTGGCCGAAGTTCGCCTAAACGTTCGTTTATATCAAATACGTCACGGTAAAAATTCCATAATTTTAAGTCACTCTGGGCACTTAATTATATTTGTTAGGTAAGGACGTACTTATGTATCACTGGGTATATGAATTACAGTGACTATTCTGAAGTAAATATACTCGATTTCCCCGTAAAGTGGAAAAAGTGGATCTTTTGTTTGGTTATTCATCTGCCATTCGACTGCAGAGTGACAGTTCACGCTCTCGTATTTTACAGCCTTTCAACTATAGGTGGCGCCACTGAGCAAGTTTTGTTTGTGCTTATCGACTATGTCCTCCAGCTATATCCTGAGTGGCCCACAGTAACAAAACTGACACACTTTATTATCGGCAAATTAATCTCAGCAATCAATAATGAGAGTGTAGGTATATAATATATTATTTTTGTGCAGCATAATGGTACATCGATAAACAGAGGTATACAGATAAAAAGGGTAATGTGTAAATACAAAATATTGATAATAAATGCACAGTGAAAATCTATTTAAAATTTATATAGCCTTAAGCACGCGCTGCAGATGGATTGTGTTTCGTCGTCACAACTCTTCAGTGGCTCATATTTGATTTCGACAATAATTTCGACAAAATTCCCTGGTTCAGCTACGTTATAGCTTTACCTCAACAAAAGCTTAACCAAAAAGTTTCGTGTGTGAATATTATTTGTTAAGAATGAGGCATCATCTGTGGTTAAAGTGACTGATTGGATGAATGTACGAATTATCGTTTCTTCGGAGATGGACATGTGCTTCTGTCTCGTTGCTTAAGATCAAAAATGTTGACTCCAATTTTCTGCAAAATTTGTGAGATTTCCAAAACTTTGTCAGCCTGGAGTTGATCAATTCCTTTTCTGACTTCAACGTCAATCACTGGATTGCCTGACAGATAATAAATGATTTGAATTGAAATGAATGAACAACTTTTTTTACAGCCACTGATTAAAATAAATCCCTCTGAGCAAAACCCTATATCACCAACTACTTATTAAAACTAACAGGGATAATGTTTTTCGATACTCGTGAGCTTTTCGATGCAGCAGAGCCGACCCAAGGTATTATATCTTACGTGGATGCCGTCCACGTAAATAGTAAACGATCTACTCTTAGGTAGGTAAAACGACAAAACAGCAGTTTCATAAAAAAAAATCTTTGCTCTGTTTCTAAAATTAAAAAAAAATTATTAACTCATAAATTATAATTACCTCCTATACAGGTATGGAAGATCATATATGTATCGTAGTCTGTTGCAACGTGTCCATCGACGTGAATTTCTCCTGAAAATAATTTAAATACGGAGGTCTGTTATATTGCTAGTAATTTAATATCGCCAATTACAAATCACTTTTATTTACAACCACTTATTTGAGTGGACCGACCTGAGCAAGACCCTATACCAGTAGGTACTTATAGACGAATTGTGTTAATGCTTCTGTGGACAGACATAATATTTTTGACACTAAGGTTTTATTCTGCGACTTATTTGTTTTACAATCATTAGATTGACTTTAGGACTTATTTTCGAACTAGGGTTCTTGGTAACAGATAATCAATAGATTTCCCACCCTTCACGGAGAAATACCCTTCTTTGAGGTTTTCACAGTTTTCTCACCTACGGCATTAGCTGGCGTTTGTGCAATTCTTGGCCATTGTTATACGAGAAACGTACCAGTTCGCTCTCGCCCATTAACGTTTTTACGTCGTCTCTGGTTTGATTGGTGGGCACGTATTTACGATTTGGACTTAATTGACCACTAACGAGCACGATCAAACAATATTCTATAGTCGACCATATAAATCATCACATTGAAGATTGCGAAATCTTAAAAAGAATGAGTAAATTCAACTTACTTTCGGAAACACAGTTTTCCCAACACATTGTACTAAACAATATTTGTTGAATTGTTCCAATCTTTGCTCTTACTCTGAAAATGAGAAAATATCAAATTACACTCATATTATCTACTGAAATCGTACTTGCATTGAACTCTCATTAGGAAATCTATTTATTACTTACTCGTGTATGACCTCTTGAACGTAGAAAAGTTTGTGATATTCGTTGACACCGAATATTCTCATGTCATAACACTCAAATTGAGTGTATCGAGAATCCCGAGTATGATATGCTTGTATCCATTCTCCTCGAAGCTGTGAGTAGAAAATAGTAGAATTTGAGATAAACCTCTCTGTTAGAAACTTTATGATTTTTGGCGAGATCCACCAAGGACTCATTACAAAATTTCGATGAAATCATTTTTCTGACAGTTTTAAATTTCGTCAAATGGTTACGCGTCTCTACAGTAGTAATTTGAAATCGCAAAACAGACGTTTTGAATAATTAAGCGGCAAACGTGGATCGCATCTTTAGAATTTGATAGGTTATATTTGCCTCTTACGCAAATCTTTTTTCAATCGAAGACTTCTGAATTTAATTTTTCGAATGACATATACATAAATTTGAAAGAAGTAAATGTCTTTTGACAGTACCTATCAGCGAAAGAAGAAATCGAAACGGATATAGATGGAATACATATAGTTCTGAATTATGATAGTGCATTCAAAAATTCATCACTAAAGTTCTAATTTTACAATCTTACCCGAGTATAATCGACATCTTCCTGTAAAACGACGTTGTTACACGTATGTGCTACAGCTTGATTAAAACCAATAATAATAACTACAAGAAAAATAATAGTCTTCATCGTAATATCCAAGATCACCTCGCTTTAGAACGGTAAAATAATTTTCAAGATCTCCTTTCCCGAGTTTGCTTAGAAAAATTGTGAGTATTCGACCAATAACCGCGTGCTTTATACTTTTCCGCGATAGAAATGATTCATAATCACCTAATGGCTCGTACGTACGACGGACAGGCTAGTATGGTATTGTATAAATAGTAAATAAACGTCCAAATATTTTCTGCAGGGCAAGTTCAATAGTTTCGTAATGCGAGAGAAATTAGCGCGAACGCGAATGTCCACAAGACCATCCTATCTAGGTGAAATAAATCACTAACACGTTGGTCAAGCATGGGTCAATTATTTTTTGGGAAGTTACGTAGAGAATTTGACCAAAATATAAATATAAACCGCGAAGACTTATAAATGTAAAATTTCACCTATATCATGATTTCGCTTTCTGCCCTAACCAGAGATTCGCGGGACTGAAATCTGGGATGTAAAATCTAGCAACGATTATACCAGGGACAACTCCGAGGCTCAAATAATAGCAGTATTGTATATCGGATGTGGGAGTCTTAGGAAAGGAGTCTTGTTTATTCGCATAGCTATTGTTTTTATTTTGGGTTTAACATGTTTTAATACATGTTGATGCAGTTGAGTGCTGTGAATATTCTGTCAAGCAGGTGGGGTTAAGGAGAAAAAAAACATGACAACAATTCCTTTTTCAACAGACCGACAATATAACAGATCACGACACACCTTTCACGAAAGGGTGAAAAAGGTTATCATCAGATAAATTAGGCAAACGTTTCTCCCGTGTCATAAGTTATGAACTTTTCAAGAGGAAATATTGTCGGGTTTATGTTCGCATGCCGATATTAGTGTTACGTAAATCTGATCTCCTCACTACCGAGCGTGATTTAGCAAGGCATTTCGCTGCCAGTTGAAATAATTGGCCAAATTCTGAGCTACAAGCTCTGGATAGCTACTCTTTTTTGTTAGGTCATCGTGTTAAAACTATATATTTTCATAAAAATAGACCCGCGAAAAAATTATCTTAGAAAACGAGTGCATAATATAGATGTTTCATATGTCAAGTATGCGTCATCGGCGAACCGCGCCTCGACGGCGCAATCCATCAGCTACCTATATTTGACAAAAAATTTTGACTGGGCCGATACCTGCCATGGACACATTGATGCATTCTTGCGTGTACGCCACGGTTTCCGCATGTTTTGAACCGTATGTTTACAACCAACAGTTGTATCGATGTTGTAGTCGTTATTCATCGTGGAGCGAATTATCAAAACCCCTGCGGGAGAATTTGAACAACTCTGTGAAACAACGTGAAATAAACTTTTTGCTCGACTTTGGTCAGAATAATCGACATAGCATATCGTCAAAATTTCAAAATTGGTCACTTATTGACCATTTGCAGAATAACATGAGTCAGAAATTCAAATGCTGAAGTGTTACTTTAATCATTCATGGACATATTAGAATTGATATATATATATATATCTATATATCTCATTTGGGGTTTGTCGTACGTAAAATAAAACAATCCTGCCAATCATATCTTATTCAACTTTACGTGATCTAGTGATTTTAAATAGCTGTGAACACCCGATGGTTAAGGTTGACGAAAATGAAATAACTTTCTATTTCAGAATAGGATCAAAGGCTTTTTCGGCTTTGATCAAATATTCAAATCCAAACCATTGTGATAAACAAACACACGTATATTTTCCAAATTATCAAATATCCTCGGAAAATATATAGGTTGTGATTATGTAGATTTCGAATTGTAGGAAAACTTTGTGACTTCACGGATCAAATATTTTGAACAATCCTAGTTGACAACTATGGGATTTTGCGTGTTGTTTATAGTTCTAGGGAATTCAATTCGGTGAATCCAATCGATTTGAAGAACAAATTGTTCGAATCTGCCGTAGATCCACACAAATGAAACAAAACAAAAATGCAACAAAATTACTGGTCTTTGACAGTAATTGTACTTGGCGGTATTGAAAAAGAAATTCAAAATTGACTTTTTTGACCAAATATCGGGTGTTGGTGGAACGTCCTCGCAGGTGCGGTCCATCAACAGCCCATAATCAGCATCATTCTCATCAACGTGGCGTTTTAGAAATATGCAATTACTGTATATGACCAGTAAATTTACTGTTCTTTTGTCACAGTGTATATCATACCAATCAAAATCCTCATTTTCTTAAGCATAAGCCACAGATGTCCTGCGCCTCAGGCTTAACTAAAGCACATTTCAATGAAGATAACTTTTAAATTTTTCGGAATAATACGATTTCAATATTTTAATAATTGAGAAAATATCGAAGGTAAAAATGGAACAATTGTTAGCGGATTTAAGAATTCGAACCGATTCAAACAAATTATGCGGATCGGCCTCGAATTCCAAATGATTCTGTTTTCCCCGTCCCTAGTGGTGTATTTATTATATTTTGTAATCGCCTAGTCCTTAAAAGTTTGTCCAAACATGACTCTGGGAGAAGGTATATCTGTGGTTTAGGCTTGTCGAATACCATATAAATCTATTAAAAATGTCTTATGCCAAAATGCAGCAAAACGATGATTACCTAGCTTACCTAGTTCGTAATCGAGGTACTGGTTTTGAAATTGAAACCAGGTTACCTAGTAACACGTTTTCTAGTTTTGTTGGGAAGTCGTTGATGCTAGAACTATCAAAACATACTCAAATACTATATATACTGCAATTTGCATTTATTTTGTCACCGAAATCATATATTTCAGTAATTTGAAAATTATTCAAAATTATTCAATGTTCATTACAGCAAAGTAAAAATTATAAAATTTTGGAAAAAAAATTAAAAATCTCTGTTTTATGTTACGATCTTCGAAAATCATGCGAGTCAATTAAAAGTTTAGACCTTATAAACAAAAGCTTGACTTCAGAACGAAACAAAAGTTTTTCTTTTTAATTTCTATAGAGTATTTTTTAGAAAACAAAAAATTGTTTTGTTTGTTTGTTCCAAACTGTTATGATTTTTGGCTTGGTGTAAAAACTACTTTATTTTGAAATCTGCATTCGTAAAAAAAAAAAAAATTGATGTACTTCATTAACGGGGATAATGATATATACAATACAAACTTTCGTTTTGTTTGGCATGAGTCTCTGTTGTACCACTGAAAAACATAAATATAAATCAGTATATCTTACGACTAGACCACAGTCAATTTTTTTTGTTAAGCATGGGTCACAGATAGATCGCGTCTTCGCGGTGCGATCCAATAGTGACTTATACTTGAAAAACGATGTTTTGATAATATTTTTCTGATTAGTACAGTTTTTCTCTTCTTAGTTAACGAGACATGATTTCCGCATTTTTCACATGGAAGATCATACCGGATGCTTTACCATGAAAAATTTCCAACTTGGCAAATTCCCCTCACGTGATGCAATGTTTCTTTTTCAAGGATTTAGACGGTAGTCATTTCCATTTATATTAACTTAGGTGTTTTATTTTTAATCATTATTATTTTTCTGTCGCACGATTGTGAGTAATATATCACAGTAGTTTAGAAACTAATTATGAGTTTTATGAAAAAAATTATCAACCATTTTTCCCGCCAAAATTGAAATCTAATTCATTACACATTATTTATTATTAACCGGTACACTATAGGTAGTGGTAGTCGGTTCACTGGCAGATACACTCATTGCACTTTACTATATCGGTTTAACCCTGTTTGGAATCAGTAAAAATATCCACCATCAATCAAAAATTTTATTTTGACAAGCCACTGATGGATCGCGCTGACCATACGTATATAGATAGCATGACTGGTTAACCCCCTCTTCTTTTTTTTACATATATCGGCATTGCACAATCTAAATTTAGCTGATGTTCTGAAATATTTCTCTCTATTGGTACTTTTAACACACTCCCAAATTCAATGTTGGGAACGAGTCACTTCACTCCGTGTCCCAGGTCGAGTCGAGTCGAAAAATACACGAGATGAGCGAGCGAGTCGAATCCAAGTTCCATGAGTCTAAGCATTTACGAGCCACAAGCCGAGCAACGAGTCGATTTCTAAATATATCCAATACATATTATTTTGCCGCTTTTCACTTTTAAAGTACGTACTTGGAATAATCATTATTAGGGAGGCAAATAGGGATTTCATGTGTTATATTTTTGTAAACCGCATATTATTCGCCGACGAGTCGTTATTTTTTTACTGGGGATTGCAGAATCGCGCCAAATTCTTGTCAAGTCCCAAGTCAAGTCAGGTCTGCATATTTCCAAGTCGAGTCGGGTCAAGGCATAAAATTAACGGACGTTGGCCGTTGTCGTTGCTCGGATATTTAAAGTAAGTGTTATCTTTTTAAACATTACTAACTAACGAAGAAAGTCTGTTCGTGTATAAGTGGCTTCTGGTAAAAGCGAAATAACGGAAGTGCACTACTGCCAACAACCATGTTTTTAGTTTTTATCGTGTGTGATAAAATACACTGTAAAAAAAAATGCGGGGAAATCGCCGCTGTTTGACAGTAATTTAATGATGTATTTGAAAACGCATTATAACATCTGATTTTTGGACAGGAATGGGTCATTGATGTAACGCATCGTTCTGTTTTATCAACGATCCATAATTGGCTTTAATTTCATCAACAAAGTAGTTTCAAACTCAGAAATATACGATCACTGGAAAGGGAAGGTAAATTTATTGTACTTTTGTTAAAGTGTAGAATAAAATAAAAAAAGGTTCCTGTAAAAATTCCATTGGTTATATTCCATTGTTTGAAACGGAAATAACGTTTAAATAACCGTATTAAATTATCTCAGAATGTCATTATTTCAAAATTAATTATCAAGCACAATCATGCAAATAATTGACTACCATAATATAGAGGCAATAGACATCTTTTTATTTTTAGATTTTGAATGAATAAATGGAAATGATATTTGGAAGCATTTTATTGCGTTAGATTGATTAGTATTTTTCAAGCCTTCTTGTCTAAAATATCTTTTTCTGATTACGCCACACCAGACAGTTTTTTGTACAAATTAAAGATATGTTATGATATTATGTTCAACTTTATACAAAGTCACAACTTATTGAGAGAACATATTCAGAAGAAGGTCACAAATAACAATATGAAATGAACTCGTATTTCTATTAATGGCAGAATTGTCGATTTTGATGGATTATATATCTTGATTTGAGCATAATTATTCCCAAGGAAACTATTTTAAATTCCACTAATATCAGAAAATGTCGCTAAAATATCACGAGTAGATTCCTCTGAACACATCACGCGAATAACAAAAAATGACACTAGGAATAATCTATTTAATTAAATAGATATAGTTTCAGTCCACGTTGAATATGTAGATATTCAAATTCTTGACTTTGAAGTGTTTATAGATCAGGCAGTTCGGAGTGAACACACAATTTCGGTTTCCGGACCTAACTGACATAAAAGTTCAAGCATTACTTTGTTCACTTATTTTAAGTTTGCCGAACAAATGATCGAAAATCATCGTAAAAATCTGTTTGCGAGAAAGTTGAGAATGGGAGGAGTGGGCAAAGATGACATTGTGCCGCCACCCTCTCACTGACCACAAATAACTGCCCGATATCAGTTTCACACCTTAAAATCTCTTTTCGGACTGTTAAACAAAAACGAAAGTATTAACCAAAATATTTTTATGTTGAGCCTTTTATAACATCATTATCTCATCACAAAATTTTTTACCCTGTTTGACCCTTTTTTTCGAGTTTTCGGTTTGTCACTAGGCTCAGATAGGAAACGATAAATATTTAGGTATTCTGTTTTATGGCAAATATGTGATACTTAAACTAAGTGCAGCAACATTACAACAATAACAGCAATAAGATAACGACACGAAAATATCACAGATTTTTGCATTGTGATGCTTTGGCCCTTTTCGTGTGCAATAAATGTGTGTAAAAAACAAACCAAAAATTTCCTACAAAACCTGCGTTTTTCAAATCATTTTTTGAATTATTTTATCTTTTATAAATATTAACACGATACCGAAAATTGTCGAGGTACATATAATCATCATACGGTATTGAGAAATATTGTTGCGTACCCTTGTATCCTAGAATAAATGTGATCACGGATATCAAATATATGACACATTTATGTGTGTTGTAGACAGAATATCATAATGTTATGAAAATTGCTGGGTGGTATAGAGGAGTGGCACGTTTCACAGCAAAATTCTCATAACTTGAGCAAAATAAAATGAGAAACGGAAATATTATAGTAACTATGTAGCTTTTTTATGATCAAAAAATCAAATCTTAAGGCGTAGACGAATTATTAAAATGCCGTCGTGATCTTTATGACTAAGATATTGAAGAAATATTTTGTGATTTTTATACACGGGACAAATTGAATTTTCGGGATGGACAACATTTAAGCGACGCGGATTACTTTTCAAACTTGGAAAACGCACACACAACAGCTTTGTCCACGTTGATATCTCATCAAAATCCTCTTTCATGAACACTTATTTTCATGTATCACCATAAGAAGGACTCATCGGTCACTGAGGCGACTGGATTTCGTTTAGTTCGATACTTAATATACGATTTGGTCAGGAGGTGAGAATGGAAATGCATAGCGGTCCTAAAACACCATTATCGGCGCCCTTACCCTTATATAATATGCCCCTGTGTCAACGGTTCTTATCAGGTTGAAATAGGGACTTTCCATCTTTTCGTAATTTGTACTTCGTTGTTTTTTGTCTGTATAAGTCTTCGTTCTATCTCAAAAGTATCGCAATGATATTATTAAATTACTGCTACGAAACTACGATTCTTCGAAATTATATCATAAAAAATGTCACACATTCTATTCAGATTCTTATATTGAGTTTAATTACTGTGATTATTTTTTCACAATTCCACCTACTGTCGTCGATATACGAAAAGCTCCTTGGGGTATATTGGATTTAAGAATAGCCAGTGCAAAATTTCCCGAGTCAGCGATTTAGGCAAAACTGCCTTATACTTTATATGTATCTTTTATGAAGTCAGCTAGTATTTCTTAGGATTTAGCAATACCGTACAAGAGACTGGCCTAAACGTTAATGTTAATTCCTTTGGTTGACCAAAAAAACTTCAAAACCACCAACACTGCTATTTCATAGCAGTATTGATAATTTTGAAACTTTTTGTACAGTTCGGTTGCTACCAGATGTATATATATGGAAATATTGGCCATTTGCTAACCTTTTTCCTGCTGGAACCAACTTCTTCGAGTGTCTGCGTAGCAGGGTAGATAACCACACATATCACAGACTATACCAAATGTCCCTCCATCTGATGCTAAAATGTTGTAAGGTCTGAGAATACGCGAAAAATGCTCATACGAATAAAATAATTGGAAGATACTATTTAATTATAATATATTTTGAGAAACTCAGAGCAGGGATTACATATTTCACACAAGACAAACATTTTTTTAATTAAAAAATTTGAATATAGTTATGTATAAATATTGAATATAATTAATATTCGCCCTCAGTGTATTTAAGGAGGAAGTGGGCACGGTGCTATGCTGTGATCGATAAAATCGCATAATGCTTTAAAACTAACGGCAATCCCAAAACATTTTATCATCGGTCCGTACTCGTATTTGGCCATACTTTATTACGGGGTGACCTAATCCAATCACTGATTCGAATATTCTTGAAATCTCAACTCGAATAGTAAAGAGTTAAAGAGACGTAAAACCCACGCACATTTGTACATTTACATAAATTAAATAAAGAATAGTGATAATCTTGATGTGGCTTAAACAATTAAATAACTAAATCCAGTCGTTGTACAGATATATTAGTCTATATATGTGCTTGAATTTGAGGTTTTTATGGACCATTTGTTCAAATTCAACAAATACTTTCTGTTTCTGTATTTAATTTACCCAAAAAAATTGAACATTTAACTTCGCTAATCCATGATTGCCGAACCATTGATCGAAAGCCAAAGTAAAAAAAGGTTTCAGCTTATTTATAGGCTGTTAAATAAATATGCGAGCGTTGAACGAAAATGTTGAAATGTCAAACCCATCTGGACATCATTATCTGGTAAAATAAATTTTCAATCTTTTTAATCCCTGTTTTAAAATTTCTTAATTAGCAAATGACGCTGTTCAAGGACGAATATCGTCACCCTCCTAAGCAAACTGCGTAAGCCACTTTTATGCGATTCTCAGATTTCGTTCCACGAAACTACAACCAGGCTTCGAAAAGTACATGAAAAAATCATTTGCTCTCTGTATTTGAATTATCGTGTCAATTTAATCGTGTCCAAATCGCGTAAATCACAAAAGTACTTGCAGTTTTGCGTAAGTTATGCATGTACAAACTTTATGACGTCAGACTGTGACGTCATGAACACATTAGCATAATCAGTATACATCTGCAATACTCTTCAACCGAAATATTCCACTATATCAAATATTAAACCTCTTCGGCGGTTTGTCACGATTTTCTCGAAGGCACAAAAATGACTTACGCATTTCGCTTATGAGAGTGACGATGTCCAATAGGAAAAGTGTAGCGACATTACAATGACAACAACAAAAGATCACCAATAATGCTTTGATCCACTTCCTACCCAATAAAAGTGTATGAAACCAGTTTAAACAAACCTGCAAACATATTTTCAAAAACCACCTTTTTTAATTTGTATCGGTTTCGCATTTCCGAAAAAGTGTAATAAATTAACTGTAAGTTCGCAGCAATTGTTTATTTCCATAATTCAAAACCGTCTTTTTAATCATATTTATGCCAATTGTGGACTGCTGGTGGATTGCACCAGCAGCAAATAATTTGTCAAAAAGTCGATTTTGTAATAATATAATATAATTAATCGGAAATCATATTAGTAAAATAAAACGACTCGTGGCAAGAAAAGATTTTCGTTAATATTTTATGTCCAACATTTTCTACATATCTATTTTGGTTTACAATGAACTTTCGTATGGTGTTTTGCATTGGTCTGTGCTCATGTCATCGTTTAAGTACATATATCCGCAAATTTCGCAATATTGTTTAGAAATTACTACTATGGATCTGCGATTCTTCGAAATTATATCACAGATATTCCCCACATTCTGTTTAGATTCTAATATTGAGTTTAATTGCTTGTGATGTTTTTATTTAGAATTCCACCTACAGAGAAAGCTGTATATGAAAAAACGCCTTGCGGTGTATTGTTACTAAAAATCGCCGCCTACAAACTTTCCCGAATTAAACCTTTAGGCAAATTTGCCTTATATTTCTATACAAAGTAAGCTAATGTTCTTTGGAATGCGTCGATACCGTAAACATATCACAAGATGAACCATAACTCCCTCGACCGATACTAAAATCCTTTAATAGTCCGTTTGCAGAAAACCTTTGCTTAGGCATGTTTTTTTGTTGAGTACGAATCACTGATGGCTCATGGTGCCATGCCCCCTTGCAGACCGACGGAATGAACTTATCAGCGACTAAAAACGTGGGAAATCTTTTTCGAGCGTCTTCGGGGCACATTGTATAATTCACCTATTTTGCCATTTTAGTTCTTAAAATCACGTTTTTAAAAAAAATGCCTGCACCTGAGGCGCCCATTATGACATCATAATTTGAACTCGAAAATTCTTCAGATTTTGGAATACCTTATCAATGTTCTGAATACATCACAGACGACGTCATATATATTCGATGAACAACCAAAATTCCTCCCGTCCCCCCCTCCCAAAAACATGCGCCGCTGCAAGTTCGAAGTTTGATTGGATCGAAGTCAACTAAACATACTTATGATTTTTTTGAGAACTCTTTTCTGCATATTATTTATATTTGGAATTAGGTTTAGTGACGACTATGCTAGTTCAGAAATTTTTTGACATAGTTCTCACTACAATGGTATCTTTCTTCGGTGCGCATGCGCATGTAAACATATAGATCGCTTTTTTTACGCTAAAGCCTTTGTAAGGTTCAATACCTATATGATATGTTAAAACATTTCTTATATGCAAACTTTTATCTGTAACTTTGCAATTAATTATATTTTCTCCAGTGTGAATCCGTTTATAAGCTTTCACATATTGCTTAAGGACCGAAATGTGTTCCCCATATATCACATTTCATCAGTGTATGTAGCCTGGTATTCCTGGTCACCTGCAAATTTTCACATACCTTTCTGAATTCAATCCAACACATAGAGAACATCAGACAACTTGTACGCATGTAAATGAGATGAACCTCTGGTAGAGTAAAATACCCCCGAACGCGATACATGAACACGGTATTCACGGTTGTCACTTTCCGGCAACGGACAAAATTCATTCCAGGTCGTATTCGTTTCAGGTCGAATCATTAAAATTGTAAGACCAACTTTTCGAATATTTGAAGATTCTTTAAAAACAGTCACTGGCGATGAAATTGGATCTGCATCCGGATAAATATAACAGAAAGAACATTTGTTTAACCCATCCATCAAAGCAAGTGTATAACGCTGTGTTAAGTTAGCTTGTTTGGAAGATCATTTGTGTAGGCCTTTATCGAAAATAGAGGTGATGGCCAAATATTAATCCCCCCTGGAATATGCAATTGTAGACTCATATGATCGGGAGTACTGGCCATCATGAAACACCGTTAATTTACGATCACACAAGAATAATTTCAAAATGGGAAAAATTGAACGAATATTCCATAAGATGATATTTTCCAGTCACCAGTATTCTAAACTCTATCAAAAGCTCCATATATATACAGGGCAATTGACTTAACTTCGCCGCAACTTTGTAAATTTGCTCGGTTATCACCGTCAGCAATCAGCAGTGCAAGACTGGCAGCCAACTCCGCCTTTTGGTCTTCAGCTTGTCGGTCGATATTTACTGGGATCAGTTGTTGAACGCTGGAACAACGGTTGCGCATATTCTGCAGGGCCCTTGCTAAGCAATTTGTATAGCACTGGGAATTCATGTGTTGGTTTTTGTAATACTAAAGCAGGATATAGATTTGTCCCTGACACAGTATCAATAAGAAAATAAAAAATGAGATATTTCAGTTCAGCGGTGGAAGGTCTCAAATCTGGCGAGACATCCAAAATCTCAATATTGAAATTTGATATTTGGCCTTGAAATACTCGGCCCTGAAAACGCGCGAAAATTTGTTTTTTTTACCTGCTCACTGTGATGAAATGTCAAAATAATAATCCAAAATCCATTTTTAAAACTTAGGTGGAAAATGTCAATTTGCGCACGTCTTTTTGCAGAGATGCCGAATAAAACAATGCAGCAGTCATAAGCCAATGTGAATAGTTAAGCGCAGTAAACGATTTCCTTCCTCAGGGCATATATTGTTTTTCTAAAGACATAATTACCCAATAGTCTACATATCAGTGAGTAGAATGGGGACATTAGTAATATGAATGCCATGATCAAGTTACATTTTCAAAAAGCTAATAATACAAAATCACCCAGGTCAAAGTTCGAAGGCAATATGAAACTGTCAATCAAAAATAGATCATTACATAATAAGGAACTTCAGTGAAATCGTACCATAGTGGAACTTGCCTAGATTTTCATTTCCCGTCTCAAAGTTTCCGCTGATACAGATTTAATCAGGCATGTGTCACTGATGGTTCGCGCCGATTAGGCGCGATCTATCTGTGACACATGCTTGACAAAATAATAAAATTTCAAAATGAGATTGAAGATTAGCAAATGCGAAACAAAATACAAATAATCTGCTAAGTTTTATCGAACAAGGAACACAGTTAATCCTTAACGGTCAATGTCTAACAACATTATAGGGTAATCAGCTCAAATGTTTTTAATTATCAAGATAAAATGTGATTTCAATTATATTCTGTTGGAGAAGAAAGCCGAGAATACAGTTTAACCATATGGAGAACCAAGATTACTCATACAGATACCAGTTGGAGGGGTAAATGTTAGGCATGGCCTTTTATTCAGGAATAAGTAAAAGTATTCTTGGGATAGCTTTTTGGGCTCAAAATTAGCCAAAATATTTAGTGATGTCGAACTCCGTTTTTGAAGCAAGTATCACCCGCTCAAGTATATCACTCATTTCGGGAATTTTCATCCTGAGATTAACGTCGGAAGATCAAGTTTCGGGCCATTAACGCGAGGTTACATCATAATTAGGAAACTATTCCAACCTTACTGTATGAGGCACCGGATATACGCAAGAAATTACTCAGCGCAGCTTCTTGAAAGGGGAAATTATAATCTTGAAATAGCGTATGCAAGTCCGGCTCTTTGGCTCAAGCGGTCGTATTGTGCGAAAGGCCGATGGTTCGGTGCTTGGCCGTTTCCCAGCCAAGCTTCGCTATAGCTGGAAAACTTAAAATTTGATTTTGCCAAGCATATTTCACAGACTGACCGAGCCTAAACGGCGCGATCCATCAGTGACTCATACTTGACAAAACATGTTTCGTTAAAGCTTGTTCTGATTTATTTGAAAAATGTTCCTCTGACAACTCAAACCATACAATTATAGTCTTTCGACACTCCCCAGTAATTTTACTCAATGATATTAAAAAATAATGAAAGATCGTTTTTAGTCAGTTATGGGCAGTTAGTGGAATGCATCACTGAGGTAAGTTCGTCGCTCCATTTTTTTGTCCTTAAGTGTTGATCGATCAGGGGAAGTTGCCAATGCTTCCTTTGATTGAAAGACGCAAATCACGTTTTAACAAAACTTGAGTTTTTGTGAGATCCTTTCCTTTGTTCATAAATAGAAACCCGAAACCGATATACACAATTAAAATCTTTCATGGCAGTTTTGCGTCAAAAGTTGGCATTTCTGAAATAACCTTAATAATCATGGAACAGTTACTGAAATCATCATGATGTAAGTATTGAGAAAAATCATCACAATCATTTATCACGCTATGTCGTATTAATATTGAGTAAGTATTTCGATATTTACAGTAAACATATTAATCATACAGAAATCACAAACTTATTATTATGGGTGAATAGGCCTGTATGACGAAGGGAAATGCTTTCTTAATACCGATTTCGTTCAAAACCTATTCTACAAAATGGAACAAAATCGACAAAAAAAAATTACTGATGTTTTTTTTATCGAATATACACCAGTTCACAATTTTAGTTGATTTCAGAAGTTGTAGATGGCTTTATCTGCGCCAGGGGCAGATGTGACTCAATGCACTATTATAATGGTCCTGTTTAGGATATTATTTGCTTAGAGTGCAGTTATTAAATACATTTCATATCACTCTCTGACATATATGTGTACGTGAGTGGTTTCTTTAAGTGACCCTTACCTCTTTGCTTATGGAGTGAAATTTATTGAAAAAAATGAAAAATAAAACAACAATTTTTCGTTCGTATTATTCTGATTCTTGCTGTATCAAAAAATCATTTCAACGAATCAAGTGTGCAAATGATGATGACGGTGAATTTGCCTGAAGTGACGACAGTAATTAATCAATTTTACCATTCAAAAACGCCACGTGGTCGCGATCATTTCAACCGTGGATTTTCACTCTCGTTGTACCATGATATCACTAACTAAATTAATCGATTTCCATATCGAATCAGATAACTTTTTATCCTGAATGTCGTTAGTCATGTAACGGCAACAGATGGATCGCACCACCAAGGTGCGGTCCATCTGTGGCCCATACTTGAGAAAACAATATTTCTGAATAGAAAGACGAATGGGTATTTCATAATACAAGATTTTAATTTGACTTCGTGGGCGAAATCATGTGGTCATCATGTTGGCATCCCAGGTTGAAAATCTCATAGCATTTTTGACATCGTTGGCAAAGTCATGTGGCTCATATGGCGAACATCACAATATGGAAATATGATGGATTTGGCCAAGATTATGTGGTTCATCTGTGGTTCATGTATAAAAACTGATGCACCCTGATTGAGCATCTTTACTCACTCAAAACTCGAAAATGCATACGTAAATATGGAATACTAATATACCGAGAGTGTAATGGAGAATTTTCTTTTCGTACTGATGTGACGTCATAATTTTGTAACACTCGTAGTTTCTTCCTTAAAAATATTATTTTAATGTGTCATGGTTTTTTTTATCTATACGTAATATCTATGATCAAAAATACTTTTGCTGAGTCATGAACTTCCTCTAGTCGAAGATGGACAATAAGTGAAACAACGAAGCAATGTACTTTCAATCAAATTTGATTGATAGCGAAAATATTTTAATTGTATTTTGGCGTTTTTTTATTTGGCATGTTTTTGTTTCGACCGATATTACTAACAGTGTATAAGTTTATGTTTTTCTCTCTTTCCTTTCATATTTAAGAGTCTTCTACTGACGTAAAATATTGTTACTATTTATAGAGTTTCATGGAAATTATTTAAATGTATGTAGAAAACGTAAGATGATGAATATGAGTCATTTTTCCTCATAGGAAAGTATAAAAGACGTCGATATTCGGCGAGTATTCACACATCTATTTTGCCAAGCTCAAGTGAAGAGATCTAAAACGAACTTTCGAAGTTTTATTTGCTGTTTTAATAAACAATTATGATAAAGATTACCATTTTTCTTGCTGTTTTTGTTGCCTGTTTCAATAAAGCGTCGACCCATACCTGCAATGGTGCAATTTTACAGAAAGACGTTGACTATACTCGGGTACGATGTTAGAATTTTTTGTTTAATTACAGAGTTTTTGTTGAGTGCACAAGCAATCTTCTCACTCTTAATGTTTTTCTAATCACCGTTTCGATTTAACAAATGCTCTCATGAAGGGTGCAAATACAATCTAATATATCCTCAACAGCGCGTGACCGGAAACTGTCAAAACTCAACTGGTTGAAGGTTTTCCTACTACAATTTTTTTTTGTCAGAGTGAGCATTTTTTTTAAATTTCACCTGTTTGAGATAATCATTCTTACGGTAACCTTGGAATTTCACCTGTATATATTTTGTTATTGTTAAGTGTGAGTCGCTGCTGGATCGTACCGACAAGGCGCGATACATCTGCGACTCATATCTAAAACAATAATATTTCTTGCTGAGAAGTTTTCTCAATACGATATATTTTCTACTCACAGCTTAGAGGTGATTGGTGGCAAGCATATTATACTCGTGATTCTCGATACTCTCAATTCGAGTGCTACGATATGAGAATATTTGGTGCTAACAAATTTCACAAGCTTTTCTACATGCAAGAGATGATTCATGAGTAAGTATATTTTATGGCAAAGTATTCTTGAGTAAAAAATATGAGTATAAAAAACAATTTTTTCTCAATTTTTAGAGCAAGACCAAAGATTGGAACACTTGAACAAATTGTGTTCAGTACAATGTGCTGGGAAAACTGTGTTTCGGAAAGTAAGTTGAGTTAACTGGTATTTTTTGAAAGTTTTATTGTAAATATCAACTTCAATTATTAGTTTATGCACTTTTGTTTTTCCAATCGTAATGAAACAGTCTTTAAGAAAATTAAAGTTTCATAGAAATCATATTTTTATGATCATTTATTATTTTTCAGGAGAAATTCATATAAATGGGCATATTGCAACGGATTACGATACTTACATGATTATTCACACATGCTTAAAAGGTAACTATTATTTTTTGAACCTATTGATATATTCACATATATATATTTGTATATATATATATCTTTTTTGTTCTTTTCGCCTAACTATAAAGTTTTTACGAAATAATTCCTTTATAATTTTCATTTATAATAATATCAAGTAATAAATAGACTTGTACTTCAATCATATACACACACATTTATATATTTTTCCCCCTTCTCGCCAAACCATTTCAAACATTTTTATAAGATATATCAGTTACTATTTTGTATGTGTACAACTGATTTAAAATCATTTATTATTTTTCAGGACACCCAGTTATTGACCTTCAAGTTAGAAAAGGCATAGATCAACTTCCCAAAAATAAAATTTGGGAAATTTCACGAATCTTACAGAAAATAGGCGTCAATTTCTTCAATCTTCAACAAAGAGACAGAAGTTTCTGCCCATCACCCAAATAAGTATTCAAGATTTCGAAACGCAAATACTTTATGGCGTGACATCATACCTCGTAAAATATATGTCTGAATACTTCTAAACCACGTAAATGTAAATTTCGGGTATTATTGGTTACATATTTTCCTTGAACTTGAGCTTATTTGTTTGCTTTGTTGAACATAAGCCACTGATAGATCGCGCCTCTTCGACGCATTCCATCAGTGACTCATGTCCAACAAAGCTAAAACGACAAAATGTTGGCGAATTTTCGCAGTTACAAGGTTTTGTGTTTGAACAATTCTCCTCTATTTGATATTTTATCGTTAATAGTATATTGAAAGTGAATTGCAGAAACTAAAGACGCTTATACGCATACTGTTTTTTTTAAATATTCATTCATTTCCACTGTATATTTATTTATTTAATATTAATTAATTCTACTTGTTGTTTCTTTATAGTTTTTCCTTTTTCTTGTCATTTTATTCGTGCGATGATATATATATATACATATATATATACATACCTCTGCATTTTTTGAATATAATATAAAGTGAAATGGACCAACTGAAAATAAAATCAATTGCACGTTGGATTTTTCAGAAATCATTCTTATATTTAGTCAGAAATTGTTTGCCTGACCATATTTTATCTTGGCGTCGCGATCCACCAGTGCCCCATGCTTGCCAAAATAAAATTTCTGATTGGTTGAGGACATATATACAAAGCAAAATGAAAATACGCCTCTAGATTATTTACTTTATTATTATTTTAATATGCGAATAACTAAAGATATTGGTCCTAATAAAAAAAAAATAAACTTGTTGGCATCGCTCGTTGAAGATCTCAGATTCGAGTCCGACTCGTTAATCCACAGGATAAGCCGAAAATGGAGAAACCATGTCTCTACAGCAATTCTAACCCTGTCCCTCTATAAGTGGCCTCTGGTAGGGCCTTGATCAGGGTGACCCACTTCAAGAACACGCTATAGCAAATGTTTTTAGATTAGGAAATAAAATACTTGTTATTTGAGCGAAATCCGACGTTCCGAGCTCTAATTCAATATTTAAATAGGGGAGTGTTAATAATGATACTAGGATTAGCTTCGCCAAACAACCACTAAACACGGGTGGTGTGTTCCAGCGTTCTGCGAAGCATACTGCTGAAGGGTACGTTTGGCAGTGAAATGGCCTAGCATTTAACCATCGGCGTTTTGGATAATGCAATCGGGATTTAAACGACTTGGGCATCGACTCAGGCTGTACTATTAAGCCTTGATCACTGATGGATGGACTTTCGAAGTATGCCTATCTGTGGTCTTATTCCTCTAGATCAGTGTTCTTCAAACTGGGGGTCGCGACCCCCCCGGTGGGTCAAAAAAGAACTCAATGGGGGTGACGGAATGTTTCAAGAACAGTATTAAAGTATTAACAAAAATGCATTTTAAACATTTTATTTAGAGATTTTATAAAGTAAGCCTACGCCTCTCCCAGCCAGAACAAAACCGAACGTAGACAAGCCAACGTGTATGACAGAACCATTGTTACGGCACAAAACTTCTCTTCTAGTTGTTTAAGATTCTGTGTTTAGAGAGCATGCTGAAGAATGATAGGCTACTTACTGGTGCTGGGGGAGGTAAAGCTCATTTTGGGTTAGCGTAAAAACAGAATACCCATTATTGTCAGAACTGGCCATGCTTGCTCTTCTTCCTTTTGCCTCCACTTATCTGTGTGAAAAATATTTTTCGACTCTAACTTATGTAAAAACCAAATATCGATCAAATTTGAAGGATTTAGAACCAGTACTGAGACCCGTCATCACCGAAATAGAGCCAAGATTCGATCTTTTATGCGAGAATATGCGAGCACATCAGTCTTTTATTATCATTTTTTCAATATTTTCTGTATTATTAAATTTTACTTTATTGTTGTTTATTTTAGTCCGTGGGGGTCGCGAAATAATTTGGCCGTACAAAGTGGGTCGTGATGAAAAAAGTTTGAAGAACACTGCTCTAGATAAACTCTATATAATGAAGGAAAAATTGTAATTAATTTAGCCTCATGAAAAGAAAAATCGACATAAATCATTATAATGAGCCTTAAAGTTCAAAACACATTAATTTTGGAATAAATTATCAAACATAATTGATTTGCAACATCGCACAAAATAATTTGTTTTAACATCGAAACTCTTAATTATAATTTGATATCAAAATATCTTGTGGAAATAACGCCTATAGGTTATATATAATATAAGCGGATATTTTAAGCACTAAACTTAATTTGGAAAATATTAGGATAAAAAAGAAAAGGACCACGAGACCACAAGTTCGAATCCACTCGGTATTTACAGCTGACAATCCTGTTTACTGTGAAAAATAGAATGGATATTCATTTTTTGACGTCATACAAATAGCAATCTTAAGAATAGTCAGTCAAAAATACTCTTTTTGAAGAGTGGCGTCAATATTACTTTGCAGTCATTACTTATTTAGTTTTATTTTTATGGTCACGTGGTTTCATGGTCAATTTTGAGGCCTATAGGAGGAAATAACTTAGGAAATAACTTGATCCTGAGAGACAAGAAGAACGAGAAAACAGCTTTGCCATATGACGGACGAACCAGTTACAGTTTTAAGTCCAGCGAAAGAGCTTTCTTTCTAACAATTACTTATGTTTACTATGTATAGACATGGTTGGTGGAGGAAGACGTACCCGATCAGAAAATATTGGTAATCATCTTTTGTTAATTATGAGTCACTGATAGACTGCGCCGCCGAGGCGCGGTCTATCTGTGGCTCATTCTTGAGAAAATAAGATTTCTAACTGGATAACAAGCAGCGTGGATCACTGTTGGCGAAGTGTCTAGCATTCTTTTTGCGTATATCCCCCACGAGATTCGAACTCGCTTCTTCAGTTCAGGCAAATTAAATTCTGTGTAACTTCAATTGTTACCACTGGCGGAGAAAGTAGGGGGTCGGGGGAGCCTGGATCCCCAAATGCCAAATATAGGGGGGTCTAAACCCCTGCAAATGAAAAAAAAGTATGTTAAAATTGCGAAAGCCCGCTAATTTTTCGCCCGCCTTCGGCTCGATTTCAATTTTTCAACGAACTGCGACAAATAACATTATTGGAATATGTTTTACAGCTATTATTTTGCCGTATCCCACAAAATGTCAATAAAATTTTCTAAGTGTCTTCGGCGCGGGTTTTCATATGTAGAAAATTGTCAATTTATCCTTTTTCTTAACGAGACGGATTCCCCAATCTTGGAGATTCTCCATCGCCACTGCGTATTACTAACGTTTTAGACAAGGAGGAACTATTTAGTTCGGACATGTGAAGTAATCTAAAAACAAGTTGATACTACAGTCCATGAAACTTAGGATTTTGCAGCTGTAAATCAAATATTTAAAACAATTTTCATAACGTATCCCAAGAACTAGTTTGAACCTTCTGAAATGGGTTTATAAATGGATTTCAATATTTCAAATAGTTTAAAGATTAGAGCGCATGGGGAGCCATGAGAATCTAACTTTTTCAACAAGAACAAAAATCGTTTCAATTTTCATTCATTTTTGCCGCATATGGGCTTTATCACCAATGGTCAATACTTGAATATTATTTGTCTATAAATGGGCAAAATATTAAATAGGCACATGGCGCCCCGTAATAATTGAGTTTCGATCAAAAATTTAATGTATAAAATTATTCATTTATTTACGGTAAACAAAATTACAAAGAGCGTAGGAAACCTAGAAATTAGTTGCATCTTGGATGACTAAATTAACAATTTCTCATAACTTACTATTTTCAATAAGAAGGTCAATTTTTTGCGCTATGACCAATACAATAACTGGTCAATTTTCGCATCTGGAAATCACTTTTTTAAAATAAGTGTTATTATTATTTCACTATCTATATCTGAAGGCATATATATGTTGAGTCCAAATTCTTTAAAATCTATTTCAAAAATGTTATTCTATAAACCACTTGTCACAAATGGAACGCGCCGTGGCGGCGCGATCCATCAGTGACTCATACTTGATAGAACAAGTTTTATGATTCGATGTTAACGTCTTGCATCATTTTTACAAAATATCAATATATGAAACATCGGTTGGAAGACGACTTACGGAAGCCATGACATTTTTAGTGCGAACGCATAATTATACAGAATGTGATTAGAATGAAACGGATATATCAACCGCCTCAACACAAATCACTTATCTACTTGAAAAATTTAATTCTGATTTGGAGTTGTTATTCAGCCTTGTCGCCTCCAGCAAAGTTAATTGAAGGAAAATATAAAAATTAGAAACCATATCACCTAAAAATAAAATATCACTCAACAGTTTTGTTTTTAGACATTTATTTCTGTTTTCATACCACATTATATTTTCAAACAGCAGCTAGCAAAATTGCCTTGAGGTTCATATATATTAGAATTTGAAAGGCAAATTTGTTTTGTAATACTGTATACTATATTTACATTAACCATTTTCTGTGGAACATATTTTTTTTTTCTACTTAAAACCAATACACAGAATTTAAAAATAAACTACAGCGTACGACCTTGTACAAAAATATAGATAAACTTAATGGAACTAATTTGGAACAGAGTTTTTTTGATTTTTTTAATGCAATAGTTGTACAACAAATACATATACCACTGACTGAAAAAAAACACGTTTTATATTTGGCCTGCCAGAAATCTACACGTACGTAATATACTACACGAATTTGACCTACTTTCATATTTATTAAGTTCATCTCATACGGGGTAAAAGAAATGTTCTTTGCATTTTTACTTTATTAATATATTACTCTGTGATATAAGTTATCTTTAGATCGAATCTATTTGTCAAAAACTTGTCCAAAATATCACTGTGTTTGTTGAAGAAATAAAAATTAAATATGGTTATTTGCATAATGAATTATTATCTTCGATTGTCAGTTTATTTCGTCAACTATACTTGACATACCTATTTCGGAATGTGTATTTTGAATGAGGTGTCATAGTGCGAAACACAAAAGGTAAATAAATTACACCATTTGGAACCTGTAGAACTATAAATACGAGATGTAATTTATCGTTTATGAAGTATACCATTTGATAGATTACATTTGATAATCTACTTATTTTGCGAAATAATAATTTAAACTTATCTTGTGTTTTTGAAATATTTGAAAAAATAATAAATAATTTTAGACAAAGTGAGAGTTTTAATTCGCTAAATTTTTCCTAAAATAAGGTTCCAACGAGGGGTTATGGTGATAATGTACCCCCTCCCCCACCCCTTATATGAATAAAAATATATATAAGATTAAATAGAATCACAAAAGAAAATCATTATTATTGCCTATCTAAAATTGATCATTCAGGCCATATACAAAATTTTCGAATTCAAATTATTGGATCCAAAAATATTTTTATTAAAACTTGCGTGTCTTCGGCACGATGTTTTATTATCTGCTGCATTAAAATTACTTATATATTTTATTAATTAAAAATCGCTAAATATATACTTAAATCGGTACAATGCGTTTGAAATGTCAGTTTTTTCACATTATCATAAATTTATTTCGGGTTTTTCTGATGTAAAATTTCTTGACAAACGCTAAATGTACACAGAAACAATAATTCTATATTCACTCTTCGAAATTACTTCAACGTCATTTATCATTAATATTTCCCAATAAATCAAAGTTGGCAAACTTAGATTTTTGACCTTAGACCTCAATTTTGATGCGAGTCAGTGTTTTTTAACGATTGTGAAATCGATCACAATGCAGACGCGTACGTCATGGCATTACTGTCTTAGAAGTTTTTAACGCTATTTTTGCATTGATCATACGTATATACAAGACTCTATTATTGTATCTTTAATTAAGCAATTCCATTTGGAATAAAAATAACTAATCGAAAGTCTACGCTGTTACAAAATCACAGTAAAGTTACCGCCCATTTGCAGTAATTTTTTTTTAATTCTGAAACCGTCATGTTGATGAGATTTATATCGAGTAAATCTCGTTGATGGACCGAACCTCGACGCTGCGTTCCATCAACAGCCCATAATTGACCAAAAAGTGATTTATAGTTTATATTCGAAATCACAAATATAAAACAACGGCCAGAGAACGGTAAATTCACCGCATTTTCCTTACAGTGTACCCTCAAATTAGGAAGAATTTTTCAATGGTTTGAAATAACTTGAAATGTTAATATTTTTATACATTCTTTATCCCGATCATACGCTGTTACACAAACAAAGAAAATTAACCGTTCATTTGCAGTGATTAAATATTTTCTAAGCTCGAAACCGTTTTTTCAGATACCGGCCAATTATGGACAGTTGATGGACCGCACCTCGGAGGTACGTTCCATCAACGGTCCATATTTGGCTGTGAAATTGATTTTTATAATTCAACTTCAAGATCAATAAGTAAATTACTATTAAAGAACATAAGATTTCACCACTTTTTTATGACTGCGTTGTTTGACTAATATGATATGAAATAATTATAATTTGTAGATTTCTTATTCCTATTTCTATATTATATCTTTTCGGTCCATATATTGCGTTTTTAAACGTTCGACTTGATGTGAATAGGAATCATTACAGACCACATTAGGAATTTTTTTGATTTGAAGATCATGTGTAAATTTTGACCTTAACCTGATCCATTCTTGTTCCCAAAATAGAAATTCCATGTTGTTGGTTTTTCTTTCCAATCACGCGGATAATCTTGGCCAACTTCTTCTACCTATGACCAAAATTTTTGGTCAAAACATTCTTTTGCTAAGCATGAGGGCCGCCCAGGCGCGGTCCATCTGTGAATCGTGCTTGGCAAAATTGAACTACTGACTGCAAAGTAACCTTTTATGGCAAAAATAAATTTATGACGTAAGTCGTAGATGATTTTACCACCGCCCAAGGGTGATACCACTGACAGAGCTTTTTTATGGCGGTTCAGTTCGGTTTGGGATGTTTTCCTATTAGAGTGCAATTGCTGGTGCTATATTTTGTAGTAGCTCTTTGCGATTGAGTGGCCGTTAGTTACTTCTTTTATGCACTGCTGCCGGCGTTGCTCAGAGTGAATTTAAAGTAAAAATAAAATATAAAAAGAAATGAAATTGGTGCCCCACTTCCTTTTTTTTTTGAACGATGATATAATGACCCATTTAATACAAATGGAAAGTTATTCAATGAGTTTTTTCTTTGCTTTGTACTTAATAACCCATAGTTTGAATCAGAATCATGAGATTGGAGATGGAAATTGGAATGCATTGTGACCCGAATCATATGAACTTGTCGTTTTTGCAAGAAATCAAAAGGAAACTTAACAAAGTTCCTTTCGGCGCCTGAAATAGTACAGACAAATTAAAAGTATATAAATAGACTCAAAACGTGTACGTGACCATAAAACGGCTTTTATTTCTATGATTGATTGATACGAATCAGACGTAAAGGAAGAGAAATTTAAAAATATACGGTGATGTATTTAATAGTGTTTTTAATATAATCGCATATTAAATTTCATAACAAAATATAGTGATCTTTATGAAATTTGACACAAAAATTATTGGTCTTGCGTAAAGACAAGAAAATTCCCACTAACGCTCAAAAATGATTCATTTGAAAAATTCTTTTAGTTTATTTATCAATTTGACCAATAAATTTTAGGACTTGGCAAAACCGAATCATGAACCGAATTTGATTGGGATAATTTTTTCGAATCGGATCGAATCGCTATCTTTGTCTAAAATATTAAATTTACCGTTTACACTGTTAATTAATATTTCCTCCATTATAAGAATATTGAAATATATAGTTCAAATTTTTCCGGTGAAATCGGAAAGGTTAACTTCAATTTGCAAGTATGTTCGTGATATCTTAGTCAGAAAAAATTGATGAAAACTTATTTTATTAAGTATGGGTCACTGATGGATCGCGCCGTCGAGGCGCGAGCCATCTGTGACCTATGCTTAATAAAATAAAATCTGTAGTTGAGGTATATCGATTCATGACCGAATCGAATAATTTGTGCTTCGACCATATTAATAATACAACAAATCAAACGCCACAACATAGTCGCTAATTACAGTGAGTTCATTCAACTTTGCCATCATTTGAAGTATCACTACAATCGCATTACAGCAAATCAATTGCACTGCGCAGAAGAAGTAAATATTCATCTACTAACTTTATATCCATTTCGGAATGCATATATTTTAAAAAAAATTGAATATCAAATTATTAATTATTATAATTATTTAAATATAATAAATTATTAATTGAATAGCGAATTGTATTTGTGTTTCCTGTTGCAAGATATTAATTTTTTAGCAATTTGCACCCCCGGGTTTATTCAGAAACGATTTAAAAAATTATTCGATTTTGGTTCGAATGAGTTTCTAAATTTGCCTTTGTTTAAAACTTGGGAGGCAGTGATCCGTGCTCGACGAAAATGTTTAGTTAATGTGTTTCTGACCTTGAAATTCCCAAATTTATTTTGGAGATCGTCTACTCATATTAAATAAAATCTTATTTTTATACTTAATTAAGATAAATTACATATAACTAAAAAAAAAAAAATAGTGTCTCATTTTGAACTCTTCTAAGAACTACGAAGTTATATTTTAAAAATGGGAATTTTCGCATTAAGGTAGTTATGAAATTATCAAGTTGACATGGAAAACACCAAAATAAAATATTTTTATTATTTCTAAAAGTAGATTGTTTTTAAAAAAATTTGAATTTCGAGTTTCTATTAGAAATATGACAAATGGAAGTTTTTTCTATTTACGGTAAACAACTCAACAACAAGTTAAGATTTATTAAATGAAGCGATTTTTGATGATTAAAATAACGAATTCTCCATACCCTAACAATTGGATTGCTGACGACTTGTTTTGGTACCAATGGTCAATAACTGACCCATTTTCGTACCGATCTGGACAGTGCACACGCTGTGAAAAATGACATTAAACTTACCAATCAATTCCAGTAATTTCATATTTCAAAACTGCTTAGTTGGTTAGATTTATGCCAGATATGGGGTGTTGATGGACCGCACCTGATCGGTGCGCTCCATCAACAACCCATAATTGGCCAAACAGCTGATTTTATCTCAATATCAAGTATGTTTACTGTTAAATATGGTTGATTGTACTACATTTTCATTACAGTGTATTATGATACGTAACATGTTCCTCGTACGTAATCCTGTATCAACTAAAAGACAATCTTGCGTTGAAATTGTTAGAATTCTCCCGCAGGGGTTTTGATAATTTACATCATCAAAAATGACGACTGCAATATCGAAACATATAGGTTGATTGCAAACACAGGACGCGGAAACCAGGGCGTTTTTAGCGCGAACGCGTAACACAATTGGGTGAGCGTGTTCAAGCAATCAGTTTAAACAGACTTTATCTGCACAATTTTTACATTGAAATTCACTTTGCGCTGCTCACGGCCAGAAGCAGATGTGAAAAGGAACCACAAGGCACTTCGCGGGTAGATGTAACGTGGAACAGGTACAGAGTCAACACAAAGGTCCGAGCCTAATTGTTGTTGGATATAAGCCCCCCGATAGGTTCACGGGCAGGCCACAGCAAAGAATTCAAAAACTCTAAAAAAGGAGAATTCAACTCAAATATTAAAAGAAGGATTCAACTCAAATATTACAACAACAAAAATCATTTTCAGGCATTCTCTCAAAATGTCAATATTGTTTTGTCGGATTTAAGTGCAGTGATGTTTTTGAAAAAATAGTTAAACTTTTCTAATTTGGTTTTCAACGTAGGTACCATCGAAAAATTATTATTTATACTTTGCATTTTTTTATTCAAAATTTTCTGCAAGCGAGCGCGGAGGAAGCACCCATTAGGAATTAGCTTAAGTCCATTAATATAGTAAAGAACGACTTTAAATAATTTTAAAGTAAAACCGGGAGCTGCACTTTTACCTGAAATCACTATTTGCAGAATTGAATCGCTGTGTGGTAGTTTGCAATGAGTTGTTTCTTCTTTAAAAATTTTAATTCTGTCACAATCGTTTTAATTGGTGTGTGTTTTTTGACAAAAAAATTTTAACTGAAAAGTTAAAATTTTCTGTTTAAAATACATAACGCCAATTAACATGATTAAAAAAATGTATCCAAGAATTGAGAATTTGCTTTTCAAAGTTGAATATATTTTTAAATGCAGGCCTGTCACAATGCCATGTCCATGAAAAAAACATTCAATCATTGGATTAATTTTTCATTTAGGTCGAGTTCATATCTTAAGCCACTTATACCAGTCATCTTATCCTAATGTTATAATATAACACTGTTCCCACTAAAAGGTGTGTCAATTTATAACTGAAAATTTATATTTATTTATTTCCTTATTTATAAATGGGTGGGACATTTATATATACATTGCTCCCGATAAATTCTCCTTTGGAATAAGGGCTGTTCTCATTTTTCAGTTTATTATAAAAATCTTTGCAAAAAGCTCTTTTCATAAAACACATTAAATTAATTTATTTATTTTAGAAACAGTACCTGATTCCTAAAGTCGATTATTCAAATGGGACCGCTAATTTATTCGGTTCGAATTCGGTTCCATTATATTGCGCTTTATACATATTTCAAGGCTCAATTCGATTTTGTCAATATTTTCGAGTCGATCTCGAACTCACCTTGAGTCATTATTTTATTGAGTAGCACTCATATTGAATTATCTTCATTTAGTTTTCCGATGTCATAACTCAGAAAATGTACAGTCCCGATCGAAAATTTTATTTTGTCAAGCATGAGCCACAGATGGATACTTAACAAAAGATGCTTTGATAAAATGTTTCCTTTTGGCGTATGGAGAAACGATAGTTTATACGATAGAACAATACTTCTCAAGCAGTTAGCCGTGGTTTCTGTGGTCTGCCACGTTCACGCTTCTTTCTCTCACATTATGAAAAAGGATCGATCTGAATAAGTCTGATCAATTATATTCATAGGTTTAAATTCAATAATACTATTAATATAATTCCACAGTGTCCAGTACTTAGAAACCACGTGATAAATATGAGTCATTTCAATCCTAAAAAACTATATAAGATGCAAGCATCAGCTGAATATTTACAAATCATTTGTAACAAGCTCAAGTGAGGATATACATTGTAAGAGAACTTTTAATATAATTTTCTGCGCTTTTTGAATAAAAGAATACGATGAAGAAAATCATTTTTCTTTCTGTTGTTTATGCTGTTGTTTGCTTGAATGGAACTTTGGCTCATACATGTAATGGCGCGGTTTTCCAGAAAAGAGTAAATTATCCTCGGGTGAGTTTTTTTCAAAATAAGTAGAAAATTGCGGATTTTTTTATATCTTTTTTATTGAAATTCAATCTATGCGAGACCGAAAGCAGAGCTTTAAAGAAACTGACCAAAGTCTACTCATATGGACATTCAACTTGATAAAAACGAGTATTTTTATTTGTAACAATTGTTTTGTCTATGCTAAAACTTTCTGAAATATACTTACTCAAACTAATACTCATCTTTTTTCCCCCGCAGCTCCGGGGAGATTGGTGGCAAGCATACCATACTCGTGATTCTCGATATTCTGAATATGAGTGTTATGATATGAGGATATTCGGTGTCAACAAGTGTCAGAAACTTTTTTACGTTGACGAGATTATTCATGAGTAAGTATTGAGAAGATTCTATTTGCATTTTGAGGTTCACAATTCTCAGGAATTGCTTGATGCTTTGGATGTAATTACTTTCCATTTATTCATTGAAGTACTTCAGTTTGCTTGAAGTGCTCGAGTGCTATCTGATATATTTCAACAAAACTACAGATGCCATGGATTAAATATTTCCTTTTTGAAAACAAAAAAGTAATTGTTTTAACAAACATTCAGTGTTATCTGATATAATTTAACAAAATTAATTTTTAAATTTAATTGTTTTTAACAAACATTTATTAACGTTTTAACCTTATTGTTTTCTCAATTTTTAGAGCTAGACCAAAGATTGGAACAATTGAACATACAGTGTTTAACACAATGTGTTGGGAAAACTGTGTTTCAGAAAGTAAGTTAAATTTACTTGTTATTCTAGAGCGTATTCAATTCCCAAATATAACATGCACACACTTTAAGCCAACAGTTAAAGTTACATGTCTTTTTGAAAGTATTCAATTCCCAAAAATAAACAGAAAAATTTTCCTGATAAGGTATGAATTATTACTTTCGTAGGAGTAATTTAATCTTAATTAATCCTTCGGCGAGTAAAATGACATTAATATTTATTGATTTTTAATATTTTAGGAGAAATTCACATCGACGGACATATTGCTACAGACTACAAAACGTATATGATAATCCACACATGCTATAAAGGTAACTATCATTTTTTAAAACTTAATGAGGTTTCATTTCATTTTACCTTAATTAAGCACACTGAAAAATACGAAATGTTCTTATTGATACCGGAAAATGTTCAAAAAATAGTTCAAAAGAGAAGAAAATTATTTTCTTCGCGTTTGAAAATTATTTTGAGCCTTTCCAAATTTCCAATTAGATCATTTACTATTTCTTTGCATAGACACAATTCATTAAAACATCATTTACTATTTTTCAGGTCAGCCGATCATTGATGTTCAAGTCAGAAAAGGGATAGATCAACTTCCCAGATATAAAATTTGGCAAATTGCACGACGACTTCGAAAAATTGGAGTCAAGTTTTCCGACCTTCAAAAAAGAGACCGAAGCTCATGTCCTTCACCAAAATAGAGATATATTTATAAACCAATTTGTTCATATTTCACTGTGCATTCAAATTCTGTATTTTTTGCTAAAAATATTCCTAGTTTTTGTTGATATATTTATTCGCATTATTTAAAGCAACTAACTGTTTATTTTGATCATTATATTTATGAAATACCATTGCTTTTACCTCTTAATAAATTATATATTCATATATGCAACTTATTTGTTATTATTAAGTGTTAAAATGTATGCAAATCAAAGTAAATAGGTGAAGAAGTTGTAAGCAGCTTTCGCCAGGCAAAAAGTAGATATTTTTTAAAAAAAAAACGAATTTCAAGTTTCTATCAAAAATATGACAAACGGATTATTTTTTTATTTACGGATAAACAACTCAACAACAAGTTAAGATTTATAAAATGAAATGATTTTTGATGATAAAAATAACGAATTCTCCCTACCCTAACAATTGGATTACTAACGATTTGTTTTGGTACCAGTGGTCAATAACTGACCCATTTTCGAACCAATCTGGACAGTGTATATGCTGTGAAAACTTACATTAAATTTACCAATCATTTCCAGTAATTTCATATTTTAAAACCGCCTAGTTGGTGAGATTTACGCCAGATATGGATTGTTGATGGACTCGTCGGTGCGTTCCATCAACAACCCATAATTGGCCAAACAGTTGATTTTATAGTTTTCTTTCAATATCATCAAGTAAATTTACTGTCCAATAGGGTTGATTTTACTACATTTTCATTACAGTGTATTATGATACGTAAAATGTTCCTCGTACGTATTCCTGTATCAACTAAAAGGCAATTTTGCGTTGAAATTGTTAGAATTCTCCCGCAGGGGTTTTGATAATTTACATCATCAAGAATGACGACTGCAATATCGAAACATATAGGTTGATTGCAAACACAGGACGCGGAAACCAGGGCGTTTTTAGCGCGAACGCGTAATACAAATGGGTGGGCCTGTTCAAGCAATCAGTTTAAATAGACTTTATCTGCACAATTTTTTCATTGAAATTCACTTTGCGCACGGCCAGAAGCAGATGTAAAAAGGAGCCACAAGGCACTTCGCGGGTAGCTGTAACGTGGAACAGGTACACAGTCAATACAAAGGTCCGAGCCTAATGGTTGTTGGGTATAAGCCCCCCGATAGGTTCACGGGCAGGTCATAGCAAATAACTCAAAAACCCTAAAAAAGGAGAATTCAACTCAAATATTAAAAGAAGGATTCAACTCAAATATTACAACAACAAAAATCTTTTTCAGGCATTCTCTCAAAAATGCAATATTGTTTTGTCGGAATTAAGTGCAGTGAGGTTTTTGAAAAAATAGTTAAACTTTTCTAATTTTGTTTTCAACGTAGGTAACATCGAAAAATTATTATTTAAACTTTGCATTATTTTTTCAAAATTTTCTGCAAGCGAGCGCGTAGGAAGCACCCATTAGGAATTAGTTAAGTCCATTAATATAGTAAAGAACGACTTTAAATAACCTTTAAGTAAAACCGGCAGCTGCACTTATACCGGAAATCACCCTCTGCAGAATTGAACCGCTGTGTGGTAGTTTGCGATGAGTTGTTTCTTCTTTAAAGATTTTAATTCTATCACAATCGTTTTAATTGGTGTGTGTTTTTTGACAAAAAATTTTAAATGAAAAGTTGAAATTTTCTGTTTAAAATACATAACGCCAATTAACAAGATTAAAAAAATGTATCCAAGAATTGAGAATTTGCTTTTCAAAGTTGAACATATTTTTACAAGCAGGCATGTCACAATGCCATGTCTATAAAAAAGCATTAAATCATTAGATTAATTTTTCATTTTTGTAGAGCTCATATTTTAAGCCACCTATACCACTCATTTTATCATAATGTTATAATATAAACACTGTTCCCACTAAAAGGTGTGTCGATTTATAACTGAAAATTTATATTTATTTATTTACTTGTTTATAAATGGGTGGGACATTTATATATACATTGCTCCCGATAAATTCTCCTTTGGAATAAGGGATATTTTTCACATTCTCATTTTCAGTTTAATATCAAAAAAATCTACGCAAAAAGCTCTTTTCACGAAACAGCTTAAATTATTTTATTTTAGAATCAGTACCTGATTCCTAAAGTAAAATTTTCAAATCGCATCGCTAATTTATTCGGTTCGAATTCAGTTCTATCATATTGCGCTTTATCTATATTTCAAGGCTCAATTCGATTTTGTCAATATTTTCGAATCGCTTTCGAACTCACATTGAGTCATTTTTTATTGAGTAGTACTCATATTGAATTATCTTCATTCAGTTTCGCGATTTCAAAACTCAGAAAATGTACAATCCCGAACGAAAATTTTATTTCGTCAAGCATGAGTCCATACTTAACTTAGCATGAGACCCATACTCAACAAAAGAAAAAAATTTTCTTTTGGCGTATGGAGAAACGATAGTTTATACGATAGAACTATACTTCTACAGCAGTTAGCTGTGGTTTCTATGGTATGCCACGTTCACGCTCCTTTCTCTCACATTGTGAAAAAGGATCGATCTGAATATGTCTGGTCAATCATATTCATAGGTTTAAATTCAATAATACTATTAATATAATTCCACAGTGTCCAGTACTTAGAAACCACGTGATAGTTATGAGTCATTTCAATCCCAAAAAACTATATAAGATGCAAGCATCAACTGAATATTCACAAATCATTTGTAACAAGCTCAAGTGAGGATATAAATTGTAAGAGAACTTTTGATATAATTTTTTGTGGTGTTTGAATAAAGGAATACGATGAAGATAATCATTTTTCTTTCTGTTGTTTTTGGTGTTGTATGCTTGAACGGAACTTTGGCTCATACATGTAATGGCGCGGTTTTGCAGAAAAGAGTAAATTATCCTCGGGTGAGTAGGAAATTGCAGATTTTTTTAAATCTTTTTATTGAAATTCAATCTATGCAAGACCGAAAGCAGAGCTTTAAAAATACTGAACAAAGGCTACTCATATGGACATTAAACTTAATAAATAAGAGTATTTTTTATTTGCAACAATTGTTTTGTCTATGCAAAAATTTTCTGAAATTTACTTACTCAAAATAATACTCTTTTTTTTCTCACAGCTCCGAGGAGATTGGTGGCAAGCATACCATACTCGTGATTCTCGATATTCTGAATATGAGTGTTATGATATGAGGATATTCGGTGTCAACAAGTATCACAAACTTTTCTACGTTGACGAGATTATTCATGAGTAAGTACTGAGTAGATTCCATTTGCATTTTGAGTCGCAATTCTCAGGGATTATTTGATGCTTGGGATGTAATTACTTTCCATTTATTAGCATTAGCTTGAAATACTTCGGTGCTATCTGATATATTTCAACAAAATTATTTGTTAATTTTAATTGCTTTTAACAAACATTTATTAACGTTTTAACATTATCTTTTTCTCAATTTTCAGAGCTAGACCAAAGATGGGAACAATTGAACATAGAGTGTTTAACACAATGTGTTGGGAAAACTGTGTTTCAGAAAGTAAGTTAAATTTACTTGTTATTTTAGAGCGTATTCAATTCCCAAATATAACATGCACAAATTTTAAACCAACCGTTGAAGTTACATGTCTTTTTGAAAGTATTCAATTCCCAAAAATAAACAGATGAGGTCTGTCTGAATTATTACTTTTTTGCCTTTTCGTAAGAGTAATTTGATTGTAATTAATCCGTGTGCGAGAAAAATGACATTAGTATTTATTGATTTTAATATTTTAGGAGAAATTCACATCGACGGACATATTGCTACAGACTACAAAACGTATATGATAATCCACACATGTTATAAAGGTAACTATCATTTTTTAAAACTTAATGAGGTTTCATTTCATTTCACCTTAATTAAGCACACTGAAAATACGAAATGTTCTTATTGATACCGAAAATGTACAAAAAAAAGTTCAAAAGAGAAAAAAAATATTTTTCTTGGCGTTTGAAAATTTTTTTGAACCTTCCCAAGTTTCCAATTAGATCATTTACTATTTCTCTGCATAGACCCAATTCATTAAAACATCATTTACTATTTTCCAGGTCAGCCGATCATTGATGTTCAAGTCAGAAAAGAGATAGATCAACTTCCCAGATATAAAATTTGGCAAATTGCACGACGACTTCGAAAAATTGGAGTCAAGTTTTCCGACCTTCAAAAAAGAGACAGAAGCTCATGTCCTTCACCAAAATAAAGATATATTTATAAGCCAATTTGTTCATATTTCACTGTGCATTCATCAATTCTGTATTTTTTCTAAAAATATTCTTAGTTTTTGTTGATATATTTATTCGCATTATTTAAAGCAACTAACTGTTTATTTTGATCATTATATTTATGAAATACCATTCTTTTACCTCTAATAAAATAATATTCATATATACTTATTTGTTATTATATATGTTAAACTTATTTGCAAATTATTAGGTTTAGTGTAAGAAGCTGTTCAATTTTAGCAAATCAAAGGAAATGGGTAAAAAACTTGTAAGAAGCTGTCGTCAGGCAATTTTAGGTAATTCTTGGCTGTTGTTGGCTGTTGCTGTAAACGGTTCGAAAATAAAGTCTGGATTTTGTTAAGTATGAGTCACTGATGGATCACGTCGACGAGACGCGGTCCATCTGTGTCTAATGCTGGACAAATTTCCGATTGGAGATATCTTTTTGTTAGAGGTTTCAAACTTTGGTTGGAGAATTGGCTAGATAGGTCATAAAATATTCTCTTATTGTGTACACAAACACAGGTTAAATTCATAGAAAATTAAATGTTTTAAAGTTTAGACTCGTCATCGTAGTTGCTATCGAGATTCAGCTTAATATTTGTGATCCGTGTGTTTTGAAACTAACAAAAACTTTTTTTACGATATTGAAACAATAAGCTTTCATTGACCTGTCCAGACGTTTTGACGTCATAAACGATATGAGCGGAAATTGGTGTTCCGGTTAGTAACTGTTCTACGCAAGGTAACACCGGAAGTATAATCGAAGAGGCGCTTTATTGCAATTGCTACTCGAACATTTCCAATAAGCAAAAATATATATCTCAAATTGTTTTGCTAAGCGTGGGTCGCTGTTGAATCCAGTCCAGGCGCGGTCCATCAGTGGCTCATGCTTGACAAAATAAATATTCTGATTGGGATAGATGTCATATAGTTTATTATACAGTATCGTAATCGGCATTCGTCTGGAATCAAGCGATACGTTGTTTTTGAATAGTATATCAAATTGACCAAATCATAAGAAGGGTCATTGATGGATCGACTCTAAGTAAGAAACGTACTTGAAAAGGGAATTTTCGAAAAATAAACTTGAATTTGAAGTTTCTGCACGACTTTCATAATTTGGCTATGACAAAATTGGCGTGAATGGTCTGAACCGCGGTAAATTTCAAGTACCTTTGTTAAATCTGAAATTAACATTTTCACTAAAAGGTTGGGAAAAACGACCAATTCAAATTTACGAAAGAAAATTTTTTATTATAATCGCTCATTTGATTAAGTCACCCAGCGCAATGTCCTGTACACGAATCGTGAGCATTTCGCTAAACAATAATTTGTTAAGTATGGATCACTGATGGATCGCATCGACGAGACGCGGTTCATCTCTGATTCATACTTAACAAAATTAAATTTCTGATTGAGATTACCGCAATTCGTATTTTTTGCTTTAAAATTCAATCTAGCAAATTTAAAAAAAAGGGATTCATAAGAAACTAAATAAAATATAACATACAGGAATGAACTGAGTGTGGGAGTAATACAACCTACCATTTCTGGTATTTTAGCATTGACCTTTAACCTGTGATAGATTCCAGATGCCACAAAATTGGGAAGCTATATGATCCAATTTGACATCTAATCGCCTAAAAGTATTGCGTCAGCTAATATGCTTGATCGTTTCAACTCTTCCGAGATATGAATAAATCATTTAATGTTATGAAAACAATTTGTTCTCATTTCATATATTTGCGTTTGATTTCGCCGGTGCCCAATGCGATATTATTTTACAGTTGCTTCATTTGACTTTATCGGTATTTAATACCATATTTGGCTTACCTTTAAGGAAGAAATATTTTGGCTGAACATGTTTTGTTAAGCATGAGCCCGTGATGGATCGCGCTGGTAAAGCGCGAATCATCAATGGCTCTTGCTTAACAAAATGAAATTTATAAATGCGCTGCTGAGAAAGAAAATGGCGAAGGTAAAGTAGCTATAAGACGTTACAATTGATGGATGACCGGGTCCCATTGACGCCAATAAAGATTTTATCCAAAATTGGGAATAGAGTTATTTTTTACGAATATAACCCAATTTCAAACTATTTTATTTAATATGACGCGCCCTGTGTATACAAGTACGGTTCAAATTACTAATTCGCATATTTTAATACGAGAATGTGACGTCATCCCGATTGGTGACGTCATGATTTAATTTGTTTACCGATTTTTGAACGTTCGAATAAATTGTCAACACTTTTCTCTTTTTTTTTCGAATAATCATAATTGCTGTGACGTAAATAAAATGAGTTTTTCTCGCTTATTACGTTACCCCAACTGTTACACGTCAAATTTTTAGATGATAATAACATGATTCATTAGAAAAATACAAAAATTTTTTTTTATTAGAATGTAATGGAAACAGTATCGCACAGAGTCATAGAATAATAACTGTTGAAACATCAATGATCGAAAATCTTGTTGAGACAGGTTTAAATCCAAGGGCAATATTCACCAGAAATTCTCCTCGCACTGTGAGAAAGGTGCGGTAAAACCAATTTTATTTCAAAGTCATTTTATTTGTTATTATTAGATAAAGTTATACGATACGATGCTGGAGGCAAACGAGACAAACTGACTTGTTATCATTAATGCTGCCTAACGACAGCATAGAAAAAAATGTTAAGTTTTGCAAAGCGATTGTGAGGCATATTTCCTGTCCTGTATTCTGATAATTTAACATATGGAGCGGATGGTGGTTATACTGAATTTCTCTAATTTTGTGAGCGGTTGTCTAGATTAAATATGCCTAGCATAGACGTCTTAGAAAGAGACCAAAGTACTCCGAACAACTAAATTGAACGAACCGAGTCTGTGAATTCGGGCGGGCAATTCGATTCGTTGATTCGAATCAATCCGAAGCACAAACTATTCGAATTAATTGTGAATCGGTCATAGAAATTAAAATTTGCTAAATAACGTGGAGTTTTTTATTTTTAACAATAAAATGCAATCGATTCTGGTCAGATTTGACCAAAATCGGGTTGTATTTGGTCCTCGAAAAAGATAACTTTTCGCTCTGAGACATTGGAAGTACATTACATATAAGTCTGACTGTGATAATATTAGTAATTCGTGAATATAAATTAGTTGATTTTCATGATAGAAACAAATTATAATAGTAATAATGGTATATTTGGTATTTATAATGAAATCAGATTCAAATCCCAAAGGATTCGGTTTTTTCAATGTAACTGACGCAGAAGATAATTTCAAGTTATTCCCTCAGTAATCCATCACTGCACTATATTATACAATTTCAGTGGCGTAATTCAATGTTTTTTGCTCGGGGCGCAATTGCAGCTATTTTTTCGCTTAATCAAGCTCTGTGCCTTCCACTTTGCAAGATTATTCACCTTAGATGCTGATTCCGAACTTGGCCAAATCCAATTTCAATATCCTTTTGTGAAATTCTCTTTAAGCCAGGCTAGGAGCAGCCATCAGCCATAAAGGAACAAATAAAGACTACTTTTATTTCAAAGAGCTACTACAAAGTGTAGTATCAAGTCGACAATTGCGTTATTGGCGGAAAACATCCCCAACAGAACTGATGCGCAATAATAAAGCGCGGTCCATCTGTGACTAGGGCTCGGCAAAACCGAATCACTTGGAATTCGAATCGATTCGAATAATTTTTTCGAATCGTATCACTAATTCTTTGTAAATAACAAATATCCCATTTTTACTATTATAACTTGTCCCCATTGGGAAAATAAAAAAAAATTTATAGTTTGTAGCGTATTCTCAATTCACACTAAGAGCAACAATTTTCATATTTTAACGACGAAATATAATCGATTTTGGTCAAATTTGACCAAAATCGATTGCATTTCGTCGATTAAAAAAGCAAATCCCAGTTCACTTAAGAAGTTTTTGTTCCCATGAATGATTTACGACTGATTCGAATAAATTGGGCTTCGAATCGATTCGAATCACCGAATCGAATTGCCCAGCCTTATCTGGGACTCATGCTTGACAAAATAAAATTTCAGACTGGGATTGTCCAAAAAACAAGGGTGCATTTTCAATTTATTTATAAAATCAAAGTCCAAAAACGTTTTTCAAAATCTCATTCTCCCATTTTTAATTCGAATTTTTGTAATAAGATAATATTTTCGCAACCTGTGGGGAAATTTTTGTAAGAATAGTTTCATAAAAAATTTTGTGCAATTGATATACTTTTTGGAACGAAATTTCAGTTTCGATGGAAATTGAAATTTTCTCCAACACTGCGTATATACAAATCACAAATATCCGCCCTATAAATTCAATAGGTTTCGTACAGTAGCAATAGAAGATAAGAATCTCAATAATTGTTGGGCCTCCGGCAAATATGTGAGGAAACCGAAGTAAAAGTTTTACTAAAATAGATTTGTGGAGAGTCATGGGTCGATAATGGTTCAATCCATATTTTGACCAACGCTTAACAAAACAAAATTTTTTATTGAAAATAAATTCACTGAATAGCCTTGCGCTGGAGAACGACTTTCAATTAAGACTGGTTCAATTTAATTCGGTGATTCGAATCGATCCGAAAGTTTGAATTCGACAAATTAATCGAATCAATAGTAAATAACTCTTAAGAACAGAAACCCAGTAAGTGAAATGAAATAAGACTGAAATCGATTGTATTTCGCCATTGAAATATAAAGTTTTTTCTCTTAGACTTGGAAAGTGAATTAAGAATATGCATTGCCTACATTGAAGTTAGTAATTCTACCCTTTTCAAAAAATTATCCGGGTCAGATTCAAATTCAATATAATTCGATTTAACTCAACCCTACTTCCAATACGTAGACTTCAAATTTTTTTAAAATATTTGCTACATCGCAAACGTTGATTAAAGGATTTGTATCGGGATGGAATTCCCAATACCTGTATACATCGCAAGTACGAATTTAGTAAAATTGCGCCACCGTGCGGTTATCAATTATCATGAAAGATTACTTCTGATACTTGGTCTACAAAATTTTAAAATGTGGCATGTAACTTGAACGACTAACTTGAGTCTCAATTAATGCATGCATGCTGACATGTTCACATTGCAAGTTTAAAATTTCGCGTTTTAGTCTCAACAAGTTCGCCTTTCATTTCCATGTTCACTACTCAAATAAAATTGTATTAATTTAGGTAATCGTTGCCAAAACGAAAATTGCATATATTTCCAACGACACTAAATCTGTTCAACTACCAGATGTTTGTCTCAATCAGGGTGTTCCCAAACCAGTAGTCGTGAAAACAACATTCGGGTTTTAGTAAAAGATGCGTAAGATGAAAAATAGCAAATACGTGTTAGAACTAAATCCTTTATACAATCATTGAAATAAAATAGACAAATACGCAATTTATATGCAAACTCAATAACTTTCTGTTGCATTCGTCCTACTTACCGAACACCCCTAAAGGGATGGGTTTTCAATTACTGTTATTTTTGTGTACAGTAGCAAAAATTTCTGTTTCTGAACACGACCCTGCGCTGGCGGCGATCAAGGCGTTTTGGATAAGTGTGGTTAAAAAGCTAAGCTTCTTTGACACTGGAGGAGCAAGCGGGGATACACTCCTCCATATCAAATGTTTTAGTCTGGTTTTCTCGTAAAAAATAGTATGAATAATAATGAAAAGAATTATGGGCCAAAGTCGCCATCTGCCTTTTAGATCAAATTATTTTCTATTGCCTGCCCTTCGCATCGACTGTTGAATCAAATTAATTTTGTTCTAGAAAAGGTAAAATGTTATTCACTTGAAAAGACAATTTGAGTTTAAAAAAATGAAAAATTCGACACTCAAATTTCGGTTTCAAAATCCAATTTTAGAATCTTGTTCTATAACGAAGCTATCCTTAATAACTTTCAATATTCATTTTCATTTTTTATGTGATACTCTTTCCGATATTTGGTCTAAAAAATTTAAAATATGGCATGTAACTTAAATTGCAATTGATGCAAGCATGCTTGAGTTTACCTTGCAAGTTTAAAAAGTCGCGTTTAGGTCTCGGTAAGTTCGTCTTTCTTATCCAAGTTCACCACTCAACCGAAATTGTATTAATTTGGGTAATCGTTGGCCAATTTAATTCGGTAATTCGAATCAATCCGAATGTTTAAATTTGACATATCATTCGAATCAATGGTAAATCACTCTTAAGAATAGAAACTAACTAAGTGAAGTAAAATTTGACTAAAACCGATTGCATTTTGCCATTAAAATATGAATTCCTTTCTCTTAGACTTGGAAAGGGAATTTAAATACATTGCCTACTTTGAAGTTAGTAATTCGATTCAAATTTCGAAAAAATTATTCGAGTCAGATGATTCGAATTCCACCTAATTCGATTTTACCCAACCCTACTTCCAGTACGTAGACATCAAAACTTTTGAATTATTCGCTACATCCCAAACGTGGATCGAAGGATCGATCCGGATTTCCGCTCAGACCACAGTTGCTGGTACTACATCTTATAGTTGCTCTTTGTCGTTAAGTTGCCGTCGTTAGTTAGTTCCACTTATGCACTGCTTCCGACCTTTTCTTAAGGAAACTGAATAAAATAAGCTTCCTCGTAGTATTATTGTTTGCTCTCAAGTGTGCGCACGGCACGGATTATCGCGAAGGGGAAATAATTTTGCTAATCCAAATGGTATCTACTCAATGGATTTTCTTGTCTTTCTGTCTTTTCAGCTTTGTAAATTTGAAAAAAGTGAAATGTTGTAGCATTCAGGCGCCGAAGGAAGATATTGATGTCACTAAGGTGGTATTTTACACTTATATATCGAGCGTTGGTTTTCGCTTTACTGTATTTAATAAAGAAAAAAACGTGTTCAAATGTATCGTTGTCGGTTATAGTGTCGATTATTTGTAGAGCATCTTGACTGACTCAAAATTGTCCTACCAAGTCGATCAAATCTAATTGGATTCGTTTGAGTAACTCATATTCAGAATTTGTGGTATCGGCATCGGCAAAAATAAGAGCGTTGTTTTTTCCCAAATTCAAACACCAAACTCTTGTTAATTTTGGCGTTTAGCAAAAGTAAGGTAAGCTTATGAAGCATTTGCAGCGATTATATATTATCAAAGGTTGAATTGCCTCGGTGATGTGATAAAACCCGCCATACAAGTGAAGTTGTCTTACCGATGCATCGCGTTGCGTTTCGGGTAACAATACACACGCTTGCATTGCTTTGCGTTAATCGTATTTACATTCCTACAAAGCAAAATCGCATACATCGAAACGAGCACTTTCCGTTAGCTTGCGTAGCAAACAGGTTAGTTGCGTTGGAAAACGTAAGGAACTGCATGCTGAGGATTGCGCTAGGCTAGCGTAAAGCGCGACTGATCACGGTCTGTTGATGGACTGCGCTTCAGCCGCATTTTATTGACCAAAGTCAATCGTTTAGTGTTATGTCGATTTCAAGTCCTTTGCAATTTCAAGTCAAATTAGTCTATCGAAAAACAGCGCTTTATCGCAATTTTGATACACAGTATTTCGTTTAGTGTTATCACGATATTTTTGCTTTTGCAAAGGTTTTAACGATCATCTTGTATATTCATGCTTTTTAGTTTCCAAAGACATGGTATCAAGCACTACACACCAATGACGCTGTAATGTCTCACGACATTCTGTGCTCTAAACTACAGAATTTTACCAAGACAAACGATGGATGGGATACGGTGATTACCGAGTATCATGCTAAGTACGTTTATATATTACTGCATCTAATTGCTCTGGGTGAAACGTCCGAGAAATTGTTCTATTTTGGAATAATATTCCTTGACTTTGATCTCCCTGACAAATCCACGATTATTCTACGCTCTTGACCGTCTGGGTTTTTGGCGCGGTGTTTTCTGAACATGACCCTGCGCTGGCGATCAAAATGTTTTAGATCAGTGTGGTTAAAAATCTTAGCTTTAAGTTATTAAACACTGATCCTTGTTTTGGTCTGGTCTTACCCACCCTTAAATCGAAAAATTATGTCTTTTAGATCAAATTACCTGCCTGCCCCCCGCAGCGACTGTTAAATTGAATTTTTTCAAGAAAACGCAAAATATTATTCACCTGAAAAAATTTGATGTTTTAAAAAAAATAAAATTCGACACTCAAATTACGGTTTCAAAATCCAACTTTAGAATCTTGTTCTATAACGAAACTATCTTCATACTATTAAAATATTCAATTAGTTCGATACTAAATTTAATTTTTAGTTCTTCGCCACACGTGTTTCCTATGCGTAATATAAGACAACGCAACGGAGTCTACAAACTTGACAAACATTTGGTAAGTATGTGTATTGCGTCAGTTTTTCATAATTTTTCACTGTCATTTACTACATATTTCAAGAGATTCAAAAATTTTTCTACCGATTTCTTTATGTCAATGGATTAATGGATCAACTCAACAAACCACGACCCAAAGCTTTCAATTTGCAATGTTGGGGACATGATGAAAAACACATCAGAAGTCCTTTTAAGTTCTTTAAAATGTAGAAAATCGAAACAATTTGAGCGGGCCTCCGGAGCGCAGAGATTGTTACGCTTTTTTAGTAATTTTAGAGCACAATTTTTCGGAAAATTATTTTGCCTATGGAGGGTAAATTTGTTGGCATTAAGTCATTATTGGAAAATATGCTGCAAGTTTCCTTTGCTTAGTGTGAACCACGCGTTCAACCCATGACATGAGTGAGACCACTTTTTGGGGAAAATCAGGTTTTTGGCAGAAAAGGGATAGTTGTGGAAGAACCAGGATAATTGTGGAAGGAAGTTATGATGAAGTTGATGTCCGATAATTTTGAATAAAATTTATTCAAACAAAGCTACCGGCCTTCTGCTCTTTGTTTTGTGCAGCATCAAAATTAAGATGACCTAAACAGCAAATACTTTGTGCAGTAACTGCGCTAAGTACATTTAGTGTTGGCGAACAATCCGTGAAACAGGGGTATTATTAAGCGAGACAACGCGAAATGGGAAGTTTTGGGCGACAGGCAGCATGAACGAGGCAGGTTCTTTCGCGTGCGCGATTTAAAATGTAAGAATAATTATTCAATCAGGACTTTGTTGGTAGTATTGATCTCGCTCGATGAGTCCCTGTTATAATGTGCATGCGGAGAGTGATATTTTCAGCTGATTTGATTCCTGTACAAGACGTTGCAATCTATTAATCAGAAATTACATTTTGTTTATAAGCATGAGTCTCTGGTGGACGGCACCTTGTCAGCGCGATATACCATAAATTTTGTCGATCATAAGTCACTGATAGACCGCGCCATGGTGCCGCAATTTATTAGTGACTCATGCTTAAAAAAAAACTCGTTTAAGTAAATTTTAAATATTATTTATTTAATAAATATTCTATGCAGATGTTGGAATTATCAATTCACAAACTATTAATGCAGATGGGACTGTTAATCAAGCGGCGTTGGATATTGGTAAGGAGGAAATGAATTTACACGTACTTTAAAATACACAAATCTATCTTAAAATAGACATCATTATAGAAAAATATTCATGTAAATAAATTTTGTCTGGTATGCGGTATGATGGATCGCGCTGCTAATAAGAAAAGATCCGCTTGTGCCTCATGCTTGACAAACGAAGCTGTTCGAGTAGGGATAGCAGAAAGGGAATTATCAGCCCAGCAGGGGGCAACACTGAGCTGTTAGTGCACAAGATTAATTGTTGGGATTGTGTTCGACTCCATGGCTCGGTCTGTTACGGAGCGATTGTGTAGTCCAGGGAAGTTTGATGGTTTGATTTTTGGTCGTGTAACCTACGAACGTGCTATTCAGTGAAGTACTTCGCGGATGGCTGAAACCACAGTTACTTAAAACATCTGTACATAGCAGTTATCGGGTAATGCGCCTCCAATAGACCCACTGGCAGAGTGACAGGACAATGAGAATAAATCCGACTTCACTTTGAATGTAAATAAAATCTGATTTTTTTATTTGCAGATGATGCTTTGCTCAACACGGATATACTGCAAGTGACTGATTATAAAAATTATTTTATCACGGCTTTCTGCAGTTTGAAAGGTAGGAAAGGAATCTGTTAACATTATCTTATAATATTCCTGCTGTACACTGGTAGTAAAACGGCAAACCGGGCGACTTTGATAATGCGGGTGATTTTTATAAAGTATATTTAAGCTCAATATTTGTGCTTTGACTTTTCTGAAATTAAAATATATTTTTAAATTAACCTTTTGATTTATTATATTTCACACCTTCTGTCTCAAGTGGCCAGACGAATTCCAGTTTCATAACGTTACGCAATATAGTCTAACGATAGATTTCATGCCAAATATTATAATTTTTTGTAATAAAACTCGTGCACTGAAGACGCAGAAAAATTTTCGGCGCCCTTGCCCATTTTTGGGGGTAACTATAAGATTCTGTATAATATGAAATTTTGCCTATTCTTGAGGAATTTTCGTTAAAATTACAAAAACTTTCTGGGAGTACTGTCCCTCCCTTCTAAAAGCTTGGGCGCCATGTCCCCCCCCGTTCCTGGTTCCGTCGTCGTACGCACTTTGACCCTGTTTCATATTTTCCCTAAAACGGTCAAATGTCCGGATTAAATTTTGTGTTTAAAAGGAGATAAAAATATTGAAGTGTACTTTTAATAAATCTAAATTCTCATCATTCAACAAATGATATCAAAAATGTGATTACGGTAACTATTTTGTATCCAATCGTATCAAAGTCACCCGCCAGCGAATCCATCAAAAAAGAGGCACATTCTCGCAAGTTACAAAATGAAAAAGCGCTCACAACTGAATAATTTTGTGTTTACAAGCAAAGAACACTACAGTATTGGTAATAATAAATAATTAACCATTTAGTGAAAGGGGATCATTTTTGTTTGCCGGAAATGGGGAAATATCTTCCAAAGTCGCCGGGTCTTATGGTATACAGTTTGCGTGGGATTTTGAATCCAGACATAAGTTCTCAAGCAGCATAGCTATAAAATCCAAATAATTTTTTTTTTGATTTTAGTCCTAAATAGGTCATAGGGGGGACCCGCCTCGTCGACACAGTCTACCCATGACTGATCTATGACAGAGCTTAAAATTGTAAGTTTCTTTAACAAATATCGTTTTAACGTTCTCTCGATACAATTTCTACTAGTAATGGCAACATATTTTACTTGAGCGTTTTATGTTCATCGTATTTCATTTAAACTTATATTTATTAACTAAAATGTTCGTTCGATCACAGTCGAGTTTTACGAGCCACATGGGTTGAACATTGAGTTCTGCTTCTTTCGCTCGATATAATGGAGAATCGAGTTTTTTTCACGTCCCTTATGCATAGCGAACAATATAAAATTATCCTTGATCTTGCTTAACTTTTGGAACTGGATAACATAGAATGGATGATTAAATCCATGTAACCAAATGTAGATGAGTGTTTAATGATAATGGGTGTTTAATGATTTTAATAATCAGTGGAACTAAAATTAGGGAAATTTGACGAAATAATAATTTCGTGAGAATGTTCGAAGCGTAGGGCGCTTCTCGTTGAAACAAAAATGAACGCATAGAATTGGCCCATGGCCACCGTCAAGTTTCCACCGAAATATGTTCTTGTCCAAGTTTTTAGTAGGACTGAAAAAAGACTAATAATAAAATGTTTTGCCCGATTTACGAACAGTTAAAGCATGAGACAGAAATACACAAATGTGGAACAAGTATGCTCCTTATTCAAATAGTTCTTTTCCAAACACACGGGTTTTATTTTGCTATTTTGATTTGAGGCAACATCGTTTATCGACTATTTTCACACTGATTCGTTTTGCAGTGCAATCATGATGTATGCCAAATTTTACTTCGTAAAATTCGACATAAATCATGATGTTGCTGCAAAAGGAAGACTTATATCCTTGTATTCACTAGTTTCAACTTGTCAAAAACGTTCTTTTGACTTATTTTTCTTCTCTAGATAAATGGATAGTCTGGGTCCATTTTTCTACCCCAAATCCCGATGTCAATCAAGTCAGCAAAATGTGGAATACTTTGATGAATGACGGAATCTACGTCAAATTATATCCATGCAAACAAGTTGATTGGAAGTGAAGAAAGAAAGAAAAAATCTATAATATATAGAGAAATTCATATTTTTGAAAATATAAAAAACTTTAGGGATTAATCATGGTTTTTTTATTGCCGAGATTTGTTTAAATATATCCTTGTAAGGATCCTATAACTGGTAAGAAAAAACGTTGAGTTATGAGATATATTTTTGTAACGTTTCGTCTGACCAGTGTCGGACATTCTCAGACAATCTTGGACTGGCCCTGGTAAGACGAAGCCTTACAGCAATACATTTGTATATATTTAGGCTTTATTTATAGATATATTATATTGAAATTCATTCTTAGCAAGACCGGAAGCAGCACCAAAAAGAAACTAACAAACGGTCACTCAATGGCAAAGAGCTACTACGGGATATAGTAGTTGCTACTGTTCTCTAATCTATAAACGGAAAACATACCAAATGAAACTGAACCAGTACAGGGAATGGTAGGTACCTCAAGTTTGTTTGGGTTAATTGTCAATAGAAATACATAATTCAACCACAATTTATAACCATACGTTTCCAAGGCCTAGGTACCAGTTTGGGAATCGCCTGGATTGAATGTTTTTCGTGTGTGTTTTTTTCAAAAAGCTACTAAAATGAAGCAATGGCATTGTAGAATGGCATGTTCACTGCTTAGTGTGCATGAGTGGTTTTAAATTTTTGTAGTTCTTTACCGTCTTTGTGGTTATTAGTTCCTTGAATGCTTATTCCCGACTTTGTTTCGAGTAAACTACCAAAGAAAAATGATAATTTTGTTTAAGTTTTCACTTGAATCCTCAAAAAATGTGATTTCTTTCAATCGAGAAACAAGTAATAAACAACTTAAAATGCTAACTAAACCAACCTCGTCAACATCGGCGAGAAACACGTGAATTTGGTTACCTGCGCCAGTATTGACAGCTATTTTTAGACTAGACATACCAATATTGCCGACAACAGGTATACAAGTTTGTGTCGCATGTTGTGGCCTCAAAGCAGAGCGACCATTTAGTGACTATCGAGGTTTAGCGTTTTTAATATTATTACACGGCAACTGTTTGGCGTAGCCTAGCTAAGTTATTAAATCCTCGACGGATAAACACAGAAATATTTTTATTAAACTTGTTTGATTAAGAATGAGTCACAGATGGAGCGTGCCGCTAAGGCACGGTCCATCTGAGACTCGTTCTTCATGAAACAGGTTTCTGATTAGGGCGTGGTTGGCACCGTAACCAGACTTACAAGATCCAAACCAGAGATACAACTCGTGGTGCTAACATATTGACCAGTGGGCTCTCGCTCTCTATGGTTAACTTATAACGCGCTCTGTGCTCATAAAATCAGATTCAGATACTCATATAAATCCGGAATGTCTTTCAAGTTTACAAGTAAATGGACAAAAATGTTGACCGGAGGTTTTGGAGATTGTAAAAGCCTCAAATAAGTAATTATGAGTTTTATCAGGAAACTCTCATTTTTGTAGTATCGACCACTTGTTGATCAAAATCTTCAAGTCATAGTCATTGCTTTGAGACACATTATTGAGAAAATTGAATGCAATTATCCAGAAAAATGAAGTTCATTAGCGAACGAATAAAAAGTCCAATTTTCTACTATAACCTACGCAAAGAAATGTCCAGAAATGATTATTATCAGTTTAAATCAAAACCCGAGTTCGACGAAAAACAACAATGCGTCAATTGGGTGCATCTACGTCCTATTTTTCACGTGCTTGAAGGTACGTTACCGAGTCCATGCAAATACATTCCAAACTTAAATGTCACACAACTGAACAAGTCAAGCAAACGTAGGGTCCATGACGCAAATTCAAGACAACAAAACATTGTTTACTTCACCAGCTGCTGGAGCGCGGTCCATCTTTGGGTTATGTCTGACTAAAATACTATTTCCGATTGGGATGAAGGAAATAAATTGTAGATAGGAGATTAAGAAGTAAGAAAACTGGGCGTGATTGAATTGAAGCAAGGGATTTTGTGGGCCCGATGGCCCAGTGGTTAAACGTGTTGGCAGGTTGAGGATCTCGGGTCCGAGCGACGGCGAGTCCGACTCGCTTATCAATGCCCACCACTCAACACAGGGTGTAATAACCTGGATAGACAAAGTCGAATAGGAAAAGATCAAATTTTTCCAGTAATTGTAACCATGTCCGTCTATAAGTGGCCACTGTTACAGGGCCTTGGACAAGGTGATCCACTCTAAGAAATGGCTGTAAGAAAAATCTTTATTCAAAATACCCAAAACATGTACACAAGTTATTTTGTTATAACCTTCCACTGGTTCGATGTAATTCCTTGGCTTTGGTGCGAATGAAAGCAAGTCCCATACCACAGAGGCCACTTTCTGTAAGCGCCGAACAGAGTTATAGTACTGTTGTAAGGACATACGTTTTCAGATTTAGTCTAACTGGGACTCGAACTCTAGATAGCTGTGAAGTATTAATAGGTAATCTAATTTCATCTTCCAAACAAGCTAATACTTTGATTAAATATCAGGTGAATTAGGTCACTTTAATCACTGTTTAGCCACATTTAACACATTTTAATGAATTTGAAGATTGAAATAACGAACTGCTCCGTCAAATATTTTTAATGAGAATATGATTTACATAGTTTCTCATACTGGCTAGCTACCTAAATAAAAATACGTAAATTTACCTATTTTACCAAGTAAATTAACTAGGTATAACTTCATAAGATAACTCGGTTGTGGTTCAGAAATTTAAGAATAAAATTGTTCATGGATTATACAATTAATGTGATCACTACATTCCACAATAAAGATATTTTTCTATAACCGAAAAACCATATTTTGAGATATAAAAGCATTTTGCGTGAATGCGACCTATGATTCATAATTTGGAGACAATTACGAGTGATGAATCTGAAAGTCTAATCTAAAAATCTAAATTATTTTTTTTTTTTGGGAAGTATGAGTCACAGATGGACACTTTTTTTGTTATTGCCACTTTTTGGAGTGGATAACCCTGACCAAAGCTTTGTACCAGCATCCAATCATAGACGGACATAGTGGACAAGAAGCGACAGGATGTTTTGGTATTTGTTTAACCGACTTGTCTCGAATAAAAATGGACTCTATTTCACTATATACGAGTAACAATTCTTGTAATTTAATCCTATTACGGGATTTATCTTGCGTTTTGTTATTCCCTTCAGTACGGAACCAATGGGAAGCTAGTTAGGCTGTCGAACAAGGTCCCAAAGCTGTGGGTCACAGTGTCTCAACCAGTGCCAACCATGGTGTATTGTATTACACTTTGCAACTGATATCACCCTTTGCCGGGGATCGAACCAGTGCCATGCAGTTGGTATTGTTTTGACAATCATTCACTCTTACTTCGTGCCGCCGTACGGGTCCATAAAGCGGACAGTTCGATGTTTGACCATGTCGTCATTGAAGCATACCATAGGTCAGGGCGAGGCTGTTTGGCCTGGTCGTATGATTACTCCAAATGACCTACATAATTACTAGAAACTTCTATAGTATTATTTTTTATTCAGTTTCCACGATTTTTAAAAATGTGTTATTAGAAAGACCATTTTTTACGATAGTGTTCATTTTACTACATATTTGGTGGGAATTAGTGGGTTTATTTAATAACGTCAGAACGTTGCTTACCGACGTACATCATTGATACTGCTCGCCCCAAGCGTTTATTTTTACACGCAGAATCTTACTACACATTTGACTTTTCTGGATTTTTAGCGTGAACGACAAATTCTAACAGACGCTTTGTACGAGTACGATAAGAGTAAGCTACAAAAATTTTAATTTTATTAGTAAAGTTTTCGAAGAAAAATCATATGTTCATTTTTTTTGCTACAGCAACAGCGACAACGTATGATATTTGCGACTTATTTCTAAATTTATATTCTCTAATTATTTTTGTTATCATTTTCAGCTACTCGAAAGTTCATTTCTGAAGGGCACAAGTGTTGACAAACAAATCTTTTCTAAAATTCAATAAATCAATCTGAATTATTAATTAAAAATTTAGCAAAATTAGAAATAAATTCAAATGCAATATCAAATCCGCAATTACTATTTATAAAAACCAAGCAAAGAAAACAAAAATAATAATTAGATTGGAAATTAAAATTTTCGTGATACGGTTTTTGTGTGACTATAAAACAGAACTTTTATCAGTTGAGGCTGAGATTTTACTGAATTTTTACAATAAAATGTCAAAAGTTATAAGGTGAAATGATGCCCCTCCTCAGTTCCAGTAACAATGGCCATGAAATAAAATGTTGTAATTTAATCACTTCAATTTTATTTTCATATTGTTTGACTGAATCAGCTTTTCCAACTTGTTTCTCAAATCCAGGTAATATTGGATTTGGTCAACGGCATCAGAAAAAGAAACAGAAACACGTATGCGTTTTGTTTGATAGTGACCACCGGCGTCCCACCCCACTTCCGAGCGGGAAATATTTTGACCAAAGATATTTTGCTGAGTCATTGACTAAGAGTCATTGGTTCATCTGTGGCTCATGCTTAACAATGCAAATTCTGATTGGGTTAGGCTGCGTCCATGGTTTCCAACTAAACTAATATTAGGCGAAATCGTAATCTCCAATTTCACTCTCATCTTGAACTGAGAATTCTTTACTTCGCAGAAAATAATCTGGATTGCATTGTTCTTCTATTCAATCTCGTTTTTAGTATTAGAAAAATATTAGTCAGGGCTCGAAATCACCGGAAAGTCATCTAAAATCACCAATCCCGAAACCCCACGGAATATCACCAATCAAGTTGCACTTTTTATAGCCACTTCTTAGAGTGGATCACCCTGTCCAATGCCTTGTAACAGCGGCCACTTATAAACGGAAAGGGTTACAATTACTGGAAAGATATGATCTCTTCCTGCTCAGCTTGGCCTACCCAAGATATTACACCCTGGGTTGAGTGGTGGGCATGGATAGGCAAGTCGGACTCTTCGGGGCCCGATCTTTAACCTGCGATGCCAACATGTTTAATCACTAGGCCATCACGCCCACAGCGCTTAGAGAATACGTCGTCAGACATCTGTCAAATGTCACTCGCACAATCCAAAGTATCAGTAGACTACTCGTGTGGAAGAATAAAAGTATGAAGCCAAAATATGCGTTCCATCTGTGGCTCATACTTAACAAAGTAAAATTAGTGATTCAGATGTCACTTGGGGTTATTGTCCTCGTTTTATGTTCACGTCGCAAAGTCAACCCGGAAGGCTGTCCTTTGAAGTTAAAAAACATATAATATGCGTCCAAGTTGGCCTGTAGTTCCAGACAGAAAAAAAAGTTTTGTTAAAAATGCGGTGCAATAGTATCTTTCATTGACTCGTTCTTGATAAAATCCAGATTTCAGATTTGGTGTTAATAACAAGCGGCAGTGGAGAACTCCGACATTGGATGGTCTCCGACTCGTCAACGAAAAAGGTCCTTTGAAAGTTTTATACTAAAGAAAATTCGCGCCGAAGGTGCAAAAGAAGTATCCACTGGCGGGGGGGCAAGGGGTCAGGGAGTAAAGCCTAATGCCAAATATTGGGGAATTCGACTCCCACTAAATAAGGAAAAATTGTTTAATAGTCGATCGTAGGTGCGTACTTTCATTATTAAGAAAATTGTCAATTCACCATTTTCCTATCGAGTCGGATCCCTTAAAATTATGAGATCAACAAGATATGTATTTTATTGCTTCAGATCGCTTTTCCTGAATGTCACCAATACATTTAATAATTAATAATGAAAATTGAAGACAATTTTTTTTCTTCTATTATTCTAATTCACAATGAATTTTAATTAAACCTGATTCGGTCTAGACACAGAATATTCATGAGGTCACCGGATCATAAATTTTGCCGGAAGTTTTATTAGCACGACTTTGATTATCCTTTATATGACATTCAGCTAGAAGAATTTGGAAGCACTGCTTTTAAGCCGTATCGTTTGGAGTCTATTCTATATATTTACAAAGAATCTGCAAAAAAATGCAGACGATATAACAATTTATAAAATTGTCAATTTCCTCTTCTATGTACATGAATGGCCTGTTGATGACGTCATTCACCCATCTGTAGTTTATATTTAACATATCATTTAGCAAAGAATTTGTTCCTTGCGTGTGAAAAGCAGTTCAGTATGACCATGCCGATAATTCTTTTTCCTTAGTACTAACAGACAGATTGTATATTACAAAAATGAAAAGCTTAGCCCTTGACAGGTAAAGTAAGGAAACGCTCCATCACAAGGCAAAAAGCAGCTTGAATTTCCTTGAGTAGGCTCAGCCGAACCGAAAATATCTTTTTTACTAACCACACTAACCCTGTTCGCTAATACCGAATGCCGAACCGCCAATACCGAACCGAAAATATGTATTTTACTAACAAAACTAACCCTGTTTCACTAATACAGAAACCGAATGCCGAACCGCCAATACCGAACCGAAAATATGTATTTTACAAACAACACTAACCCTGTTTCACTAATACTGAAACCGAATACTGAACCGCCAATACCAAACCGAAAATATGCATTTTACTAACAACACTAACCCTGTTTCACTAATACAGAAACCGAATGCCGAACCGCGAATACCGAACCGAAAATATGTATTTTACAAACAACACTAACACTGTTCGCTGATACCGAATGGCGAACCGCCAATACCAAACCGAAAATATCTATTTAACTAACAACACTAACCCTGTTTTCACTAATACTGAAACCGAATTCCGAACCGAAAATATCGTATTTTACTAACTTACCTAGTTTTAAATTCCTGTAATCAAAAATGTTATCGATTGTAATTAAATTTTTTGTATTGGGAACAAGTTTGGTAAAACGTTAAATATTCGCTTGAATATTTTTTTTTTGCCCAGAATCTGTCAGAGCGATATTAAAATGTAAAAGCATAATATTCTTCATTTATTCTGCTAGAATCTAGTTGATGAAGTAGTACTATAAAAGCAGAAATAAAGCCGATATGAAAATTTGTTAGGCGCAATGGGACAGCAGTTATAGTGTTGGCATCGCATATTAATATTATCGGCTTCGAGTTCCTATCAGTTGGTCTAGGTAATCTATTCCCACCACTCACCCTTGGGTGTAATAATCGGTGTTGTAAATTCTGGATGAAAGCTCCGAGTTTACCTAGTTTGTCGACTTTATTTTCAAAGTACTTTTACCTATTTTCACTGATATCTGATTTACCTACTTTAACGTTTATCTACTTTTGTCTTTGAAGTTTTACCTAGTAAACTTACTAGGTACACTAGTAAGGTTGCAACACCGATTGCACTATGGATATCCCTGGTGGAAATCACTCTATCTATAATCCTCAATATTAATAGGGCCACAAGCAGGGCTGGGCAATTCGATTATTCGAACCACGAATTATTCGAATCAATCGTCAATCGTTCATAGGAACAAAAACTTGCTAAATGGAGTGGATTTTTCATTTTAACCACAAAATGCAATCGATTTTGGCAAATTAACCAAACTCGATTGCATTTCGTCGTTAAAATTAGAATTATCGCTTTTGGACTTGAGTGTAACTGAAAATACGTCGCGTTTAATTCTGTTTAAGCTAATGTTTGTAATTCGTAACTGTAAATTACTTGATCACCATAATAGAGACAATATCAGTAATAGTAAAAATGGGAAAAGTGCGTTATTTTTTTTATGAAATCAGCGATTCGATCCGATTCGAAAAAAAATTATTCGAATCGAATTCGAATTCTAAATTCGGTTTTGCTCAGCCCTAGCCATAAGTTCACAACCTTTATGAGTTTAAGTGACCTCTAGTACTTGGATTTCGTTTAGTACCTCCAAAAGACCAAAACTATTTTAGTGATATCCGACGTCTCTGTACAAAGTAATTGGGGTTTTACTTTGAAAAAAAAGTTGCAGAAATTTTCTCGGGATTTTAGTGTCTTTTATTGGTTAAGTTTAAAAGCAAGTTGGGTTAAAGAAAGTTCATTGAAATAAAAGTAACTTTGATTATATAAGTTGTATTTTTTATAAAAATATGTGTATATTTATGAAAATAAATCCGAAAGAACGTGGAAGTACTTGGAAACGACACAGTGTATGCAAGAAGTCGTTAAGCTCCCAATATAACTACTGCCTGCATTTTCTATACAATAATTCGCCTTACCGTACATTAAAACCAACAATCTATATTTATATAAAACTAAAAGTAATTTAGAAAATGCAATTTCAATTGACGGAAAGAACGCTTAGAAAAAGTAATGGCGTTCAATCCAGACGGAATTGGACGATAAAACGATTTTGTCAAGTATGAGCCATAGATGGATCGCACCTTGACGGTGCGGTCAATCTATGGCTCTTGCTTGACAAAACGAATCTTTTTATTGGGCTGAAGTTTGAAGAAGAAGTCAAGACACAGTCGTTACTAAGGCTATATATTTATATGCGTATTCCTCAGTGATACTACACTGTTTCTTCACCTACCTTTATGTGACGTGCTGACTAAAAAGTGGTTGACGGAATCACTATCCTCCAGAGCATAAACCGCCCATTGCACCTTACTATTATGGTTCAGTTTTAAATGTTTCTACTTAGGGTACTGTTGCTGATTTCACCTGTTAAGTTACCCTTTGCGACATAAATGGCCGTCAGGTAGTTCTTCTGGAGGATGGATTCGAGAAAACGTCCGTTCAACAAAAAAAAAAAAAAAAAAAATTTTAAGCTAAGTAGTATATATTGGAAATATATATAATAAAGTTTAGAACCAAAAACGTTTATTGATATTCAAAGTGCGAATTACGATTATTCATGAGCATATAATCGTCCGATGTAGGTAATCATGCAGAATGCCTAGAATGTGCAAAACATGTTTATTCGAAGAACTTTTGATAAGGTATGAATATGTATCCAGAATTGGTATCAATTAAGACAAAAAATTACTTAAATGTTTGTATGGACTCGGGATTTTGTTATTCAATTGCCATTTGTCTTTTATGCCTATTGCTGTTTTATTCATTATTAGTGCAAAATCATATCCTCGACGATTACCTCACCATGGAGTCAATGAACTGACGTCTATTCAGTTCAATCAAAAAGCCGCTGTAGCAAACGCGCCAAACGAGCAACACGCAAATTATTGCCAGATTCATTTTGACAATATAATCGCGTTTGCGCCTTTTTCTTCCCTCGGCCCATTGTAGATATTTATCAGCAATTTTGGCGCAACGTCAATCCATTTTTCTTATTTTGAATCGTGAAATCCACGAACCAAGTTTAAATCTATTTCTATAACGCTACATTTAGAATACTTGTCGAAGAATAGGTGATAGAAATGTAGTTGAAAATATATAAACAAAGTAAGTACCCAAGTACTCTTTCGTGGACAAAAAGTTGATTTTGTCTGACATGGACAACAAATAGATTCTACCATTGTCCATGCCTAGCAAACATGCCTCTGAAAAAAGTTTCTGTTTTTTTCAGTATGGTCGAACTACCATAACAGAAGGCGGGAAAGAATAATAATTCTCGATAATTTTAAGAAATATTTAAAATATTATGCTAGTTAGAGTAAAGATGTAGGTGCTGGAGCTTTTGTAACTTTGGTGCAGGTGGCCGTGAGTCGTTTCAATTTAGGTCCAGTTCCTAGCCTTGCTTGAGTGGGTTTTAATAATAAAAAAGAAAAGTAAATGACTCAGGAAGTGTTCAATTTAAATTAAAATATCTCAGGAATTTCGAACGAAATATACAAACGCAGATTAAAAATAAAATGTCATAATATCATAATAAACGCGAAGTTTTATTTTATCAAGCATGCGCTCAAGATGGTCCACGTCATAGCGGCAAGATCCGTCAGGAGCAAAAACATGTTTGGCTGAAAGTTATCTTACGGACGTATTATTAAAATTCACTATAAAAAGGCAGGAAGCAGAGCTAAAAAGGAATCAAAACAGACGGCTACTATGGCGGAGAGATATTACGGAAGATAGTACTAGCAACTAGGGCTAGGCAGTTCGATTCGGTGATTCGAATCCATTCGAAGCACAATTAATTCGAATCAAGGATTAATTCAAGTCATTGGGAACAAAATTTGACCAAAATCGACTATATTTCGTCGTTAAAAAATGAAAATGCCTCATTATCAATAACGGCCATTTATGTATTATTAGTCATTGTTGTAGTTAAACCGTTTCGACTCGGCAGAGCCTATACTATTATTATATATAAAGTTATTACTTTTTAGATAGTGTGCTGGTTTTAGAATAATTTTTTCGAACTTCCCGTGGGTTGAACATGGGGGCCTAACTTAAGGATTTACCAGCATAATGAAATAATAGGCCAGAATGCCTAGAATGTACAAAACATGTTTATTCGAAGTACTTTTGATAAGGTATGAATATTTATCCAGAATTGGTATTAATTAAGACAAAAAATTACTTAAATGTTTGTATGTACTCGGGATTTTGTTATTCAATTGCGATTTGTGTTCTATGCCTATTGCTGTTTTATTCATTTTTATTAGTGCAATATCATATCCTCGACGATTATCTTACCATGAAGTCAATGAACTGAGGTCTATTCAGTTCAATCAAAAAGCCGCTGTAGCAAATGCGCCAAACGAGCAACACGCAAATTATTGCCAGATTCATTTTGACAATATGATCGCGTTTTCGCCTTTTTCTTCCCTCGGCCCATTGTAGATATTTATCAGCAATTTTGGCGCAACGTCAATCCATTTTTCTTATTTTGAATCGTGAAATCCACGAACCAAGTTTAAATCTATTTGTATAACGCTACATTTAGAATACTTGTCGAAGAATAGCTGATAGAATTGTAGTTGAAAATATATAAACAAAGTAAGTACCCAAGTACTCTTTCGTGGACAAAAAGTTGATTTTGTCTGACATGGACAACAAATAGATTCTACCATTGTCCATGCCTAGCAAACATGCCTCTGAAAAAATTTTCTGTTTTTTTCAGTATGGTCGAACTACCATAACAGAAGGCGGGAAAGAATAATAATTCTCGATAATTTTAAGAAATATTTAAATTATTATGCTAGCTAGAGTAAAGGTGTAGGTGCTGGAGCTTTTGTAACTTTGGTGCAGGTGGCCGTGAGTCGTTTCAATTTAGGTCCAGTTCCTAGCCTTGCTTGAGTGGGTTTTAATGATAAAAAAAGAAAATTAAATGACTCCGAAAGTGTTCAATTTAAATTAAAATATCTCAGGAATTTCGAACGAAATATACAAACGCAGATTAAAAATAAAATGTCATAATATCATAATAAACGCGAAGTTTTATTTTATCAAGCATGCGCTCAAGATGGTCCACGTCATAGCGGCAAGATCCATCAGGAGCAAAAACATGTTTGGCTGAAAGTTATCTTAGTGACGTATTATTAAAATTCACTATAAAAAGGCAGGAAGTAGAGCTAAAAAGGAATCAAAACAGACGGCTACTATGGCGGAGAGATACTACGGAAGGTAGTACTAGCAACTAGGGCTAGGCAGTTCGATTCGGTGATTCGAATCCATTCGAAGCACGATCAATTCGAATCAAGGATTCATACAAGTCATTGGGAACAAAATTTGACCAAAATCGATTATATTTCGTCGTTAAAAAATGAAAATTGTTGCTCTCAGTGTGAATTAAAATACACTACAAGCTATAAGTTTCTTTATTTTCACAATGAGGACAACTTATAATAGTAAAAATGTGATATTTGTTATTTACAAAGAATTAGTGATTCGATCCGATTCGAAAAAATTATTCGAACCAGATTCGAATTTCAAATGATTCAGTTTTGCCCAGCCCTACCTGCACTACAATCTAAGTAGAAATATCTCATGCTGAAGTGAATCACTGTAATCGAATGAAGAAAGTGTTATATTCCTTTAATGATGATAGAACAATCTACCATTTTTGTTTCGTTTTACATGATGTGACAATGTGATCCATCGGTACCCAAAACTGGTTAAAATGAAAATAGGTTTTTCTGGTTTGAAACGAGTATGCTAAAAATAATTTAAAAATTCGTTTAGAAATATAATAAACACAAATCTAACCAATCAAACATGTTGGGTAATATTATCTTCGTATTATCTTGTGTGAGTATCGTAATCGCTGTTCCATGCAAAGATGTCAACCTTCAAGATAATGTTGATTATAGTAAGGTAAGTAAAAATTTTGAAATAATAAAAAAAAATATTACATTACTACCCAGCATATTGGATATCAATAAAAAAACTACTAAAAGATTGAATGGGCGGAAATCTCAAGCGCTAAAGGATATCTCCTTGATGTGCTTAATGTCTTATTCGGTCTGAAGCCCAATACCCAAGCTAAAAATGATTAAACACATTATCGCATTTAGGATTAGGAATCTTCCTCAAACAGACCGACCAAAAATGGCACAAAGTTCTTTTTTCTAAATGGTGGGAAATTGCTGGTTGACATTGGTTACTTCTAATATCAAAATAGTTTCAGCCAATGGAATCTCAATTCTACAAAAATTCTTCCACTCCGACGAGAAAACTTATGCTGTTTCGCCTTGATTTATGTTACAAATTCAAACTGTAACAAACAAGACAAGCACCTTTGTGTGAGGTCTTATTTTAACGTCTTACATAACGTCACACAGCACTGATTTCGATAACGTCAAAAAAAAAAAATAATCGATTTTCATCAAACTACATATACGAATACCATAAATTATCATATTATCATCAAACAGGTGACAGGACACTGGTGGCAAGCACGTCACAGCGATGTATCTCGTTACAGCGAATTCAGTTGTTTTGAAACAAGAATATTCGGCGTCAATCCAACCCACAAGTTGTTTTACATGCAAGAAGTCGCATCGGAGTAAGAATTTCATTGAAAATAATTTATGCATTGTCAACATTGTTCCGGACATATTTAAGATTAATGAAATTGACCTTTTCATTCATAGAAAAGGACCGGGCTCCGAGACAAGACAACTGTTAATGATGAGTACGATGTGCTGGGGAGATTGCGTTTCGGAACGTAAGTATTTTTTTTTATTGAAACTTACTCTGAGCAAGGCCGGAAGCAGTGCCTAAAAGGAACAACGAATGGCAACTTAATAGCAAAGAGCTACTACAAGATGTAAGACGAGCAGCTATACTCGGAATGGAAAACATTCCAAACGAAACTAAACTGCCACAGCAAAGTGCAGTGAATGATATCTGCCATGGTCGACAGTAATATCATCTAAGACAAAAAAAATTGACTGACTTGTTTTCTCACAAGTCAAAATTTTCATGTGATAATTTTCGAACGCAAGACGATTTAACGGTATGTTGTCTAAAATGAAAATATCTCAATTCCAAACTTATAATCCCAGGATATTTTACTGGTATGTATAATAGAAAAAGTGGTTCCGGAAGTTCTCTCATTCCGATCAAATTGGCTTATATCACGCTTGTGAGTGACGGAAGATTGCTAATGGAAAAACTCTTTTATGGTTTGTGCAAAACCGAACATTAAAATAATGATAAAAATTGAAACACCATTTCAATCCAAAAAATAAATTAAAATATTATTTTACTACTTCCGGTCGGGCCAAAATGTACTTATAATAATTGTGTGCAAAGAAAGTCGTTTCCTTCGACCTTCAAGTGGAATGAAATATTCGTGATAATTTATCGGAAATATAGCAAACATTTAGTACAAAATTAGCTTATAAATATCTTAATACTTCGAACTTTTTCAAATTAATGATATTATGTACTTTTGTTTTCAAAATAAATTTTATGCCTATATAACGATATTCCTAATGACTTTATAAATGATTTTTTGGTTTCTGTCCAAAGTATTAAGGAAATTTCGATAAAAAATTTTAACGCGTCTAGCATAACACGAAAATTTATTGCGCCGAAAATGAATAAAACATGTTTTAACAAATACAAGAAAAATATTTTTAATTTCAGTCAAAAATTTGTTTGTGAAAATAGGAAAGATGTAAAAAATAAATGTGGGTTGAATATTACATTGCTTCTAATAGTTTGTATATATGAATATTAGTTTCGTAGCTATAGAACTATTAGATTTTGATGATAAGGGCAAATTTTTGCAATAAAAACGGGATATTTACTGTTCATATGGAACTAGTGATTCGTTGATATTCGGAAAAAATATACGAATCAGGTTCGAATTTCGAGTGATTTGGTTTCGCCCAGCCCAAAATATCTTTGAAAAGCGAAATAGCTGTTTTGGAACAAAATGCTTGCGTGAAAAATTTTCGAAATTTTTTAAACGTGGAGTGTCTTTAAAATTGTTTCGAAAACCAATACAAAAATGTATACTATAAAGTAAACAAAGCCCCAAACCCGAGTTCACAATAATGAAAATACCGATTTAAACTGTTCTGAATCTTACGGGCGTTGGAATCGTATATTTTATTATTTTCTTTATAAATATGAAAATATTTCGACAAATAAAATATGAGTGTAGTAGCCGGGGGCAGCGTAATTATTTACGAGTTAACGATATAAAAATAAATATAAGGGTTTAACTATCTTACGCAAAAAGTGACATTTCAAGAACAATTTTGAACAACAAAATACCGACAATTTTGACCGTGCAATATCTACTCTAGAAGTTTATTTTGTCATATATAAGCCACAGATGGACCGCGCCTTGTCGGCGCGATCCATCGATGGTTATACATGACAAAGCTATTTCTAGTCTGTGTAGTATGTAGATCATTTATATCTCTTGTTCAGAAAATGACCATCGAATATAACGATAACATGATTGTTTCCTAATACTAACATATTCTTAGCGATCTACACTTGACTTGGCGAGCATAATTTTAACTTTCTTGAGCGTGATCCATCAGCAAACCTATAGCACTATATTGACCGTCATTATTCTTCTCCCGTTATTAAAAAATATTGATTCTGTGATCAAGTTTTCAGTAAAATTATAGAAAAAAAGAGCTGGCAAATTTAGAGCCAGAAACACTTATATTGGCATGATAATAAATTCTGGCACTGTCCTTTATTTTAAAGGAAAAAGTATTAATATTCTTGCCTTCATGTTAATTATATTTATTTTTACACAATTTATAATATATTTATAGGTGAAGTCAACATAGAAGGTCACATTGCAACCGATTACAACAACTACCTTATACTTTATCAATGCAACGACAAAGGTAAGTAAAAACAATGTATAGCATTAGCAACGCTATTGTTTCCAGAACAGTTTTTGAAGTCCGCTTTCTGGTTTAGTTAGTCATTATCAGCCTATCTTATCTACTTTTAAAATTCGTATTTTCCGGTGTGATTTTGAAGGGTGACGGATATCTCGGCTACACGAATATTTCGTCACGGATATCTCGCCCGCCACAGTTGGTCGAGATATCCACATTACTCTCGACATACACTTTTTTACCAAATAAGGTTCATTTTTTTGTTAATCAGGATATTAAAAATAAATGATACAGATCGAGCGATGAATATCTCGACTATCTGTGACGGTAGTCGAGATATCTCTCATCCATTTTAAATTCCTTTTTGAGGAAAAGATTAAACATCATTACCATACGCTATGCGATTCTCCAAGAGAGATTGTATTTTGCCAAGCATGAGCCACAAATGGACATAGCCTTTGGCGTCCAAATTGTACACTGTGATGTAATGTTATGGTCATTACTTTTCAGTGAAAATTTGCACTCCAGCACCGTTTTAGAGTTGTGACGTAATTCATCAACCTATGTTCGAAAATATCAAATTTGATAAAAGAATACCGGTAATTCGGTCTCGATTTATTCACATGTTTTAAAAAAATAATACGCATTTAAAGAAGTTTTCTGCTAACGTGAACTTGAAACATAGCCGGTACTTTCCTAATTTCCATTCACGTGACGGTTTCCATTTTCAGACGAAGGAATTATTGACGTAGAATTCAGACAGGGGGTGGAACATCTCTCGCAAGAAAAAATGGAAGAAATCGGAAGAATTGTCGAAAAAACGGGATTCTATCTCGGAAATCTTCTGCAAAGAAATAAATTGGATTGTCCCGTCCCAAAACGATAACTTTTTTGTTTAATTTCTTAATTCTCTTACAAGAAAAACATGAAAAAAGGCTCCATTGGAATAATTTATACACAGATTTTAAAAAGTGTGGGCGATTGAAAGTACCGAATTATGAAAGGGACATCAAAATTTAATTAAATAAGGTGAATGCGTGCCGAGGGAGCGCTAAACATTTTTGTTGAGAAACCCATTTTTGAATGCTACTAGTTGAACAGGTTTTATAAGTATGGGCCACTGATGGATCGCGCTGCTCAAGCGCGGTCCATCTGTGGCTCATGCTTAACAAAATACAAATCTGATGTGACGGCTCGAATCGATTGTGGTCATTGTTGATCGACATTTGACACGTTTTCATTTATTGTTATGTGACCTGACTTGAACGAAAATTTACTTAAATCGATATTTTTTAGTAGGGACAGCCCAGAAAGACACATATTGGCTTTTGCTTAGATCATAGTCATGTATTTATATATTTTTTGGAATGATAAGCTGTGGTATTTTCTCATTTGACCATTTATTATCAATTACAACTATCATGATATAGTGAGATTGATTTATTATAAAATAATGTGCTTTAAGATCTCGGTCAGATTCAACTAATTGGTGATGAACCCCATAAGCATAATTAGGTGGGGCATATGCCTCGCAGACTGAAAAAAAAACAAATCCCACAATGCCCTTTTGATGGCTTTAAAACGCAGGAAATCTCAAAACTTTTGGCGCCCCTCCGGCGCGCATCATTTAATTAGCTGATTTTAAACTCTAAATAACCCCCTTTCAAAAAATTTTCCTGCCTTCGTCGCGATTTTTGGTACATTTTTAGTAATACACAATGAAACGCTATTTTCCAGATTTTTTTTTGGCCTGCGGCACCCATTATGGCGTCATAATTTGACCTCCGAAATCCTAACCCCCTTTTAAGGTTCTGAATACGCCATTGCAAGTAAGCATCGTGGATAACTCCGGACTACTGTAAAAACTATACCGCTTCATAAGTACTTCTTATGCCCCCACCAATACCTTTTACGATTCTTCGTAGTATAAACCTAAAAAACAGAAATATTATTGACAATAAAACGGCAGTCGGTAAGCTGGCTGAACAAATTTTGTTTGTAATTCCTCAGCAAACGCTTGTCATTGCTCGGTAACTCTCACTGACATTCCGATTTTGTACTTCGAAATTTGCGCTATTGGTCCTGCTGCGCAACTTCTGTTGCGAGGAGGATTCGGGAAATTCACACTAAAAGGGTCCAAAATGGTAGAAAGTGTTTTTTTTACCCAGGGCATATACCATCATATAATATTACTTTCCTAGATTCCTTTCCGAACAGTCATGATAAGAAGTTTCCAACTAGGTATTATTATGACCAACTGTGAACGAATTGAAAATGACGTTTAAAAGAGGCGTTTTCATTCTAATAATATTAGGATAAACACACCCCTTTTAAACGTCCTTGTCAGTTCCTAATAATATTTGAACGAAAACTTCCCTTTTCAAGCGTCCTTTTCAATTCGTATAGTAAGACAATGCATAAATGTAAACTTTTTAATTGCCTTGGTTCAATTGACTAAGTATATCTTTTCACTAGTGGTTCTTAAATAAAAGCCGTCTTTTTCGATCTCACTGGACAACGAAACTACAAAATCCGACGTTGTATGTTTTGTGACGCGGAATATGATTGAGTCACTGTCTTGACTGATATCCTTGCATGTCAAGGTGGACGAGTGGGCCTAAAGCTTCCTTATTTAGGTATGAGTCACTGATGGATCGCGCCGCACAGGCGTGGTCCTCGTGTGGCACATTCTTGACAAATATATATTTCTGACTAAAGTATATACCTTCTTACCAAAATCTGTCTACAAGAAGGCAGCACTCTTTTTTGTTTTGTTAAAAATTATAGTAATTATTTCACATTTCATACCTTAAGAAACAGAAAACAACACTTTGAAAGCAGGAAAACAATAAAGCATAAATATATATGCGTGTGGGCCATTTCAGCCTGTTCTATAAAATAACACTATACCCAATTTGGTACACTGTTTCAGAAATACATTTTTTTTATATAGCCACCTTGAACAAAGTCCAAATTGTTAAGAAATATATTTTCCACCGATTATCGACAGAAATGTCTGTAATTTCCTAATACAAACCACACATGGTACAGATAAAATGTTGTAACATTTTTTTTTAAGAAAAGAAAAAACTGTACCAGCACCAGAACGATGATTTTCGACACATTTCTTCAAAAATATATACTTATTTTCACCCTAAAACCAGAAAATCAAGTATATGATCACACAAAAACACAACAGGGAGAGATTTTGGTACAAAACGACAGCAATTTTGTAGTTTATAAACCAGGGGTATGATTTTTTAGTGGAAACTCAAGCTTTTGAAGATGATGGACCTCGCGTTGACAGTTCCCTTGTACTAACGAAAGATTCGACAATTTCTACTCTGCTAGCAAACATGTATAAATATTTCTTAATAACGAAAGACTTTTTCTTCAAATTAATGTTTTTTACGTTATTTTGTCCAGTATGGGTCACTGGTGGATTGCGCTGCATCAGTGACCCATACTGGTCGAAATATGGTCGGTCAGTCAGTGATTTTTCGAATTCGGTGATTTTTTGGTCAAAATTTGATATTTACAATTTGATAGGATACGTATGGTTGGCAAATAGTTCAAAATTACATTAAATTTTCAAATATTTGAAGCTTTTGGAAATTTAGAAAAGCGAATTGGGTTTGACGAATTCAATATTTAGCCTAAAGTATTCGAATTAATCCATATTCAGCTATATACATCTGCGGGAAAAATAATTTTTCCTTCTTTCTGCTTGGAATTAACTAGCCGATTATGATGTCAAAGTTTTGACAATGTACAAACAATATATATGGATTAATTGGATAGAAAACAAAAATTTGGCCACTTCACTAGCAAAGCGTTTGTAAATTCAACATTTTAATCGGAATATATATCAAAAATATACATCTGGTTCATTTATATTATGTTACATACAAACAGCAACCACGTATGGGCCATGATTGATTAGGCTTTGAAATGCACAATTCATACACAGCCCATACCTGTTAAAATTTGCCTCGTGTAAAAATTAAAAAAAATTGTAAAAGAAAATATTGCAACTTCTTTTAACATAATTAATTGAGAAGTATCAAACACCGTCTTAATTACAAAATTATATTTTGTCACGTATGGGACACAGATGGGGCGCGCCTCCACGGCGCGATCCGTCAGTGACCCATTCTAGACAAAACTTCATTAACTATTTTCTTGAGAGTTTGATTGAATTATTTTATCTTCTTCTTTTTTTCAAACTGATTTTTCTGCGTAGAAAAATCCCCATTTTTGATCTCCCTTTCCACATCTCCGTAGTTTATCATTCCACCCTGTCTTAATAGCGTCAAAATCTTCCACGGCGAATTTCTGTTTAAAAAAAATATGAATATTTCAGTTATATAACAATTTAAAAATATCTAGAAATCACGCTAAAACGACGTGCGTACTAGCACGTTGACGGCGACCAGGATACTGCAAGCACTGAGGGCCACTGATGACCACTTTTGGCAATTTATTTAAAGGTACCACCAAGTTTACGTGGTATGCCTAGGAAATACTTTTACTCAGTCTATCTAATTTACCCTCTTTAACTTTTGCCTACCGAGATTTTTCTATTTAAAGTTGTAATTTTCAACTAGGTATTCAGTATAAAAAAACTGTTATTAAAAAGCTTTTAAAGTAACCTATTAGAAAAATTTAATATATCAAAAATGTCCTAAATGCAGACAAACGACGATTACCTAATTCATCTTGTTTTCGACCAAGATGCTACTACTTTTAAAAGTGAATTTAGGCTACCTAGTTAGGCTTTATTTTTGCGGTAGATTATTTTACTTTACCTACTTTAAGAAACTATAGGATACTGACCAATAATGTCAATTTTGCGGTAGGGGCGCGAAAATGAAAATCATTCATTTTAAATAAGACTTTAACAGCAAGTACCACCAAAGGTTTTCACTTCTAACTTTTAACGATTATAAGTGCGATTTGGATGGATCGGATCGAATCTCGCTATGATTCAAAAATGTTTTGACCAAAAAGATACCGGATACATTATGATTTTGGGTATATATTCCCAAAATCATAATGTATCCGATATATATATATACTATTTTGAAAGACGAGTTAGTGTATTTAGAAAAATGTAACCTTTCCAGGTTCGGTCTAGCCTACCCAAGTTATTACACCCTGGGTTGAGTGGTGGATGTATTTCAACGAGCCGACTCGAACCGAGATCTTCAACTTGAGATGGCCAATTTGATAACCACACTAAGCCATCGCACTCACATGTATATTTCGAAAATGTTTCCTACTGTGATTAAATTAATAATGTCATTCATCAAAGTTCAACGTTATTTTTTAAATAGATTAGTGAAGATTCAAAATGATATGATTTGATATCTAATTCATAAAAAATATATCTGGAACCGGAAATTTCATTTACATTTTACTTAAAAATCATATGGTCCACTCATAACCTCGGCTGTATTTTAAAACCAATGTGAAAATAACATTCAATTCCACTTACCTTCGTAAAATCGTCCTTCTTTTTGTCAAATATTTCAAGTTCTTTTTGTAATATTCCCACAAACATATCGGTTTTATCGATCGCTTGTACATTCTTGAACCCGACATTTTCAAGTTCCTTCAAAAAATAAAAAAATATCCAATTGAACTAGTTAGACAAAGAAGAAGCACTCCTTCCAGTTTTGCGGAGGGGAAGGTCCCACTTTCTGGATTTGTTTTTGTTTTGCCAAACTATCCTTAAAAAAGGCACATTTTTGGATTTTAGCGTGCTTTGGAACTTGGTTGACCAACGAGGCACACACAAGCATTTGAGGCACATGCCAGACAAAATAAAGTTTCTGGGTTCATGGAATATATATGACATCATAATGTTAGCACAAACGCAGATTTTGTACACAAATCACAGATTTAACGTAAGTGCCATCAGAGAGTATCTAATACATTATTGCTTGCCGAAAGTGCATGAAATTTTTTTTTATTTTTTTTTTTTTAAAATCTCTATTTTTGAAAGTCAGGTAACAAATTCCACACAATGCAGTTGTAAAAGTACAGCCAATTCACTGTTCATTTGCAGTAATTGTATATTTCGCGGTGCGTTCCATCAACACCCCATGATTGGCGTAAAAAAGCCATTTTTAGGTTTTTCTCAATACCGCCGAATAAAATTACTGTCAAAGACCATTGATTTTGTTGCATTTTTGTTACAGTGTAGGTAAGGGGGATAAGGGGTCTATATGAAAGCCTAAGCCAAGGTAATCCACTCGGAAGAAGCGGTAAATCTACAAAAATTTTGCGAGAGGTCTGCCAACACTATCAAACTCTTACCTGTCCGTATTGTTCAACAGTAAGAAGAAAGTAACCTCTCTGCGCGACATATTCTTTAAATTCTTGTGAATGTTTATCTTGTGGTCCACACACATAATCAGTTATCATGACTCTCCCACCAGGCTTCAACCATTTCTAAAAACGAAATGAGATTAAAATTTGTTTTTGCTGTTGTTATATAAAGTTACTCAAGCGGAGATAACTTTAAGAATTTGGCCAAGAGAAGGTATGGCGAATACCTTTACTTATAAGATGGACGGGACTGTCCAAAAAACTCGATTCGATTTTACCAGCGATTAAAAATCAACAGAATCAAAAAAATCAAAAAAGCGAATAGTTTTAGAAAATAAATTTGGTATATTTGAGAATTTTAGAAACTATGTCTGTTTGCCTATTATAATACTTATGATTTGAATCGAATATTCGATTCGATTCGGTATTCAGAATAGATTCGATTTCGGCCATCCTTAGTGATTCTATCACTCATTACTACCAAAGGTCGCGATTTCATATCCGACTTCCCAAGACTCAACTAGAGATATTTAACCTGCGATTCTAACCCGCTGGAAAAGCTTATGCTTTTGAGAGGAATAGAAGACAAACACCCCTTATCTTTATTCACATAACCAGCTCCAAAAATGTTTTTCTAAAAAACAAGTTTGTTCGAGTATGTGTCACTGATGGATCGCGCCGATGAGGCGTGATCCATCTGTGGCAGATGCTTAGCAAAACAAAAATTTCCAATTTGGAATATTTACACGACTGGTATTTATTTATTGCGTAAGAAGTTCCGAGATATAGCTGGGAACTAAAGTTTTGAAATTTCCTTGTGAAATAGTCAGCCCTCATGTTTGTTAACCAACAGCTGCTTGGCCACAAAACACGCACATGTGCAGTGACACCAAAATGGTGTTTACTTAAACGGGTTACAAGTGCTTAGTTCTCAAACACAAGATATTAGTGAGTAACATATTATGTACATATTTGTATAGGTTTAATAACTTAAAAGAATTTTTACTTTACGATTGTTGTAGGATAAACATTGATTTTTCATTATTAAAATTTCGATCTGAGCAAGGCCGGGAGCAGTGGTTAAAAGGAACTAATTAAAGGTCACTTAATAGCAAAGAGCTACTAAAAGATGAAGTACCAGTAACTGCACTTTAAAAGGGAAATATCCCAAAGGGAACTGAACCGCCATGGTAACGTGCAGAGAGATGGTATCTGCACTTGACGATGTTAAAACCATGTTGAGTATTTTAGCTAAAGAAGCTCGATTATTCAAATCGATAGTAAGCAAAAATATTCGAATAATTCGGGAATCGGTCAAGGAAATGAAATTTTCACACCGATTGTTAGTTAAAAATAAAATAAGACCAGGTATCTTCAATATTAAAGCATTTTAATGCAGCACGTGTAATTGTACTGGGGCTTTCTAAAAAGGCTATAAGGCAACACTTATATTTTCTAAATTTAAATAGTTTTCTTGCGCGTGAGTCTTTGATAAAAAAATAAAATTAAAAAAATGAGAGTTCGGTTGATCTAAAATATAGTTGGTTTCTGAGAGTAGCGGGGAGACCGGCGGCAAATTGAGGGGGGGGGTGGGGCCGAGCGTCGGACCGCCCAATATTTGGTATTAGTATTGACGACAGCGTGAACCTATTACTCGTTATACTTTTATCGGAAATAGAAAAAGTTCTGTATCAAATCTAAATTTCTCCGATTTACCTACCAAAAACCTGCAAAATAAAATTTTCCCATATTTTACTTACAAAAAAATTTGCGAACAATTGATCCTTGTGTCGGATATGCAGAATTGTATCTCTACTGTAAATGACATCGAAAGCATTTTCAGGATAAGTTATCTTAGTTGCATCTGCTACTTCGAAGTATACCTGATGGTAAGAAAGAATTGTATTGTTTTAAAAAGGCTAAATGAATGCCCAATAAAAACCTTCGTGATAGATAGAGGGGATCATCGAAATATATTTGAAATTTAACAGAAGAAGAATAAGGCAAACGTAAGCTGTGGTTAGGGTTGGATAGAACCGAATAATTAAGAGTTCGAAACTGATTTGAATTGTTCTTTTTGAATCGGATTGAATTATTAAATCCATGTACATAACAAATGTCCCATTTTCACTATCACAACTTGTCTTATTTTGAAAATTAAGAGAAGTATAGTAGTAGTGTGCAACAATTTTCCTATCTTAACGAAAAAAATACGATCGATTTTGGTCATATTTTCCTATCTTAACGAAAAAAATACGATCGATTTTGGTCATATTTGACCAAAATCGGTGGAATTTTGTCGTTAAAAATTGAAATTATAGTTTGTGTAGCAGGTATTTGTTCCTTTGAACAATTCACGATTGGTTTAAATAAATTGCGCTTCGAATCGATTCGAATCACCAAATCGAATTGCCCAGCCCTAGCTGTGTTGATGAAAAAAGGTGATCGAAAGAGTTTTTACTGATATCTCATATGTGACACCGAATACAACAACATTTAAACGTTTATGATGTGATGCTTTACAAATTCGGTGCAGCTTCGGCATACACGCATGCCATTTAATCTCCTATAAGTCCCGTCGAGCAAAATCCCCGCACAAAAACAAAATCAAACGAAACTTTTTTTACTTCTAAATAAAATCGGGTTTTTCGATCGGTATAATATGATGATATATAATTTTTGACAAACTCACTTTTGGAATTTGATATTCTCGTTGTCGTTCAATTGCAATTCCAATCATGTTTGAAGATAAATCAATACCTATTACTTCTGCTCCATATTCCTATAAAATAAAAATGAAGATTTAAATTAAAAAGATGTTAGTTTTGTTGCATGCCTAAATGAACAGATTGTTACACAGAAGTCGCATTCGCAGCGTATTCAATACACTAGTACACTACAGTAGTGCATGCAATCGCAGGCGTATTCAGGGTGGGTCGGTGGCCATGGCCCACATCCCCCTCGTCGGACAATAAAATGATCGAAGGTTTTTTAAGGGCTATAAATGTAGAAAATTCGACGGGCTGTACTAATTACACAAAATCAGCCTATTTTAAGCCCTGAAATACTACTATTCTATAAAAATTTCAAGCCTCTAGCGCGATTTTGAGCCTGTTTTATGGTGATATAAAATAAAAACTCCATTTTTTAAAAATATTTTGTTTGCGGCACCGATTACGATGTCAAAGTTTCACTGAAATTCAACTCAAAATGAAATATCTAAGTGATTCTTGTCGGTTTAAAAAATTATGCGCGACAATTTCTAGGTGCGATGTTTAAAACTAGGTATAATTGGTATTTCACTGTTTTTGTTAAGATCCAGAAATAATAAATCTCTAGCATCTGGTATTACTTGGGCAAATTTGCATTTGCCTCGTTGCAGCTAGCGTCCCAACATAGACGCAAAGCATGGACTCAACGAGGTTATTTGCCAAAGCACAGAAAATGTTTTATTGAACATGAGCCACAGATGGATCGCACTTAGATGAATAAGTTACAGTACTTACTCGTCCCATGTGAAATGCACTTCCTCCAATTCCACATCCAACATCCAAAACTTTCTGTCCTTTTTTCAAGTCTAGCATTGCACAGAACTCCTGTGATGAAATTTAATGTTTGGTCGAATTGAACAAAAAAAAATTGAAAAAAAAAACAGGATTTGAAATATTTCGAATTAGGTGTTTCATACCTCCAAGCATTCCTTGGTTCTGACCAGTCATTACTAGCGGTGAATACAGTGGTGAGGATTGATTGATTTTTGTTGTCAAAATGGAACAGTATATATAGGGTTCGCAGCACAATAATGGTGGCTACATCAAAAAAAATTAGATTTCTGGGTCGATTGGAGTATATTAGTCTTCTAGAAGGCAAAGAATCTTTGAGTACTCTAATTTTTGCAGAAATTACAATAAATTGCATCAAACTCCCACATATTTTTGAGAACATATTTCCATTTATTTTTTATGGCTGGGTCGGAAGGGAATTCTTGTCAAGGGGTGTCCCACAGATGTAAGAATTGTATCGTTTCGCGTGCCTTCGTAGTGTAGTATCCTAGGAAACAAATTGATTTTTGACCCAATGTTTCCTTAACGAAAGTACAGAATAAATTCGACCCCCTCATAATTTGTGATATTAAAGCTTGTGTTATCATTGTAACTTTTCCTGCTTCGCTTTTCTGCATTATTTGCGCAGCAGAATAATGATTGAACAATTCAGATGCAATAAATAAATTTTAATTTTACCTATTTTGCAACAAAAAACTTATCAAACCGGTACCGGAGTATTCGGGTAAGGACATACATAGTTTCCATATTTCAACACCAACTTTAAAACTAAATTCATTTACAAACCTGGGTAGTCGAGTGCCCGCCAGTGCTGATATAGTCCCGTCCAAATATTTCCTCATATCTCAAAATTCCGTTCAAACTGTATTGCTTCTGATCCAAAAACTTTTGAAACGTTTCATATCCATGGTACTCGATAGAATCACGTTCAGCGGGCTCCATTAACCAACAAATTTGGTTATGGTTGTTTTTCATCTAAAGGAAAACAGACTGACTTAACGTAGACCTACGAGTAACGGCACAGGCAACGACCATACCGTGTCCTTTGTGAATATATTAGGAAACGTAATACACTGCAACAAAAGAACACCGAACAGATTCAGTAATTGATAGACCGTAAAAGCAGAGCCTAAAATGCATTTCTACTTGGTTTGGAAGTAATTGATTTAGTTAATCATTAAATTTACTAAATCGTGAATTTTGTGTGGGCCTGTATTGGCAACTGATGGATCGCGCCTCATGGGCGAGGTACATGAATGACCCTTCATTTTTCAAGTAGTAAGTTGATTGGAAAAAATCAAAGTTAGTTGTCAATTTTGCCGCTTTGCGGTAATTTTTCTGGGCATTTCGCAAATATCTTCAAATTTCAGTTGGTTTAAAATAATAAAAAGGGGAGTTCTGTGCAGAATTGACGCGAAAACATTTTTGCAGATTTAGCCGGGATCGGACAAGTTCCAATATATGGTATAGGGAGGGTTCCAGAACATCCGACCACACACCACCGCTGGTGAAAATATATTTGACTGAATACAAAAACAGAATTGAGTGAGGTAATGAACTTAAAAGTATTTGCCTATGAACCATGTCTTTTTTTAAAACAAAAAAATTAAAATATACCTACCGCAATATACGTTTCCACAGATTTTGAGGTTACCAGATCAAAACCAAAAGCTTTTCCTTCTTTAGTCTTGTGAGTAACCGAACTAACAAGATTAGTATATTCGTTTGGACTTCGATAAATTGTTGGATTGAATGTACGTACTTTGTTACCTGGATGACGAATTTGAATTATATTTAAAGTGCAATGTAGTAATGAATATACCAAGCCCGATTAGAAATTCCGTTTTGTGAAGCATGAGCCACAGATGGACCGCGCCTGGGCGGCGCGATCAATCGGTGACCCACGCTTAACAAAATGTGATAAATCGACTTTCTTCGCTGAGGGATGGCCTATTTTTAGGATCGGCGTGTGGGTACTGGGTACGCTCGAAATTGTCCTAACAGCTAGCGATACGTAATTCGACATAAAAGGACTTCTTTTCGTTGCAATTTTTTTTTTAAACTTTTTCCTTCTTTAAGAAGAGTGTATAGTCGGGGCTAAACATTTTCGAGGTGAAGCTTATTTGGGTCACACTTCTTCAGTTACGTGAGTATATTGTTTAAGGTGCAGGTGTTGACTCTTCAAATCGTAGCTTATATAGTTCCAATAGGACTCTCAACAATAAATTTAGTGATTTTTTTAATGGGGATAGGAAAGTTCATGGGACTTTATTTTAGCGGGTCAGTTCTGTTTGTGATATATGTCGCTTATGAGTATATGGGCTGGGCAGAACCGAATCATTAGGAATTTTAATCTGATTCAGAGAATTTTTCGAATCGAATCGAATCACTAATTAATTAGGTTTAAATAACGCATCTCCCGTTTTTACCATGGTTGGGGGATGGCTGTAATCGAATATCTATTGATTTCGGAATTGAATCAAATAATTTTCTTGAATCGAATCGAATATTCGGATCAGTAGTTATATAAAACAAGCAAATACATCTTTTTTATAAGATTATAATTTACGAAAAAAATTCAGTTATTTTTGAATATAATTCGAAATTATTATTTTGCTGATTCCGAATATTGCAGAAATCGAATCGAATAATTTAAGCTTCGAATATCGTGAATCGAATCGAATATTTCGGACAGCCCTAATATTTGCTCAACTAACAAAATAGCAAAATACAAAGTTAGTATTTAGTTTAGTATTTATAAAAGTTTCACTCTGTTTTTCCGTTCTGTCTCACTCAGAATAATTTGATGAATAAATCTTTTGTTCAGAATGGGACACTGATGAATCGCGCCTAGAAGGCGCGGGCCATCTGTGGCTCATGCCTAAGAAGGTAGAATTTCGGATTAGGATATGACCGATTCTTGACTGATTCGAATAATTTGTGCTTCGAAACACCGAATTCATGCCCAGCCCTATTTATAAGTGCAGTTCAAGGTGCTATATTTTGCAATATTTTTTCTAATATAAATGAGCGTAGCTTTTGGTTTGTTTCCCTTTATGCAATGCTTCCAGACTTGTTAAGAATAAATGTCACGGAAAATCGTTGAAATTGGCTCTTATTTACCTGATGGTTCATAGCAAGATTCGCGGAAGAATAAACGTCCGTTAGGTTTCAGCCATTTTAACATTCTATCAATTAGTATCCTGATATCATCATCAGAAAGATACATCAGCAACCAATTTGAAAATATTAAATCTAAACTGTAAATAAAAAAATAAGGTTGTTATTTTATTTGTTATTACATTGTCAAGTTTAAAGTTGGGTTAATGGAATCGGATTGGAATCAATATATCCGAAGGAGCATTTCGGGGAGGGTGGACTAACCACTTATCCCTCCCTCAGTGTTTTAATGTTTGCGGATCCGTATGCAGTAAATTTAATGATACCAATAGCACGAGTAACTATGACTAACTAGAGGGTGTCAAAGATTTGCTTCGCACTAACACAAATTTATTTCTGTAACGTTTCGTCCGAGCAAAGAAGTCAGACTTCTTCAGGCAAGCATTTTAATTAATGTTTTTTTATAAGAAAATACTGTAAATTTCGATCAATTTTATTGGTTAATAACGATTTTCCAGGATATTCAATGACTTAGAACAAATTCGAGCAATAAGGCCTTTGGTTGTTATGTTAGGGAAATTTCACAAACAAAATGCTCTGGTTAATCATATAATGCTATTCCATACCGATTTGAGTAAAAAATGAATTCAAACGGACACAGTTTCCTAGTTATACGATGTGTTATAAAATTATATTAGGATCGTTAAAAAAATCATTGGTTTACTAACGGATAACGATAGAGAGAATGAGTTAATACTCAATAGACTGCTTATGCTATGTGTAACAGAATCAGTATATTTAGATAATAGGAAGAAATTGTTACCTGTTTTCTTCCAGTTCAAGTTCTAAAACATTTTTGCATAGAAATTGTACATTTTTATTGTGTCCGTTAACTTCTTGGTTTTTCTTGACAAAATTATCCATAAAATCGACTGCAATGACTGATTTTACCTTTTCTGTCAATCTCGACGTAAATCGCCTGCGTGAGAAAGCAGGCATTATTAATGTTGATAGCAGCAGGCGCGAAAATGAGTAAAGCCTAGCATAAGAGTGACATTTGGCAGCAGCGAGTGAGCAACAAGTGTATTAAATTAATATACTTATTCCTCAGTTAAATATTTATTTCCATGCTTGAGCCATGGATGGTCCCAGTTTGAGTAACGAGATTCGACGGTATCCATGCTTGCCATAATAACTTTTAACAAAATTTTATGATTTGGAGGACCATTTAATTACTATTTTCAGTAACATGATTCTTTCAAAATTTGTTGCTTTACCAATGTAGAAAATTTTGTCTTAACTTTTTCTGTTTATTATGAGTTCATTAACATGGATCCCGATCCCTCCGCCGAAGGGCAATCTTTCATTTTTTTTTATTTTATGCGTACACACCTTCAAAATAGGCAAAACTTTTGTGTGACTTCGAGGCGCAATCTTATATATTAGGTTCAAAAATTGAAACTGCGATTTTTACGGTTTTCAAAATTTGACGTCCCACCGCCTCAGACGAGGGTAAAGTGGTACAAGGTTCATATAGAGCCGAGTATACTGTGCCAAAAATGCAGTGAAATGACCGGTCTTTGACAGTAATTTACTTCGTGTATTATTATAAAATCATAATATCGGCTTTTTGGCCAATTTATGACCTGGGGTGCGTTCCATCAACAGGTCATACTTGGCATAAATTTCAGCAACAGAGTTATTTTGACCTTTGGAAAAATGCAATTACTGCAAATGACTAGTAAATTTACTGAAGTTTTGTGCACAGTGTACATTAGCATTTCGCTTTACACGAGTCAAAGCTTACCCTATCCCAGCTCCAAGTTCAAGTACAGCTTTTCCTTCATATTCCGGCAAATAAGTCATTATTTCATCAATTTCAAAATCACTTATTTCCGCAGCTTTCGAGTCCAACATCATCTCTGTAACGTCACCGATTTGTGAATGTTGTTTCCAGAATTTTGTCATCTGTGTGCGCGTTTCTGAATTTTCAAAGTTTGTAAATAACATTAATTACATATGATTATACTTAACAAAAACCACAAAATGTGATAGGTTAAGTCATCACCTGCTACCAGCGTGCAATTCTTGTTCTAATTTCGCCAAATTGTCAAAAAATGAGCGTGTTTTGCAATGAATACGTGTGAAATACTACTCTGCATTAAAGTGACTAATGAGAAGGAAATAACATCGAAAGAATTACTACAGAGTATATATTTTTATATATTATTTATTAGTCGATTTTTATTGAAATTCACTCTGAGCAAGCCCAGAAGCAGCGTCAAGAAAAAGCCAGCCACTGGGCACTCAATAGCAAAGAGCTAATAAAAGATTTAGTACTAACAACTGCACTCTAATCGGAAAACATTCCAAAACTGAACTCAACTGCATGGTAAAGCCATGGCAAGTGAGTGGTATCTTGTAATACCACCTACCACTTCTATATACCGTAGAATAGCATTTGCTTACACCTTCTTGTAGGAAAGTTTCAAATTTTAAACAAGGCGGCATAAAAACAAAAATGACGTTGTTTTTTTGTTTTTATCGTGAAAAGCTGTGCGCGTAAGTTGTGTAAATTTTATAAAAAATCATTGGGCCACAAAGCAGTGCCATTTTAAAAAAATATATTCCTTCGGTAATAAAATGTTGTTTTTTCAATTTTCAATATCTTCATGGGGTCTCCCGTCTGAGTTGTCAGAGGACTTTGTTGTTCTTCGGCAGCGATTAGTGATATATATCGTTTGTGATAACAACGCGATTTACTACTTGTAGAAAATATTAAATAACGGCGAAAGCTTCACTTCCTCTCTCAAATTACGGTTGCTCACAAATGTGGATGGAGTTACATAAAAAATAGTTTAATCCTCGTTTTTTACGCCTCAGCGGTAGACAATTTATTGATTCGATTTCCTTTCTACACAGGTTGTAATATGCATTTGACAGCGAATTGCGGCATCACTTTTTGTACAACCCGATCAAAAATTTTATTTTGCCAATCATGAGGCACATATATTCTGTTTCGAACATCCTGAATACCTAAATTATTTGCGCCGAACGAAGCATGATGCCATAAAAATTTCAAACCATGTCAGAATATCTTTTGTTGAGTATGAATCACTGATGGATCGCGTTGATGAGACGCGGTCCATCTGTGGTTCATGCTTGACAAAATAAATTTCTGATTGGAAACAGGTATTTTGTACAAACAAGTATTAATCCGTTGATTACTGTTAAGAATCATATCTAATTCCAGTGTCAATTTTAAAGTAATTCGTTTCAAAAAAGTATTAAATCACTTGGTTGTCCCAATGACAAGTTGACCAGCATGGAGATCATCCCCAATTATCTCGTTCGCTTCCTACATTAAGATAGTTTTTGCCTTCATTATTACATTAATTATAAACTATAACACACTATCATTGTTAAAAAAGGTCAGTAAATTTAACCTACCTCCATTTGCATACGCGTGCACTCCATTTGTATTTGAAATTTCAGTAGTAGCCATGGCGAAGTTGTCCCACGGAATTAATTTGTTGAAATTTTCTACACGTTATAAAAAGCCTCCCTTGTACGAGTAAAACTACGGCTACGGCACTTCTTTCGTTTACTCTTTGGGAGCATATGCCGTACTACCGCGCCAGAAAGAAATATATGAAAAGGGTAAAACTGGAAAAGGAAAAATAAATAATGACTCCCGCTTCCACTCACTTATTCGCTGTTTCTGTAGTTTTCGGTTTTTCGATTCGGTAAATATAGGAACCGCTGTTTTTGTTTTTTTATGAAAAAACTGCTCTCATTTTGGTACCAGCGTACCAATTAAAAATTTTATTTTTTCAAGCATGAGTCACAGATGGACCGCGCCTGGTCGGCGCAATCCATCAGTGACTCATACTTAACAAACACATGATTTAACGAGATTTTTCTGGTTAGGGTTAAGCGTTTGCCACTAATCTATTTTCAATACTATTAAATAATCATACTTCAGCAATCGAAAGATATGTCAAGTATGAGTTCAATGATTGACCACACCGTCAAGGCGCGCTCTTTGATATAATTAGTAATCCCTGGCCTTTAACTGCTAATAGCATAATGCACTGTTTTAATTATATATTAGTAATACCGTTCGATTTATATTGATCGCATCACTTTGTCATACCAAATGCGTTGCCCTGTTGGCAGAGACTGAATCAGTCGTTCTCGAACTCCGTCACGGCCGCTCAACTTTGGCCATATAAAAGGCAATGATCCCTTGAATGAGATTTAAAAAGTCACGGTCTGATAACTTACACTTACACGAATGTTTGTTATGTTATATTCATGTTATTGCCAATTAATGTGAGCATTAATTCATTAGTGGGGCCTACGCCCCCTCCCCAGCTATACCAGACCGACAAATAAGCGTCTTTTGCCCCAGACCAAGAAGGGTATGAGTGTTTCGAAGCAATGTTCAAATAATTACGCTGTGCGCCATCCTGCTGCCCATAACGTCTGTCTGATTTAAAAAAGGCGTTCAACGAGACGATTTATATCACCATCAGCAATGTCCCCCTAGACCAACCTGATTGCTATTGTTGCCAACTGTGCATACTAATACTAACTATAAATATGTTCAAATGTAAATCCTTTCCTCTCCTTGTCCACAATTTTGAATACGGTCCTGCGCTATACTGTACTGTACTATCAATTGAAAGATAGATTTAGAATCAAATCGATATACCTTTAACAATTTGTTTAGTGCACTATAACGAGAAATTCTAAACCGTCCAACCTTATTTCATATTGCATCATATACTATCTTTTATTACGTCCCCTGTACCTCAAACTTGAATATCGATTGCCATAAACAAAGAATTATAACGGTACGAAATTGAAACACTTAATCAGTACCTTAGTACTTATACGTAACTATCTTTTTCTCGTATAATTATTTTCGCTTCGTACTGACTGCAATGACATAAAATTCTGTGTTATCATCGTTGTAGTGAGCTTATTTAGCTGAGTCATACATACTGTTGAAAAGTCCGTTAAATGTAAAGTGCATTTTTATTACAAATCGATTTTGTTATAATGTTAGTTAGGGATCTACTGTGTTTACTTTAGGGCGAAGCTCGTCAATTTTACATCAAGTAACTCAACCGTTTTAGGTATTGACAAGCATGGACCACAAATGGACTACACCAATTAGGCGTGGTCAATATGTGGCTCATGTTTGGCGATTGAGTATCAAATTTAGCATTACATTCCACATTACATATGAATTTCTCAAGAATTTGCGATTTTGAACTGTACAATGAGTCAATTTGTTTTGAAGCGTGACCGATACAAGTATTATTTTAATGCTCAGAATATGGTTTCACCAAGTGTGAGTCACAGATGTATTCCAAGTCCTAATACACGGTACCGGTATATCTAACGCCCACTCTCGCCAAGACTATATTTTAGATGTGTTAAACTATTAATGAATCACTAAACGATTTAACAATAGACGGTTGTGCCGTTGTACAAATGAGTAGCCATTGGACAGAATATGACTTATACGCTGCGGGATTTGAATGAGGAAGTGACCATATGACTCGCAATAGAATAAAGTAGTACAGCCAGTACGGATCTCGCAATCTCTGCAATACTCGGCTCGAATTCCGAGTATTCGGAATAATATTCGGCCGGAATCGAATCATTCGGCTCTCCTCCTTTGACAATCCAAATAAGTCAAAACAGTATACTTTTTGGTTAACTGACATTCACAAAAAAGTTGAAAATATTACATGCCAAATTCTATATTTTCTATACATTTATGGCGTTATAACAATCTCTCATTCGACTCCTCCAAATTCTGAATACTGAACATAGACGTATACAGGCTGATAATTCGCTGTCGTTTCCAAGGCCACTCGTTCGAGCCTTTGGGCACTCTAAAATTAGGTCAAGTACCCGGATTGGACTCAATATTGAGCTATATTTCATTGCGATTATCGTCGTCGCACTAGCGGGGAGTGGTCAACTTCACACGACAATTAAAATTGATTCGAATCCTAGAACGTTCAAAACATTACCTAAATTGGTCATATTTACGCCATTTCTAGTTGACCCACATAGTACAAATCTATTTTTCCTTTACAGGTTGTTTATATATTTTGCTTTGCTCCGCGGCGTAATTTGTAGTTCTTCTTGGCCGCAGGGTTATACGCGGTTTGCGAATGATTGCGCAAGACACTCGCCTTTCGAATCAGGTATTTGATTTTGTTAAGTATTGACCACAGATGGACCGCGCCTTCACGGCGCGATCCATCAGTGGCCATTACTTGACAAACCGTATCTCACTTGTGTTTTTGGATTCGTTGAAAGTCACTTCAAGACTTCGCTGGTATAATAATCTGGTATAATATCACTATATACACGTTGTTTTGCGCCAGTCAGTGATGTCGTATTCACACGAAATTAGCAAAAAGGTCAAACACAATAAAACTCGTGAGAATGGGAGGATTGAGCGAACTTTCGGCAAAAGCCGAGGAGTGCCGGGGCGCATAGCCAGCCTATTTGTGAATATTGGTACATTCACACAATGAAAATCTTGAGGAATTGCGCGCACGTTTGGTGAGAGTAGAGTGATTACCAGAAAGCTCAAACTCTCGATTGTATTGGTACACTAGGATTGATTTTAAAATCCAAAGTTTTGCTCGTCTACTGTGTGACCTCACTCTTCCTACTTTTTTGATACAAAAATGTTGATAGTCGCAAATTCCAAAATGGCAATTTACATTTTCCTCTCGTCTTCACATTACCGGCTCTCAATTGAGTGTTGATGCTACCACTGACTGCCATACTTTCTTTCAGTCACTTGTTGTTTGATTTGAAATGCACGCGAGAAGGAAATACGTTATAGGGAAACTCCAGAGACCGCTCTTACAGGGAAATTGGAACTCAAGAATGAGCCTTACATAACTTTCACCAAACAGCTAACATTGCTTTTGAATTTTCATGTTTTCTATCCATTATTTTCGTTTTCATTATGTTCAGAATATTTCATTAAATGACTTAAAATTATCTCCAATGTAGAAGAATTCAAAGAGTTCCACCCTCCCACTTTTACATCATGAAATATTCCTGGCGGCGACCATGGGGAGTATACAGTTATGCGAACTAGCAAAAACACTCTAAGTTTCTCTTAATATACTCAGGATGAGTAAATTAAGGATTTTCTGCTGACTCACTGTAATTAAATCTCCTATGCAACACGCAACACAACTTATGTAAGACGACAACTGGCAATGAATATTCAAACTTTGCAGACGTACTGTCCACTCTCTCTTATTTCACAATCCATTTGAGTGTTTGTTGTTTTCCCTCTCCTCAAGCAACGCTCAAATGTGTGAGCGCAAAATATTCCCAGTATTTTTCCGTTGTTCCTTATAGGCCTTTTGCAACACCGCTTGCATTAAAGCAAAGGCCGCTTCATAACACTAATAATTATGTCACGCACGCACAAAAAATAAATAACTTATGGACTGACTGTCCGGTCTAATTTTAAATAGGTCATATATATATATATACTTTGTCAAGCATGAGACACTTATGGATCGTGTCATTAAGACGTGGTCCATCAGTGGCCCTTGTATTATAAAAGTAACCTAAAATTAGCCTCTTTATGGGAGTTAACTAAAACCAAATAGCGCCATTTTGCAATGGTATTTTAAAGGTATATCCAAATACTTCTAACGTGTAGTTGCAAAATAAAAAAAAGTTATTTGACTTTAAAAATTTTATGCACAAGCCTTTCCAAAATATTCGATTCGTAATTCGCGAAATTCTAATTATTCGATTCGATTTTATCTAGATATTCAGAATCAATAGAATCCAAAAAGCATATGTTTTAGAAAATAAACGTTAACTTTGGTTTATTTAACCTTTCAGGAAGAAATGGGATTGTTGTTTTATTATACAACTTGAAATTCGTTAAGTTTCGTTAAAATTGTTCGATTCGATTCTGAAGTAACAAAATATTCGATTGGGCCATCCGTGAATACATTAACATCGGTTGTGTCTAAATCTCGCATTCGATTGGGAAAAGCCAAATTTTTAGCGCAGTAGCTTTTTTGACCCCCAAATATCCAAAATAACTATAATGAAAATGAGAAAAATATAAAATTCGACTGTTTGACTGCTACCTCCCCACTCCCACTTTTTAAGAGTATGAAAAATGGATTAAAAAAATACAAAAATACTGAATTTGCTTACTGCAGAATGATCTAATTATTTTTTTAAGTTTTATCAATATCATTTGCAACCAACTCCGGCGTACACAATGAAGATACTCATAATTATAACAATTAAGCAATTTTCTCGATGGCTATTTGTCTGCAAATATATTTGTAAATTGCGAAATATGTACTATATATTGCACAAACGACACGTGGCATTGGAGGATTGCCGCAGTTAAAGTCACGCCATGCCACGCGTTTATTTGGATGTCATGCCATACAGAAAGTTTATTATCGGTCAGATAATGAACCACAAATGCTGCTTGCTCTAAAAACTTTTAGAAAATATCAAATTAGTCGCTATTTTAACATTAGCTATTACTACTTACACAGGGCTTGATTCAACTATAGATTGTAACAATCTATATTTCAACTATGGATCACGCGTTGTATTTCTCGAATGTATTATGAAGTAATAATGATGCAATTGAATCACGTAACATACCGTTTTGGACATAAACGCTGTTTTTTGATAATCCTGGAAGTTATTCATAAATCATGCCTTACTACAAAATTGGTAAAAAAGGACAAATATAAGCAATTTTATTTATCTCAAAATCCTTTTATATATACGCTGTTAATTTCGAAGAGCGTTTAAACTAAACTATAAGAATAACCCTACAACACCTTGGTTTAAACTGACTTTAGTTCTTTTCTTCAAAATATTTATAAAGCGAAGTATTAAAATAAAAAAAAATAAAAAATAATCGCGAGTTCAGCTTTATCTTGTACTTGCTGTTAACCTATAACATATCTTTCAATCAAAGTACTATCGAAAGCTGGAAATGAAAATATCTGTCATAGTTTTATAAAATAGGTTTACCTATAGTTTATATACGAAACTAAGTTTCTAAGAATATGCTATTGACCATTTCTATTACAATAAAAGTCGAACACCTACAAAATGAAAGACGCTATTCAATACCTGTTCTTAAGTTAAATATTGCATGGTATTGTTTTCTAAAATTAGAAAAAAATGTCTCAGTGGGTTTGCCAATTCGCACCTATGTGAAATATTTTGAGGGTATACATACTCGCTTAATTACGTATAGACGTCACGTAATTATACAGTTTATTTTATCAAGCATTAGCCACTGATTGACCGTGCCTAATCGGCATGATCCATCAGTAACCCATACTTAATAAAAACATATTTGGTCACATATTTTCTAATGACATGGCATGAAATTCAAATTGATTTCGAAATTATTCGAATCAATGGTCAATAGGTCACAGGAACAAAAAAATGCAAAAAAAAAATTGAATTTTCTTGTTTTAAAGGCAAAATACAATTCTATTGTTTCCAAATTTATTTCGGCACCCGCAGATGAAGTTTGAATTGGTAGTATGGCCTGTTGGCTGTTACAGTTGCTTTTTGATATCGTCATCGGTGAATTTTTCTTACCTATCTTAATTATCTTGATTTTGATGGTCGGGAAACATTGAGATGATGATCTTAATTGGACATTTGTTATTTCTATGATAATGTGATTCGATTCGATTAGAAAACGGATATTCAATCTTGTCAAGCATGAGACACATACGGACCGCGCCTCGTCGGCGCGATCCATCAGTGATTTCAAACCTTACAAAAACATGTCTGCACCAAATATTTCTGACTGAGATATTCTTTTCATAGAAATCGGAGCTTATGTAGCTCTGAATACTTCATTGTTCTAAAAAAACTAAAATATTTTTTCCTAATAACAATAACTGATTGGAATTGATTCTTGATGGTACAAAATCATAAATATTTTTAAGGGTTGACTAAAGGGAACAAAAAGTGGTTTACCCATCGCCCAGCCCCCATACCTCCAACTGTACTTTACTGTATCGATTCAGTTCTGTTTTGGGATGTTCTCCACCAAAAGTACCGTATAAATGCTGTAAATGACAAAATTAATGAAATAAATTCTTTTATTCATGATATTCTTGAAGTGAATTATAATATAATAATGAATTAAATAAACAAAATAAAACCTTGTATTCAAAATAATTTCACCTATTCCTATATTGTTATAGGAAATTAATTCATCACGTGTATTTATTGATGCGGACACGTTTTATTCTATTAAGAAATGGGAGGATAAACTATAGTATTTCTTAGGCGATTTCCGTAGTTGATATTATCATATCTCCGTCATGTAGGTATTTTAACAGTTATTGTGAATATAAGGTTGGGCTAAAGCCAAGTTTTTTTTGAATTCGTAATAAATTAACATAAATTTTCAATAGCAAACGTTTTATTTTTTACATTTTAATATGACCCTATTATCAAAATCACAAAATCCATAGCTAGGAATTCACCAATAATGACATAAACGACCTGTAAAAATATTATGCATAATGGATTTCAAAATTTTCCTCTACATTTTTTCACTTTACTACTGAGGACGCCACTATATTTTTAATAAATCAGAAGTTGTATATTATCATTCATGCGAAAGTAAGCAATAGTTAAGGCATTAGAGATTCGGATCAAATGTTTAGATCGAATGTGAATTTGCTCGAATCGGCTCACAATGACTTTTGGTATTGAATGCAGTAATATCCGATGCAATGTAACAAAAGTACAGTCAATTTACTGGTCATTTGCAGTAATTGCATATTTCCAAAGGTAAAAAAACGCCACGTTGATGATATTTATGCCAATTATGGGCTGTTGATGGACCGCACCTTCGTGGTGCGTTTTGAGCAAGTGCAGAACACTGAAAAAAAGGTGTAAATATCACAGCTAATCATTAATCAACAACAATAATCATATATTTGATAACCTCGATACACGATCACTAAACAGTGATTTAAAGACTGACCACGCACTACGACTGAATCGATGTGACTTTTGCAGCTGTTATGACACGTTGAAATGGAACATTTTGATAACAGTTCTGAAACTAATGCATAATGCACACTAACTGTTTTAACTACATCAAATATTTCCTTGCAAACGTCAAGACCGTGTTCTTCAACAAACCATCTAGCGGATAGCTAAAATAGTATGGACAGAGAGATTGTAACTTGTAAAAATATCATCCGTGATAGACAAAGCGCAGAAATGGCGTTCTATCGATGTATATTGATGTTTGAATCCCCCAATATTATTAAATGGGTCTTGTCACACACATTGAATATACCAACATGGTTGGCATCTTTTGTTAAGTATGTGTCACTGATGGATCACGTCGAAACGATATCTATCGGTGACGCATGCGTGACAAAATAAAATTTCTGGTTGGGGGGTTGCAGTGTTACGGATTAATAGCTCAGATATTTCTTCTTATAACGGTATAATCTATTTGTGGACAATATTCAGCAAAAACGGTCGCTGACATGTATGTATTGTGTTGGGTTTTCTACCCAGTGTTTGTCCTTGGATCACGCGTCCCGCTCGTGTCCGTACCAGTAATTTTCCACACTGTATTAACTGTTTACTAATCGTTTTTTGCAACTGTTCTTTGCTGAATTGTATTCTAAGCCTGTCAAGGATGTGACTGATTAATAGGCTAGAATTATGCATCCGCTACGCAGGTGCACGTAGAGACTGGCCTGCCCCATGACTGACGCGAGTTCCGTATTTCGACGTCCCTACGGTATCTCATTTTTTGTAAATAACGGCATCGACATAGATAACTGGCCTATACTCTCCCAAATAAAATTAATAATAGCGCATGAGCAATTGCCATCTCATAAATTCCATTTTTCAAAAATGGGAATCAGACGGACCGCTACTTACAGGGCAATCAGTGGAGAAGCAGAACGTGATAATTTTCCCTGAACTTTGGCTAGACTAAAGATGGGGGTTCGAATTCAGTAGTTTTGTATTTGTGACTTCTTATCGTTCCACGCAGTCAAACAATAGAACTATATAGGTACTTCGATAATCAGTTTGATTAAAGGACACAATACACGTGAAGTGGTCTTACCGATGCGTTGCATTTCGTTTCGTGTAATAAACTAAAAACGACAATGCACGTCTGAATTGCTTTGCGTCAATTGTGTTCGCATGCATACAAAGCACAAACGCAAAAAAGAAACAAGCACTCTGCGTTAGCTTTCAAAGCGAACCGTTCTATTTCATTGGAAAACGTAAGGAAATGCATGTAGAGCATTGCGCTTGCGTAAAACGCAAAGTTATAAACAAAATAAAACAAACCAAGAAAAAACGCAACCTACGCAAGCGTGTAGTGCGACCTTAAGTTCTACTTGGACGTCGATAGGCTACAGACAAACTACTATAGTTGATAGTCGTCTATTCCATGGTATGGACGGCATACATAGCAATAATACAAACTTACTTTGTTGTCTTATGTTGTCCCGATCTGAAAAATGTGTCATTAAATTATTTATCAAGTATGCGTTATCAATGGATCGGGTAGATAAGACACGGTCCATCTGTGATGCATAATTGACAACAATAAAATTACCCATTGGTTTAGCTTCCTTCCTTCCTTCCTTCCTTCCAAAACCAATATCTTTCAAGGGAGTTGAAATGGCTGCAACACGACGATCAATAACTACTAAATATTAACACACAATATAAACGCTATAGGTTTTTTTCACTTATATTTAAACTTTCTCCCGGTGAACTGCGCCTCAGTGACGCGATCCGTCCCCATACTTCACAAAACATTTAAACCAATTACTCAAGATATAACGAGAAAACCGCGGTGTTACATTAACCTACAATAGTATTGGCAAGACTCGAGTCAATAACTTGTCTCGAGTCGTACTCGAATAACTTTTTAAGTGACTGGACTTGGCTCCAGTCGTCTTGGCTAACTAACTGACTTAGGTCTCGATAAAAAATTTAACCCGAGGCTGTAATCACTTTTTCAAAAATTGGGTTGTATGTCGTATTGCTGTTGAATAGATTTAGAAATCAACTCGTGATTCGACTTGCGACTCCTAATGTTTGACTTGTGACTCTAAATTTAAACTTGGACTCAACTCACTACTCGTGTGTTCTTCGACTCGACCTGACTTGGGACTCGAAGTGCAGTGACTCATTCCCAACACTGGCCTACACTACATCCGTCACCGATATAAGAATTGGTTTGGTCTAAGGATCATTCAAACTCCGGTGTGTGGTTTATCCGTCACCCATACTAAACAAAAAATCTGCAATTGGTAAAAGAATATTATCAATGAATTCATCAACCCGATTTAACGGGGCTTGGACTTTATATCTAAAACCCGAGATGGCAACATGATAACCTCTAGACCAAAAGATATTTTGACTTTCACGTTCGACAACTTTAAGTACGAGATTTAGCTAGACAAATTCTATAATTTCCGTTGTCGCTCTGACCAATGTGTGATGACCAATGAAACTTGAAACCCAATCTCAAAAATATGGCAAACACACTTCCTCGAAGTCTATGTAATAAAAGCATAAATAAATTAGGTGAAAGGAACTGATGGCTTAAATATTGAAGTGCTCAATAATATACAAAAATAAAATGATAAAAGCGATTTCATCTTGTTAGTCCAAACATAAATTTATTTTTGTCAAGAACGAGTAACAGGTGGACCGCGCCTCGTCGGCGCGATCCATCGGTGATTCATTCCTAATAAATATATTTAGGGGGATGTCTTTAAAAGAGTCGTATTTACTTAATGAAGAGACCGGAATCTGGGAAAACGGGAGGGCTGGAAGAGAGTCAAATAGCCCTAAATATACACATTCTATTCAAGAAAGTCAACAAATAATACAAATAAAACTTTAAGTGTGGAGAAGTCTAAAAATTTTGAAATAATGAGCTCTTGTTATATGTATAAGTATGCCAATTTATTGAGTTTCATACATAGTTGATGTTGAAATCTCTTCAACTTGTTTTGAAAAATAGTAGTTGAAAATTGTTCGGCAAACAAAACACCTGAAAAGAGGGTCTTTTCATGACGAGTGATATTAGGCCATTTCTATTCCGACACATACACTTTAAAAGGAGATGATACCGATATATTGGTACATACCTAATTTTTTAAACTAATCATAAAATACTTCGTCCAAGCATCCTTTGTCTTACATAAGTTATTGACAGATCGTTGGATATACTTGAATGGGCCGATCAATTAATAGAGAAAATTTTCACCAATTTCTAGAAATGTGTAAGGTAGCATTGACAGCCTTCTATTGCTCCGCGGAACAAAACAACGAAACGGTTGCAACCGTTATTCTCGTAGTTCCAGGGAACTCGATTTGAAAGTCGTTCAAATGATGATTACTAAGTCAGATCAGAATGATAATAATACAGAAGAGCACTTATTTGTTATAGGAAATAAGATTTCAAATTAGTTCTGCGTACCAAAAACAAAATTTACACGTTTGTAAGATCACGAATAAATTCTCACTTTGCAGAGCGTGGCCTCCAACACTCCATTCTCTAATAGTGACACTTGCTTATAATGGAATTATTCGAAATTTAGGATGTACCGGAAGCCAATGACGCCACATAATCTCTGTCAAGTTTATATCGTGTAGCGACCTGAAATCGCGAAACTAGATCCGTCATCAATCGAGGCCTAGAAACACGTTGGCGCATATGTCGTGGTGTGTTATGGGGTGGCAAGATCAAAGTTTTCGTGGCATCTTTTAAACTTCGTGGCACCTGTCGTTTGATTGCACGTGAGGTGTACGGCACTGGTGCCTGTGCCACCCAGCGTCGTATGGCGGATGCTGACTTTTTTCGTTCTCCAAAAATGCGATATATTTTAGTTCCCATCGCCTGTTTGTCTCGCTTTACATCCATAGATTTGTCTATATCGTCATTAGGATTCATTTCAACAACCGGTGTGTCATTGTAACGATGATCCTCGTGGGCATACGAAAATGTGACGTCATCGCGAGAGTTCTTCGGGTGATCCGCGTTCGCTGAAGATTTTGGCACCCGGGGTAGATTTTCTAACGCAACCTGAAACAGAAATAACCATTGTTGATAAAATTAAATTTTGCATTATCATCATCATAGGAAATTCATTTACGTCGGAGAGCTACGTACTGTGTAAAGCCTACCACTTTTCTCCTTGTTTCATTCGCCTTCCATAACACGCAAAAAAATGTTTTCATTCGGATAAGTTTTGCCGAAGTATTTTTTGCCAAGCATGTGTCACTGAGGGATCGCGTCGATGAGATGCGGCCCATCTGTGGCGCATGCTTGAAAAAATAAAATTTCTGGTGGGGTTTGAGCTCACGTCACAATACGAGTCATGTTTAGTAGTAGGATTTGACGCGTCAAGCTTCCTGCTCGGGAGATATCACGGAATCGAAATAAGTTTCAATGACATGACACAAGCATATCTTTCAACGTTGTCCAGAGGCAATCTCTAGCAAGACAATTGCAATAATTTTCTACGTCGACTGGTAAAGTAATCATTTTTTACAGAATCACAGAGTCAATTTCGTCAATATTAGGCCACAGATGAATCGTACTGTATGCTCTAGAAATGATAGCCACGTGACGAATTCTGTTTTGTCGTTTTTTATGACGTAAAGTGAAAAAGTCTTGGAGATGGAGATTATTTAACGAACAATATCTTTATGGTTACCTGCGCCAGAAATGCATCTCTTTGCTCTACGACTTCAAGATGTTTATTTTTCTGTTGTTTCTTTTCCCGTTGTCGTTCTTTTAAGTCTTGTAATTTTGCTCTCCTTTCTTTTGAATGTTTTCTTTTAGCTTCTAAATATGCTTCTAAATATTGCGCATATCGATCAATATCCTCTGTAAATTGCGTCAAGGACGTTGTTTTGTTGTTATTTCTACTTTCCGTGACGTAATGTACGTTGGATTTATCTTTCCGGGATTCAGAGTTCTCGTTCAAACTGCGATTTTCCCGCTCAATTTGTTCGTGATAGAGCGCCACCTGGTGAGCGATATAGTTTCTCAGAACTTTCTCGTTTGGTGTGTTCGGTGTCACGCTTGTTGGGGGCAGTCTATCCCTCACAAAAGCTGTATAAGACCCTGATTCTGCTTCTCGAGAGCGATGAATTTCGTTACGCATCACTGGTTGAGAATACGTCACTCGTTCGGATGCTTGCACTCTTTTATTTTGTCTTTCCGGAGTTCTTTTATTTGATGTAGCTATTGCTTGTCCATATTTAGATCTGAAAAGAATTAAAAACTAGTTGAATAAGACATTTTTTCACTGCTTGAAAAATATGTTTGTCTTAAACATAAGATGCACGCTGAAAGCTGGATTTTTTTGTTTTTAGAAGCATATTTTGTTGAAAAATCGGCATTTTTAGATCAAAAGAAATAAGCGTTTATTTCAATACGTAAATGATACTTTTACAGAAAATTGTTTTTAACATTTTCCTATGAAGTCGTCAAGACCTTACTTTGGGCAAGCTTTGTCAAAATATGCTTATCGTGATATATTAATCTCATTCCAAAATTTAAAATTACTGAAAATGGGGTGACATCCTGACCCTTATTAAAACAAATGTTCGATATTTTTGAGTAGGTAGGTACCTTATGACCGGAACGGACATAGCCTGAGTAGGTTGCTTATATTGAACATCATCCGAACGTTTGCTTGCTGACTTGAATAACTGAAGGGTATGTGAGGCAGCAGGCTCTTGTGAATCATCCCAAGCCGGTGTGACGTAATGAATATCGGTTTCGTTTGACTGTGCTTTAGTCTCATTGAGTTGCTTCTCATAAGTGTAATATCTTTCTAACGTAGAGTCAAAGTAGTCACCGTAAAGTCCGTGAATTATTCTTTTAATTTCGTGTAAAGATGGCTTAGAGAATTTTGACCCTCCCTGGGAAAAGACGAAAATACATTTTATTTGTGTCTGGCTCTGGGGTGTCCAAGACATTTTGTGCAAACCCTTAAAATTAGAATTGTGGGGAAAATTGCGTCTTTGCCGTAGTTGGTAAGTCATGGCTAACAAGAAAAAGCAAACAATGACCATCTTGGGTTATCAGAATAAACAGATTTCAGAGATTTTAAATACCACTCGCCTCCTACAAAAAATTGTTATAGCGCTTAATCAACTTTTTTTTCGAACAAAATCAAGTTTCAAAAAGTTTTTTTCAAACAACGCAAGGTAGAAATCAAGTTTCATCCAAAATTTCATACCCGCCAAAACAATTATGATGTCAGTGTATTATACTTTAAATTCTGTTGTATTTTCTGACTGTATAATTACCGTCGCCTTCTGATCCAATTCTGGGAGGAAATTCAAAAAATTAAAATAGTGGTCAGGTATTTCTAGAAGACACAATCGTATTTATTAAAAAAAAATATTTTCCATAATTGTGTGGACTTACCTCGTAATTGAGTTCTCTCTGTTGACCGATACTTTTACCAAGAATTGGTAATTTAACTTTTGTATCTGAAGAATCATTAGTTGGAGTTGCTTCTTTACTGATCGGAGGAGTGCAGTTAGTTCCAACATCGCGGGTAGCAAGTTGACCTTCCTCACGACGAAATGCAATATGGATGTCTGGTTCTAAACAAATAAAATGAATACAAAACATGATAACGTTACAATGCAGTGTTGACATAAGCTATATTTGTCGGGCACGGTAATCTAGTTGGTATGTATCATGTTAGCATTGTTTTCTGGTGAAATCGGGTTCGAGTCCCGGCAAGTACGGTTCGTAGATACATATTACCACTCATCCCTAGGTGTAATGGCTGATTCTGGAAATCTAACTTTGCCAAGAGTCAGTCACAGAAGAACTGCGCCTCGGCGGCGCACTCCATCAGTGTCTCGTGCTTGACAAAATATGTTTGGATGAAACATTGGGTATCTCTGAGAGACCTGTAGTGTAGTGTGATAACTGGGACGGTAGCAATACCGACACTTAACAATAACAACGCTTGCCTAATATGATCGCGTAGAAAAGTAGGCTACAGAATCATTTTATGCAAATTGTTAGCCTTGAATACCTTCTTGGATTTTCGGCAAACTGGAATGGGTTCTATCACTGTATTGTACATTATGAGTTTTCTTTCTTCTACTCGGGACTTCAGAGGGCGCAGATTTACTGGCCTCTAGGACTTCCGGTGCAGTTTGTCCTCTGATCGACACACCGCTTAATGTAGGTAACGGTTTAGTAGTTCGTGTTACATCTAAAGACCATTCAAATTTCTCTGGTTTCCTTTTATGTGCATTTTGAGAATCGGGTTTTGCAAGAGATGGTAAAGATAATTCGTGCTTGCGTGTGGATTTTTCATCTTTCCTAGTTGTCTTCTTGATGACGACTTTCATTCCACCGGGTAATTCGTCAGAGTGTGTCTTTGTGTCCGATTGTTGGTTGTTTTGTCTGTCTGTTTTAGGTGCTGAACGTGCAATGTGGTGCGTCAAGTCTCTTAATATTTGTCTCTCGATCAATTTCATGACGTTATGCGATTTTTGATTGTTAGCGCCACCTCGCGTTTTTGGGTTTGTCATGTTTTCGTGAGGTGCAGAATCTGCAATGAAAAATAAACATGAAGTAAAGAAATGAAGTAATTTAAAGACCAGAAGGTTTGAAATCTCGGGGTGAGTAGTACACACATGAATAAACCACATATGGGCTATGGTAAAGTTGTAAAGCTTAAGATTTCAAATAGGAGATGAAACAGATTGCATCTGATAAAAAAAAAGCAAAAAGGTGAAAAAACAATATTTTTGAAAATTACGATATACGATTCACACTCGCCTTCAAAGATCAATATTCCCTACTAATCCTCAAGTATACCAAACTCCAAAATAACAGGGAATATACGACCAGCAGGGAGAACGTGTTGCCTACTACAGTTTCCACGAACCATAGTCTGTTATTTTCAGTACGACCTCGCAATGATTACAATATAGCTACATTCAATTTGCAAAAAAATATTGCGACAACTTTATACAATCACATCAGTAGAAATTTGCAGTTAGTAGCCGGGGTTTAAAACGCATCGCTCAACAGGTGTTACAGTTGACAGCTATTGTCGGTTTCATCACGCCACGACGACCCACGGTTTCTAAAGAACGGCGCGGTGATTTTAGAGAGGGACATAGCGCCATGTCCTCCCCCTCGTCGACCTAAGAAATTGCGGGATGGACTTAGTGCTTTAGAGCAAATATTAAAATTTTTTCCATGCGTTCGGTGCGCATTAGTTGTTTCAATTTTTGACCTGAAATTGCGTTTTTTTAATTTGTGTTGCGTCGTCGGCGCCAAAATTAAACTGTTTTGCTTTGATATGGGAAGAAAAGGCCGTTCTTAAAACATCAATAGGTGTCGGTTCATTTCTAGTTAGTTTTTTGTCAAAAATAACCGAATGGGAAAATTCTTGTGAAACAAAATACATTACAAACCTTTTTCAGCCGAATTTTCTTCTCTTCGTGGTTGCAGTGTCAATTCAGAACAAAAAGATTCGTTTTCTATCCCACCTTTCTCTATTCGATTGTATGTTATGTTATTTAGCTCAGAAAGTTGATGCATAAGATGTTTTACTGTGTCATTATGATATAAATTTCTAGAATTCGTGATTTCTTTCATCAAAGAGGGATTAGACCCCGGTTTGTACGCTCTACGCCCTCTTCCTTCCGTGCTACTGCCTCCAGTGACGGTACGCTGAAAGCTGTTGAGTTTTAACGCATGTCGGTGCCCGTGTAGTGAACGGAGTTCAACAAGTGCTCGTTGTGCTGCAGACGGTTCCGGTTTTGGTAGTGGTGGTTGTGTCGAAGGTTCTTCTTGTTTACGTGGTAAACTTGGAACTCCAGCTGACAGAACAACCGTTGCCGACTTTCCGTCAAATAAGCTGTAAAATAGGTTTATGACTTTTGAAGTGCAGCCTAAATATTTATGACAGCAAGCGCTTCTATTCTCAATCAACGAAAGATCCACGTATTACCGAAAGAGTCAGAAAACACAAGTTGGCGATTCGAAAAGGTTTGCTTCGGACTTTTTAAAAATACATATTCGGACCGTCTAACAACCTCCCTTTAAATTTGTAACAAAACTGCAAGTAACGTCCAATTTTTCGCACAAAAGTTTCAGCGCGGCCAATAGTACTGTGCTTTAAGATTAAATCCCCACCAAAACGTGTTTTTGCAGATGAAATTTGCTATTTTGCGCAAAATAGCACAAACATCTACCCCCGTGTTTGAGATCTCACGCCACCATTGCAAAACAAAAATACTAAAACACATAATCCACAGATGTCAAAGAGACAAATCAGTCTTTTTTTGCTTTCCCTCTACATTTCAGTAACACGAATGATCTGCATAGAAGTTAGGGGTGTAAGTCTTAAACAAACAATTTAAAGCTATTTAAAAACTTGCAATAAAAAAGCGCAAGATTACAGGATTTTTATATGAGAGAATGTATACAACAAGTATAGGGGGACAAATATAATTTTTTTATTAGGATTCCAATCATTCTAATTAAAGCGTGGTTTTGTAAGTGCATTTACAAGTGTATTTGTAAGTGTGAATTTACATATTTACTCGTTTTTACGCTTTATCAAAGACAAAATCCAAACTAACCCTAACCACTCTGTTATCTTTGTCAATAACTCTATAAAACAACTGGTCACAAATTTACATCACTAACAAGCATACTACCTTGTATCATAATTCTTTGCCGGTATAACATTCATTTTGACGATATCCAATTCGTTTTTACACAAAATCAGCTTGTACCTCAAGCTAGCTATCACAAAGCAAACATATTCAACGCAAAAACCGAACCGGTAAAATCGTGAAGGGGCAATACAAACGTATTGTAATGTAATATTCGGTAACATGACAACTCCGCCTTTATCTATGTTTAAAGGTATTTTATACAATAGGTACAACCAGCCCAGTAAACCAAAATTGTAACCTAACCCGAATTAACCCGTTTTTGCAGGAAAAAACTTCATTTTGTCGAGCATGATCCATAGATAAACCTCGCCTTACAGGCGTGGTTTATCTGTGGATCAAGCTCGAAAAAATTCGAAATTGAAAAAATTTCATATTTCCATAAAATGTCGGTCAGAGAGTTATTGTTGTCCATTTAAACGTTTCTTTAATTAGACATTTGAGCTTTACAGATACACAAATTTGTTTGTATTTTTCTTTTATGAAATCAATTTAAATGGACTCGAAGGTATAAATAATAGCGCGAACGCATGTGTAATTAAAACGTTATCAGATATTTGTCCGTATTCAGAACACACCTTGTCTAACCCATGATTATGTGGAGCCATAAGACCCGCGATTGGCTGATAAAAAGCAGAACCCGTCTTTTGCTTTTTGAGGGCGGAGATGGCCCTGTAGTTATAGGGCTGGGCAAAACCGAAGTATTTGGAATTTGAATTTGATTCGAAATTTTTTTTCGATACGGATCGAATCACGAATTCGAGTTAAATAACAAATATCCTATTTTCACTATTGCAACTTGTCTTCATTGTGAAAATCAAGAAATTTATAGTTTATTGCGTGTGTTCAATTCCCACTCAATGTCTAAGAGCAACAATTTCAACGATAAAATATAATCGATTTAGGTCAAATTTGACCAAAATCGATTGTGTTTTGTCGTTTAAAATGAAAACTCTAGTCTATTTAGTAATATTTTTTCCTACGAACAATCCACGATTGATTCGAATATATTCTGCCTCGAATCGATTCGAATAATCGAAGTGCCCAGCCCTATGTAGTTATTGTGATATAAATTTTTTAAAATCCGCTTGATGGGAACTGTTTTGCTCACCGCCACACAGAGCACTAATTTGCAGAAAAAAGGAGAATTTTTACTTAGTTAATTTCAACAGTTACTTATACTTCACAAACGTTATTTCACTGGGTGGAGCAATTTCTTGCTTATTCTACTGCTGTTATTTTTTATAATGAATGTCGTTAGTATGTTTAACCAAGGTCAATATCAAACAGATACATAGATATAAAGTTGGGCCATAAAATCTTCAAACAGAAATTTATTTTTAAACATGGGCCGCAGATAAAATCCGCCATCAGAATTCGGTCTATCACTGAATTAAGCTTGACATAAAGCATTGACATAAAAAGCATTTAAAAAACATAAGAACTCAGTTATTTTTCAAGCTATAAATCTGATCAAACCCTAAGTTGAGTTGCAATGCACCAGACTTAGTAAAATTAATTTTACTCAATTGAGTTTAAGTTTCCATTATGAATTAAATGTCTTACTTTATTTTTACTTTCCAGTAGAATAATCTTGTCCATCTTGCGATTCAACACTATGTCAAGCATGGGGCACATATGGACCGTGTCTCATCAACGCAATCCATCAGTGGCCCATACTTGAAAAATAATTTCATGATATGACTTGTCAGTCAAATTTTCTACTAAAATCTAATCCTTTTGCCTTTAAATATTGTATTATAACGATTAAAATCATAAAATGTACACACCTGTTTGACAGCTTGAGAATAATCCTCAATCAAAACTCTACTATTTTCTCAGTAGTTCAAATAATTCCTCAATTCAAACTAATTTTGTTTTCCCAGTAGCTCAAACGGTAGTTAACTTGAATAGTAGGTAGATTAATAATATAATACCTATTGCACGAGCTTAAGTTTGCGCTTCTGATTTCAAGCTGAACAAAACAATTAAATCGTTATCACAAGTATCGTTGAGTAAACTTAAAGAACTATCAGCAAACATAGGTTTTCTTGTTTTACCTTGTCAAGAGCCTTCTCGTTACCCAAAGGTTTTCGAGGTATAATACCCTGGCTAATTTTTTAGACGTACTTGACCATAGTCGAGTCCCAACACGCTACTCGCCGGCCCATATTGACTGGACGTTTGAACGTTGTCCAGATAGATAATCCGATCCATGAGTGTTGTAATATTACCCAAGTTCGATTTCAAGAGTTGTTGGTTTTAAAAATTAGAAGCAAAATAACTAAAAATATATTTTCTCATATATAGCTTAGAGTATATTAGAATTTTGTACTCTATTTACTAGAACAGCTATCCAAGAAACATTCGGTTCGTAGGCATATTGTCCTGTTTTCCAAAATGACAAAATAAAAAAATGTTACTGAAAATGTAGCGATTTTATTGTATATAATATCAGTAATGTTGCGTATTTTCTGGTCGACGAACAGGGGCGGATGGCACCATGTCCCCATAAATGCGCATTAGATGCACATCCATATATTACACAGGTGCGGATATATATCTAGCCGTATGTATCTGATTTATATATATATTACATTAATAATATGAAGCAGCACATAGTAATATGAACCTAATACTCTAAATCGTTGTTTTTTGAAATAAAGATATCGACAACAACATTTTTGCAACGTTCAACTGATTTTTTCATCATATGGAATATATTTCGCGATATAGACGCTAAAACAAAGCCCACGATTCTCTCTTATTCGTTCCAAAAATTTTACGATTCGATTTCCCTCCTACAGACCAAATTTAAAACAAATATTGTAAAATGGGCAAATTTACTTGGGTTTTCTCCAACTCTGTATTATACTCGCAGTATATCTATTTTAGTCTCAGCTAATACTGCATTGACATCCTTTGTTCAGTTTTTACCATCTTTTTGTTGACCGTTAACCACATCCCTATTTAATTTGGGCGCCATTGCTTGCCTATTCAGCTACTGTTATTTTTTATGAAGAATGTCTTCAGCATGTTTGACCAAGGTCATTATCAAACAGATACATAGATATAAAGTTGAGTCTTAAATTCATCAATCAAAAGTTTTATTTTTTTAAGTATGGACCACAGATAAAATCCGCCTTCAGAATTCGGCCTATCATCGAATTAAGCTTGAAAAAAATTTACCGCGATTGAGGTTATTGACATAAAATCATATAAAAAACATAAGGACGCAGTTACTTTTCAAGCTATAAATCTGATGAAACCCTAAGTTGAGTTGCAATAACCCAGATTTGCAGAATATCAGCTCATCTGCTACTCAGACACCAGAAGAAGACGGGTTCCATCAGAAAAAAAAATTATCAAATAAGCAATATTATTTCATGATATACCTGTGACTAAGTGCCTTACTGCAGTTTCTGGTGGTAACCAAAATGTATAAAAAAGCTTAAAATAATTAATACTGCTATGAAATAGCTGTGATGGTGGTTTTAAAGCTTATTGCACGTCTGAATAACAGGAAATGAACATTGTGGACACCCGAAGCAAACCAAGATTCCGCTTCGTTGCAATGGACATGGGCAAAAATTATTATTATTATTTAAAAATTATTATCATTTACGAATAGACATTCTGATACTGGACACTTTTTGAAAATTTGGAAAGATAAAAAATTCAACTTGAACACAAAATTGAACTCCATTTACTCTCAATATTTGTGATTGTCAAGGCAATATTGTCTCATCTTTTGAACACCAAGTTCACAGAAATTCGTTACTGGTAATTAATCTATTAATACAATTTTGCGGAAAGTGCGACTTCATAAAAATGTTAAAATTTTATGCATTAGGCGTGTAATTTGTGAAACTTTTATCTGTATATATATGAGGATATATAGGAGTCTCCTTATCCGAATAGTCAAATATTCTAAAATCCTGATTAAGAGCAATTTCGTTTTTCGATTATTCTTGAATTTTAAAATGTTATTATGATTTGCTATTGGTCTGGGGACGGGGACTAAATACTTATACTTTCTCTGTGCCTTTGTGTTTGTGGGTAAGGCAAGGATACAGTAGCAAGAGTACTTATGACTAACTAGAGAGCAAGACTTTGAACCTCTCTAGTAATCATGATATCTGGCAATTTTTAAGTTGCGAAATTTGACTCAAATCATGATTATGTTTCAAAATGGGCAAACTATGGTAAATATTAGCAAGTTAGTTATCAAAAATGTAGACACATTATTCTATCTTTTTCGTGAACTTCAAATATATCCTGTTTAAACTAAACTATAAGAACCTCAACTGGTAGGTAAAGATTCCACGAAAGCAGGCACGATAGCAAATTTGGTGCTACAACGCATTTATAAATTCAAAAGCAGTGTTCCCGTTACAACTTTAAATCTGGAATCACGAAATCATCGATGATTCGAAAGAATTAATGTACCAGAATTAATAGCTACACGAAGAAAATCATAAAATTTCAAGAAACGAGGATTAGGTCTGCAATCTGTTTTAAAAGCGAGGTCTTTAAATCACCTGGAATATGATTTAAGACAATAAAGTAAACAGTCATAATTGACGAAGGTGAGTTATTGCCTACGAATATCATAATTCTCACGTCCTTATGTTGACAGAATCATAATTCTCGAAGTTTCGCCAAATTAATGATGATCGTTAATCGTAACTGGAAATCTTATGGTATAGTTGGTATTAAGGCATAAGGTACACACTAACCAGAAATTTTATTTTGTCAAGTTTGTGCGATTGATGGACTGCTTCTCATCGACGATATGCATCAGTGACACATACTCAACACGATGAAGTGGGTCGCCTAGTCCTGGTGGCTAAAACTAACTAAAAACGTAGGTATTTTGCGTTAGGTATAGGTATTTTACCTTACGAGAAGGTTAAAAAGGTAATAAAATGTTTATTTTAGAAGCAAATGTTTCGTATTCCATATATGTGAACTGAAATACCAATTTGGACACAGATTCGTCGAATTTGACAATATAACGTTTTATATTCATTATTTTTAGTAGAAGAAGTTTCTACATAAACGTGCGGTTACTTTAGGTTTAAGTTTATTGCAGTTTTAAATAACATGACCAAAATTTTTCAAACACTCCCACATGTTACTTACAGGTGCGTCTAACCTTTTTCAATAAACGACCCTTCCTTCCTTCACTATGGAGGTTATGCAAATTGTTGACGGCGCTGGCCTTTAGATCGCTTTGGAATAATGACCACTTAGCCCTCTTTTGGCCTTTTTGAACTTTTTCCAAACCCACGTAAAATACAGGGCAATTATAATCAGTCAGCACATAAAAAGTTGCAGCAATTGACGGAGGGGGCCAGAGCTTTGAAACGTAGGAAACCTTAAAATTTTCGCGACTTCGCCGCCCAGAGTATATAACGCTTATCTAATCACATTTAGACCCCCAAATTCAACTATGGTGAAAAATTTTTGCTCCTCCTCCAAGGTTTTAGGAATGGGTTATATCAATATATGAAAACGATATTTTCCAGGGAAAATTTTCGCTTGTTGCGCTTATTATGAAGTCATAATTTTCCCTCAATTAATTTCCCCCTTCCAAGGTTCTGAATACGCCGCCAACACCAACAAACAATAATACAACTTTTCAATAATGCAAATTGAATTTCATGCTTCATTCTCTAATAGATCGTGAATCAGTCAACGTAATCTAAAATCGTAAAAATTTATCTATAATACAAACCAAATACTCTGGCAAGGTGATCGATTTTTTAAATATTATATGATAATGAACAGTGTTGGGAACGAGTCACTTCACTTCGAGTCAAGTCGAATAAGACACGGATTGCAAGTCGAGTCTCAAGTCAAGTCACCGTACCTCCAAGTCAGTCGCGAGTCAAGTCGAGTTATACATTTGAGAGTCACGAGTTGATTTCTAAATCTATTCAGCACCAATGAAGGATTAATTTGCCACTTTTCACTTTATAAGTACCCGCTTACTGCGCTCAGCATCATCATATGTTCTTTATTGGGCAGACGAACACGGGTTCGATAGCGGATACATTGCACGTTTTTACCCTTCTGGGAGGCCGTTTTCTTCTCTGAAGAGTCACGCAACGGCAAACAACGTGATTTTTCTAAACATGATTGCAAATTAAGGCTAACTTTTTATCAAATTCTTAGTCCAGAGGCATCTGCATTTTGCCAAGTCGAGAAAGAGTCGAGTTATGTCATTGAAAAAGGTGACTCGAGTTGAATCATTCACTTGGGTCTCCCCAACAGAGCTAATGAATGAATTCTATCAGAAGACAACCACCGCCGCCTCACACAGATCAGGCAAGCACTTTATGGAACTCATGCTGTATTTTTGCTGAAAACATTTTATTTAATTTGATCGAATATTCAGCACTAGGACCGCAAGTTTAGCACTAGAACTCGTTTATAATGCCAAATACTGTTCCCCAATATATTACTGTTTCCCTTATACAACTTTGAAACTAGAATTGGTAGACAGATACACCCAGGATTCAATAGAATAAAAAAGAAAAACTCAACAAATATTAAATTCTTAATCCTAGTAACGTGAACGTTTTAGATGATGAGAAAACACATTTTAGTCGCCTATATAACAGAACAACAATATTAAAAGGAAATGATGAAATTTTGCGAAACGATATTTTGGTCCTCAACCTATTTGGGAAGGAGGTCTTTAAATCATTTGAAATATGATTTAAGAAAATAAAGTAGACAGTCATAATTGGCAAAGGTGAGTTATTGCCTCCGAATATCATAATTCTCACGTCCTTTTGTTGACAGAATCACTAAATTATTGCGATCCTTAAGCTGGATTAGAAGATCTTAGGTGATGGTTGATGAGACAAGCGAAAAATTTTGGTACACACGAATCAGAAATTTCATTTTGTCAAGTATATGCCACTGATGGACCGCGTCTTATTGACGCGATCCATCAGTGACACATACTAAACAAATATCATTCCAGATTTTTTTTCGATTTAGAAATGTTTTTTGAGGAATGTACCAATGATAGTTTGGGTCGCCATTAAGCGCGGTCCATTTTTTAATTATGAAAATTTTTCTTGGTCGGTCACGTACCAATGGCTAAAATGCCGTCAGCTGAAAGGATAAGTCCAAAAAGGATTAAGAATAAATTGGCTACAAGAATACAATTGAACTAAAAAGTTTTTAAAAATTTTAGTACTTCATAACGTCACGTAAAGGTTATTGATATTCATCTTTTATAAGCAAATATTCCTCTAACAATAAATATAAGTGAATACGACTATATATATATAGCTTTTTTCACGATTTGAATCTAAAATCTGAAATTTGGGCTCAAAAGCCTAAAATTTCTCAAATCTTTTCACGTCTGTTGCTTTTCTCAATCAAAAATCTTCTCATTTCACCAAGGATATTATTCCACAACTCCGGAACGCTCGTATTTAAACAATATCCAATCGATTACACGACGCCATTTCAACTAGAAAATGAAAGGCCTCCTCAGCTGATAAATTCAAAAAGGAGATTGCACAAGAACATATATACTAAATAATAGATCGTCAACGTTGATTGAGAGGCGATACATTGATACCATAATGATATTTATAAAATATCATTTACGCAACGGCAACATCCATTTACGCAATTGTTGTGGAACATCCTGCATACATATTATTACCAAAACTTTATTATAGAACGACTATTCTTTCGCTGCGAATACACTGTACAGTCTAGGATACGTATAATAATTAATGGGTATAAGCCATTGCTTTTTCAGTTCTACCTTTTCTGTCTTATTTCTCGGCTTTTAACTTGGAGAACTTTTTTTTTACATCCTTGTTTGAAACATGAACTTCCGCTGATACTCAAACTCGAAAGGAGACAATAAATTCGTCTACCAATTTTCTAAACTTTGCATTCTAGATATTTTCAAAATTACTCCGGAACGGAAGACGAACACGCCCAAAACACTCATCAAAGGCAATTGCTTTCAGACCCGTTGATCGATGGTGAATGTACAGCTTTTCACGAGTGGGTTGTTGGCACCCCGGAACAAGTTTTCTGGTTTTCGTGGTTACGCTGATACAATACATCAAGGGTAAATCTGCGCCCAGCGATCAATATACCACATAAATCAAGTTTATTTTGAATCGCAAAAACGGGTTCTGCTATGCTAGGGCAAAAGATAAAACTAGCCTTGTGTAACTCAATCAGAAATTTCATTTTGTCAAGCATAAGCCACAGATAGACCGCGTCACATCGACGCGATCCATCAGTGACTCACACTTACCAAAAGATATTTCCATTTCCGACTGGATCGGCGAGATATTCATCGATGATGAACAAGTCAACACCTACGTTAATTCAAATTTTACGACATTAGATGTAGTCTATTTGTGAACCAATTTGTTCAGCGGAATTGAAAACTCCTGGTATCCTCCAGATTATTCAATACGAACTTGTACCCTGCAACCCACTACCATTTAATTCACGAATCTATTCAGATCTTCAAATTGGCGGCGAAGTTCGGTTGTTTACTTTTGATATTTCCAGAGTCTGCAACCAAATTCAGGGGAAAGACCTATTAAGGAACCTGCGCACCCCGTCATCTAAATCTCAGTTTGTTGTAAGGTATTAACGTTTCTTTGTCACATTTTGTAATGTTGTTTCCGATGTTGAGCCTTCTTAAAATCGTTTCATTTGGTGTTCTCAAAGGACCAAATCTACGCCCTTACACGTTGTTTCCAATCTAAATCGTATATAGGGCAGTATATTACAGACTAGGCAACTTCCGCCATGTTGTTGTGTATTCGAATTGCAAATGGAGATGCCCTAGAGCGAATAGCAGGGTATTCTGTAATTTTGACTACCCGGGCCAGTGCCACATTAGACTAGGGGTGTTACTAACTCGATGGTGTAATCGTCCTCGCAACTCCTTCCTTATTTTGATTCCACATCATTTTTGTGATGTGATAACATACTAGAGTCTTGATCAATTAATTTCCCTTCCGATTATTCTTCAACTGATTTATTTCGCAGTGAAGTCGTGATATGCTACAAATCACATGGAATAAAACAAGACTGCGTTGCGAAACACGGTCAAATATCAGCAATTCCGTTTATTTGAAATGCGGAAACCTCAGCATATCCCTACGGTGAATTTAACTACGAACGCAAGCCTATTGTAACTTTATCTTTTTTTGCCTACCTTTCGCTGCTGAACCCATTTGTAGTTAACAATAGTGACACACACAGCCCACGTCTTCATTTACATACAAGCGCGTGTTTTACACATTACTAATATAATACACAATAAACTTCAAGGAGAATGCAGAATTGCTAATTTCTGCCAAATTGCAAGAAAATCACTCCGTGGGTATTCGTGGCGATTTGTAACAATAAGTTGCAAGTTGAACTAAAAAACATCCACTATGAAAAGTAGCGCATCTCATTTACCTACAGACTGTTTTGTGAGTGAGTTTTGTGATTTTTTTTCCAAATTTTTAAAATATTTTGATGGAAAAGGCATTTGAATTCAAATTTTGATAAAAATGCAGACAAAGCAGTAAATTTTGAAACAAACGATATAGGAGGTACCAGCCAATACATCAACAAAGCAAAGCAACCAGAACCTTCCTCTGCGTAATTACTAGCTTAAGTAGAAGTTGAAAATAACAACTGCTGAGCACATATGTAAAATATGCTTTAATGGAGTAATGATTCTTTTTTGAGTGAATGCTTCCACATACTTTGCGCTGGGCATTCTACATATAATATTACACGACTAATAATGCACCAAAATGACAAAAAAAGCACAGAAAACGATCATTTTTACATTTTTATAATAAGACGGCTTCCATATTTTACACAAGAATAACTCAAATTGATCCATAAATCTTTTAATTCTATATTATCGAGTCGAGTATGGACCATAGATGGATCGCACCAACAAGGTGCGATTCATCTATGGCCCATGCTCGACTGGTACATTAGTTTCTTGATTATCCTATTTGCTATGCCGGTTTTAATACTTGTCCACCAACTGCGTCTCCTAATCCACCAGCTAGAGGATTTGGTACCATTGGTTGTCCGAATCTAAAGAAAAAGCACTTCCATAAATTTTGACCAGATTTCTGTGAAGAGGATTAGCTAAGATGAATCTAGGTGATGTACCATTGTTTGTGAGATTTTCTTTTCAACCATGAGATGGCGACTGGGCAATTAGTCTTTCGATTATGGATTCCAACAGCCCTGTAGGTACAGGCTTTAGAATAGATCTAACGTATCTCCTGTGTGTCGTAAGAGGCGACTAAAGCAAAGAAGTGGTAGATGGCTCTAACATCGCCCAGGGCAGATACCACTCACAACACTTTATCATGGTGGTTCAGTTCCTTTGGGATATTTTTCGCTTAGAGTGCAGTTGCTGGCGCTATATCTTTTAGTAGCTCTTTGCTATTAAGTGGTCGTTAGTTGGTTCCTTTTAGGCTCTGCTCCCGGCCTTGCTCGGAGTGAAAATCGATAAAAAAATTATATTAAAGCAGGAAAAACTCAATGTTTTGCGTAGAAGAGTTTATAGTCTGTCAATGATTGAGACAATACATACATTCTGAAAATAAAACAATACTTTTGGTAATAATACATAAATAAAATGTGTGTTTTGGGACAGACTGAGTGCTAATGATAAACCCTTTTGTATATATTAAGTAACCAAAACAACATGTGAAAAAATGGAATACGTTGTCAGGGGTAGAGCTGGGAAATTTGATTCCATGATTTGAATCGATTCGAAGCACAAATTATTTGAATCAATCATGAATCGTTCATAGGAACGAAAACTTGCTGAATGGAGTGAAATTTTATTAGTAACGGCAAAACGCAATAGATTTTGGTCATATTTAACTAAAATAGCTTTTAAATCTACTCATGCTAATATTAGTAATTCCAAAATCGATTGTATTATGTCGTTAAAATATGAAACTTTTTGTTTGATTTTGATCAAATTGATAATTTTTCAATGCTAATGTTAGTAATTCGTAACAATGAATTTCATCATTTTCATAAGAGAGATAATTTGTAATATGGGATATTTGTTATTTATAGGAAATTTAGGATTCGATCAGGCCCGGAAAAAAATACTCAAATGACTTTGCGGGTGCGACGACAGTGGTTGAACATGTTGACATTGCAGGTTGAAGATCTCGGGGTTCGGGTCGTTAATCCATGCCCATCACTGAGTCTAAGGTGTAATAACTTGGGTAGACCTAGCCGAACAAGAAAAGATCATATCTTTCCAGCAATTCCAACCCTGTCCGTCTATAAGTGGCCACCAGTATAGAACCTTGGGCAGGGTGATCCACTCCAAGAAGTGGCTATAAAAAAAATATTGGGAATAATTAATCCATCAATTTATTTCACCCACAAAAGTATTGTCTTTACTCCAAACTATGGAGTATATCGGAATTGAAAAAAAGTTGATCGAATTTTATAAAAAAAATGAGAAAAAACTGAATCGATTAATAAATTCACTTAATTTTCTAGTTGTGAAAAATACAATTTCTTACTTTTCATAGCAAAGTTCAGCAATATGCCTCATGCAGTCTTCGGTGTAGGCGTATTTATAAAGTATAATGTATAGTAGACTATGTACAATCAACATATAGAAGAAAAATACGGTCCTTGCCATCTTGCTTGACAAAATAAACTTTCCAAGATTCAGAGTCAACTGTAACACAACGTTAATAAATGAGTAATGTATGTTTTGCTAAGCATGGGTCACTGATGGATCGCGCCTTCACGTCGCGGTCCATCAGTGACCCATGCTTAGCAAAATATCCTTTGACCCTTGTTTAACAAAGATGTATTTTATTAATTTTTTGTAATCTGGTAACGCTTTTTCGAAAATTATTTTTTATTTCTATTATTATTTCATAATTTGATAGTCTTTTTTTTCAGCTTTTTCCAATACATAATTGAAGACCTACCGTACTTAATAGGGTTATTTGAACTCTGTCGGCTACTCATTAGCAATTTAATTACAAAAGTTTGTTTCATTGAATATATTCTTGCTGATAAGGCTTCACAGAAAAAACCTTTTTTTTTCTTTCTGATACCAATGTTTCATAATTTGACAGTCTCTTTTGAATACATAGGTGAAGATCTACATAACTTAAACACTATCAGTTACTCAGTGGTACCTCATCTTAAATGAGGTTACTCACATCTAATGGAGTAGACTGTAACATGTCCTTGAAAAATACAGCCTTTTTTAAATATAAAGTTAAAGATCGACATAATTTAAAAACTATCAATTGCTCAGTGGTACCACATCTTGAATGAAGTTACTCAAATCTAAGGCAATGGACTGTATTATGTCCTTGGAAAATACAGCCTTTTTAAATTTATAGTTAAAGATCTACATAATTTAAACACTATCAGTTACTCAGTGGTACCTCATCTTAAATGAGGTTACTCACATCTAATGGAGTAGACTGTAACATGTCCTTGAAAAATACAGCCTTTTTTAAATATAAAGTTAAAGATCGACATAATTTAAAAACTATCAATTGCTCAGTGGTACCACATCTTGAATGAAGTTACTCAAATCTAAGGCAATGGACTGTATTATGTCCTTGGAAAATACAGCCTTTTTTAAATATAAAGTTAAAGATCTACATAATTTAAACACTATCAGTTACTCAGTGGTACCTCATCTTAAATGAAGTTACTCAAATCTAAGGCAATGGACTGTATTATGTTCTTGGAAAATACAGCCTTTTTTAAATATAAAGATCTACATAATTGAAACACTATCAGTTACTCAGTGGTACCTCATCTTAAATGAAGTTACTCAAATCTAAGGCAATGAACAGCATTACATCCTTAAAAAATCTCAATTTTCAATCCATGATTCACCTTATCGTGTGGGCTCAAATTCGCATATTTTCTTTGTTTTTCTCGTTTATTGAAACTGGTAAATGGATCTAAATGGTCTTCATATTGAGTCGAGTATCTCTTTGACGTAACATCATCTTGCACCTGCACCTGGTGTAATATAAAGAGAGTTCGAAAGGCGATCATTTTCGATATCATATCATTCAAATGTTAGTATCTAACATTTTTAGAGTATTGGTTCAACTGAATCTCATCAACTCTGGATAGACCTCATTAATGTTCTTTTTATTCTTATTACCGAAAATCACTGTAAGCTAAGGTTGATTGAAGCGGCGCCTAAAAGGAAACAACTGACAATCAATGAGCCGGTGAAATGTAAAAAAAAAGATTTATTGTACCATTGGCAAAAACATAGCAAACAGAATTGAATTGTTATAGCAGAGTATGTGCGCTGTGGGTTTCTTCCCTACACTGTAACAAAAAATACAACAAAATCACTGGTCTTTCATAGTAATTTTACTTAGCGGCATTGAAAAACGATTCAAAATTGATGATGTTTTTGGCCAAATATGTGGCCCAAAATTGGCATAAATCCCAGCAACAAGGTGTTTTTACTTTTTTTCAACTTTGGAAATATGCAATTACTGCAAATGACCAGTAAATTCCCTGTACTTTTGCTACAGTGTAAGTGATGGCAATCTATATACCAATTGCCATGGTTACTCAGTTGAGCAAGTTTTATTGTTGTTTTAGTCGACGTCTCAAGTTGAAAGTTTTATTACAAAATCCTTTACACTCAAATAACATCGCAGGCATGCAAATAACACAAAGAGCTTGTGAGTAACTCGCACAATGACATTTACGAGAGAGTCTTCAAATACTCTCGAAAGAAGCAAATTTTAAGCAAATGGAGAGCATTTACACCTTTGAAATGTACTCATAAATTTACCTATAATCTAAAATTTTAAACAAATCTGGTGGCTTCTAATGAACAATATTCACATAAAGTCTTTATATTAAGCACACAGCAGTAAAATAAACTGTTATAACTTTTAGATAAATTACAATATTACAAATACATAAATTCTTGGTTGCACCCCTGCATGGTCAATGAATACAACAGTAAAATGTGATCCAAAGGTAGCTTTTCTTCAAATCATCAAAATTTAAATAAAAAAAAATATGAATTTAGTAAACATTCTAAATACCTTGGTTGATGGATAACTTTGTAAAAACTTTATTTTTTCATACAATTTCACATTATCTGTTCTCATTCCATCCAGTTCATTTTGTTGTCGATTGTAGTTTTGTTGTAACATGTAATTTTCCTGAAAAAATTCATCTAATTTATAGTAAATATGGACAGAATTGCAAGTGGATTTGTGCTGTCAAGATCAGCAAATATCAAAGGTTTTATAACCTGAGTCATCTTCAAAAATTTAGGGAATGTTCAATTTTCCTTGACAAGACTCAAAATTTAGGCAAAATTGTAACTTGTGTAACAAATGAAACCTACGCCAACTCAACAAAATGTCATTACTTTCTCACAGCATATTGTACATCATATACATGAGATCGTGTGAGACCAAACCAGAGACGACTAGAGAACGGCAAACAAGTTTGAGACCTCTGACATAAATGATTATGAGGCATTACATCACCTTATCGTACACCTTTAAACTGATGGCAGATCTTAACACGTTCCCGCCATCCATAAATTAGTCATTGTCTCAAAAATGACCAAGGACTGAATTTTTTACTTTCCTCAAATACAAATCTTCAGAAAATATTCCAACAGAGGACATAGGAATACACATAGTTGGCGGGCCATTTTAAAAAAATCACAGGCCATTTTTAATTCGCCGGGCAGCAAGCTGATTGTCCTATATCAAACAATCTAGAGAATTTTCACTTCAATTGATTCAATGCATTAGCAATGGATGCTCTTTAAAAGAGTATTAGTTAGCTAATGCTAGTTCTACATAAGATATTCTAAAAAAAAAATACGCACAGCTTCCAGCTCCTGGTTGCGAACCCTGAACCTCTCTCTTTGACTTGTCACAATTGCAAGAAGAGAATCATTGCTTGACGAAGTAGATTCAGCCACAATTCCTTAAAAATGGAATAAAAAGGAGATTTCATGTGTTGCGATTAGAAATTATGAAAATGTAGGTTAAATCATTTTGGATTCAGTTGTTAGAAAAATTTTTGTGATTCGCTATGATTTAACAAAAGTTTCGAGGGAGAGGGAATTTTTTGTCAAATTTGCCGCAACTTTACACTTTTTTTCAAAAATTTTGCTCCCAAAATCAGAATATTTTTCTGTCAACCATTAGCCACTGATGGATTGCGCCTATACGGCGCAATCTATCATTGGCTCATACTCGACAAATAAGATGTTTTGATTGCAAAGAATTTATACCCTTCCAAATTTTTTTTAAATCAATTTATATAATTGAATTAGATTCGAATAGATTTGATCCCAAATAATGTGACTCGATGTCTGAATCGAAGTTATCTGTTACCCTAGGTACAATACCATAGTATAAGTACAAATGTTTCATGATCAATGTCAAGACAATGTATAAGGTGAATTAAGGCTCTGAATTCTAGGTCTAGTTGGAGATATTCTGATTTCTTGGAATTTTTGATGAATTATTCATGTATAATAGAGGTTCTGTATTGGGTTTCCAGCTAAATTTAAACTATATTTTATTTCAATTATTGTCTGTGTGAAAATAAAGTAGAGATGGGCCGAAAAAAAAAAAATTGCACTTAAACGGATGCAAGAGTTCAAGGGTGCAAAGTACGTAGGCACACACATACGTGGGTGCAACTATAACAAGGGCATAAGTATGAGGATACAAATAGGCCTTTAACATATTTAATAAAGTACTCGTTATCGGAATATGAATTACAAGGGTGGTATCGGTACTTGTATCGGTCCATCGAGCAAATCCCGGTATATCAAGAATTAGGTTTTTTTATAGCCACTTCTTGGAGTGAATCACCCTGACTATGGGCCTACAATGGATAGAATTGTAGAAAAGATATTATTTTTCCTGTAATGCTCAGCCTTCCCAAGTTAGTACACCCTGGATGGAATGGTAGGCATGGAAAAAAGAGTCTGACTGGAATCCGAGATCTTCAACCTGCAATGCCAACATGTCAACCACTAGGCCATCTCGCTCACAAAATTTTAAAATGCAATTCATAGTGTAAGTTTTGGAAACAGTTTAATCTATAACAATTTGACAACATGGCTACCATTGGTTTTATCTCTTGTATATATATATAAAACATTTACTAACCAGTTGATTGTTTTACTGCTCCAGCAACAAGTTCAGTTGACATATCAGAAACAGGATTTGGTGCTCCCTATGCATAAAATAAAGTCAAATTTAATTTAAGTTAATTAGCTCAGTTGCCAGGAACAATGTACTTGCCAAGAGCATGGCTGGCAGTACAGTAAGGTACAGTAATATTGGATTTTCTGGTACGATTCGTCTTCCAATTTTCATTCTTGGTATGGTATAGTACGAAGTTCGATATTTATTTCGTACCTTCACATAACAACACATTCTTCTCATAAGAATTTGAAAATACATTTCATTTATTATCTATGTCGTTTTACAACGAATTGTGGTCAAAAATAGATACATTATGTCTATCACAGAGGTTTTTTTCTTAACTAAATGACAATTTAATTTTAAAATTCATGGGAACAAATAATTATATATATAAATTACTTTGCCTGTCTTTAATCAGCTACGTCGTATATCGGTTTTACTGTCCTGAATTGTAAACCAAATAACATGAAAACGTATAACTTTGTTTTAAGCCCAGACAGAAACTTTTTTTAAAAAAATTTTGTTCAAGTATGAGTCACTGATGAATCGCAGTGTCAAGGCGAGGTCCATCAGTGGTTCATGCCTGACAAATAAATTCTCTGATTGGGAGACATAGAAAGCTAATACAAAACATAACACAAGCAACTGTCACAATGTCCCAGTCGCAATTGAATTATTATCAAAAATTTCTGGGTGTGGTATCTGCACTGGATTTGAGTCAAATATAATTTCTGGCAGTGAACAGTGATAGATAGTAAGAAATAATTCCAAACCCCTGATATCTTACATCAGGTCCTGAACGATAAGTAGTTGATGAAGAGCCCTGCATCACAACAAGATCTTGTTCAAGTTGTCTGATCAATTGTTGCTGTTGTTCTATTTTTTGAGATGTTTCCTTGCTGTCTTTTTCCGCTATTTCACAACGTTCTGTTAGTGGAAGTGATATAATAATGATAAAAAACAGGATTTGATGGCCTGAAATAATTATCTAAATCAGCAAAACGACTATTTCGCTCAGGAGGTATCCTTGATTAGGAATATTTTACATTATAGAAAATTTGGATGCAAACATTAACTTCATGAACCAAAATTTGGACTCAAAAGACTTTGGGACACTGAAAATAAAAGAGTTGAAAAAACCATATGATATTCAATTACATCCATTCATTAAACGATATAAAATCACTCAATAAGGAAAACAACAGTTTAATAATAGTAGAACTTACCTCTGTTATTTTTAGCCTACACTTGATAATCGAGAGAATTGGGTCAGAGATACAGAAATGGGGATACTTATTGTATTCTCGATTTATTTTAAAATTTACCACCTTTTACACATTTTTATTGAAGTACAAAAATTGAAACTTAAGATTATTGTGATTTGCATTTGTGGATTGGCAACCTCATGATACTGTCCAAAAATAAAAATTTATCATGATATTGCTGCATAATTAAAGATAACATGATAATGGTATTACAACAAAACATTTTATTTTATTTATCATTACAGACTACCTCAAGACCTGGCACTGCCGAATACTACCAATGCCCCGCTGCATTTATACCAAATTTTTTCACACTCATATAGCTGCAATCGCTTCCAGAATCTCAAATTGAACTAAAATCTTCTCTTATGATGATATAACCTCATATACTACAAATTCTGGACTTATGTAACATAGATTGTGACAAACTTCCCTAACTACAACTTGAGAGACAAAATCAATATTATAATTTTGGAAATTTTATTGGGGCGAACAAATGGGAACACTTTAAACATCACATTTCATTTAAGAATAATCACTATTATCAATAATAATAATAAAGATGTAAATAACAGCCTTCAACTGGCAGGCAGTCCTCAATCGGGAAAAAAAAAATAGAAAAAAAAAGTGATTCAAAATATATAAATAAAATATAGATGGATAAAACGCTCAAAAGTGATGGTAATATATAACAATATACACAAAAAACACTCAATTTCAAAATTGCAAGAAATTAGTTTGCTAACGATGTAACATGACTAAGCATAATTTAAATATGCTGTATCATGATTAACCCAAATTTTGGAGTCTATAGGCAAAGACTGATAAGAAATATAAAAAGAGGGTAATATCGTAAGAAAACAAAAAAGAAAAGTGAAAAAAAAACGAGACACCAAAATTGCTGAATTTTGTCCCCAATGTACTATTGCACTTTGTACCATTATTGTCGCCAATGCTGTATGTATTATGATGTTAAGCGACCGATTTATGCTGCGTGGTATTTGTAAAATAGGTTGTAATTTGTCACATATACTGAAATAGGTACCAGAACGCACATTTAAAATTAAAATGAAGTTCAATTAGAAAAATAATGTGTAGAAGATTTTGTGATTAAATTTATTTGGGAGAGCGTAATCCGTCTAAAAATTAAATCCAGATGCAGTTTGAGTATTTGCAGAGACCAAAGTCGAAGGGAAGCAAAACGAATCCCATATTTCTCATTTGAGCGAAACGCTGAATGCATGTATCATTACTGATATATTGTGTTTAATGTCGCATGTACAAATTTATATTCCCAATTCGTAAAAGACGAGAACCAATTAGGAATTCATTTTTTCACACATGCGCCACAGATGGACCGTGGCATCTGCCACTGCCACGGTCCATCTGTGGCGCATGTGTGAAATAATTTGCGACGTCCACTTTATGATTGCGAGGAAAAAGACAGCATTGCTTCTTCATACAATAATGAAGGTAACTTACTTACCTAACTAACTAATGAGGCTTCAAAAACACAAAGAGTAAAAATCTGGGTAGAAACAAATGAACACAAAAATTAAACAAAGAAAATAAGGTGATTTCGAAGGATGGATTTTGAGTAAAATCAAATTGTACTGATTAATTAGCAGGCTTCGATTTTTCGAAAAAAAAATTGGGGGTTTTAGGATCGTTGCCCCCGAAAGTTGAATTTATTAAAAAAAGAACTTTTAATCTCTACAATTACGATAGGTAGGCAGTGCGCAAATCTTGAAATTTGCCAGGTTGCTTTTCAAGGATATATATATGTTAAAATCTAATATTAAATTAGCTATTTTTTTCTAAAAAATAAATTTGTGTTTCCTAATAAAATGGCAGTAAGAATTGGGTAATATGAAGGCAGTTTTTTTTTTGCAAAAAAATAAAGAAAATTTATGATATTTTAGCAAGAATATGGCATCTCGTAATGTAGCTAAAAACTCAAAATTAAAAGCTTAGAAGTATTCAAGGTCAGTCGCTAGTGAAGGGGTTGAAATCTAATTTTCAAATAAGTTATAGACATATATAAAGATGCGATGTACGTTTTGGGAACGTACTTATCTAGTAGTCTGGTATTGGCATTCTGATTAAAAACACGAACGGTCGTTTCGTTTTTTGAATTTTTCCTAGTTTACCGTAATTGATTTTTCAGTTAAATCTCGATAAATCTTACGCTGTAAAACTGACATAAATCATGATTTTGCTGCAAAATGGACAAAATAAGTTTTTTTGAATATTCTCAAATCGATTCATTATGCAGTAAAATCATGATATATGCCAAATTTTATGTTGGAAAATTTGGCATAGATCATGAGTTTGCTGCAAAATGGGAAAAATGTTTTTTTTTATTCTTCTCAAATCGATTCATCATGCAGTAAAATCATGATATATGCCAAATTTTATGTTGGAAAACTTGACATAAATCATGATTTTGCTGCAACATGAAAAAAAATGTTTTTTTTCATTCTTCTCAAATCGATTCATTATGCAGTAAAATCATGATATATGCCAAATTTTATTTTGTAAAACTTGACATAAATCATGACTTTGATGCAAAATTGGCAAAATAATTTTTTTTCGATTATTCTCAATTCATTTTGCAGTAAAATCATGATATATGCCAAATTTTACGTTGTAAAATTTGACATAAAGCATGGTCAAATATCACTAATTTTATTTATCTGAAATGTTGAAACCTAATTCTACTTATAGCAAATTTTGAATGTACCAGTTTAAGCAGAACTATCAAGACAAAGATACTATGGTCGATACTAAATTCTTCATAATGAAAAATTTGAAAGAAAAAAATAAATAAAAAGTTAGAAAACCCAAGCATAGCTATCATCTGTGTTCTCCTTTTCACTTGTGATGGTTTTCGCTGTGGTGAACCTCGGCTGATTACCTTCCGTCGTCACGGTATTTGATTTTGAGATGGCAACATTGTTATCTTCTTTACCGCTAGAGCTCCCACTTGGCGACGACACCCACACTGTTGCTGTAATTGTGTTATTGCTACTGACACCTTGTGGTGACGATCCTTGAGCAGAAGTCACACTGAGGGAAACGTTGCCTGGCAATGTGACGTGTTTGACCATATTTGGGCATGAATTATTGTTCATGTTGTTATTAGCGATTATTGTGTCATAATGAGGTCTGGAAAGGTCTACGAGTCGGGGCATATTGGGTCGTGGGTTACTGTACCCCATATGTGGGTCCATTCTGAGGTCAGGATTCAAGCTCGAAAGCTGGGGCTGGTTTAGAAGAGATGAGGCAGATGGTAGGATCAAGTTCGAGCTGGATAACGTTGGAGACCCAAAAGTCTTTTTAGGGGTTAAAGTGTGGACTGGGGGTAAAATACTATTTCCGTGATCATTCGGTGGTGATACCGGTACTTTTGTGCCGAAAGAGTCATTTGCCATAGAGACTGCATAGGTATCATGGTGTGGTTCGTCCATGTTTGTGTATAAATTTCCATCGCCCGGAAAATGTGCATTGTGATGGTGGTGATGAATAGATTTAGGTTGGATAAAACTTGACGCTGCAGCTAAGGAAACGGGATCACTGAGGGCCATTTCCGCTGATTTGAAGATATCTGAAACTGTGTTTGCATTTGGGTACGAGTACGCTGAACTGAACATGGCGTCATTATCCGATTGTAATTCCATCATTTTTGTTTCTTCTTTGATATGCATGGCTGGATTTGCGTACATATCTTCAGCCGATGAGCGATGTAGACCTTGGAAGTGTTGATCCAGAGTTTCTGTCTTCATTTGATCCATGGGGACGTATCTATCGAATCCAGTGGGAGACGGGATATGTGATGTTGAAACCCATGTCTGCGGGGACATCTGGTGGTCAGACATATTGCTGTTTTGCCGTCTTGTTGTTCCGTGGTGGCTGGAATCTCTGTGATTGCTTTTTGCTGAAAAACTTCGTTGAGAATCAAAGCTATTTCCGCGTCCTTGATTAGTCATGGGAGGTTTTGACAAAGTGATTGTGTCCAATAGCTGTTTTACTGTCATTTTTCCTCCGTTTGATTTCTTACCAGAGCCATCCTGAATCTCTTCTCCGGGAAAGAATCCTCTTTTTACTCTGGATCTAAAAGGAATGGAAGCTTAAGGTAAAGTCGATGGTATAGGTAGAAATTATTTTTTCTCAATATGAGACCTTTGATAACGAGATAAAAGGGGATATGATATAATACAATGGGAGTGTCGATAACACACTCAAAATAGGAGGAAGTATCCAAAATAGTGCACAACTGCGCATAATACTATTAGCTGGGAGGAATCATGAGAAAACAAGCGATACATCAAATACGAGGAGCCATGTGAGAGCACACTAACATTTCGAATAAGGGAAACTTGCTGCAAGGCAATTGACAGTTACTGAGAATTGAGATGATTGCCAACAAGGGTAATAAAGGATTAAAATTTGATAAATTGTTACTTCGAATGAAATTGAGTCTACAGAATTGGGTTTAAAAATTTCAGATAATCAGATTTACTGCTATTGAGCACATTTGGCCAATAGTGTAATAAAGTTATGATTAGCTAGAGAGGTTCAATGTCTTGCTTCACACTTACATAAAGTTACTTCCGCAAAGTTTCGTCTGACCGAAGTCAGGCTTCTTCAGACGAGCATTTTAAAAATGATTAAATGGACTGTTACAGAAATAAATTTGTGTAAGTGTGAAGCAAGACTTTTAACCTTTCTAGTTAGTCATAGTTACTCCTTTATTCTTGCATGTACTGCTTATGGATCCGCAAATACAAAGGCACAGACGAAGGATAAGTAGTCAGTCCACATCCTCCAGACCAATAGCAAAGTTAAGATTTAAGCCAAATTCTACAGAATGAAATATCATCAAAAAACCAGCTTTTTGTAGCAACAAACACTCCAGTAATGTCGATTTCTCTAAAGTGCGGTAGGAAAGTTGTATCGAATGAAATTATGGGTTCGCCATAAGGTTGTGTTTCGAATTAGGTTGTTGACAGAATATTTAATGAAGGTAGACATACCTATAATTATGAAACCAGTTGACAATTGTGCTCGATTTTCTACCAAGTTTTCCTGCGAGTAAATCAACAGTTTCTTGGGAGGGATATGGTTCTATGGCATATGTACGACGAAGAACTTCTTTTTCTTCGGTAGAAAGTACAATTCTCTGTTTTTTGACGGGAGAAAGATTATGCTGCATCTGATTATCATTGCTGCGTTGTCGTTTTCCACCTGACAAAGAAGATTGAATATTAAAATTGGATAAATACTGTTAAAAATTTTATGCAACAAAAATTTGAATACCTTGTATAAATGATATATTCAAAACTTCATATCTGGAATGTCATAGTTTCAAAATTTTGATAAAAAAATTGCAAAATATTTTTCACAATCTTATATGGTAATAGAACGAATGGAGCAAAATACCCCTCGTAAGGAACATGTTGATCACTAATATGTTGAAAGCTAACAGAAACGCAAAACTTGCAACTGCACCCTAAGCGTAAAAAAATTCTATAGACAACTGACCCATCAAAGTAGAGTGCAGTATGTTGCCCTTAACTAGTATATGCCCCAAGCGTCGGTCCCCAATTGGAATTTTTATTTTGTTAAGTATGAAACTAGATGGCCCAATCCAACAGTGAAATACTTGAAAAAACATTCTTTGTCAAAATATCGCAGACTTAGGTAAAAAAAACACTTGCCAATTGTTTATTTGTTTTCGTCGCTTCTTGAAAAAAAATTATTCTCCCACTCACCCCATTTTTTCTCCATCCATCTCTCCAATTTCAAATTCTTTAGTTGTTCAATATTATTGGGATCCGAGAGCCACAATTGCATTCGTACAAAGGGTTCACGTCCTTTTAAGCTCAACGATCGCCAAAGTTTCGGACGGGAGAGTAAATCGCTCACAGAACCTTGTGTCAGTCCTAACACAGCTTGTCCGAATATCCTTTGACCTAAAAAACAACGAGTGTTATTAGAAAGTTGTTGTATTTGACATGAATCATGGTTTCGCTGCACATCAGGGTGTGGCAGAACATTGTCTCCTTTGTCAGCGGATACAATGGCCTAGCGGTTTGCATCATATATTAAAGATTCAAGTCCCGGTGAATCAGACTCGTTAATCCAAGTCATCACTCAACCTAGGTTTTAATAACTTGGGTATGCTAAGCCTAACCGAAAAGATCATATCTTTCCAACAACGCTAACCCTGTCTATGAAAAATTGACAACTGATAAAGGGTAATCCACTCCGAGGAGTGGCTAATATATTCTCTTTTCATTGAGTAGAGGAATACAATATTGCACAACAAGACAAATAGTCTTAAATAGCAGTATAGTCAATTATATATGAAATTATGGAGCACGTTCGGTACTCCTTATCACTATCAATTATTATTATTAACTTACTATTATTGTGGAATATAATTTTTACATTAGAAAAGCCAAATTTTATTTCGTTGAGTATACGTAATCCATCATTGACCAATACTGCACATAAGATATTTTAACGAGTTTTCTAGGAAGTATTGTATTCTCCACAAAATTAAATGAAAAAATAGGGTCAAATAGAGTAATACCTATATTATGCTCTGTAAGAAGATCTTTCACTTTTCTTGTTAGCGCAAAAGTGTCCAGCTTCGGGCAACTTGCCGCTAGCTCTTGAATATTAAGCATTTGCTGAAGAGGGGTAATCGGAGGCATGCCATTTGTTGGTTGCTCGATAGTCGCTGGAGGTGGAGCGGAAGTCCTAAATTGATGTTCTAATTGATTATACCCGCTTCTGGTGGGGTAACACTGCTCGATACGGGGGTGGGGTGAGAACGTAAATCATGGGGTGACATTCGGTCATGGCTTTTGAGGGTGTGAGGAGATTCGGAGGGTGTATTCGATGGTGGTGACAAAGTCACGTATTGGGTGTTTGAATCCAGTGTCCCGTTTGAGCTTGGCGATGGTTCTCGGCTGAGTTTGTTCTGAAAAATAATCATTTGTAACGATAAATTTTGATGACAAAGTAAATATTTTTGATAAAGAGCATACTGGGGACATCTTTAAATGGAAACCGAACAGAAATTTTAGAATTCTGATGAAATTCTGCACTGGTTTTTGAATATTTTGTTAAAAGTCTAATTAATTAATAAATTTGGAGCAAACGCTCCATAATAAATTTAACAGACGATAAAATTGGATATGATATTGCTACACAATAGGAAAATTGCCTAAAACTGAAATTTTGTAAAAAAAAATTTAAAGTCATCATTTTTTAGCGTGTTTTGCTCATAGTGCAGCAAAAACATGGAATCATGAAATTTTCCGGAATAAATTTGGTTCGAATTAAATATATACATACCAAAATGAATGAAAGCATTAAATCGCCCACAAAATAGATTTTTGTGCTACAAAATATATCTTTTTCTCATCATTTTCAAAAAAATTACATAACTACCGGTATGTTGTATCAAAATATAGTATTTACGTTTCTCAATATTTTTGCCCCAAACAATGAAGCACATCATAAGACGACACAAATTCAAGGACTCTAAACAAAAATATTCACCAAGCATGGGCCATGGATGGATCATGCATAAGCATGGTCCATCCATGGACCATGTTTGGCTCAGTTCTTTTTTCTTGGATAGCAAAAAAAAGACAGTTTTAAAATGCACAAAACATTAAATATTACAAGCGTTGACTGCAGTAAACAAAAATGCTATGACGTCGACAGCGTATTAATAATAGATAGCTTTCTTGCTGCGCGCAATTGAGCGTTACATGGGATTTGCGCAAAAATACAGCGTTACAATTTGCGTATATTATCGAATTGAAATCATAGTCAATAATGCACTAAATAACATTGTTTTAAAGTGCAAATTCGATAGCCCAAGCTGTCACACTGGGCTAGAGAAGAAATAATCATTGTCATGAATTTGAATGTTTTAATGTTAATAATTTTTAATAATTTTGTGAGTTGAAACTTTTACGTACTTCAGAATTGGTATATTTTGTACCATTATTCAAAGGGTATGCTTAAGAAATTGGTATAAATCACAATTCTAATACAAAATTGACCATTTACGAAATCCAGAGGGTCAGTATAGAAGATGACAAATGTCAGTTGCTTAGATACCCAAAACAGAGAAATGGAGCGAAACAGAAGAAAATTTATCAAAAAGAGAATATTTACAATAAATGTTTTTTATGAAGGTCTTAAGTAATCAAATTTAACGATTCTCAAGATTTTTAAATTTTTTGAAAAATTTTTGATCCTTAAAAAATGTATAATCCAATAAAGCATCCAAAAAAGAACTAGGTTCTACTCCAATTCAATTCGCTCGTCATAAATCGCGTTGAAAAATCAAATTCATCCTAGCTTGCTTTACTCTTTATTGAATTTACATTTTAACATACATGATGACGGCATTTTTTCAAAAAAGAAAATCAAAAACAAATCAAAATCAAACTAAACATAAGAACAAAACTAATATACAGTACAATTACCTGATCTTTATTGCTCAGATTGATTGGGTCTCCATTGCTCGAGTTAGTCGGACTACCGGCGACATTTTCTGTTGAATTCGCCCCACTGTTTAGCTGTGATCCTATGGTTAAAAAAGGGATACGGTACGGTAATTTTAAATTATTAATTACAAAAAAATGGATTGAGTACAAGAACAATTTTGTACATCTGGATTACCTAATATTCAAATAGTTTTTAAATACAGAATGAAAATTTTTGTCAAGTATGAGCCATTGATGGATTGCACCCTGAAGGTTGAACAAGGTTGAACTAACTAAATCAGAAAACTGTTTCAGCAAACAACAGCAAAAAACGGTAATATTCGTATTCAAGCTCATTTAGTATTATGGAATCTACTTTTTTTTTAATATACACAGACTTTTGTGTGGTATGATTTTTTTTTTATTATTTCGAACAGTAAGTTTTATTTGATGCGTAAAACAATTGCATAATTCAGATATTATTATATCAACAAATTCTTGCAATATTAAATTTTGAAGTCAAATTTCAATGTTTCAAATGTGCTGTTTCATTACAAGTTTTTACAGAAAGTTCATCAAAAAAGCACTAGTCATAAATTATTTGCGTTAAGCATGGGCCAAACCTTGACAGCATGATACATTAGTAGCCCAAATTCGAAATAATGAATGATTCTTTTACCTGAAACACTATATGTCATCTCTGTTCATGTGGTACATGAAATCCTAATGGTATAATATAGTTTTAAATGGCAACTTTCATGGCGCACGAAGCTACTAAGAATTTCATAATTAGACATGTTCATTTAATGGTACACAGCGCTTAAGCAGCACAGAATTCGGGCAATACCCGTGATTATAAAGAGACAATTTCAAAGTGTATGTTGAGCTGTGTTTGCCGGAAGTCGTATGCTGCCTTACAAAGCTTAAGTTTTGGCCGTTTGTGGAGAGACGGGCGTGCTAACTGCGACATGTGATGGATGGCTTTTAACGCACGATCTTTCTATTTCCTGTGCTTGCATTGTGAGATTAACCCCTTGTGTGCATTATCGCGGTTAAAATCCAGAAATGATTGATCCGAATTTTTTGCAAAACATGTCAAAGCGTTAATGCACAAATGTACATTTTATCACGAACAAAGTTTCAGCTTGCGACAACTTTACTGTACAAGCTGTGACCGAAATTATATTAAACGAATTAGAATTATTTTAATGCGATAAAAAGCTGTACAAAATCACAGACTAGACGTTACAATAATTTACATGGGATTTATACTCGTATTGGAAAATAACAAAGTTCACAAAAAGAATTTCCAGTCTAAAATACATTGTAGATGGAGACAAAATAATTTAATTTTCCAAACAGAGTCTCGAATATATATCTCAAATCAAAAATGTCGAATATTACCAAAGTAGTCGACATTATTACAAGTTCAATTATCCGGTCATCAAAAAAAAGGGAATGTTCTAATTTCAATATAATTCTGGACTTCTTACTGAAATTAATATTGTTCAGTACATTTCGAATTAACTCTTTTCGAATTAAAATACACCAGAATCAAATTCAAAAGCTATATAATGGGTCAAATGGGCCAGAAATTGAATAATGATTTTAATTATACAGACAGACAAAGAACAAAGAAGTGTAGTTCAACTTTCTCCAGTCCTGCTCAGTGTGAATTTTAATGAAAATTAAAAAAAATTGTACATTGAAAAGGGACGTACTTAAAAAGATAGTACCAACCAAAATATGCTAGCGATACGCAAACGAAGATACATGCGCGCATTCAACAAAAATGCAAATACATTGTAAGCTTTTGTTAAATAATATATTTTAATCAATTCAACTTAACAGGTTTTTAAGTCGAAAAGCTCAAAAAGCTTCAACATCATCAACACTGCTATTAAATAGCAGTGTTGATGATTTTGAAGCTTCTTATTAGACGCAATCCGTAGAATGCAGTGCAATCTTGGAATTTTCCATCATTTTATATGATAGAAAATATTATTATATTAGACAATTTTTTTCGATGGTAGTCTAATATTCACAAAATTCTGATATCAAGAATTTTTTTATTTTGGCAAAACATAAAGCAAACTGTTTCTCGTGAAATAGGAACGCTCTCGAATGCACATGAGAAAACGCACGCAAAATAAAAACAACTTATTTCCTGTGTTTACGATATAAAATCATGACATACCTGCATGTGTAGGCAACAGGCCACCAGCGGTAGAATCTGTAAGCCACATTATCATCCGAGCGAACGGTTCTCGACCTTTGTGTGTGAGTTTGCCCCACGGTTTCGGGTGCGATAGGATATCGCTAACTGTTCCTTGTGACAACCCCAGGATTTTTTCACCTAAAATTTGTAAAAATTAAAAAATATTAAAAAAAAGAACAATAAGAAAATGAACATATCGAGTAATAGAACCATGAATTGCCTGACGTAATGACAGGAAAAAAACAAAACAGCCTGTCATTGACCAATAGATGAATGTATATACAGTTTTAGTGAAATATTTTTCGTTCCAATCATATAAGGATAATTTGGGCAACCAGCCAAAAATCACATTTTAGAAATTCCCTACATTTGCATAATGAGAAAATATAATTTTCAGTACATTGAGTTAATCTAATCAGAAATTGGCAAGTACGAGCCATAGATGAAGCATACCTTAAATAATTATATTTAACAGTTACTCATGCTTGACAAAACTTATATCTGAAAAATCGTGTTAGATAGATAGTGAACACGATAGAAAATATAACACTTCGGATTCTGTTTATAGTTTTACCAGACCATCGAGTCAAAGACTATAAAATGGCATTACATTAAGTAACATTAGATTTGTCCGCATAGCCTAGTTTGAACGATATTCATAATTTACTATAATAAATGTATGGATAGGAACAATGTTTAGACATTTCAGATAGAGGAAATTGTTGATATTTGATCATATTCTGCTCATTCTGCAGCAAAATCATGATTTATGCCAAATTTTACAACGTAAAATTTGACATATATCAGGATTTTACTGCAAAATGAATCGATTTAGGAATAATCAAAAAAAAAAAAAATATTCTAAATCAGAATTCTTAAAATACTGGTCCATTCATATAAGAACATCTAGATTTGGAAGGCAAAAACAAAGATGAATATTATTATTAAAAAGAAGTTAACTTTTTCATTTACCAGTCGGATATTTCTAATTTTGATGACAAAATGGGTGTTGAATAATGAGATATCACTAATATATATCAAAAAATACATAAATGTCACAAAAGTTACAAAAAAATATTCAACTATGTCAATGAAAGAAAAAGAAAATTCAAATTATTCAATACCACAAGAACAACAATCACAAAATTACCGAATATCCTTTGGCAGATCGCATGCTTAGCTAATCGGTCTCGAACTTGTTTTGTGAGTAAAACCGTGTCGACTTGCGACATCGACAAACGATGTAACGCTTCCGGCGGGATCGGTGACATAGCCGATGAAGTTTCAAGAAGATGGTCGTCGTTGTACTCAGCCTCGGACTGCTATAAATAGCAAAAAAATTTAAAATTATACATTTTAATATTCATATTTTTCAAAAAATATATATTTTTTGGGACAAAAAGAAAGTTTGCATGCATTTGGCCAAAAAATGGAAAACTCTAAAAAATAGTTTGTTGAAAACCCAATAGCGCAAGTCAGTAGGGTTTTTTTTTACAATTTTATAGAAATTTTGGAGTAAGTGATATTAGAGTGTCATTCGTTAGGTGAAAAAAGTGCAAAATCCAATTTCTGGCTCAAGATGAGTGGCAAACTCAAAGTGAGTCCTTGCAGCTTAAATAAAATATCAATAGAAACACAAACTGCCATTGGTATTGATAAAAACAGCTGATCTACATTTTTAGAACAAAATCGAATTGATTACCGGCATCTTCGTCATATTTTAGACTTTATGGATCAATAATGTTGAGTCCAGGACAATAAAAATCAATAATTATACTACAAAATAACACAGGGGAATTTTCAGCCAAAATTTGCGCTATTCTATCGGTTTCTGGATTTTAAAGTTTCTCTTCAAAAGTTTTAAAAGTATTTTCAATTTTTTAAATAAGGGAAAGAGTAAGGGACTACCCCCTCACTCAAGCACCGGAAGTGTAAAAAAAAATTTGTGACGTGTTGTTGTTTTATTCATCAATATACTTTATTTTACCTATTTCATTATGTTAAAGAACTTCGCATAACAAGGCATTCCCAGTCAGAGAAAAAAAGTGCAAATGATTCTTTTGTTAAGCGTGAGCCACTGATGGGACGCGCCGATGAGGCGCGAACCATCAGCGGCTCATGCTTGACAAAACGTACTTTTTGATTATTAGGTTGCAGTATTGCAGTGAAAATATAGTAAAGCAAAAAATATTTCTTCATTTACAGAATATTAAACACACTTTAACTGCACTCCTAGGCCAAGATGAGTTAAAAACGAGTTAATGCTTTAGATAAATAATAAAATTCGAAAAAAATTTTCAATTGAAGCCGTATTAATTGTTACACAGTAAAAATGAAAAATATTGTAAAATCTATTCCAAATCCAATTCATCTGAAATTATTGCCAAGTTAATAAATAGATGCTGTGTTTTGGACAATCAGTGTGAAGAGATATCAAAATAATTAATAAAAAACAAAGTGCAAGCTCTTACTGTTTGTAATGATTCTTCAGGATAATTTGCATATTTCGAACTTGAAACCGTGTTTGTTAAGAAGGTTGAGTAGGTTGGAACGGGGCTCGTAGTGTGGTGCGGAAGTGATTTCAATGTCAATGGTGGTAACATGCTTGAAATACCTGAAAAAAATTTTTTTTTTTCAAATTACAGAAACTAAAATTTGTTTCTCAGAAATATAATTAAGCGACAGAAAGGAAGCAATTTCAATGAAAGCATCGTTTTTTCATAATTCTACTGTGAAACAAAAAAAACTTTGACAAATATTTCCAATTTCGTGAGTGTGAACACAGTCGATCTTAAGTGAAAAAAAAATGATAACTTCTTTCTCTAAAGACTACTCAAATTTTCAAGAAAAATCGAGATTAATCGTAACATAATAAATAAAATAAACGATGTCACTTTTACCAAAAATGTCCAGATGTGTGAAATGCTATATTTTTTTCAAATGAAAAATTGAATACAGCGACTTTCAAGCTAAACTGCAAATGAAATAAGTTGGATTAGCCAGAAAAATAATAAAAAATTGAAACTGTTCTAAAAAAAAGTTCTGAAATTGTTAATAATACTTAGGGTCAATATAATTTCGTAATCTTACCATTCGGTACACCTTCCACTGTCGTAAAAGAACTTTGTGACGTGTGAGAGTATTCATGTTGTGAATGATCATCTCTGTGTGGGTTATATAGCGTGCCAGTGGTCACTGGACTCAACTCTGTGTAGCTTGTCTATAAAAGAAAAAAATTTAGTTTTATTTTAGATCCTTTATTATTTTGAAACAATAAAAGTAATCATATCTTTTTTAAAAAAGATTTGGTCAAAATATTACTCCAAAACTTATTAAAATGTTTTTAATAATTTAAACAATCATATACCTTTAACATCTTCAATCTGATTTCCAGATATGACCAATGAAAAATAATTCAAATTAGATTCTATTTTTAAGTTTGAGTATATAAATTTTTATGTTGGAAATAATACCTTCCGTTGATTCGAAAAACTGATATTTTCTATTAAATTAAGAAAAATTACTAAGTCTCAAAACTCACATGAGAATCGAACAAAGAAGAAGATGTTTGTAATGATGACATATTCGATGATAACATGCTCGCAAACGTCGTAGGAGCTAAACTCGCTGCAGTGGAAGTCTCTCGATCTACCTCCTCAAATCCTGGGCACGTCAACTCACGGAACAAAACAGGATCTTGGAGTAAGTTTGCTGAGTGTCTAGAAGGTGGTGAGAGTGTGTTTACTCTCTTTCTGAGTGGATGATGTTTATCCAACTCGGTGTCAGATTTCGCAGCGGGTGAATTCCGTTCACTTCCAGAATTTTCGTTTATATAGTTTGACTCAGCACCCATAAACGGCGACTCGTAGCAATGCTGTTGATTTTCGTTATCACTCGGAGGTGTTCCAGCCCCACTTCCGTTCGAATTCCTAGTATCTTCTGCAGATGGAGACAATGGTGGTGGAATGAACGGATCGTTGTATGTTGTCGTCACAAAAAGACGTTGTAAATTATCCGATTCGGGCTGAGAGTTAATGAGTCTCTGATTTGCAGAAATTAATTCTTCTTTTGTTGTAGCAAATCCACTTTTTGATACTTTATCTTGTCCGAAGTAATCAGAAACTTTCCCGCTCTCCCTAGGCTCAGATTTCACCGATTGATCTTCTTTATTGACAATTTGATTAGAACTTTCCTTATCAATACTTGAACTTGAATGAACTTTGGATTTGCTGTTTAAGATACTACCACCAACACTAGTACCTCCCGTTGTCAAAAAAGCTTCATTCTGTTCTGAGAGAAGATCAGAACGGTTGTGCTTATCTTTGTGCGTCTTCTTTAGCAGTCTGTCGCTTTCATTTCCTGTTGAACAGCGTTGTCGTTTGATTAATGATGGCATGCCTGTCTCCAGTGTTTGCTCCATGGCGACACTTGTGGTAACAGTTTTGACTTTATCAGCAAATCTTGATACAGCGTTGTCTGCATAAGAGCAACGACCCGCTGCTGCGACGGTTGTCATATTTCCTGTTGAACTTGACTTTGAAACTTTCGAAGAATTTTTTTGTGTCGATGATGAGGATAATAAACGATCAGAAATTGAAACTGGGTTTCGTACAGTGGAACTCGTACTCTCTCGTTGATATGAATATGAATCTCGTACTCTTTTTAATTTCTCCTGAAAATAGAGGAAAATTGCTTTTTTTGTATGAAATATACAAGAATCGAAATGAAAGAAAGTTTTGCATGTCTCAAGTAAAAAAAGCACTTTATTGTCAAAATCTTGTAGTCTTTCAATTTTTCCTGTCAATTGAGGGAAGGACTTCTGAGAAGACTTTCATTACAAAAAATATTTCTAATGATTGAATGATATAGAAGAAATATTTATGTCAGCCTGACATCCTATCAATTTAATCAATGTTTAACGAGTCAAAAACAGTCAATAAAAACCAAACCAACAAAATGGCAATGCTCTACACACATTACTCCATTTTGGTAAAAAATAAAAAAAAAAATATAGAAATTCTCTAAAGTGTTGCATGATTAATACTATTGAGCGATGCTTTTTTTTTTTAATTTTTCCTCAAATGTGCACAAACGAGGAAAACAACAATAACAGCCTGGCAGAAGGAAATTTCAGTTCCCAAAAGAGAAGTCACACGAACGTACAAGTGCAAGTATGTTGAGAATCGCAGCGAAAGCGCACAATCCATAAATAATTGATGGAAAGGATGCAAGAATGACGCCCCATTGAGGAAAAGCTCTATTATATCGGGCAATCTTAGGACCCAACTACATCTACACAAGTTTTGTAAAGTTTGGGTCATTGATGGACTGCACCGGTGAGGTGCTGTCCATCAGTGACCCATACTTCACAAAAAAGAATTCAAAACAGCAATTTTATCAATAACTTAAGTATGGACAATGGATAAAACATGTTTCATACACTCATCATCCAAGTCCCATACATGATAGTCTTCAACATTACAATCTGAGAATCACATATCAAATTTACACTTACAAACAAAAGAGACTAGGAACATGTATGGGCCAAAGAAATTGAATATTTAGTGTAAATTACACCTGTTAAACTATATCTATGTTCTATTATTAATGAATTTAATATTCAGGTACACATATGGTGCATACTTGATAAAAGATAATCGACATGAAGACACAAAATGGATTATCAAATATATGACAGACCCAAAATGACCTTAAAAGTTTTAATTCATAGAATAAATGGATTTTGAAAAAATTTTCTGGTTCACCATTGGTGTATTTCAATATTATAAATTCACCCTGAGTAAGGTAAGTAGCGTCCAAAATAGCCAATTGACCACCCCAAATAGCCAAAAACTAAAATAGGTTTGATCAAGCTTGATCATGCTAAATCACCTGCTTCAAAACCACATTCTTCCAAATTCAAAACTGCATTAGACTCGCTGTGTTCAGGGAGACAAAAAAAATTTACAATGGTGCCTGGAAAGTCACAACTTGACTTATGAATCTATAAATTCAGATTTTGCAGCCTGTACAATAAATTATCTTGGCTGGGCATCAAAATGTGTGAAACGTGCAAATTGGTAAATAAATAAACAAAGAGTTAATAAATAAACAAATATTCTCAAAACAGGCATTGGATAGTGAAAGGCGATAATGCCCCACTGTGCACTGTTATTGTAGATCATGCACTGAAACCATTATAGTTTGATACTAACCATACATGGGACATGCATAACCAAAGCCTACCAGGCTTGAGTTATGCATACCCCATATAGGGTTAGGGACTGATTAAAAATAAAAACGATATGCGCCGGAAAACGACAGTTGAGTTGATAATTAATCACCATAAACAAAAAACGACATGTGCTTCTTACCTGCTCGGCTAGCATTTCCTCTCTGGCCGCTGCAAGAATGTTGGCTATAGCCTGCTCCGAATCCGGGTCGGAATGCCTCAGAGACGACTGTCCTTTAGCACCACATAGTACTGTGTAACAAATAATAAAACTAGGTAAAAAGTTTTGCTTTCCTTGTATTTTTCGTCGTTGTCGTCGTCGAAAACCGCGCGGGACAAGCGAAGTACCTTTCTGGTTTACTACACTATAATGTATTTTGAGTTAAACAATGCTAAAATATAAATAAATTATAAATAAATATATTAAATCATTATTATTATTATTATTATTATTATTAGCAATAGTACGTTTTAACCAAATTCGGGGTTATACTGAGGCCTAAAATTAGAAAATAACTAGCAAATTTCCCTTTTGCTGTATTTGAGAAATGTTGGGGATATAAATAGGGTCGCAAATTAACGTTCACAATCATTGTTATTTACGACTAGAATTGTGCTAGACACAAATGAGTGTGTTAGTTTTCGCTATATGAAAAACACACACAGATTTAGAACAAAATTTTCATTCTAAAATCTATTCACCCGTTGAGGATATCGTTTTAAAACACAGAATTTTACGTGTTGGTGAACACCCCATATATTTTTATTCTAGTACGGTAGTTAAGTGTTCTAACATTCTGAAGAATCATTTCCATTATGACGAAAAGTGAATATTGAATCGCAATTTCGCGCTTTATTACAATACTAAATATACGGCTAACATACAAGTACACAATCGTTCTTGGTTTTCTCTTACGTGTTACCATTACGTTCGTCTATAAAATAGTAGTAGAAATGAAATATACATTATCCATCCTCCTTACTAGTCTAACGAGAGACCAGCCTATCCGTGGCATTGCCGGTATCGAATTTACCAATTTTAGGGAGTAAAAAAGACGATTTTCGGTCTAATAATAAAGATAACAAGCAACTAATAGTCAAATTCGTTTCTTTGATTTACGCGTGGACGATAGTTAAGCTGTGTACACGAAACGGACTATAGGCAAAAGGTAGAAAAACATGCAATCTTGGACCTCAGATGACGCCAATATTCGATTAGCGTTGCCACATTTTTACGTTTTACCACACAAAATCCAAATCTTATCATTGCATCTTTGGCTCTGGTTACATAAATGAATATATTAAAAGAAGAAATTTTAATTGCAATGGACCTTTCGCTTTTAAGCCAAGATATGTCGATGCGGGATTTAGAATCGAAACAAAAAGTATTACAGAGGGAGTAAACTTCGCTCTGTACAGATTACTGTACTCTGTATTGCACTTATACAGGAATAGAAAGTTTTCTGTGCTCACGGCGCAGTTTGTTTTTCATTTTTTTTTCTTGCACAAATTCTTCACACATTCTAAAAAGCAGTATTTCGAATAGCGTTTATAATCAAATTACCCCTAAGCAAGCCTACCGGTGCATAGTGGGTCAAATATAATAGGAAAAAGTAGCTTTTTCGATTATTACATTTCGTAATAATAAAAAACTTCTACTGAATTTGCTACAACTTTTCGAATAAGCCTCAGTAACTAACCTCCCAATTAGAGATACTTTTGAACACGAGTCAAAGCGCGGTCCATCTTTTGACTCGTGTTCAAAAATGCTTCAATAGAGTCCTGATTTTTAAGCAGAAAAGGTTAAAAACACCGCGCGGCAACAACCAGACCGGACGGACCCTTTAAACATGAAGAATACTCGCATGGGAACGGGAATTAGTTTCCACGGCAGATGAAACTGAGTTTTACGCTGAATAATTCATTCGTGAACGAATAATAAAATAAGATGAGGCGACACAGAGGCCAAGATAGAGAGAGCGTGTTAGCTGGTTGTAAATTCTCTCTACACTACTTCGCTATGCACTGCGGGGAAGCGAATTAGGAGAGAGGGAGTGGGAAAGAGATGCCGAATCGCCAAACGGGCGTCGTCGTTGTAGTCTTAGCTCGCAAAATGAAAAATATAATTTATTATTATAGGTACCATATGGCGAGCCTGTGACGAGAGTAGACGGCCGTCTAGATTAGTGTTGCCGTGTGCGGATTTCGGATTTTTATGGCGACCACGAAGGACTTGTCGCTCTCCGTACGGCGGCGATTATGATACCGTGTTCAAATGTCTCATTGTTCAACCAACTATGTGTAATTACGTTTTGTTTTATGGTAATTAGATCTGAAGCCCTCCGATCACTGTGGGGCACGCACGGGGTTATGATACGTATATTTGAGTCACAGACAATATATGACGTATATACCGTCATTCACAATCGAGTTACTCTATATATATATATATATATATCAAAGTTTATTATATACATTTTCGAATCGAATCTAAAGAAAAACAGAAAAATAAATAAATAAAATGGGAAAATTTCGCTATTTATATTCTAATCGTTAATTAACAATGGAATCATTGCGGACTTCAGAATTGCCCTAGCATGTCGGAAGACGGCGATAAAAAAACGAAATGAGTGGTAGGTAGTTTAATATAATCGCCCAGGACAGGACTGTTTGTTGATCTGCCACAACCCGCAAATTATTAGAGATGACATATTAACAGAATTAGTGATATCTTCAAGAATTGATGTAAAGAAATTTTACTGTATTTTCTACAAAAAAAAAATGCGACGGTTGTTTACTATTATACTTTTTGTTCTTTCATTCTATTTGATTAGAAAATGATATTTAAATCGATTCTGAAATCTGAAAAATTTTAATTTGGCTAAACCCATCAGTGACCCATGCTTGACAAACATTTTTTGGTTAGATTTTTTTGATCAATAAGAGCAATCCAGCAATCCGCAAACAATCAGTAAAAAAAGAACGTTCTTTCAAGCATGAGCCAGTTGACTCAATCTTAACAAAACCTCCCAAAAACAAAGCAAGCGTCACTGGTGGACGCTGCCTTGCCAGCGCGATCCACTTTCTCGGCAGTTATAAACCATATCCAAATAGATATGGGTCGTTCATGAAGTGCACCTTACAGCGCAATCAAATTATACACATTGTTACATAACACTCGTCGTGCTACATCTTCTTGTATCTACCCTTCACCGTGATTCGTGGTAAAATAGTTCGTTCTGAGATTCTGATTTAATTCATGCGTGCCTATCATTGGACACCACTCAAACACGACGTGTTTTTGACAAAGTAACTGATTGAGTTGCGCGCGCCTTCTCGTACTTACTCATAATTCGAATCTCCCGCCAAATTTTTGCAAGTTTACCTATATTCCACAGTCAACCTACATTCGCTGTCAATTTCTAAAATTTTCCGATAATATTCGCTGACAAATCAGGTTCGAAGTGACATAGTTAGGAAATCGATCCAAAAACGATCCTTGCCAGGAAATTTTCATCAAAACAGGTTTTGTTAAGCACAAGACACTGATGGATCGCGCTGCAAAGGTGCGGTCCATCAGTAACTTATGCTTAAAATAAAATCTGATCTAAGAACCGAAACAATCACACAAAAGGTACACCAAGCTCTATTGATGATAAAAAACCCACCTCCTAGCATCTAAATCAAACCTGGAATGAAAAACTAATACCCATTTACCATATGTGATGTCCTAACAGGTGCATCCGCGAAACAATCCGATTAGTAGCGAAAGTTCTCTCCTATTGTTGCCGTAGGTGCCGTGCGCACGGAAGGGTATTCACTCAAAAAACGCACCGGAAATCTCGCCGTGTACAGCTATTATCATGTCATTTCATAAAAGTAATATGATAAGGCGGGTGCGCGGAAATTTTTTTGTACTGGAGGGATAATCCTACGGATGTATAAATTAATATTAGCTGAAATATTAATTTTTAAACAATATTCGACAACTGGTAAAGCGGAAAGGTACTTGTAAGTTGATCCCACATTAAAAAGAAAGCGTTTATTGTAAGAAAATACACAAAATCCTTCATTAAATCAATATTACTATCTCAAGATCAGGTATGGCTAAATCCGAACATTTTACCATTTAGAATACATTCTGAAAAAATAATTTCGAATATGAAATATTTAATAGATTTGAAATTCGGCCATGTTTTTGATGAAAAATAGCAAAACGACTGTTTTGAGATAAAATATCGATTACAAAATCTAGAAAAACATGAATAAAATCCACAATTTCCTGCGTTTTAAGTGAGTGTATAAATTTGAAAAAATGGAGTTTTCAGCTTATTCTGTCTGGATATGCAATAAATATAAAATAATATTGTAACCCCCTATTCTAAAATATATCTAAAATCGAAAATCTTACTATGTCCAGTATAATCTTTTTCAAATGTATTGTGATATTCTATTCGTTTTGGACATCCCTGCTCAAAATCAAAATCAAGAAGTGTAGACTAGAAGTGTAATTTGCGACCGCTTTTTCTCGTTTATTCCACTTTTTGGAAAAGTTCTTCGATGGATATTTTCAAAAATATACTTTATTTGCAAACTAAACAATAATTGACAAAAATCATAAAGTGCTGTTGGTCAGGGTGGTCCTATCCGGAGTGTAGCTATAAAAATGGGGTGGGACGACACTACCAAAATCAACACGTAACATGTAAAAAAGCAGGCCATTTACTAATTTTATCTCATGAATCTCTTCAAGTTTCGCAAAGGCTCGACTCGAAATGACATGAATCGGCTTTGGATTTGAAAATGAATTTATTCACAAGTGGAAACCCAGCCACATGTTTCTTTATGCACATACCTACATACATGCGAAACAGAATAGTGTGAAATTCACCTATCCCAATCCGGAAACGTTAGTCGGAGCATCTTTCGTACGAGTATGAGCTACCGATCGATGGGATTTTAAGTTGCGAAGCATCTTGACAGAATCAAATTTCTGATTGGCGTGTGATGAAGTGCACAACATTTTACTTAGCGTAATGTATCAGTAGCCCCACGTGAAAGCGTTTGTCGTATTAAATCGCAATCTGTCATGCGTACATTTAAACAATGGAAAACAAAAGAAAGCCATTTCGAGTCATTTGTTAATTAGGATTATTACTACGGCGTTTACGACGATTTGAAGTAAAACAATGCAAACGCAGTGGGTTCTGGATGAGATATTATACTTTATTAGTCATGGGCCACTGGCAGAGTTTTCGTGAAGTTTAAACGATATTAAAACAGTAAATATAAAATGGTGACTTTCCATATTCCACGCTTCCACATAAACATGACAAAAAATAAATTAAAGTTGTCGAAAATTGATTAAGGCCACAGACAGAAAGACGGAAAAAAATATTGCGTTTAACAGCTTTTTCCAGCTCAATACGGAAAGACGAAACTATTCCCAAATTTTTCATTTAATATTTTATTTTCCTCCAGTACATTATGCGTGCCTAAATACTGTCATGATTAATTTTCTAGATCCAGGTAAGAACATCAGGCTTGCTATACGATCTAATCAAGGGATTCCCACCCCGATGAACATTCATCCCTTTTATGCAGCATTAAGGCTCCAACGGATTGCATCTATTGCAGTGTGAACTACTCTGTCAAAAACTTTTCACTTAACTATGTTTTGTAAAGCATAAGTCACTGATGCTTGGCAAATTAAAATTTGTGATTGGGTATCAACAGACTAAGAATGACAAAATTAGTACTATATATCAATTTGAAAAAAAAAACATTCCAGAATAAAAACAAATGTTTCTCTCTGACAGTTAACACCTCAAAATCCAACCCAATCATTCACAACAAGTAAAAGTGTACAACACATCAACAAGCCACGTAAAAACAAACTGAAAAATCCGGGAACACAATTTTTAAATCAATAAAAAAATCTGCGATGACCCTACATATATTTAAAAAAAGAAAGAGAACAAAAATGACCGCTTCAAAATTTCCACATCAAAAATAACAACTTATGGACACGCGTAAGGGTCAATTTCGTGAGTAATTATGTAATTGCTAGAAATCCCACTCAAGTCGGTACTCGAGATATAATTACACTCTGAACCCTTTCCACACGCTTTATCCAAGAAACAACATTGTTATATGAAAAAATAACCGAGCAAGCCTCTGCCAATCTTTCAATCGAATAATTCTCGCGATTGGCAATCAATGTCTTAATATAAGTAAACAAAGACGTCAAATACATTATATTCACGTATATTTTTCAATAATACGAATTTTTCAATAATGATTCGAAAAACTAAATATGGAGCAAAGTATAATAATATATATATTTAATATAATGCAAGAATTCGATGTCAACCAAATGATAATTTTGCATTTTTTCGAAAATTAAGGCGAATTTCCACGTATATTTCAAGCTGGTGAACGGATGTCTTTGTTTGTTTATTATATGACTCCGATTCGATTTGGGAAAATTATTCGATTCAATTTTGGGACACCCCTAACTTCTGCTAGCTATCTAAACAACAGATTGGACCGGCATATCACATACCCGTCTTTAACATTGTCTGAGCATGTTTTGTTCAAGAATGAGTCACTGATGGATCGCGCCAATAAGGCGCAGTCCATCTGTGTCTTGTGCTTGACAAAAAACTTTTTTGAATATCTTATCATAATCCGATAAAAAATCTTGAGTTGCGGACAAGGCGGGTAGAGGGTTAATATTCCAAATGCTTATTCTGTAATATCCAACTCAGAGAAAGAGTGACAATCTACTTACTAGCAATTAGAGAAAAGGTCTGTAATTTAGTGATTACCGGACGACCCATGCACTTCAATTTTTCATAAGCACGATACCAAAATGAGTGTAATTAGTCAAATGCGTTCGTAGCTTTCGCCGACGGTTCTAAAGTAAATATGATTATATCCTTGGACTAGGGCACTTCATGCCGTGCATCCTTTTGGGCGTTATGAATAATACGTTATGTAGTAGACTATAGATGTTTAAATTCAAAATTCGAATAAATGTTCTATTTGGATGACCCCAGTACGAATTTGGAAATAAATCGATTCGTTAACTTCTTTCCTGAATGAGTAAATTGGAAATGTTGTATATAATAGCATATTTTTTGAATTCGCTAAAATTTCGTTAAAAATCGCATAAAACGACCAATGTGTACGACAAGAGAGACATTTTATTCAATCATACGGACTAATTTAATAGCATTTTCTTGGAATGATTCTAAAGTAACGCCAACAAACGCTTTATTCCCTTGACTATGAGCCACAAGAGCGAGACCCATCAGTATCCCATATTCGTCTGACCAAGTGGCGAAGGTACATCAGGGACTGATATAGGAGGACTGACCGGACCGAGCCTGTCTGAAAATGATATTCGAAACGAGACTATTTTCGATTACTAAGATAAAATTTTGTGTAAATAAATACCTGTTTTAAAGCGTAAATACTAACTTTTACATAATATGCACACATTTTTCTTATTGATGTAAGGCTCGTTATTCATGCCCACAACTCAACACTGCGTGTAACAACTTAGGAAGGCTCGGCCGACACGGGAAAAAACGCTAAAAACGCTAACCACGTTTATAAGTGGGCACTAGTGAAGAAGCCTTGCTCGTGGGATCCAATGAAACGCACGTCCGCATAACCCAGATTTTGCATTCATTTTCGAAATTAGAAAACACTAAGTTAGAGATTCCAGTTTAAACCTCACATACATATCTAATAGCGAAAGCCGGGTATATCTGGCTATAATGAACCAATATCAATAAGTCGAACAAAAATTCAGTAATTCGCACAGCAGAACTATGCAAATCCACAGTAAAACCTACATAAGAGCGTTTCTATTCGCGTTACCACCGCACATACTGCTAAGAATATTTTTATTTATTTTTAGACAATTCCAATCTGATAACCCAGTAACTTACTTTTCACATCTCGCCAGTTTACGCAACATTCGACTGTTTTCTGACGTCATACTTTACCTAAGATATGTTGAAACCTCACCATAAAGCCTTGTTACGATGCTCCTACATAATAAGAATATACGCTCGCCTGCCAACAAAATTAACTAAGTAAAATAGCCCGATGGGATAATTCCTATTATTTGACCCTAACTAATGAAAACATTCAACACGGGTGTCGAAATTACGACGGCGGCTAATCGGTCAAATTAATCGGATTTAGTAACAATTATACCGTTTATTTGAGTCCCAATAAATGGGGCGGGATAATTTGGCGGCGCGTAATAATTTCACATAGAGTATGCCGCTGTTACGGAACAGACTTAACATAGCATAGCACGTTTGTCACCAGTAAAGCATTACAGAGAAGTCTCCTGTTCGAATAGTCATATTTTCAAAAATTTGGATTAAAAGTTATTTCGTTTTTGGAGCATTTAGCGTCAAAATCGTTATATATGCCAAATTGTACGTTGTAAAATATGACATAAGTCATGATTTTGCTGCAAAATGCACAAATATCAGAACTTGTTTTTATCTGAAATACAGTGGATTTTGCTTAAACTAAAGAGCTAACTTCCAGAATAGAAATGACCGGTTTCGAAATTTTTAGACGACTGCATTTATAGCTCATAAAATTGCGGCAAATGCAGGATATAATGAATACTACCTACACTACCATCCATTCATTCATTCATATAAACCTTAACACTATGCACAACGCTTCATACCGATCTCTACATAACACTGATATTGACCTCAAAGTAACAGTAATAAAAAATAGACTTTCTTGTATTTACTGCAATGCTATAGACGAAATGCAAACGACGCGCTGTACTGTACATACATACAATCCTTTATTCGAAGCCGGTTGAGAATAACGCTAAAGTCGCTATTTTCGCTAACAGAAAGCGCTAAATACAACTGACTTTGTGAAAAAATTTGATTGGTAACCTTTTGTTAAGTATGTTGTTAGGTCTAATTTTCTCATTTTTTATAGCGACACTATTATTTACATGAAGTTAGATTTGTTGGAAAGATTTGATATTTTCGTGTTCTGCATAGCCCACCCAAGTTATCACACCACGGATGCACAATTACCAAGCCGCGGCTCGAACCTGATATCTGCAACCTGTGATGCCAGCATGATAATCACTGCCCATCGCGCCCACTAAGTTTAGTTTTTGAAAGAATTACATTTGATTCGATTCGTTTACTTCGTTCCTGAATAAGTAAATTGTAATATGTTGTATATAATAGAATCTTTTTCGAATTCGCTAAAATTTCGTTTAAATCGCATAAATCGCTCAATGTGTACCACGAGAGACATTTTATTCAATGGTGGTTGCGTTTTCTTGGAATGCTCCTCAAGTAACATCAACAAATGCTTTATTCCGTTATCTACGAGCCACGATGGCGAGACCCATCAGCATCCCATACTCGTCTGACAAAGTAGCGAGGCTACATCAAGGGCTCATATAAGACATAAGACTAACCGCACTGAGCCTGTCTGAAAATTATATTCTTAGCAACACTATTTTCGATTACTGTGATAATATTTTGTGTAAATAAATATCCGTTTCAAATGGGTTACTCTAATTGCCGAAACGACCCGAAAGAAGTTGAAAATGTACTAAAACGGCCGGTTGTTGGTCGGTCCAAAAAGACGCTGAAATCGAAGTTCCAACCATTCAGTGGGATGAAAGAATGAATATAGTCCATAGCACCACCTAGAAACGTAACAATTTTCGCCGTATAGTTATCCACATCGTCCTCCATGAAACAAAGTGACACTGTTGTGTACCTATTTAATAATATTTTGTTTTTAAATTTCATAATGTTCATTATTGGGCTTGTTTGATATCGTTGAATATGAATATGGAGATAAACATTTGGACTCATCAAAATAAAAATGCCTGATTGGCATTGAATTTTCTTGGATCTGATCGCTGATCAGATTTTAAATTTGCACCCTGGGAGGGAAGGTTGGTGGGACCTATTTTAAAACTCCATTTTTAAGTTAATCATCGATGGCCAAGTATAACTGGGGAGGGCGGGGGTACCTTTCTCACTCGCTTCAGGTCGTTTTCGGTAATTAAAGTAATCGATTTTAAAGGGTAAATACCAACTCTCATATAATATGCATAATTTTTTCTTATTGGTGTAAGGCTCGTTATTCATAAGATAACTGATGGACTTGCTACCAGTCTTGAACCAGGGCAAAAAGTTCTCTATCACGTATACACGACGAAAATACTATTGAATCCTGATGCAAAATCACGACAATACGTATATGCATAAGAAGAAGCCACATAACGTAACACCACACTACCATCCATCCATTCATATAAACCTTAACACTATGCGCAACGCTTCCAAACGACCTCTACATAACACTGACATTACACTTAACAACCAAGGCGCATAATAGTAATAAAAAATTGCCTTTCTTGTATTCACTGCAATGCTATAGACGAAATGCTATAGACGAAATGCGTACGACGCTCTGTACTGTACATACAATCCCTTATTCGAAGCCGTTTGAGAATCGCGCTAAAGTCGTTAATTTCGCTAACGGAAAGCGCTAATGTAAATTGAGTCCGCTCGGGAAAACAATTGCCGCGGCTCGGCGTGAATTATGGACGACTATACAACTGACGTTGTGAAAATTTTAATTTCGTTGGTAACCTTTTTTTGGTATGGGTCACAGATGGATCGCGCCTCGAAGGCGAGGTCCATCTGTGATCCATACTTGACAAAATTTTATTTACGTTTTCTTACGACGACGCTTACGCAAAAAGAAAAAGAATTCCGTGTACCCACACTGCGTTTAATGGTAATTTAGAATTATAACAATGGCAATAGGCACAACGCATGCTGTGAAATTTGTGCATGGCGGACAGGGAACTAAATGTGGACAAAATTTAATATCTTTGGAATTCAGAATCGAATCGAAAAATCTTTTACGAATCGAAGCAATTATTCGAATCATACGTGCAATATTGAACAATGGGAAAAAATGTTGAATACGTACAAATTTTTTTTATTTCTTTGAAAATAAATGCTTTTTGAATTCGGGTTATTTCGATCACTAGGGAAAATCGCGTCGAATAATTAACGAGCTGGCAAATCATAAATCGTATGGAATATTCGGGATAGCCCTGGTGGGAACAGAGGTACAGTGGGTTTGCGCAAAACCTCGCGTGTTAAATTTGGAATTTTGGCAACGAAACCGTTCGAATATGCGCAAATGGTGATTGAGAAGCGGTAGAAGGTTTTATAATCACCCAGTACACATACCACTTACTACGGTTCAGTTCTGTGCGGAATGTTTCCCGCTTCGGACGCACGTCGTTTTGAATTTTACGTAGATCTTTGGGACGTTAATGATCGTTAGGAACTGCTTCCCGCCTTGCTCAGAGTGGGTTTTCAAAAAATTTAAAAAAACTGACTGGGGATGTCACTTACGGTATATTACATATATTTCTGAAAACCCGTTAAATTTACTAATCAAAATCAGATTCGGAAACATTCAAAATGATGTGATGCCAGATTTGTTTCGAAAATAAATGTATCTATAAATTGCCACTTACATACATTCAGATACATTTATTTTCGAATTAAAAAGCGACACACAGCACTTCGAATAAAATTCATGCCACCGAGTTGGATTCATGTCACTGAGTCGCCATAAATCCGCGGGTCATGCTTGATAGAATAAATCTTCTGATGAATGATGATGATTACCAGCAAAAATAGATGAAACTAGTCGAGGAACAAGGCGCAATACTCAAGATCCGAAATCGATCGCACGGGGTAGAAAATGTAATTCAGGCAATCATGCTTTCCTATAACTGTACTTTTGACGGATGACTATTTCCGCGTCTTGATAATATTGCACAATAGGAGAAAGTTTATAGTATACTTCCTGTTGTAAACAAAAACCATTGACTTCCGTTCCGAAAGACCGTCTTCATATAGTCCGTGAATGAACGCCAGTCGCTAACTTATTGAGTATGAAATTGAAAATAATTAATGCAAACCATCACCGCGTATGGGTGAAATATCGCAACTAAGTTACTTTTACTTGCATTTATTGCACCTAGTCGTCGTCTATCGGCAGTTGATGTTTTCCGTTCCGAGCGCAGTTGCCGGTACTGCGCATTTTGTATCAGCTATTTCCCAGAAAATGGCTGCTAATTAATCGTCATTTTTGGCGCTACCACCTACTTGCTTGAAGCAAACTTCATTAAAAAAAAGAATTAACCATAGGAAGTTGAAGCAAGTTTCATATTTCACCACTTACCAACATACATACATTTGTTGGCCGATTCCAGCGCCGTTAGGACAAGGTAAAAGATGTATTTTAGTTGGCACTTTGGCACTTAAACCTTTCTTGGAGAAGGTAACTGTGTTTTCACGAAAGCTTACAATAAACTTATATTTTTGGGAATGAAAACATGATATTTTTGTCTTCATTTAGTCACAATGTTTCAGACCAAGCAAATTATTGATACACTTTTCATATGCATTCGGTTGTTCATCTTTAACGATTGGTTAAGTGTTACCAGCTTTTTGACCATTATTGAAGTAAGTTAAAAAGAAAAAAATTTCTTGTTCACATGTGTAATGGGTCACAATGACGGATCGTACCTTCTCGCAGTCCATTTTTTTTTGGTATATGACGAAATAAAATAAAGTTTGCGAACGAGTGTGGACGAAATGGATGGAATGTGGTCTTACCAATGCACTGCTACTAGGAAACAAAAAATCGACAATGTAAAATTGTTATGTTTATTTATGTTAATAACCACAGGTTGTCAAAATTGTTCGACGAAAGTTCCCAGAATCGAAGGTACGTGATTACAAGGCGCATATCTAGGCAAAAGGGGTGGTAATTTCTATTAACTGGGTTTGCAAACCGATAGGTTTGCACCAGTAAACAGCAAACGAATTCTTCAACCAATGTGACGCTAGCCTGGAACAAACTAAAATAAAATATATATGCAAGCTAAGCAAATCATGACCAGAGCTAATCATTTCGAAACAAACTTCAAAATAAACTTGAAATAAATTTTAATAAAATATTAAATATTCAAAATCAGGACCAGCCTTTCAACTGAACATTTGGCCATTTATACTATGTGCAATGCACAGAGTCAAATTCCCGCCTTTCCAACCAATAGGAAACTAACTAAATGATTTATTATCCGCTGAACCAGTGGTATCAGATAACAATGTACTGAAATCAACATAATGACCCAACAGAGTCAAATACGAGGTTGGAATGTATATTATTATTATGTATGCCTACGAGGTTGGATTGTATATCACCACTTTTCATATCTTTAAAAATGCGTTTTTTTCTTCGTTCAACGGCCATTTTCTTTTGTTTTACCAGAAAATCAGCAAATATCAAGACACTTTTCAGGTATTTAATTCGTTTTCATCTTTTTCTTCAAACTCCATATTATTGAATCAATAATTTTAATAAAGCAGTTTCAAATCGATGTGGTTAGAATTTCTGGAGTTAGAATCGGCCCATAAAGTGGTATCAATAAGACTCCAAAATAATATTTTTGTATTTAATATGTTTCACCCACTATTAGAGATATGTGGGTCTAATTATTCATTAGTACCCGGCAATAGACAAGCCTATGTGATTTTTAAAATCCTTATAATTTTATGTTTGTTCTTTGTCAAAAGATAATCGAGTTTTTTTGAGGGATTCTGTTGATATATGTATTATTATTTTTTTTTATTATAGAACTCGTTTATTTGATTGATGAAAAGTGTAGTAGAGAATTATAAATATATTCCATCGGAAACTTCATTTTGTTAAGCAAGAGTCAGATGAACCATGCAACGGCGGCGATAAGAAGCCATCTTCGAGTAGATAATACGCCCTAGTCTATAATGTTATATTTGTATCGCCTTTTGTGTCGACAGAGGTGTCGAAATAAACTATGTCTATGTCCTGCTAATCCATAGCGATTGTGTCAACATAAGTTCACTAATCAGTGATTTGGCGAGAATATGTTCTTGCCTTATTATTCTACAATGTTTTTTATTTTTTTTTATAGTTACTTCTTGGAGTAGATCACCTTATTCATGGCCCTGTACTAGCGGCCAGTTATAGACGGACAGGTTAAGAGTAGTTGCAAAGGTATGAACTTTCCCATTCTGCTCAGCCTATCCAAGTTATCACACCATGGGTCGAGTGGTTGGGCATGGATAAACGACTCGGGACTCAAACCTGAGATATTCTACCTGCGATGCCCACATGTTGACAACTAGGTCATCACCCCCACAAACATTGCTTGTTGTACACGCAACTAATGCATTTAGAAAACTTAATAATGTACCAAACCAAACCTTCATTACTATTAAAGCAACATGATTGCTGCTACATTCATATCCATACATCCACATATCTCAATATATTTAGAACAGGTGAAAATACTTCCATCTGTGACCTATACTAGATAAAGTTAAATATGTATAAATGAAAAAACCTCCGCTTGCCCCGACGCATTACCCGACTCGATAGCGACATCTAGAGATAACAAAACAAACTCTCACCTCTGTCTTCCCTATCTTTTCTCTGTAGTGATTTCAATGCTTCAACATTGGTGGTTGAAGAAACAAAGTCCATCATTTTATAAAATGGCTCCTTGCCCTTGAATGTTAATTTTGACCAAGGTTTGGGTTTGGATAGTATTTCGCTAACGGAACCCTGGCTTAGGCCCAAAACGTACTGACCAAAGGCCCTCTGACCTATATTATTCGCCTGAAGGAGTTCTCGAACCTGTACAAAATGGCGGGAAAATAATTGAAAGTTACAGAAAATGCAAATAACAAACAAAAAATTGTAAAGCAGACGCCATTGAAAAAGCAGGCTCAATGACGCACTGCTCAATGAAAATTTACTCTACAGAATTAAAATTTTATACCTGACATGTCAGCTCTTCTGTGTCCACTTCTTCAATATGCGGCATTTGATCAACGCCAAGACTATACCGTCTGAATCTTGACAACAGTGATGACGGGTCTGTTTCAGCATGATCAGGAACAGTAGATGTGCGTGGCGTATTATATGTACCAGAGTCGCTCGCATGTCGAGGGTTCGAAGTAGTACCACCCCAAGTGTGACGATGAGACAGCTTTTGAGTGAAAGCTTCATCGTTGTACGTCTCATTGTCCGAGCTATCAGAAAAATCATGGCGACTGTGAAATGAACGTCGATCTTTTGTCAACGCTTGACAATTTGGGGGACATTTTTGGTAACTTTGTACCGCTTGCACCCCCTAGTGTCTGTAGTTGCAACAAATACTTAGCAAGCAAATGCGATTCTAAATTTTTTGTAAGTGAAGCATTGCTACTGTTATTTCGACTCGGACCGGGCCTATTTGGACTGAACGACTCCCGGCTTGGGGTACGAAAAGACATTCGAGGTTGATTTGTAACGTTTACAAAACTTCCCAAGACATTAAGAGGGGAAGTGCCGACATTTTGAGCCGCCACTGCAGCTTTAATGTTCGCTAATATTTTCAAATTCAAAAGAGCGTTTAATTGTTGATTCTGTAACTGCAGTCTTGATAATGCATCTGGTGAGTCGAAAATTTGCGAGTAATCCTGGGGTGGACTAAACGAATTCGTTGTCTGTGACGGGTGTGAGTTCGTCGACATATGCCGATAACGTGGTGGTGTGCTTCTTTCTCTCCCACGATGCAACTTCTCAGGAGATGAGTGGGGAGGAGTTATCGGTATGGTGGTGGCACTTCCTCGATGCATGCCTGTTGAAAAGAGGTTAACAAGCTGGATGCATCACTGTATAAGCCATGAAAGATGATTTGATCTTGTAAATAATTACTGACAGCAGATAACACATACAGATAAAAATAACAAAAAGGAATGAAAGATAAGGCTAATCACAGTGATGCTATCCTCTTGTATAACCTCTATTCAACACCACCACCATAATATTAATCCATACCCAATCAGAAAAATGTTGGTAAGCATGGGTCACTGATGGATCATGCCGCTGAGGCGCGGTCCATCTGTGACCCAAGTTTCACAAATCCAATTTCTGACTGGGTACCCGAAAGAAGCACAAATCGCAAAAAAAGGAAATTCTAATTGCAAAGTTTTCTTCAGTTTTGTTCAGATAAAGTGCAAAATTATCATTTTATTTTGCAAAAAAAAAAAAAAACAAGAGAAAATCATCCCTGTGATTTCGAAAGTCAGTGAACAACAATGAAACAAGCATGCAAAGCATTATACTTGACATCTGACTGGCTCCTTAACTAAATTAGTCGAATATGTTCTCAAACTCTTGCTGGCTGTTCCTGTATAAATACCTAACTGCCGTAGTCATTCTCTTTCATAAACCAACATTTTTTTTCGCAAAATTCCTCAAATATGACCGTCTGTATTTTTTCAGCTTAAATGACAAAATCCTTTTTTTCACACATTTTTAAATAGTTATATTCTCACAATACTATTCAATAATGTAAACCTCATCATTTTTTATGCAAAAATGCCCATTAAATCAGTTTCAAATTTCTATTGAACATATTTTGGCAAAGTTTAACATAAATCATAATGCTGCTGCATAAGATCCGAAAAATATTCAGCGATTTCAAACCTGTGAAATTTTTTCATTTTTAATCGAAAAATGCCTAATAAATCGGCTGAAACAATTTTGAATAAAGAACATAACTCATGATGATGCTGTGCAAGGTGCGACATGTATTAGTCAATATCAATAATCTCAATCTTCTTGAAATCTAAAATTATCAAAACGTTCTTGCTAAAATAGATCAGAATCTTAAAATTAATAGGAATCTTGAAAGTCCGCAAAATTCCTTAACATATATAACAACAGATTTTATCAATTTCAAAAAATCGAACAACGCCATGCACACCATAAGCAACTTACCAGTCAGTTGGGCATTTGCAGCACGCAGAGCAGTGTTTTCAGATTGTTGGGCTCTGTTCTTTTCGAGAAGAAGCATTTCTAGGCTTTTCGGTGTCTTGGAAGATCCAGAGAGAAATTGTTCGCCGTTAGAAGCCGTATCGAGAGTAGAAAATTCAGTAGATTTGATGATTTGTAATTCTCTCTTAATTTCGTTATAATCTTCTCTCTCTTCTAGCTGTCTTTGAAGTTCCTGAGAAGCCAAAATTGAAAACTGATCGACGGGTATTAAACGATGACATAAAAAGTTAAAAGAAATGAGGACAAAGTAAAATGATGTGTTCAACCTGGCCATAAACAAATGACAGGCATTTATGTGACATTATAGGTGACTACAGAACTAAATCAACAGAGCCAGATAAAAATAAAAGTTTATCAATGACATGATAAAATAAAATTTCATTGGTTTATCGATTAACGCACATCAACCACCCAAAACTGAAATTGTCTCAGGTGCTACTGTAAAAATTCTAGGCTACCAATATCAGTAGCGACATACACAGTTTCTTGGGTAAGCCGCTAACAAAAACCCAGGTATATTAGTCACTAGTATATCACAATATATTATGAAATAAAAAAAAGCCATGCACTAAGTAAAAGTGTGGGTACATCATTAAAATTGTCTAGGAAGCGAAATCACTGAAAAAAAGTAATATATCCTCAGTTTTTTAATTATAAGTTAAAAATTCTAAATTTATAAAAATTATGCAAAATTAAAGCATATCAAACCTGGACGATCAAATTTTTCTCTGATAGTTCTTCCTCAAGTTTAGCAATGGCAGATGCAGATGATTCTCTCAATTTTCCCATCGATCCCTGAAGATGTTGCACATCCTCCACCAACTGACTGATCTAAGAAAATGAACAAAAAATTAATATGCTAGAAGCATGATAGAATATGGATAGATATGAATATGGTAAGTGCGTCGGGTTTAGAATTGCACTAACACAAATGCATCCGGATCGATACAAAAAGTTTTCAACTCTCCAAAATCACCAGCACTGCTATGAAAGAACATTGATGATGGTTTTAAAACCTGTAGAGATAATTGCAGCAAAGTACTGGACAACCAAAAGGTCAACCCCTAAGTCCTATCCACCCAGCAAAGAAGTAGAAGCACAGAGAACACCACACACTACCTTTAGTTGTAGGGGTTGAGAGATTTAAGGAGGCGTTTTAGCCTTAGACTACAATTGCTGGTTTCAAATTTTATTTGGCTACTCGCCACACCAGTAGTTGGTAGTTTTTGGGAGCCGCTAGGGAAATAGGTAACACTTCTAACAATGCTAACTGTGCTTATCTGCGGGCTGACCCCGACAGACAAGCAATCTGATTTGATATCTTTCAAATCTGCAATGTGTCTTACAAGAGCTGAGTCACAAGTGTAGTATATTTAACTTGTAGGGGATATTAGGGGGTTCAAAAAGCTTGTAATTAGTGTGTAATTAAGAGTGTAGTGGACAGAAAGATTGAACATGGCCTAGATCCGTTTTCATCCTTGTCAGCTGCCAATATGGAATACTAGATTTAAATCTAGCCGTTTTAACTGTTCTTTCAGGAGCATAGCACCAGGGACAAGGGTTTAATCTCCTGTACTCACTATTACAAGATCAGTATTGGCAATTGAAAATATTTTTATTAATTTAAAAATAATTTACTGAGATGAGAAAAAGAAAAAATTTTACAGTGCGGTACCTCTTTTTCTTTGTTGGCAAGTTCAGATTCCAAGCTTGATCTTGACAAAACTTCAAACGCTTCTTCCTGCACAGACAAGATATTTATTATATTAAAAGATAAAACATCAATAACTCTCGCAAAATAGATTTATATCAGTAAACAAAAGAGTAGCTGGGATATATTAGACGCAGCATGGTGCCAGGGTGAAAAAATCTTGTTTTTCATTGGGTGTCCGAAGCATGTCATTTTCTTCAGGAGACCAAAAAAGGTATCCATAGCAGCATTGATAATTTTGAACCTTCCTTTGTAGTTTGGTTGCTACTAGACACTCAAAAAGAGGCATTTCAATCTTCTGAATTATTGCGCATTCGCTAAACTTCCTTCTGATAGAACCCATTTTCTTCGGATGTCTGAGCAGTTAAGTGGTCGGCAATTTTCAACTCCGCAAAGTGCTGTCATAAAAATATGACAGCAATGGTCAAGCAAGAGTAGAACTTCAATACTTTATTAATTTTTACTGCTTTCCCTAATTAGAGCCCGACCTTATTTTGTTTTTTACCGATATATCGGCAGATCACAAAAACGGCCGATAGTATCGATCAACCGAAATACATATACGTGTACGCACAATTTTGTTATATCGACACGTTTTTTTTTTGTTTAAACAGCAAAAATTGGCTTCCAGAGAAATCCCCAGCTGATGTCATTCGCATTAGTTAAAATTTTATTCCACCCTCCCTCAGCAAAAATTGCTTAGTAACACATCAAAACGTTGGAAATATGTTTTGGAGAGGGAAATTTGGTGAGTGGTAGCCAGTCAGGCGTGGCGCATAGGTTTTTGGACAGACATGGTCTTTCATGTTTTTGATTTATTGCTTTTCTTTGGGAGATTTTGCGTAAGATGTTATATCAGTTATCGGTGGTCACAAATGTTAAAATAACGGTACCGATCAGTCATTAGTTCTGAACTTGATTTGAAGACATTTTCAGTTGAGAACAGTCTTTTGCTCAGAACAAATACTGAAAAAACATATAAGTTCAAATTTAATAAAAAAAAACATACCATAGCAGTTGTAGATGGTTTAGAAAGTTCTTGTGATCTTGTACTATTGTCTGCAAGTTGTTCACGTAAAGTTTCAATTTCTTTTTCAGCAATTGCATTTCTTTGTGAAGATCTGTCTAAATCTACCAACACGAGATCTAATTCAGCTTGCCTAAAATTAAAATAAATGTTGGATTGTAAAAAAAAAGAATCCAAAATATTGATGATAATTCGATGATGGAATAAATGAAATTTGTTTCAAAATTAATAACAGCCATAACTAAAATTCCAGTATATGATAAGATTTCCTTTTTTTTGCATGAAAAAGGCAAAGAATGCCTACTTGGCAAACCACAAGTTCTTGTTTCCCATACAGATACCATTTTCAAGTTAGGGTTAGGAGTTTTGCCTTTTAATAATTTCTTTTGTTCATCGACATGGTGACGTGATTCATACATTAAGAAAGGATGAAACTATCAAGGTTGAAACAGACTGAAACCTTGAAAAAATGTTATCACGATTGACATTAGGTCGTCTGATAAAGCTGTGCTGTGCATTACGGACAGTTTAGCAATAACTATTATGCTTCATGCAGTTGCAGTTGCATCAATTTTCAACTTCATGAAGAAAAAATGCTATCCTATACTCATCACACAAATAAATATTTGATTGGATCAATTCCCCTGCGAGGGTGGCAGTTTGGAATTGAAATGAATAAAATTGAACAAGATGACAATATATTTACTTAGCAGCAGTTTCTTCATCATACTTTGATTTGAGATCAAATAATTCCGCTTGCGATGCATCAAGTGCTGAAAAATAATTCAAAACAAACAATTTATAGTAATGATTTATAGTTATCCAGCTATTCGGGCATAGGAAGAATGAATGCTATGGGAAAAAATGCATGCAAAATTTGTGTTTCATGATAAATCAGTACTCAGAGAATTGAAATGTCTCAAGAGTGCTAGGACCTAGTGAGTGATAAAACTGTAAAAAACCTTTAGGTGATACTGAAATACTGAGTGACTCTGGAATGCACAGGTACAAGTGGTGCACACAAAAATGAGTGGTACAAGTGGTGTACCCAAAAATAAGTGGTACAAGCGGTGCACACAAAAATAAGTGGTGAGAGTGGTGCAGACAAAAAACTAGTAGTTTGAGTTTGAGATCAAAAAAGTGGTCCGCTTGGATGCCCACAAAAACGACTGGTATAAGTAATGCAAACAAAAATAAGTGGTGATAGTAATGATTTATACACAAAAACAAGTGGTACAAATGGTGCACACAAAAACGAGTGGTACAAGTGGTGCACACAAAACTAAGTGATTAGAGTGTGCACACAAAAATAAGTGTTGAGAGTGGTGCAAACAAAAACGAGTGGTACAAGTGTTGCACACAAAAACGAGTGGTTCGAATGGTGCACACATAATGAGTGGTAGTAGTGATGCAGACGAAAACGAGTGGTTCGAGTGGTGCAAACAAAAACGAGTGGTACAAGCGGTGCACACAAAAATAAGTGGTTCGAATGGTGCACACATAATGAGTGGTAGTAGTGATGCAGACGAAAACGAGTGGTACAAGTGGTGCACCCAAAAATGAGTGGTACAAGCAGTGCACACAAAAATAAGCGGTGAGAGTGGTGCACACAAAAAACTAGTGGTATGAGTGGTGAGCACAAAAACGAGTGGTATGAGTGGTGCACACAAAAACGACTGGTACAAGTGGTGCACACAAAAATAAGTGGTGAGAGCGGTGCACACAAAAAACTAGTGGTATGAGTGGTGAGCACAAAAACAAGTGGTATGAGTGGTGCCCACAAAAACGACTGGTACAAGTGGTGCACACAAAAATAAGTGGTGAGAGTGGTGCACACAAAAACAAGTGGTACGAATGGTGCAAACGAAAACGAGTGGTGCAAGTGGTGCACACAAAACTAAGTGATTCGAGTGGTGCACACAAAAATAAGTGTTGACAGTGGTGCAAACAAAAACGAGCGGTACAAGTGTTGCACACAAAAACGAGTGGTTCGAATGGTGCATACATAATAAGTGGTAGAAGTGATGCAGACGAAAATGAGTGGTTCGAGTGGTGCAAACAAAAACGAGTGGTGCACACCAAAACGAGTGGTGTGAGTATATTATTGATGATCAGTCGAGTTCCTTGAAAAGTGGATATTAATAAGCATAATATGGATATGCCAATAACATGTGGATAGAAACTCAGCCACAATAGTTTGATCTAAACATCTTGTCAAGTATGAGTCACTGATGGACTGCACTGCTGAAGCGCGGTTTATCGGTGGCTCATGCTCGACAAAAAAACATTTCAGATTTAGCAAGTGACCAGAGTGGTAAAAAAAATACAGATTGTTAAAATGAGTAATTAATATGAAATTCGAAATCTAAATAAGATTGTATACCTGCTTTAAAAGTTGATGCCATTTGTTCAGCTTCCCCTAATTTTGTCGCAATCAGTAACTGAGTTTCTTGCAATTTTCTGTAAAATCGAAATTGCATAATTAAGCACATCCCGACACTAGCCTCGAACGGTTCTCCAAAAACTAAATTTAAGTATGGGGCCTATTTTCCAAATTATTCTGTATTAAGGAACTATTTTGGCATTGGGCAGCAGGGGTCCAAATAACACAAGAGTACGAGAGTATTACTCTCATCTGTTTCCGTATCGAAACATTTATGAGAGTATTCAAACACTAGCGAAAATAGCAATTTTCGAACAAAATTAAATATTTGCATGAAATGTGTTAATAAATTCTCCTATGATCATTTTAAAAGGTACTTGACGGATTCTAAAGACGACAAATTGACGTAATTCCTTAATATTAGGCACAGATATGAAATAAAAGTGTTTTTATACAAAACTGTGATGACTTATTTCAGAAAAACTCCTTGTTAAAAAAACACAAGTATAGAATACCCTCGAACAGAAATCCTTACTTGCACTCCTGGGGCAGGGATGAAAGAGATATTCTCAGAAATTATGAAAATTAATATCTCAAAACAATGGTTGACCTAATTTGCTGAGCTAATTGTAACACTACAGGTACAGCAAATGGCCCAGATACACTGACAGAAATCAGCTGCTCTGCTGATCAGACATTCGAGGAAAATAACTTCCTTTAAAAGAAAATTCACCAATATAATTTCATGACATAGTATAGTACTTGCTAGAGAATAATAATGGCTCTCATAATGAGGTATTTAACATAAAGATAAAAATCATATTTAAATGGAGGAATTCTGAATTATCCCCTTATAATTATTATTATTATAATTTCGAACTGAGAAAGACTACTGTTATATAAAGTTTCGCACTTTTCCTTTTCCGCAAATTGTTTCTGCAGTTCTTCATTTTTCTCTTGAGTGAGTTGTTTTGCTCGGCTTTCAGTTCCTTTCTCAAATTCTCTTACTCTCTCTCGAAGACTCTTGATTGTAACCTCTAAAATATGAACATTCCGATTTAATATTAATGTTCTGAAACACACAATAAAGACAGAACAGCATAAGGGTAAATAATAAAACATTTATTAACAACAAAAATGGAAATTCCCAAAAACATTTGGAAATGTGTTTGAATTTTCATGTTTGTGTTGCCACTAGGCACTAATAAGATTTCAAAATGGAAAAAAAGTTCAAACTTAACTAATAACTGAATTGGATCTTGAAACTTTGCTCAAATCTCCAGATCATTATCAAGATGCTAAGCAATTGTTCGAAATGCCATGATAAATGATGAATTTTCTTTAGTGGATATCTAGAAGAAAGCTATGACCAACACACTCAGTAAGAAATCATCCAGAAACAAGGATATGAAAAATTAAATATTTTGTTGAGCAAAAATTACATAGATGGCATGTATTTTTAATATAACAGTATTATTATTGGCGGTGGCTCATATTCGGAATGATGGGATGTTGTGGTTTAACAAGCCCTAACCTTGGTTTTTCACTTCCGCAAATTCTTTATTATATTCAGCCAATGTTTCTCTCAATTTCTGATTCTCAGTTTCCACATCATTCAATCTTTGTGCTTTGCGTTGATAATTCTCAGCTTGCTCCAAAGCATGAACTGGGTCTGAATTCAAAGGAGATGAATGAGTATGCAGGGTTGTTCTAATAGTTTAATTTAAAATAAGGAATCTGCAATACTGTTATGAATAATTCACTATAAAAATCGAGAAATGTTTTTAGCATTTCAGATAAATGAAAGTTTGACCAATGACTTTGACCAATGACCATATTTTGCCCATTTTGTATCGGTAAGTTCTGATATGATTTGTGTCATTTTAAAATTAAAAAATTGGTATATTATGATAGCATGATTTTATTTCTCACAGAGATGTCAAAATGGTGATACCGCCCTTGATGGTAAGCTCCATGTGATGGTATTAAAAATTTAATGTGGGCCTCATATACTGTGTCGGTGCCTATATGGGTTTTAGCATATCTGGGGGGCATGGAAATAAAAGTATGGTTACTGGTACCCGTCCTTGATTTCGTGTATGATGTAGCACTTGCGATAAATTCTATACCGTATCCTTAGCTTATCACAAACACCACACAAAGCTGAAACTGTTTACAGGTTTATTTTAACTTTCACGCTCATTATTGTCATTGTCATCATCATCGATAATGTCACAGAGATTACTGATACTTTCTTGAGTATCAGCATCACCATGTTCTTTCCGTAGGCATGGAATTTTTGCAGCATTGGCCGTTGTGATTCCACATACATCGGCATCGCAAAGACAAAATGGAAGCCGCCTTTGAATGCAAGCCGCCCTTGAATTTAAGCTGCAAACATGATGGAAAAACAAACTTTTTAAGCTGCGGCTTACAATCGCGTAAATACGGTATATATATATATATATATATATATATATATATATAGTTGGATATATTGAATAGATAAAAGATATAACAAACAGCTTCTGAAAGTGCATTACCTGGCAATTCCACTAACTTCTTATACAAATTCAAAAAATCAGCTTCACATGCTTTACTACGTTTTGATAAAGCATCAATCTCAGACTGAAAACTTCTTAGTAAAGGTGCAACTTGCTTTCTCACATCCTGGTAAATGAAAAATAATAGATTTTTTCGTAGAACCGTGATTACTCTTAGTAGCAAATGGTAGACAATGGTGAGGTGACAGTTAAAGTACGGTAGCAAATCAATTTGTGTTTACTGTCTGGAAATAAAGCAGATAAATGGTTCAAGAATATGAAGTCTTCAAATCATGATTAAAACGCAATTGACATACAAACTAGTGTCAACAGTACAAGGTGACGAAATCTTATTTATCTTCGGGTGTTCCAAATATTGATATCACGTTTTTCGGATGAACAAAAAAGCTTCAAAACCATCAACACTGCTATTTCATAGCAGTATTGATGATATAGAATCTTTTTTACATTTTATTTGCTATCAAGCAATCAAAATTGACATTTTAATCTTCTAGCAAAAGATATATTATGAATTATGGCCTTTCATAATTATTATTCTCATGAATCCCATGTTGTTCATCCGTGTGGGCCGCGGTGGCGTGATGAAAGCGACGATAGCTGCCGAACGTAATACCTGATGAATGACGAGGGTTCAAACCCCGGCAAAGTATGGTCAAAACCAATGAACGAAAAGGCCTTCAAAGAGCAATACATGCGAGGTGTCCCTGGGCGAGGCACTTTAACACACAGCCTTGGGATGATGCTCGATAACCTTACCGGGTCTTCAATGGTTCCACACCGGATGGAATAGTGAGACTCAAGATAAATCTCGTAACAAGATATAATATTGTAAACATTGTTAATGGCATACTGTGAAACTGTGAAATAAAGTTCATTTCATTTCATTTCGCATGTGTGAGGAGCAGAGAAGCCAACATTTTCCCACTCTAAGACTTCGACAATCAATAATAATAAAAGTCAACACATTTTAAATATTGGCACTTGTGGATTAGATTCAAATATTAAAATATTTTAGGTATTCCGAAGTATTTAAAAGTCTCCAGCAACAATCGAGAGACAAAAAAAAAATGCTCTACCTCAGGAGTTTCTCGCTTGAATTCTTTGCTTTGTTCCACAAGTTTTCGTCTAGAAACATCACTTGCATCTTGTCTGTTTGCTAGTTCTGTTGCGTTCACATCTAAATCTCTCTGTAATTATAAAAAGAATATATATGGTTGATAATTATTGCATTATTTGTCATAATAAACCAAGTACCACAATGAATGGAAGAACTGAAAATCAAACTGCAGAATAAAATCTCTGCCATGCTGTAGGAGAGGATAGCATAGAATACAGCTAAGCCACATGGCGAACTGAGACCACGTGTGCAGTAACCAGTTTAAAGTCTGACATACATGTATGAAAAAGGGCAACTAAGCAAGTCTCTTGTTATACTGGTACATAATTAATAGGAATTATTTTGTTTTCAACTCGTTGTCAACTATGACAACTGCCATGCAATACTGATACTGAATCTTTTCCAATCCCTCAATCTTGTTCGACATTAATTTGGCATGGTAGCTAAGATTTCAAAACCATCATTTCAATTCAATCATATTTTATCTAGGATGTCACTACAGTTATTCCCCAAATGTCAATACAGTTATTCCCCAACTAGGAAACCAGAAAAATATGCAACTTTTTTACTATAACTGGCCTAAATGTACCAATGTGCTTTTCAAATCACTGTCGTCTGGGTTGATTTGCGCACCTACACTAAGAGTTATGTTTATACTTTAAAATTTCTACCAACAAACTCATTGTTGTGAAGGGCATAATCAGAAATTTTATTCTATCGTAGTTAATAATGAGCAAAAAATTCCTAAATAGTGAACAGCATGCAACCAGCTAATCTGATATTAAGCAACGTAAAGAAGGATTTTATCTGTAGAACATTTACAAAAAAAAGTATATTTTGTGATACAATAAAAGCCCTAATAATTTCCATCATCGATTGTCCAAAATATTCGATTCAATTCACGATATTGAAATCATAAGTTACCTATTCGTTATTCGATTAGAGCTTTGATTTTCAATTTATTTTTTTTTTAAATGAATGTAAGTTTTTACTCAAATTATAACCGGATTAATGGATGTCTGTTTGTTAATTTCTGATTGAATGTTCGATTTGATTCAGGAAAATTATTCGATTAGATTCCGAGACCAAAAGACATTCGATTCTGGCCACCCCATAACACTAACGCAGCATCTACCAAAAGCCTAAAAATCATCAGCACACTGTTTCCTCGAAATGACATAAAAAATTTTTCTTGTGGTGAAAGCAAAGTTTTACAGTTAGGGTATTTTTTTCCAGAGACAATCCTACCAATAAAAAGAGCATTGGTTCATTTTTTTTGCGAAGTGTATAAATAGAATATAAGTTATAATTATAAATCAACTTGATGAAATGAAGTTCATTCAAATCAGAATATGTCAACTTTATTCAATCAGGAAATTCTGTCTGGAAGATTCAATTTCATACCAAAGATTAAAGATCCGGATATAATTAAGGATGTAAGTCGATAAATAACCATTAATCATAATTAATTAGGACGGCCGAGATTCCTTTCTCACTGTACTTATAATACTTGTTCAATAAAAATAGGATATTGCAGAAATAAGAACATTCATAGTGGTCTTATTTAAACTCCTCATGGGTATTTTTACACTACCTAGATTAGATAACATGTACTTGTCACCATAAAGTGATAAAATATTCATTCACCAGGTCAAATTATTAGAAAATCCATGAGTTGAAATATTCAATTCACTTTTATTCCATTTTGGTCATGCCAAACTGTTTGCAATGCAGGGTACGAATTAAATATCTGTCTCTTTTGTTTTATTTTAACTTTGCGATTTACTCTAGGGCGATATTCAGCATGTATTTCCTCACATTTTGAAATGTTTGCAACGCCAGTTAACGGAGTGCTGGGTTCATTGCGTACGCTTGTGTTTTATAGTAATGTGAATACGATTAACGCTAAGCATTACAGACGTGTATTGCCGTTTTAATTTTGTTGCCCGAAACCAACGACTAACGAACATAACGCCACCGGTTTTGGTGTATTTTAAACCTTTGAACCCCTTCATTCGAACTCTACTGCGATCGCATCCTTGATAGTTTTGTTCGTGGTTATATATCCAGTCTTACACATTCCAGAATTCTGTTCTGTCAAGCATGTCCCGCAGATGTACACACCCTGGCGGAGCGATCCATCGATTGGCCATACTTGACAAGAGTCTCAACACGAGTCTCAAGGACGCGATCCATCAGTGACACATACAAAAGATGCGTTGGGCTTCACTGGACAAAACGAATCTTGTTGATTAAGAAATGACGTCTCGTAATATCAGACATTCTATTTTGCCATGTACGACCGACAGTTGGGCAGCATCTCATCGACGCCTCGTCGGTGCAAGGTGGTTCACGAAAGTACTGCTTACGGCTTTCTCAACCAAACAAGTCCACGCACAGGAGAAAATAATTAAAAAATATGAAAACCGAAAAATATTCACCCCGGTTCGGGACGGAAATTGATAACATGGTTTGAAATTTCAAATGGAAATACAGTACGGTAATATATTTTTCTGGCTTTTAAACTTAGAGAAGAACTTTAAAACAGACCGAAGGCCTAAGCAGTGCGATCTCTCTGTTAATACAAAATGTAATATACTGAAAAGTACAATGCCTAATGAAATATCTATATGATATTATAAGTTTTGGTTAGCCAGCAGAAGCAACCGAAGTTTTTTCATTGTAATACAATGACAATATTAAACACATTCTAAATCGTGCAAAATACGTATCCTTGTAGTGTGCAGTGATGTATGTAGTAGTGTATGATTTGAAAACATTATTGTCTAGATAGCCGGTATCGTCCACATATTCTGTATATATATATTTTTTATTTGCATAAATAACACAATAATTTGGCCTAATCGGACGTGGTGACATAAATGGACATAAATCAGAATGATAGTATGCGCACGATATCATATGTAAATAAAACTCAATACCAAAAACTTCTGAATGCCTGGAGGAGAATGGAGGAAAACATTTTCGATATACACGCACAAGCCAAATCCTTCACCAGCGATTCGGAACTGGTGTCTGCAGGAGAGGTCGTGGTTCGCCATAGCTTAAGCCGCGTTCTCGGCTTCCCTCTCCCGCAGGATAAAAATGAATTGCTATCCTATACTATGACGTAGTTGTAACAAATCACTTCGCTTTGGACAGATAGCTAGGTCATCCATAACACATTAAGAAACCCTCATGTGAAACGTGTTTAGTTGAATATGGATCGCGCCGCAGAGGCGCGATGCGTCTGTGGCACGTAGTTTACAAAATACAATTATCAATGCAATACTATTTCGTGAACTCCATATTTCATGGCCTAAAATTAAAACATTCAATGCAAAACTCAATTAAACCGAGCAATGAAATTTCCTGCGGAAGAAGCAAATTTCTAAAAGATCGATACACTAATAAAAATACATATTAGCGCAACTCCATTGGTCCACCAAGTACGGGACGGAAAAAACCATCCCCGTTTCTTACATGGCCAAGCGTAACGGGTCATCAATTGTGCTCTGAGAAAATTACGCCATCCCAGTAAAACAAGCCTATCAATCACACGAGCGATCAATACGAGAGAATTGGAATTTCGCACTAAAAAGGGAGGGCTCGCGTCGACAAGGCAATCGATACGCCATTGTACTGAGGTCTATTATAATATTATTATATAAAATTGTTTGTTTCTTTTTTTATTCGCGCGCAAATATTTCTCCCGCTCATTTTATCGATCAAAATGTCGTTCGCTAAAAAGCAGTGATCACTAACGTGAATTTATCGATTTATTTTGATATTAAATACGTAGTAACGTAGCCCTGATCAATGTATAATTTTCAATGGGAACACGAAATAGATATGGCCTGTACGGAATGCTAAATTTGGGTCGAAGGGTCTTCAACAACTAAGAGAACTTAAAATACATTTGTAATGAGGAGTTTTGGAACTAGTGAATGAATAATCATTTCAGAAAATATATTTTAAAGAGCGGATGAACTGGCGGATCGCTCCGAAGATTTGCTATAGTCGAGACGTCAATTTTAGATTCAAAATTCGATTCGATTCGGATAATTAGACTCGAATACTCATTCGGCATGATTCGTCAACTGTTTCGAGCAAATTTTCTTAAATTTTTCAACGATTTTATGTAATTTAGGGATATTTAAAGCCTTCTCTGCCAAGTAGTTAGTACACGTCCCCCAAATCAATAGATTTTTATACTTCCTTAAAAAACTACAATATTCCAACTACAAATAAAAAATTATATTTCAACAAGCATGAGCCACTGATGGGCCGCACTTCTATGACGCGATCCAGCAGTGGTGCATGCCTGAAAAACAAAAACTCTTGATTGGATGGTAATAAATTGATCAATTTGTAAATTTTGCGATAAATCTTTGTGATTTGATCCGATTCGATTCGAAATGCCATGCGAAAATAAACGTATCTTGAAGATGACAACCCAAGAAATATAGGCTACATTTTTACTGGATAATAGAACAATATGCACAAACACTACACATATTGGAATCTCAAATTCTATAATAATTATATACGATACAATTATGGACATAACTTTCAACTTTCAAACTTTATTCAAACGAATAAAAAAATCCTCAGAAATTGTCAATTTCATTAACATTTTACCTTATAATCAGAAATTTTATTTTGTCAAATATGCGCCACAGATGGACCGCGCCTATTCGATGCAATCCATGAGTGACACATACTTAACAAAGGATGATCCAACAAAATTATTCCAAAATCGAAGTTTACTCAATCAAAAATTACCAATTACCTTAAAATCAGAAATTTTATTTTGTGAAGCATGTGCCAAAGATGGACCGCGTCTGATCGACGCGATCCATCAGTGATACATACTTCAAAAAAAAAAGTTAACAAAAATTTTCTGATTGGATGGACAATTTGACGTTAGAATAAGGAAGATTTTTAAGAATGCGTACGCGTTATATATGAATTAGCATCGGATCGTTTTGTGCGTCATTAGTTATTATGCTCATCGACACGATAATAAAATTTTCAAAAATATTTAAGGTGGATTCAAATAAAATTTGACTAGATTCTGGACTGAAAATTATTTCATTAAATATTAAAATCTAAAGATTCATGCTGTGACATGTCAAGTAAAAACTTCGATTTGCGAAATTCCAGTCACAGATTCACGGCGCTGAAAATACTGTTTTAAGATCGATCGATTATCCTACATTTGAGCATTTACAAATTTGCTCGATTGAAAATCTAAATTTGGAGGCACTTTTCTCTGATGACATCAATAACACATGAACCCACACCACGCCAAGACAATGCAATTTATTGGCCCATACTTGACACATGGGTGAGGAAGGGGTGTTGGAATAAAAAATAAAAAAAATTGAAGAGAATATTGGAATTCCAAACTGAAAAGGTGCCTGGTCAAGATATATCACATATTTCTCGTCACGCCGCTTACAGATTCCAGGTTCAAATCGACTGATTTCTGTGTTTCGGTATGATTTGGATACAATTTTGAAAAAGAATAGTCATATCATATCCACATGGTAGGCAACTTTTCCGACCATTGAAGGAGAAATTATCTAAGCGGAGGTCATTCACTGATGGATTAAAAGGCTGAAGCGCGATCTCTAGATACCGTACAGAAATAATAGGGTTTGGTATTTGATTCGAAAAAAATGCATATGGAAGAACACCGGGGAAGGTTGTTTCGCGTAAGCACTGTTTACAATTCACCCCGATTCGGAACGAAAGGCCCTGGTTCGCCATATGATTACAATGTATTCTCGGCTTTCCCCCTCCTGCAGAATAAAAATGAAATCCTATCCTAACCTCAGGCTCAAGAGCGGCCCATCAATGGCTATGGCTCAATCGCCACGAAATACCCTTTAATTAGGTACCCTTTAAGTGGATAGAGGCCATATTTAAATGTGTGAAGTAAGGCTGTGTAATTTGAATTCCTTCAAACTATGAATGCCAAGCACGTATGCCCCAGTTCCAATACAAACACATGTCCCAATCAGAAGTTTGATTTTGATCGCGGCGCGATTCATTAGTGACCCATGCTTTACAAAGCATGTCTCGGTCAAGAATTTCTTACTTCCATAAAAAAATTAACTAACGTTAAACAAAACAATCTCAACTCAAATTTCTCAAGAATCTGCAACAAGATTATATACATTTATTAGCTTTCTCAGAGTCACGTTTTCGCGTAATGACAGCACAGACACGTTACCTGGGCACGTGTTCATGGCTGGAGCGTAGGAATTTCATTCAGCATTGACATTCGACATACGATCTACTAACGTGTGCGATCTAGTTATGAGGCAAGTTAGGAGTTAGTTCCATTTCACGAAATAACGTATTAACGTAATCAAAAGCATTTTTAACGATCAAAATGTATTTCAAAATTCATAAAAGCAATTTCATCACGGACAATAACTAAAAACGGTGAGAAAATAGTAAAAATTGAGCGACTACAAAAAAGAACTTTTGTCACCATATGATAAACGATCAACCACAGATAGATCAAACTGCCAGAGAGCGGCAACGAAAACAAGTCCCCTGTTCGGCAGAATTAAAAAAAGAGAATGTTTTAATTTATTAAGCACCACGCGGAAGTTACTCGTGCAGAGTTTATATTTTTCAAAACAAAATCGCTATTTTGTCAAGACTTTCTCCAAGTGCGTTCTGTGAAGCATGGTCCACTTATGGACTGCGCCTCGAGGGGTGAATCCTCAGTATTAATAAAACGCTTGGAAAAAACAATTGAACACAATATTTCACGATAGAATAAAAAAATTGAACACAATATTTCACGATAGAATAAAAAAAATGAACACTATATTTCACGGTAATTGTAATCAGCCATAGAATACATTACTCAATACGGCTTCAAATCACTAACAAAGCGAAAGATATTATCTCGGAGACTGGACCAGGAAAACTTATTTACGTAAAAAAAAATGAACAGAAGTGCTCCACCAATGTAGTTTCATTAAACAAACGAAATTACGGTCTAAACTTGTTTTTCATTTCGCATATAATAATTTTCCTATTAAAACTTGAATGTTGTTTTTCAGTATTATATATGTTGTTGAATTTCATTAAATAGTAAAACGTTAGACTTTGGCCACCCTTTGAAACTTTGAAAAGGCCAGCTATGCACGATATTAAGTCTTATCCCTACCAGAAGCTTTATTTTTGTCAAGCATTCACCAAAGATGGACCTCGTCTTCGCGGCGTGTTATATCAGTGGCCCATACCTAACAAAGCATTTTTTCTTGCCTATATCGGTAAATTGTACTCTATATATCTCGAATTTCGTTTTCTTTTCTTCACTTTAAACTGCGGGTCGAGTCGTTGCGACAGAATCAATCAGTGAGTCTTTCTTATTTCTTTTTTTTATTGAAATTCACTCTAAGCAAGACCGGAAGCAGCTCCCAGAGGGAACCAACGTCCACTCAATACCAAAGAGCTACTAAAAGATGTAGTGCCAGCAGCTGCACTCTAAACGGAAAACATCCCAAACGGAACTGAACCGTTATGGTAAAATGCAGCGAGTGGTTTCTGCCCTGGGCGATGGTAAAATCTAATCCACCACTTCTTTGCTTCCTTTTAATCGCCTCTTACGACAAGCGGGAAATACGTTAGGGTTATTCTAAAGCCTGTACCTAAAAGGTATGGCACAGATCAGTGTTCTTCAAACTGGGGGTCGCGACCCCCCGTGGGTTGCTAAAGGACTCAATGGGGGTCGCGGAATGTTTCAAAAACAGTATCAAAGTATTAACAAGAATACATTTTAAACATTTTAGAGAAACGAAGTAAGCCTACGCCTCTCCCAGCCAGAACAAAACCGAATGTACCAGAGTTATCGTGTATAACAGAACTATTGTTACATCACAAAACTTCCCTTCTAATTGTTTAAGATTCTGTGTTTAGAGAGCATGCTGAAGAATGATAGGCTACCTGTGCCTGGGGGAAGTTTAGCTCCTTTTGGGTTCTCGTAAAAACAGAATATCCATTATTGTCAGAACTGGCCATGCTTGCTCTTCATCTTTTTGCCTCCACTTACCTTTGTGAAAAATCTTTTTCGACACTATCTTATGTAAAAACAAAATATCGATCAAATTTGAAAGATTTAGAACCAGTACTGAAACCCGCCATCACCGAAATAAAGCCAAGATTCGATCTTTGTACGAGAATATGCAAGCACATCAGTCTTTTATTATCTTTTTTCAATATTTTCTGTATTATTGAATTTGACTTTATTGTTATTTATTTTAGTCCGTGGGGGTCGCGAAAAAATTTGGCCGTGTATAGTGGGTCGTGATGAAAAAAGTTTGAAGAACAGTGGCATAGATATCTCTTGTTATGGTGCACCCGACCAATAAAGAATACTCGCAATCTCAGTCGAAATCGTAAAGGTTTGCCAACACATCTTATGTTAAGTATGAGTCACCGATGAACTCCCATGCCTCGTCAAATAAGCCAATCTCCAGCTTACATCTATCCGACGATCAAAGGTAAATGTATAAATTTATTTCTACGATTCCCCTGTCAGTTTTCCACCAAAACATGTTTTGTTTAAGTACGAGTCACTGATGGAACACGTCACCAAGGAGCTTGCTTGAGTACAGTATTGATTTTCTTGCTAGATTTATCAAACGTTGCATCAATTTATGCATATTAAGAAAATTTTGCAGTGAAAACATCCCAAACAAAATTGATGTGAATAAAATGCTTTTAACAGTCCATTATCGATCCTAAAGCAACGTGCAATGCGATATATAAATTTCAGAACCTGATGTCCGTATCGCCTTCTACTGGAAGTTGAGGACTTACCAAGCATGAAGCAGATAATAGATTGTGTTACACGTCACCATCCATATGTGGGCTATGTTTCACAAAAAATTCTATAAAATGATAAAATCAATAAGATTCTACATGCCAATATATACAATAAGACTTCGACCCCTTGAGGAGTTGGATATTGAAATAATGCTTTTAAAAGATACCGCTCGTCTTACATAATAAATAAAAAGAATTTATCAACAGAATATTAAAAAAGGAAAACCTGAGAGAAAACATTAGATATCCATAGGCATCCATATTCCCTACCCATACAGAAAGGCGTTGTTCAAATTCAAAACATATTTTGTCAAGCATGGGGCACTGGCTCGGTGGTGAGATCCTTCTGTGGTCATGCTTGGCAACATCAAATTTCTTGTTGGGTTAACAAAAAATGAATGCGATTATAAATATTTTGGTATAATTCATAAACAGCTTAATTTCAAGAGAGTGCTAATTATAAATACCGAAAAAATACCACAGCCCATAGTAACTTGGGACACAAAATAGAGGCATGGCAGTGGTCAATGTGAACAGCTTATCAAATTTCATGGCTTTGTAATTATGAAGGATCTACAAAATACTACAGGCCTAAAACCTAATGTAGTAGTTTCAACCACAAGTTGCAGCATGATTTGTCAAGTGTGGGCCACAAATGGATCGCACAGCAATAGGGCGGTCCATCTGTGACATAAGCATGGAAACAAACAAAACAAAATCAAACAAAAAATACCACAGTGAGTGTTTAAATTGGCATTGTGAACTTTGAGACTTTCTCTAAGACGATTCCTTATATAATAATAAGCTGTCTTGATTAAAGCGTGACAGCAGTGTAATATGTACCGTAGTCAATAAGTCTAGCGTATAAATTTTGCCGAACAAGAAAATGTTGACTATGATTGTGAGCCATGCAGCAGGAAAAAACAATGACCACGACTCCCTGGGGCGATAGCCAAAGTTATTTAACCTATTGGATATAATGTATTGTATGCAGTCACTTGGTCAAGGGCAGGTACTGGTGTGAAGAATGAAAAGGCAGAGCAGAGAAGTAATATGATGTGATGTATATTTTTATCGGTTAAAAATCAGAATGGTATCCCCTTATTATGGGTATGGTATTATTTAAAAATAATCATTTTATCATACTACCACAACTGAAATATTTTCTTTCATTTTGAAAGACTGTTTGAAGAAGAATTGCGAATAGAATACAACCTATCCCAAATATATAAAACTTTCAATTTGGAACCCATATTGACAAATTAACAATGAATCTTTGGCTACCAGTCAGAACTGGACAGCATCAGGTATATTTTGTACCGCCGCTAAAATGCCGGTATTGCCGTTACTATTACCATTTTTTGCTAACAAAAAACATGCTATTGTGTCGTTTTGGGGAGCCACATGCTGCGCAACCTAGTTATAAAAATCAGGCATAACTCTAAATGCGGGCGTTTTATTTTCTATTAATTTCTATTATTTTCACTCTGAGCAAGGCCGGAAGCAGGGCCCGAAAAGAACCCGGAAGCAGGGCCCGAAAAGAACCAACTAACAGCCACTTCATAGCAAAGAGCTACTAAAATATGTAGTACCAGCAACTGCACTCTATGTGGAATCATCCCAAATGAAACTGAGCCGCCACAGTAAAGTGCAGTGAGTGGTATCTGTCCTGAGCGATAGTAGAACCATCTACCACTTCTTAAAAAAGTTGTCTGAAGCCCCAATTTTTGTCGTCAATTGACGCAATAATGCATCAACTTGTCATGAAATGCCGGTATCACGGCAAACGGACATTACGAAAATTAACAAGATACGATATTTTACAAAACTCAATACTGGCAGTTACCGTCCTACCGATATGCCGCCCAGCTCTACTACCAGTACTCAAAATGATAATTTAGGACTATTGCGAATTTCAAAGATCTTGATTAATCACACAGCATTAAACACATCTATCTCTGTTTCTTCAAAAAAATGCTTAATATGGCCTGAAATTTCTTGATCACAATACTTCAAAACTCAACAATAACATAAAATATGAAAAACAAACTGAAGTTTTTGTGTGATCTCTTGTTATTGATCTTAAAGACAAGGTCAGATAAAGCAAAACACACAAAATGTTAAAGCAAAACAAATATACAAAATTCTGATATCAATCCTTCCCATGATACCAATTAGATCTATTCATGAATTGCCGATACCGATGCGATGTACCAATACCAGCTTGCAACTCCATAATTTACATTCTGGTACAGATACGAGTATATTATGACTAGTGTTGAAAAATTTAGGGAATTTTCATGGGAGGCAATTTACCATTGGCAATTTTGGCAAAAAGAATTATTAATTAACAGAAATTTTGATAACTTTGGGAATGATCAGGAACTTGAGATAAATTTTATTTTTATGCTGATAAAGATCAATAGGGCTATAATAAAGGCCCAAATTTATCTTTATGAATTACTAATACTAACATAAAGAGACATGTAGTGAATGTATTTTCAATTCACACTTCATGTCATAGCGAGTAAAGTTTCATATTTGAAAGACAGAATGCTATTCATAGTTTGGAACCTACAATAAAAATGGGAAAACCATTAGAGGATAAAAAGTTCATGATAAATCTTTATTACGGATGGCAAAAAGTTCTAGAAACCAAAGAAAAGTTGTGATTATTCCTCTCGTGTCTGAGTAAAAGAGCTGTAGGGCATTTCGACAGTATACACTACTTTGTGTACGGTAACTCACCCTTAATGCTGAATAAATGAAAACTATGGTTGAAATAAGTTTCATAGGCAAATGAAACATCGTTTTCATTTCACCGGAGGTAAAAGCAGAGTACACTATACTTGTGTTTTTCTTAAATAAATCATAACAGTTTTGCATAGAAACACTTTCATTTCACCTCTGTGCTTAATATTAAGCACTTTAGGTTAATTTAGTCATCAGAAGCTATCAAGTGCATTTTAAATGAACGCAGAAAAATCCAATAGAACATTTTAGAGACGCAAATTAATTAGTCTATATAAAACACAGTACCTAATGTTATATTGTCAAATAAAGTTCACACAATCTTTTATTTATGTGATTTGCCACTGCTAACATGTTCACTTTCAAAGATTTGGTGATACATCACATAATACAAAGGCATAAATTGGATACTGATTCTACTATTGACACAAGATCAGACAATCAAACATAAATAAATTGTGGTTTTAAAATATCTTTAGGCATTCTACAATCCCTCCTCTACTCTACTTCCTTCGCTGACCTTTAAAAATTTTCACTGCCCTGTACCATGCATTTTAAAGTAATTTTTTACAAACAGATTGGGCAAGGTGACAAAAAAGATTGTTTTTCTTTGAGTGTCCAAAATTATTCATGCCATTTTTTCCAGATGAATGAAAAAGCTTCAGAAATCATCAATACTGCTATTTTCTAGTGCTCAGTATTGATGATTATGAATCTCTTTCTAGAGTTTGTTTGCTACTAGACTCTTGAAGTGAAATATATATATCTCTTAGCAAAAGATATATCATGCCACATAGGCAATTTGCTAAATTTTCTTGTGATAGAACCCACTTTATTCAGGTGTCCGAATAGTAGAGTAGCCATGATTGTGCCAATCTGGGAATAGGTTCAAACATATTCAGGTATATTTATTTTTTTTTTTATAGCCACTTCTTAGAGTGGATCACCCTGTCCAAGGCCCTCTAACAGCGGCCACTTATAGACGGACAGGGTTACAATTACTGGAAAGATATGATCTTTTCCTGTTCGGCTTAGCCTACCCAAGTTATTACACCCTGGGTTGAGTGGTGGGCTTGGATAAGCGAGCCGGACTCGCCGAGGCTCGAACCCGAGATCTTCAACCTGCGATGCCAACATAGCAAACAACAGAAATCTCTATCATAGTCATCAAAAAAAATGACAATAAAATGAAATCATTCTCACCTGAAGTTGAATCAGATTAAAATTTTTCCAAAATTGAAGCATCGATGAAATATTGGACGACATAATGTATTTTTGGTAGAATTACTTCAGACTTTTTCATACAGGAATACAAGAAATAGGCGTAGAAAGGAATACTTGCCAACAGGATGCAAAATACTCCCAAGAAATTCAGATGAAAGTCAAAGACAAAACGAAAAATTGAGTTTTGTTGTTAAACTGCAATCATAGCTTTGCTTTATTCATAATTAACGTTATTCATCATAGACATATTAAAATTATATATCTGAAAAATATAATAAATTTTTACTGTAAAAGTGGACAACATTGATAGCATTTCCTCATTAACAAAAGATATGATTTCACTGAATGGATAATTAAGTCTCCTGTACTGCGTAATTGGAAGTTGACATGAGTTGTGACTTGTGAGTGTTTCTTTACCTCCAAAAAATGTGGCAACGTGGGTTTGTCGCTATTTTTGATACAATAGAATTCAGTAGTAGCTTCCCTATTTTTTACCTTCAAGAACGTTTAAACCTAAGTTAACTGCCTAAAATTAAATTCGAAAGATTTGTTAGCCTCAATTGTTACAAAAAATGCATTCAAATTATTTTATTATTTTATGCCCTTTCTCAGATTTTACGCCACTGAAAAAAGCATTACTTTATACTGGTTCATGATTGTTCTGTGTTGACCCAAGTACGGTAACTAACTTAACAATCTTTCAAAATTGTGTACACTGTACAGGTAACTTGACTAAACAACACTCAATCAATTTATTTCGATTCGATTCATTTCCACCAGGGCTCACCTTACCATTAATTCCCTTTTTCTCGTCTGCCCTGACCAAACATTCACCTGACATCCCGACCCGTTGTTCTGCGTTATCCAACTTTTCAGTTTTCACCCAAATATTTTTTCCACTGTGGCCTTGCATCTGCAACAAAGGGGCGGTGGATGGAGTTCGGAGAATGTACCGGATTGTCAGAGTCGAATTCAACAGGATTCATTCAAGTCTGATGTTTGAAAGACAGGTTCTTAAAATATTTGGCCCGGTTCGAAATCGGTTTTAAGATTCAGAGAATTAGTTGCAGTTTGTGGAAATAAAATATAGAAAAGAAATTAAAATAAAATTCTATTCCCTATGCTATCCTAATTGTTCAGAAGCACACCCAATGACCAAATGTCTTTTTTAAAAATTGAATTGACGCGCGTTTCAGCATGATTCGTTTATTGGCAACCATCGCTTTTGTGCGATCTAAAAATTTACTAACATGATCTTTGTTTCATACTGCCTGCATCCTGTACGCTGTATAGTGTATTTTGTCACTACCTTTCACGTTTTTTTTTTTTTTTTTTTTGTATGCGCCAGTATATAAATTAGAATTTCTTGCTATTGCCAGGAAAAGTTATGTTAATCTAATAACGAATAAATTATGACAAGGAGAGAAATTTACGAGCGAAAAAAGATTTTACTCCTAAAATTCAAATATTGAAAAGTTGCCATCGTTAGCTATTCGATTTTAATTTTTTTTTTGTGATTTTGCTACGTTTTTAGTCTGTAAAAGCAATGGTTAGAATCATTCTTGCGTGAACAATCGTGCAATATAGTAACTATTGTGAAAGCTGGAGCCTAAACGCAACTAAAATTCACAAAATTGACATGTTATACAACGATCTTAACTTGTTTGTCAGAACAGCAATACCCCGCCTTAGGATAGGATAGGATTTCATTTTTATCCTGCGGGAGAGGGAAACCGAGAATGCAGATTAATCATATGACGAATCACGACTACTCGTGCAGATGCCAGTTCCGAATAGTGGTGAAGGTTTTATTGGATAATCATATTTCTCATTTTTCCTGTGCATGGACCTGCTGGGTGGAGGACGCCGTGAAGCAGTGCTTACGTGAACCGCCGTCCACCAACGAGGCGTCCAGCAGCCCTTTCGCATATAATCATCATTCTTCACGGGATTCGAACCTACGTCATGACAGCCTGCTTCACCCTATTATACGATTAAATTTTTAGTATTAGGAACTTCTTGTCTGTGGCGCAGATTGAATGAGTGTAATTTTTACTAATTAACCAGTTATTCCAATTATGAGATAGACAGTATCACCGAATGGTTATCATGATAAAATGATGACCTTTTAGATTTTAATGAAAACTTTTGCAGGCGCGGATAGAAAAAGGTCAGGATACAACCACCCCTTTCCCTCAGCATCTAAACCAATATGTATTAATTCTACAAAATATGCCAAACGTTTTTTGTTCACATATAGTTTAAAAGACTTTAGTTTAGAAGGCATCATTTCATCGCTTCAAAATCGACAATTTTTTTTTTTTTTGAACCATAAAATATTGATATGAGAAAATAGCAGCTAAAGCATCTTGAGCCTCCTCCGCTATTTTTGTATTCACTTCAAATTTTCAACAGTGAATACAAAGGTTTCGTTTAAAAACTTTTCACCTGCGGCGCAGAATGCGACATCGTCAATTCGAAAAAATCATCCCGCTTCGCCGGAACCGCCACCAATCCTCTGTAAACGACATTTGACGGTTACGTTTTCAATCCATATACAATAGCATCAGCTTGAACTTAGCATTTCAAAATGTATGCTTGCTCGAATCAAAAATAGGAAAAATCCTGTACTACTTTTATTTTATTTGTTGTTAAAGGTTCAGGAATGGTTTAGTGTGAGGGTGTAGGCTAAAAATATAATATTATGTAACCTAACTGCCTTGATACGACCAACGACTTCAACTATTAGGATTTTTAGCTGATACACTCCTGTTTGAACCTCATAAATTACTTTTGAAGCAATATTCCTTCTCGTTGAAGGCTTGAAATCAAACAGAATAACAACGTATACTATCATATTTTGTTTTATTTGGCCATGTTAAAACCCATTAGCTTCAATATGTAAACATCATTTCTTCATCCGGTTCTTCAACCGTTTCTGAAGAGTCTATAATATAAAGAATGTAGATATATTTACAGCTAAATTATGATGTACTTTATGACCAACCAACTAATTTATGACTAAACATTAAAGGTGATATAGAGTGATCGAATAGCCATGACAAAGCAAATTACTTCGATGAAAGAAATTTTGTGCAGATATCGATATAAATTTGAAAAAATATACCAAGAAAAACTGTTTGAATTATATAGGCGATACTCAATAAATTAAATTTTTCAGAATTGCCAACGTGACTAACCAAATCCAACGAATTATCGAATAAAAGTAACTGAGTTAACCAAAGTTTTTATACCTGACAGCTTCTGCTCTTCGTCGTGCACGATTACTCCACGATAGATACGGCGACTCCATCTCCATGGTCTTCTGTAGTATGGTGGCCTGCGAGGGCTAAAATTATGAAGAACATTGCATAGACTTTAATAATCCATATATAAAAATATAAAACATAAGAATATCAATCGCTGTCTTGTTATTGAATTATATTTCAAAATTTCAGATAATCGAATTTTTAAAACGCTCAGCTGAGCGGGATTGTACAAAATGAAGATGTCTGTGGTCCAAATTGTTTTATGAACTCCTGATTTCCTTAAACATAAGTCACTGATGGATTGCACGGAAAAGGCGATATCTTCCTGTGTCTCATGCTTCATGAAATAAAGTTTCTGATTGGATGCATTATTTAGATTACTTATTGGTTAAGACGTAACTGACTATACCGAACTATAGACATGCTCATGTCGATCTCGAATGAGTTGCCAAACAGAATATCCGTGCACATGTTATTTTTAATACTTACGCTACGATTGCATTTGTGTGTATGACAACACACAACCCGATAACAAACAAAATGAGGAGTCCTCTCTGCATCTAATAAACGTATAAAAAACTTTTTTAGTAATCACTCAAAAACTAGCGTAATGGAAAGCATCATTTTTTATTCTTCGCTATTGAAATTCACTCCCAGCACTGTCGGAAGAAGACATGTTAAATTAACTAACTGCTATGACAAACTTATTGAAGAGATTCATAAATGGAAGCCAGAAACAATATAACTCGTGGAACAGAACTGACCTATTGTAGTAGAGTCCAGTGAGTAGTATTCTCTCAAGATGAGAGTAAACCGTGTCTTACTCACTTTTTTGCTTACTTTTATTCGACTAGTTTAACACGAGTAAATAAGACGATTCCAATGCGTCCGCTTACAGTCCATTGCTGGTTCATATTTGATAACAACAAATATCAATTTTGCTGGATTGTAAGCCGATCGCTTTATATGTGACAACGAATCATTTTTCAATCAGTATTTCGTGAGCACTTTTTTTTTGTTGAGCTTGAGTCACTAATGGATCGCGCCGACATGGCGCGGTTCGTCCGTGGCTTATGATTGAGAAAATAAAATACCTGATTGGGTTAATTTGCGCAATATAGCGAAATACAATATATGAAATTCGTCCTCACCTTCAGTTCCTCTTCAAAGTACTTTGGAGAAATGAATGCACATATTTGCAAGGTGCTGGTTCTTAACAGCGAAATACGTGATTGACATTAAAACTATAAACAACATCTTTTCACCACAATAGTTTTACCAAGCATGGAATGCGCCAAATAGGCACGGCCATTTGTGACTCACGTTTGACTAATATAAATCTGATGAAGGTGGTCGGTAAACAACGGAAGGAAGACATTATAGCACCGTGATATTAGTTCTGATATTTACTTAGGGAGAAAACTAATAAAATATGTAGGAGAGATGTCACCCCTCATTGATGTAGATTACGTCTTAAGTTGCATCATTCTGAAGTTTTCTGCCTCGAACATCTGCACACCACGAGTGCCTCAACATTCTTCAATTGAACGATAAGAAGTCCTATGTTGTCCCGTAAACTATCTCCCCCTTCTTATATCTTTAAAACCACAGGGGTTATATCAATTTCGGCGATTCTCACTCCGCCACATTCACTTCTTTAGCATTCCGCTGCATATAATCTTCGAGAAAACAATCCACCCAATTTTTCCTTTCAGTGTGTCACGGGGGTCCCCTGGGATCGTTTAGTCAAGTTACACCCTTTATAAATTATTAGAGGCATTATTCTTGAACCTATGATAGAACATAGGAATAAACGTCATTCAGACACTAATGTATGCAAAGATGGCCGTTTTATCTCATCACATGGAAAAAACAGATTGGTATCAAAAAGACCACGTACCAAACAACTTTATAGACAAAAGAGAAGAGATTAAATAAAATGAAATTCGCCTCCGACATATTGCATTTATGTTCACACAAATTTTATAATTTGTTTTGAAAAAAAAAATCTGCGGAGTAAAGCTAGAAAAAACTTGTTCTTCGTTATTCCAAAAACAGCAAAATCGGAGACATGGGTGTGTTGATTCGGCATGGAATGATTCTACAACAACTTTTTGCAGTGTCCAGAAATAGGTCGCGACGCCGACTCGAAAACAAACGATTTTTTAAAACGAATAGACTGCTTTTTCAGTGCTTCATATAGGGAAACCACACACCAATATTAAGCATTCCAAGTGGTAGGGTCCTTACCCTCATTTCACTTTCACTGACAGTGATCCGGCATTGTGACTCGTGATTCGATTTAGTGTTCGAAAATATTCCCAACTACGTACCGCTCCTCCACGCTCCACTTCTAGAGTAGGCTACTATTGATTGCAGAGGAAAATTGAGCTATGACGTTATATTGAAGCGTAAAAGAATTTGCATGGTGGCAATAAGAAAGAACGTGCCACAGAGATAAACATAGAAATAAGACAACTTTCCAACATTGGTTTTGTCGAGTTGTTTCTAAAAGCAGACGATCAAAAGAATCATCAGGCGACCCAACTTTGGGTCGGGAACTATAGGGGGAAGAAGACTAATCTGGTGATTTTCACGTTGGATATCTTGGGTTCGAGTCTCGTTAAGTTCAGTTCGAAAATCTGTGTCCACCGCTCCAACCGGGTGTTAATTTTGGGTATATTTAGATCGCTTGGAAATATCATTTGTTTTCAACTCAAAATAGTGCATGGTTCTGAAAAACCGATCTCATGTAGAATTACTTCCATGCTTGTTATTGATGCAGATGTCATTACAAAGTTTATTTGCCAGTTTTTCAACAAGTTCATCGTCCAAATCTTCTGTGTCTTCTATTATAATCTCATTTACTGGATTCCCAGATATTTCAGTGATTTCAGTTCGATTTAGAGGCTTATACTTCATATTTACACCTACCACAATTATCTGAAAAAAACACCTGCAATTACTTTTTGGTCAGAAAGTTCTATATATCATAGCAATTAAAAATGTTCAAAATATTCGATTCGTTATTCGTGATAATAACACGTAATCCATGGTTTATTCGACTTGATTTTTACAGCTATTCGAAAATAACAGAATAAAAAATGTGAAATTTTCAGTAATATATGTGAATTTAAATGTATTTTACCATTTTAGGTAAAGACATCCATGTTTGTTTATATAATGAGACTATTATTTAAATGTCCTATTCGATTTCCAAAGACTATTCGACTCTATTCTGAAATGAAAAATGAAGCGATTTTGGCCACTTCCAAAAGTAGCAAATTAAAGTAAGACATGGTACATGATGGATCATTGTCTCATCCCAGCCGGTTCGGTGGTCACGTAACATGGATCAGATCTACAGTACCTACTAAAGTCCGTGACTAACGGTTGTTGGGTTCAAACTCCCCGCTAGGTTCATGGACAGGCCATAGCAAAGAATTCGAAAACCCCAAAAGAAAAAATAATTGTGTTATCCACTGCATGCCCACGAATATTAACAAAACAAACTGTAATAATATGCTGAAAAATCACGGCTTTTTAAAAGGAAATTCCTTGATAACATTGGAACAAGCAACGAAATCGGCTTTTCCATCAGTTGCTCATCATTTGCTAAAAAAAGTGTGTGATTCGAAGTTGAAATTTCTTGAAAAAAATATAATTTCGCCATAATTACGCTATCTGTATCACATAATTGATTATGCTAATCATCCTTATCGGACATGTATCCGAATTGATCCGAATATCTAATTTAAAAGTGTTAGCTCACCGTCCCGCCCATATCTCTTATTGCCTTTGCTGGTGTTATTGCGTCATCGTAGGATTTTCCTGTTGTTATCAAAATGATGACATCTCTGGCATCCGGTCGATTCTTAGCTGATGAAAATATTCCGTCTTTAGCAAAGGTTAATGCTCGCCCTGTATTCCTTCCTGTGCAATAAAAATTTAAGATCAGATTCGGTTTGATTATAAGCTCATCAAACCCAATCGGAAAAATTTAATTAAAACGTCTTTTGTTAAGTATGTGTGACGAATCGCGTGGATGAGATCAGTGGCGCATGCTTGACAAAATGAAATTTCTGACAGGGGACGACGAAAACCTTTGCGTCAGAAGCGCGTGTAAAATTTTCGAACGTTTTGTTAGGAGCAATGTTACCAATTCATACACTTCCACGAAAGTGTGTTATCTTGATAGATCGCTTTTTAGCGTTGCGTCCCATCAACAATCCGAAGTGGAACGAAAAAAGCATATATAAAGTCTTATTTCATTGTTACCATGTCAAATTACTGTGAAAAAGTAAGCGACTTTACTGTATTTATACTACAGTGTAACTTACCAGGTCCGCCATATGCCGTCCTGTACAAATAATATACCAGTTTATCCATCGCATTGGAATCATCAAATCGAATTGAATTCCGCTCATCAGTGTACCGAGTGTTACGAAAAAAGGCAAATTGGGTCTGATTTTTTGAAACGGGAAAATTCCTGAAATCAATTTAAAATAAGATTAACATTTTAATGCGCTGTAGAGAAGTAGAGAGTATAATACTTTTTTGCGGTTATGATATATTTAAAAATAAAAATAAGTTTGCTTTTACGGGAGTATGGACTGTTGATGAATCGCGTATTGGGCGATTGAGAATCGAAATGGCGTATGTCACTTTTTTGTACTTTCGAGAAAGTCGATTTTTAAGTTTTTCGAGGTCTTATTATTTTCGCGTTATTTTTTTTTACTTGCTGGAGCTAAGGCCTTCATAATGATAGACATTAGTACAGTCGAATTATCGAATTATCCTTGTACAACAGATAGCGCTGTCTAAAATATTCTTCTTGATTCGCGATACTCAAATCATAAGTTATTCTATTCGATTTCTGCAATACTTCGAAATCAACTAAATGATAATACTGTATTTTTACGCAAATTATAAGCTGCTGATGAAAAGTGTAAAAAAAAGTGCAAAGTGATAAAAAGAGCGAATTATCTTCGTTTTTTTTTATATTATATCTGATTCTATTCCAATCAAACAAAATTATTCGATTCCATTCTGAAACCAAAAGTTATTTGACTTTGGTCACCCCTGTCTTCAAATTACCTCACCCATTTCATACCAAAATATACCAGAAAAAATTCGACATATACGTTATTTCTTACCTAAATATTTTTTTTTAAAGTGGACTCTAATGTAAGCGTATGTCCTTTCTAGAATGGAAAAACAAGGATATATTCTTTGGTTATGATCGTCAATAAAAATTTTTATTACGTCAAGCATGCGCCACAGAAGGACCGCATCTCTTCGACGCGATCGATCAGTAAAACATTCTTATCAAAAGATACTTTGACAGACAACCAAATGCGATTCAATCAAGAGCATACATTCCGAACCAACTTCATTCTATAGCGCTTGAACACAGTTTTTCATTGACGAAACACTTCGGTATGATCTATGACCGATTTTCAAGAAATTCTCTAATTTTTTTTTTCTGAAAACCTCCACGGGCACGAACAGGTTTTAATGATTTGTAATATCACTGATTTTGGCAAAACTGAATCATTTGAAATTCGGATCTGATTCGGATAGTTTTTGATTCCAATTCCAAATATCCCATTTTTATACTATTATAACTAGTTTTCATTATAAAATTGAAAAAATTGTTATTCACAGACTTATGGGCAATGTATTCTTAATTTACATTCCATGTCTGAGAGTAAATGTTTTATTTTTTTAACAAAAAATACAATCGATTTTGGTAAAATTTGACCAAAATTGATTGCATTTTATTTATAAAATGAAAATTTACTACCGTTCACGGGAATTTGTTCCTTTAAACAATTATCGATTAATTCGAAAAATTTAACCGACTCGAAATACCAAATTAAATTGCCCAGCCATATATTTTAATCAAATATTCAGCGCCCGTTATTCAGAAACTTACTTGATTAATTTCACAACAAAATTACGCATCTTTTTGAAGAGTTCACGACTCACTGCTGACGATGAATCCAATATGATAGCTGCATCCATTATAACGTTCGACGGACAAGGAACTGAAAAGTTTATTGAATAATTCTCTTCAACAATATAAATGAAAAATCCCTTTTTAAATAGTTTTGTGTTTTTTGAACCTTTATATATACGACAATAGAAAAAATTAATGGGATACTTGTCAAAAACAATTTTAGTTGGATGGACGGTTCATTGATAACAAAAGTAGATATTCTTACTCTGGCAACAAGGTGGTTTAACATTCCATTGTTTTGAAGGCAAACATCGATTTGTATTCTTCATATTATCAAGCATCCTGGTACCAGGTGTTATACATTTGTAATGACAAACCGACGTCACTTTGTTGTCATTTGAACATAACATTTTTCCATTTTCAAACTTTTTTACTCTTGGCTCGCATCGATCGGCTAGAATTCATAAAAACAAAATAAATGAACACGTCTTCCATTTTGATACATATTTTCCGGAATTTATGAACTTTGATTGATTAAAACAGGCGAAGTAATTAATATATTCAATATAGATGTTTTTGAACCCAAAATGATGAAGTTTGTCAAAAAAATCGCTGTCAAACTAATTATTGAACACCATTTCCAATCGGAAATTTTGTCCGAAACATCTCCCGTTAAGTATATGGATCACTGATGCATCGCGTCGATGAGACATGCTCCATCTATGGCACATGCTTGATAAAATGAAAGATTGCGCTTGAGATGTAGAAAAGAGCTACAAAAATAAAATGAATAAAAATGACTGTAAAACCAACAACGGTACCCTGTTTATACAATTCTTCGCAGAACTGAACCCCTATAGTGGGGTTTGGTGAGTGTGATCTGCCCTGGGCAATGCCAGTATACCTGTCATTTTTTTCTGGGAGAAATATTTGAGTAGTTATTTAATTTATTGTACGTACGTTCACACACAGGAAACGCCCCAGACCAACTTGTACCGTTGCTTGTTTTGGTGCATCTGATTGTTCGTTCTCCAACTAACGTATGATAAGGTTCACACAAAAATATACAGAAGGAATCTAGTCGGTTTGAATTGTTGCATATAACTTTTCCATTCTCAATTCCGTATAATGGTTCAAGTGAGCATCGTTGTTCTATAAAATTATCAATAAAATATTATTAAAATTTTGACCCAAATTACGATATTTAACTTTTAACTATTTTAAAGTTTCTAAGTTCACGTAAAAATCATATTTAGGTTATCTAATGCCATCATATAATTGCAAACGTTTGAAACAATTGGATAACACTTGATGGAAAGCCGATGGTGTTTATGGATCGCTTCCCTATGTGGGTGACGTTCGATCAATTAATGAAAAAGCTTATATTCCATTGCTTTATCAACATAAAACACGATGACACAATACATGGATAATAATGAATTACACATTAGCTTATAAGAACAAACCATAAGAAGAATGCATTGGCACTGGCCTAGGACCTTCAACTCAGAATTGTCACGAAAGCTAAATAGGATTTAATAAAAAATCGAACTGATTATATGAATACAAGCAATACAAGATATCGATAAAATTTAGTACACTACCTTAAACAGGTCAACCAACCCATGTAAACAAAGGTCAAGCTGTTGATGGTTTTGGCAGCTGTGGCACTAAAAGGGCAAACTGGGTGGATTGTTTCGGCTCTTCATATTTGATTTTATGGACAATCTCAAGCAGGAACATCACGGCTTTATGACTTTGTTTTCTCGAAGATTATATGCTGAGGAATGCTGAAGAAGTGAATGTGGCGGAATGGGAATCGCCAAGAGGGATATAACCACTATGCTTTTAAAGATAGAGGAAAAGGGAGATAGTTTCTGGGACAACATAGGACTTCTCATGGTTCAATTAAAGAATGTTTAAGCACTCGTGGTGTGCAGGAGTTCGAGGCACAAAACAGCAAAACGGCAACTTACGTCGTTATTTGCACCCATGAAAGTAGACCTAAATTCTAACGGATAAATTTACAATATCACGTTCAATCGGTCAGCAGATCAATACAGATTAATTTTGCCCAGTTTGACCCACAGATAGACCGCTTCTCTACAAAACGATCCATCAGTGGGCCATACATGCTATGGCAAAAATTTTCTATAACTATGTCATTGCTGTGCATTAAATTTCATGCCTTTGGTATTAATCGATCAGACTATAGCTGAATGAATGTCGAAAAATGAAAAACAATGTATTATAAAGCTTGCGAATACGATGGCTCGGTATTGCCTACCAGCTATGCTAGAAATATTAGTAAATATTGTAGCTTTCGGATTAGAAATTGATGGAATACCTTCTGGAATTATTTCAAACGGTTAGTTTTTTACTAATAATACCTGCTTTATCTATATTTTGTTAAGGTTTTATTTGATGATAGATATGAGTCTGTATGATTTTTATCATAAATCGTGTATAATAAACTTTATCGGAAATCAGAAATTTAATTTTGTCAAGCATGCGCCACAGATGGACCGCGCCTCAAAGGGCGCGATCCATCAGTGACTCATACTGAAAATCAAATATCATTGATGAACATCTAGCAAAAATGGATGAAGTGTAAGGTGAGCGATTTTTAGAATACCCTGAGAGACAAGTGAAGTAGGAGTCTTTTTACGCGCATATTTTAAAATGCGTATATTAGTGCAGTGTATAATAATAGACCCTTGACCATCTTGTCTACTGTGGATTATACTCTTTCTATAGCGTCCTTGAGTAAACCTATAAAATCGCCTTTTTGTCAAATGCCGAGGTGCGGTTCATCAACAGCCCATGCCTGGCTTAAATCTTGTTAACAAGGCTGTTTCAAACGTTGGAAATAGGCAATTACTGAAAATGAACTGTAAATTCACTGCCCATTTGTCACAGTGTAGGTTTTCAAATAGGATAAGTAGTTAGTTCCACGTAAACCTCGTACACAGAATGCCAAGAGTGTTCGAGAAAGCGTAATTTGGGTCAAAATTTCAATAATATTTTATTGATAATTTTTCAGAACAACGATGCTCACCTGAACCATTATACGGAATTGAGAATGGAAAAGTTATATGCAACAATTCAAACCGACTAGAGTCCTTCTGTGTATTTTTGTGTGAACCTTATCATACGTTGGTTGGAGAACGAACTATCAGATGCACCAAAACAAGCAACGGTACAAGTTGGTCTGGGGCGTTTCCTGTGTGTGAACGTACGTACAATAAATTAAATAACTACTCGAATATTTCTCCCAGAGGAAATGGCAGATTTATTGACATTGCCCAGGGCAGATAACATTCACTTAACCCCACTATATGGGTTCAGTTCTGCAAAGCATTGTATGAACGAGTACCGTTGTTGGTTTTCCATTGATCTTTATTCATTTTATTTTTGTAGCTCTTTTCCACATCCCAAGCACAAATTACATTTTATCAAGCATGTGCCACAGATGGATCGCGTCTCATCCATCAGTGACACATACTTAACGAAACTTGTTTTGGTCAAAAATTTTCCGATTTGATTTGGTGGTCATTAATCAGTTTGACAGAAACTTTTTTTTATCAAAAATTCATCATTTTGGGAGCAAAAATATCTGTATTCATTATGCCTTTTTCTTCGCCTATTTCAATCAATGAAAGCAGATAAATTCCGGAAAATATGTATCGAATTGAAAGACGTGTTTATTTATTTTGTTTTTATGAATTCTAGCCGATCGATGCGAGCCAAGAGTAAAAAAGTTTGAAAATGGAAAAATGTTATGTTCAAATGACAACAAAGTGACGTCGGTTTGCCATTACAAATGTATAACTCCTGGTACCAGGATGCTTGATAATATGAAGAATAGAAATCGATGTTTGCCTTCAAAACAATGGAACGTTAAACCACCTTGTTGCCAAAGTAAGAAGATCTACTTTTTTTTATCAATGAACCGCCCATTCAAATAAAATTGTTTTTGACAAGTATACCATTATTTTTTCTATTATCGTATATAAAAGGGTTCAAAAAACATAAAACTATTTAAAAAGGAATTTTTCATTTATATTGTTGAAGAGAATTATTTAATAAACTTTTCAGTTCCTTGTCCGTCGAACGTTATAATGGATGCGGCGATCATATTGGATTCATCGTCAGCAGGGGGTCCTGATCTCTTCGAAAAGATGAAGAATTTGGTTGTGAAATTATTCAAGTAAGTTTCTGAATAACGGGCGCTGAATATTTGATTAAAATATAGGGCTGGATAATTTAATTTGGTAGTTCGAGTCGATTTAGAGCTTAAATTTTTGGAGTCAATCATTAATTGTTTATAGGAACACATTCCCGTTGACGGTAGTAAATTTTCATTTTATTGGTAAAATGCAATCTATTTTGGTGAAATTTTACCATATTCGATTGTATTTTTTGTTAAAAAAATAAAACATTTACTCTCAGACATGGGATGTAAATTAAGAATACATTGCCTATAAGTCTGTAAATAACAATTTCTTCAATTTTATAACTTTTATAATGAAGACAAGTTGTAATAATATGAAAATGGGAAATTTGGAATTAGTGATTCGATCCGATTCGAAAAAATATGTAGTGCATGGATAATTCGATATTTCGACAGTATAAATGTCTATCATTATGAAGGCCTTAGCTCTAGCAGGTAAAAAATAACGCAAAAATAATAAGGACTCAAAAAACTTAAAAATCGACTTTCTCGAAAGTACGAAAAAGTGGCATACGCCATTTCGATTCTCATTCGCCCAATACGCTATTCATCGACAGCCCATACTCTCGTAAAAGTAAACTTAATTTCTTTAAAATGTATCATCACCGCAAAAAAAGATATTATACTCTGTACTTCTTTACAAGTGTGTTAAAATGTAATATTATTTTAATTTAATTTCAGGAATTTTCCCGTTTCAAAAAATCAGACCCAATTTGCCTATTTTCGTTACAATCGGCACGTTGATAGGGGTACTTCAATTCAATTTGATGATTCCAATGCGATGGATAAACTGGTATATTATTTGTACGGGATGGTATATGATGGAAGAGGTAAGTTACGCTGTAGTATAAATACAGTAAAATCGCTGACTTTTTTAGAGTAATTTTTCTTGGTGACAATGAAATAAGACCCTATGAATGATTTTTTCAGTCAACTTCGGATTGTTGATGGGATGCAACGCTAACAAGCGATCTATAAAAGGCTTATACCAGGTAGATAACACACTTTGTGGAAGTGTATAAATTGATAACATTGCTCCTAACAAAATTTCGAAAATTTTACACGCGCTTCTGACGCAAAAGCTTCCGTCGTCATCCTGTCAAAATTTCATTTTGTCAAGCATGCGCCACTGGTGGACCGAGTCTCATCGACGCGAACCATCAGTGACACATACTTAACAAAAGATGTTTCAATGATTTTTTTCGATTGAATTTGATGGTCCTATATTTTTTTGATGATTTTAATTTTATATTTGTTTTGCTCAGGAAGGAATACAGGGCAAGCATTGACCTTTGCTAAAGAAATATTTGCATCAGCTAAGAATCGACTGGATGCCAGAGATGTCATCATTTTGATAACAGTAGGAAAATCCTCCGATGACGCAATAACACCAGCAAAGGCAATAAGAGATATGGGCGGGACGGTGAGCTAACACTTTTAAATTCGATATTCGAACAAATTCGGACACATGTCCGATTAGGATGATTCGAATAATCAATTACGTGATACAAAATCATAGACGAAATTATAGCGTAATTATATTTTTTTCAAGAAATTTGAACTTTAAATCACACAGTTTTTTAGCAAATGTGAGCCACTGATGGAAAAGGCGTTTTCATTGTTTGCTCTAATGTTAGTTATCAAGTAAAATTCATTTTAAAAAGCCATGATTTTGCTGTATATTATTACAGTGTTTTTGGCATTATCCGGGGCATGCAGTGGATAAGACAGGGGGTTTTTGAATTTTTTGCTATGGCCTGTGCATGGACCCTAGCGGGGGGGAATTTATTTTGATTTCAGAATAGAGTCGAATAATTTTTGGAAATCGAATAGGATATTAAAACAATAGTCTTTTAGTAATCAAACATGGCAGTCTTTACATAAAATGGTAAAATACATTCAAATTCACATATATTTATGAAAATTTTGCATTTTTTAATCTATTAATATCGAATAGCTTTAAAAATCAAATCAAATAAATCATGAATTGAGTGTTATTATCATGAATCACGAATTGAATATTTTGGACATTTTTAATTGCTATGATATATATCACTTTCTGACCAAAAATTAATTGCAAGTGTTTTTTCTCTTTTCAGATAATTGTGATAGGTATAAATATCAAGAATCGACCTCTAAATCGTACTGAAATCACTGAAATATCTGGGAATCCAGTAAATGAGATTATAATAGAAGACACAGAAGAATTGGACGATGAACTTGTTGAAAAAGTGGAAAATAAACTTTGTAATGACATCTGCGTCAATAACAAGCAAGGAAGTAATTCTACATGAGATATACCCAAGATATTACACCCGGTTTGAGTGTTGGACACGGTTTGCCGAACTGAACTTAACGGGACTCGAACCCGATATTTCCAACATGAAAATCACCAGATTAGTCTTCTCCATCCTATAGTCCGCGAGCCAAAGTTGGGCCTGATGATTCTTCTGATCGTCCGCTTTTAGAAACAACTCGACAAAAACAATGTTGGAGAGTTGTCACATTTCTACGTTCATCTCTGTGACACGTTCTTTCTTATTGCCACCATGCAAACGCTTCAATATAACGTCATAGTTTCATTTTTTCCCAGCAATCCATGGTAGCCTACTCTAGAAGTGGAGTAGGGAGGAGCGGTACGTAGTTGGAAATATTTTTAAACACTGATTCGAATCTCCAGCGATTTTAGATCACTGCCACTGAAAGTAAAATTTGAAAAAAGAACTCTACCTCTTACAATGTTTAATATTGGGATGCGGTTTCCCTAAATGCAACACTGATCGCGACCTATTTCTGTACACTGCAGAAAGATGTAAAAAAATCATTTCATGCCAAATCAACACCCCCACCTCACTGATAGTCATGGATTTTGCTGTATTTAGAATAACAAAAAAACAAGTTTTTTCTAGCTTTACTTCGCCTATTTTTTTCAGAACAAATCATAAAATTTGTGTAAGCATAAATGCAATATGTCCGAGGCCTTTGTTTAAAAAGTTGTTTAGTGCGTGGCCATGTTTATTCGTTCATATAGTTCAGAAGGCAACATTTTATCGCTTTAAAGTCGACAAAACTCTTTTTTTTTTAATTTTTCCAACCATAAAACATTGATATGCTAAAACATCTCTAGTCTTCCCGGCGATTTTTGTATCTACTTCTATTTTTCAATGGTAAAAGTATAGGTTTTGTGTAAAATCTTTTCACCTGCGGCGCAGAATGCGAAGTCGTCACTTTGACGACTAAAATCACCCCAGCTCCGGAACCGCCACTAATCCTTTGTAAACGACATTAGACGGTTAGGTTTTCATTCCATATACAATAGCATCAGCTCGAACTTAGCATTTAAAAATGTATGCTTGCTCGAATCAAAAATAGGAATAATCCAGTACTACTTTTATTTTAGTTGTTGATAGTAGGTTTAGTAATCGCAAGGCAATTAGTTAATAATTACAAGGAAGACAATGTTCCCATCAGAAATTTTATTTTATCAAGACGGAATCGGAGCTTTGAAGTGTAAAATGTGAGGGTGTAGGTCAAAAGTATAATATTATGTCACCCAACTGTCGTGATACGACCAACGACTTTAACCTTTAAGATTTTTGGGTTATATTCTTCTGTTTCAACTTTATAAATCACCCATATTCTTTCTCATTGAAAGCTTGAAATCAAACAGAATAAAAACGTATACTATCATATTTTGTTTTATTTGGCCATGTTAAAACCCATTAGCTTCAATATGTAAACATCATTTCTTCATCCGGTTCTTCAACCGTTTCTGAAGAGTCTATAATATAAAGAATGTAGATATATTTACAACTAAAGTATGCTGTACTTTATGACCAACCAACTAATTTATGACTAAACGTTGAAGGTGATATAGAGTGATCGAATAGCCATGACAAAGCAAATTACTTCGATGAAAGAATTATTTTGTGCAGATATCGATATAAATTTGAAAAAATATACCAAGAAAAACTGTTTGAATTATATAGGCGATAAATTAAATTTCTCAGAATTGCCAACGTGACTAACCAAATCCAACGAATTACCGAATAAAAGTAACTGAGTTAACCAAAGTTTTTATACCTGACAGCTTCTGCTCTTCGTCGTGCACGATTACTCCACGATAGATACGGCGACTCCATCTCCATGGTCTTCTGTAGTATGGTGGCCTGCGAGGGCTAAAATTATGAAAAACATTGCGTAGACTTTAATAATCCATATATAAAAATATAAAACATAAGAATAATAATCGCTGTCTTGTTATTGAATTATATTTTAAAATTTCAGATAATCGAATTTTTAAAACGCTCCGAAAAGCGCGATTGTACAAAATGAAGATGTCTGTGGTCTAAATTGTTTTGTGAACCCCTGATTTCCTTAAACATATGTCACTGATGGATTGCACGGAAAAGGCGATATCTTCCTGTGTCTCATGCTTGATGAAATAAAGTTTCTGATTGGATGCATTATTTAGATGACTTATTGGTTAAGACGGTGTAATCCAAGATTAAATATACGGGGTTCAAATCTAGTCTTGCATGTCAGCCCATGCCCATAAAACAACTGAGGGTGTAACTGACTATGCCGAACTATAGACATGCTCATGTCGATCTCGAATGAGTTGCCAAACAAAATATCCGTGGACACGTTATTTTTAATACTTACGCTACGATTGCATTTGTGTGTATGACAACGCACAACCCGATAACAAACAAAATGAGGAGTCCTCTCTGCATCTAATAAACGAAAAAAAAACGAATCACTCAAAAAACTAGCGTAATGGAAAGCATGATTTTTTACTCTTAGCTATTGAAATTCACTCCCAGCACTGTCGGAAGAAGACATGTTAAATGAACTAACTGGTATGACAAACTTATTGAAGAGATTCATAAATGGAAGCCAGAAACAATATAACTCGTGGAACAGAACTGACCTATTGTAGTAGAGTCCAGTGAGTAGTATTTTCCCAAGATGAGAGTAAACCGCGTCTTACTCACTTCTTTGCTAACTTTTAGTCGACTAGTTTAACACGAGCAAATAAGACGATTCCAATGCGTCCTCTTACAGTCCATTGCTGGTTCATATTTGATAACAACAAATATCAATTTTGCTGGATTGTATGCCGATCGCTTTATATGTGACAACGAATCATTTTCAATCAGTATTCCGTGAGCACTTTTTTTGTTAAGCTTGATTCACTGATGGATCGCGCCGACAAGGCGCGGTTCGTCCGTGGCTTATGATTGACAAAATAAAATACCTGGTTGGGTTAATTTGCGCAATATAGCGAAATACAATATACGAAATTCGTCCTCACCTTCAGTTGCTCTTCAAGGTACTTTAGAGAAATGAATGCACATATTTGCAAGCTTCTGATTCTTAACAGCGAAATACGTGATCGGTGTCAAAACTATAAACAACATTTTTTAACCACAATAGTTTTGCCAAGCATGGAATGCACCGAATAGGCGCGGCCATTCGTGACTCACGTTTGACTAATATAAATTTGATGAAGGTGGTCGGTAAACAACGGAAGGAAGACATTATAGCACCGTGATATTAGTTCTGATATTTACTTAGGGAGAAAACTAATAAAACATGTAGGAGAGATTTCACCACTCATTGATGCAGATTACGTCTTAAGTTGCGTCGTTCTGAAGTTTTCTGCCTCGAACTTCTGCACACCATGAGTGCTTAAACATTCTTCAATTGAACAATAAGAAGTCCTATGTTGTCCCAGAACTATCTCCCCCTTTCTATCTTTAAAACCACAGTGGTTATATCAATTTCGGCGATTCTCACTCCGCCACATTCACTTCTTTAGCATTCCGCTGCATATAATCTTCGAGAAAACAAATCCAAAACAATCCACCCAGTTCGTCCTTTCAGTGCCACAGCTGCCAAAACCACCAACAGCTTGTCCTTTGTCGCCCTGGGTTGGTTGACCTGTATAAGGTAGTGTACTAAATTTTATCGATATCTTGTATCGCTTGTATTCATACAATCAGTTCGATTTTTTTTAACAAATCCTATTAAACTTTGTTGGGTTGAAAGTCCTAGGCCAGTGCCATTGCATTCTTCTTATGGTTTGTTCTTATTAGCTAATGTGTAATCCATTATTATCCATGTATTGACGTCACGTGTTCTATGATGGTCCGTTATAGAATATAAGCGTTTTTAACTCGAAATTGGCTACGGTTAGAAATCGTATCGATCTAAGAAGAAGAAAGGTGTAGTTTATTCCATACCATGGGAGGACTGTGATGCGGTTAACATTTGAAAAACAAAAGAAGTGTTTTGATACTGGTGCTGAGAAAATCGAGGAGGGGTAGAAAGAAAATGTGGAAATTTTAAGGAATGAAAAACACTACAGGAAAAGAATGTTCTTACAATTTGATCATATTCACGAGGATAAGAACAATATCAATGATGAGGCAACATCATGCTTGCGAATGCTAACAAAAACACATTTATCGTAGTGTAGTTTAGGAGTTGTGGTCTGTCTATCTGTCTATATAGCCCGGACTTTTATTCCATTATACACTGCCCTGATGAATCTTGTCTGAAGAGACAGTCGAAACGACGCAAATTACATCATTGCACCGACTGAGCATATTCATTGAAATACAACGAAACTGTTACACAATAATGATAACCTGAACATTGCGTTCAAGGTGTGACGGGGGTCCCTCTGGGATCGTTTAGTCAAGTTACACCCTTTATTAATTATTAGAGGCATTATTCTTGAACCTATGATAGAACATAGGAATAAACGTCATTCAGACACTAACGTATGCAAAGATGGCCGTGTTACCTCATCACATGGAAAAAACAGATTGGTATCAAAAAGACCACGTACCAAACAACTTTATAAACAAAAGAGAAGAGATTTAATAAAATGAAATTCGCCTCAGACATATTGCATTTATGTTTACACAAATTTTATAATTTGTTTTGAAAAAAATCAGCGAAGTAAAGCTAGAAAAAACTTGTTCTTTGTTATTCCAAAAACAGCAAAATCGGAGACATGGGTGTGTTGATTTGGCATGGAATGATTCTTCAACAACTTTTTGCAGTGTAGAGAAATAGGTCGCGACGCCGACTCGAAAACAAACGACTTTTAAAACGAATAGACTACTTTTTCAGTGCTTCATACAGAGAAACTACACCCCAATACAAAGCATTGTAAGTGGTAGGGTCCTTACCCTCATTTCACTTTCACTGACAGTGATTCGGCATTGTGACTCGTGATTCGATTTAGTGTTCGAAAATATTTCCAACTAGGTACCGCTCCTCCACGCTCCACTTCTATAGTAGGCTACTATTGATTGCAGAGGAAAATTGAGCTATGACGTTATATTGAAGCGTAAAAGAATTTGCATGGTGGCAATAAGAAAGAACGTGCCACAGAGATAAACATAGAAATAAGACAACTTTCCAACATTGGTTTTGTCGAGTTGTTTCTAAACGCGGACGATCAAAAGAATTATCAGACGACCCAGCTTTGGGTCGGGAACTATAGGGGGGAGAAGACTAATCTGGTGATTTTCACGTTGGATATCTTGGGTTCGAGTCTCGTTAAGTTCAGTTCGAAAATCTGTGTCCACCGCTCAAACCGGGTGTTATATTTTGGGTATATTTAGACCGCTTGGAAATATCATTTGTTTTCAACTCAAAACAGTGCATGGTTGTGAAAAAACGATCTCATGTAGAATTATTTCCATGTTTGTTATTGATGCAGATGTCATTACAAAGTTTATTTTCCAGTTTTTTAACAAGTTCATCGTCCAAATCTTCTGTGTCTTCTATTATAATCTCATTTACTGGATTCCCAGATATTTCAGTGATTTCAGTTCGATTTAGAGGCTTATACTTCATATTTACACCTACCACAATTATCTGAAAAGAGAAAAACGCCTGCAATTACTTTTTGGTCAGAAAGTTCTATATATTATAGCAATTAAAAATGTTCAAAATATTCGATTCGTTATTCGTGATAATAACACGTAATCCATGATTTATTCGACTTGATTTTTACAGCTATTCGAAAATAACAGAATAAAAAATGTGAAATTTTCAGTAATATATGTGAATTTAAATGTATTTTACCATTTTAGGTAAAGACATCCATGTTTGTTTATATAATGAGACTATTATTCAAATGTCCTATTCGATTTCCAAAGACTATTCGACTCTATTCTGAAATGAAAAATGAAGCGATTTTGGCCACTTCCAAAAGTAGCAAATTAAAGTAAGACATGGAACATGATGGATCATTGTCTCATCCAAGCCGGTTCGGTGGTCACGTAACATGGATCAGATCTACAGTAACTACTAAAGTCCGTGACTAACGGTTGTTGGGTTCAAGCTCCCCGCTAGGTTCATGGACAGGCCATAGCAAAGAATTCGAAAACCCCAAAAGAATAAATAATTGTGTTATCCACTGCATGCCCACGAATATTAACAAAACACACTGTAATAATATGCTGAAAAATCACGGCTTTTTAAAAGGAAATTCCTTGATAACATTGGAACAAGCAACGAAATCGTCTTTTCCATCAGTTGCTCATCATTTGCTAAAAAAAGTGTGTGATTCGAAGTTGAAATTTCTTGAAAAAAATATAATTTCGCCATAATTACGCTATCTGTATCACATAATTGATTATGCGAATCATCCTTATCGGACATGTATCCGAATTGATCCGAATATCTAATTTAAAAGTGTTAGCTCACCGTCCCGCCCATATCTCTTATTGCCTTTGCTGGTGTTATTGCGTCATCGTAGGATTTTCCTGTTGTTATCAAAATGATGACATCTCTGGCATCCGGTCGATTCTTAGCTGATGAAAATATTCCGTCTTTAGCAAAGGTTAATGCTCGCCCTGTATTCCTTCCTGTGCAATAAAAATTTAAGATCAGATTCGGTTTGATTATAAGCTCATCAAACCCAATCGGAAAAATTTAATTAAAACGTCTTTTGTTAAGTATGTGTGATGAATCGCGTGGATGAGATCAGTGGCGCATGCTTGACAAAATGAAATTTCTGACAGGGGACGACGAAAACCTTTGCGTCAGAAGCGCGTGTAAAATTTTCGAACGTTTTGTTAGGAGCAATGTTACCAATTCATACACTTCCACGAAAGTGTGTTATCTACCTGGTATAAGCTTTTGATAGATCGCTTTTTAGCGTTGCGTCCCATCAACAATCCGAAGTGGAACGAAAAAAGCATATATAGGGTCTTATTTCATTGTCACCATGTCAAATTACTGTGAAAAAGTAAGCGACTTTACTGTATTTATACTACAGTGTAACTTACCAGGTCCGCCATATGCCGTCCTGTACAAATAATATACCAGTTTATCCATCGCATTGGAATCATCAAATCGAATTGAATTCCGCTCATCAGTGTACCGAGTGTTACGAAAAAAGGCAAATTGGGTCTGATTTTTTGAAACGGGGAAAATTCCTGAAATCAATTTAAAATAAGATTAACATTTAAATGCGCTGTAGAGAAGTAGAGAGTATAATACCTTTTTTGCGGTTATGATATATTTAAAAAAAAAAGTTTGCTTTTACGGGAGTATGTACTGTTGATGAATCGCGTATTGGGCGATTGAGAATCGAAATGGCGTATGTCACTTTTTTGTACTTTCGAGAAAGTCGATTTTTAAGTTTTTCGAGGTCTTATTATTTTCGCGTTTTTTTTTTTTTTACTTGCTAGAGCTAAGGCCTTCATAATGATAGACATTATTACAGTCGAATTATCGAATTATCCTTGTACAACAGATAGCGCTGTCTAAAATATTCTTCTTGATTCGCGATACTCAAATCACAAGTTATTCTATTCGATTTCTGCAATAATTCGAAATCAACTAAATGATAATACTGTATTTTGACGCAAATTATAAGCTACTGATGAAAAGTGTAAAAAAAGTGCAAAGTGATAAAAAGAGCGAATTATGTTCGTTTTTTTTATATTATATCTGATTCTATTCCAATCAAACAAAATTAAGTTATTCGACTTTGGTCACCCCTGTCTTCAAATTACCTCACCCATTTCATACCAAAATATACCAGAAAAAATTCGACATATACGTTATTTCTTACCTAAATATTTTTTTTTAAAGTGGACTCTAATGTAAGCGTATGTCCTTTCTAGAATGGAAAAACAAGGATATATTCTTTGGTTAAGATCGTCAATAAAAAATTTTATTACGTCAAGTATGCGCCACAGATGGACCGCATCTCTTCGACGCGATCGATCAGTGAAACATTCTTATCAAAAGATACTTTGACAGACAACCAAATGCGGTTCAATCAAGAGCATACATTCCGAATCAACTTCATTCTATATCGCTTGAACACAGTTTTTCATTGATGAAACACTTCGGTATGATCTATGACCGATTTTCAAGAAATTCTCTATTTTTTTTTCTGAAAACACCTACGGGCACGAACAGGTTTTAATGATTTTCTAATATCACTGATTTTGGCAAAACTGGATCATTTGAAATTCTGATCTGATTCGGATAGTTTTTGAAATCGGATCGAATCAATGATTCCAAATATCCCATTTTTATACTATTATAACTAGTTTTCATTATAAAATTGAAGAAATTGTTATTCACAGACTTATGGGCAATGTTTTCTCAATTTACATTCCATGTCTGAGAGCAAATGTTTTATTTTTTTAACAAAAAATACAATCGATTTTGGTAAAATTTGACCAAAATCGATTGCATTTTATTTATAAAATGAAAATTTACTACCGTTGACGGAAATTTGTTCCTTTAAACAATTAACGATTAATTCGAAAAATTTAACCGACTCGAAGTATCGAATTGAATTGCCCAGCCATATATTTTAATCAAATATTCAGCGCCCGTTATTCAGAAACTTACTTGAATAATTTCACAACAAAATTACGCATCTTTTTGAAGAGTTCACGACTCACTGCTGACGATGAATCCAATATGATAGCTGCATCCATTATAACGTTCGACGGACAAGGAACTGAAAAGTTTATTGAATAATTCTCTTCAACAATATAAATGGAAAATCCCTTTTTAAATAGTTTTGTATTTTTGAACTTTATATATACGACAATAGAAAAAAATTAATGGGATACTTGTCAAAAACAATTTTAGTTGGATGGATGGTTCATTGATAACAAAAGTAGATCTTCTTACTCTGGCAACAAGGTGGTTTAACGTTCCATTGTTTTGAAGGCAAACATCGATTTGTATTCTTCATATTATCAAGCATCCTGGTACCAGGTGTTATACATTTGTAATGACAAACCGACGTCACTTTGTTGTCATTTGAACATAACATTTTTCCATTTTCAAACTTTTTTACTCTTGGCTCGCATCGATCGGCTAGAATTCATAAAAACAAAATAAATAAACACGTATTCCATTTTGATACATATTTTCCGGAATTTATGAACTTTGATTGATTAAAACAGGCGAAGTAATTAATATATTCAATATAGATGTTTTTGAACCCAAAATGATGAAGTTTGTCAAAAAAATCGCTGTCAAACTAATTATTGAACACCATTTCCAATCGGGAATTTTGTCCGAAACATCTACCGTTAAGTATATGGATCACTGATGCATCGCGTCGATGAGGCATGCTCCATCTATGGCACATGCTTGATAAAATGAAAGATTGCGCTTGGGATGTAGAAAAGAGCTACAAAAATAAAATGAATGTAAAACCAACAACGGTACCCTGTTTATACAATTCTTCGCAGAACTGAACCCCTATAGTGGGGTTTGGTGAGTGTGATCTGCCCTGGGCAATTCCAGTATACCTGCCATTTCCTCTGGGAGAAATATTTGAGTAGTTATTTAATTTATTGTACGTACGTTCACACACAGGAAACGCCCCAGACCAACTTGTACCGTTGCTTGTTTTGGTGCATCTGATAGTTCGTTCTCCAACCAACGTATGATAAGGTTCACACAAAAATATACAGAAGGACTCTAGTCGGTTTGAATTGTTGCATATAACTTTTCCATTCTCAATTCCGTATAATGGTTCAGGTGAGCATCGTTGTTCTATAAAATTATCAATAAAATATTATTGAAATTTTGACCCAAATTATGATTTCCCAGATTATGATTTCTATCATAATTGAAATTTTACACTGTGATAAAAGAGCATGAAAATTTATAGGTTATTTCCAGTAATTGCATATTTCCAACGTTTGAAACAGCCTTGTTAATAAGATTTAAGCGAAGTACGGGCTGTTGATGGAACGTACCTCGGCGGTGCGGTCCATCGACACCCCAAATTTAGCGAAAAAGCGATTTTATAGTTTTATTGCAACATTACCAAGTATAATTACTGCCAAAAACGGCGATTTTACTGCATTTTTGTAACATTGGGTGTGAAACCTATGCTTTACGCAAGGATGCCATAGATAGAGTATAATCGAGGGTAGACAAGATGGTCCAGGGTCTATATTGCATACTGCACTCATATACAAATTTCAGAATATGCGTGTAAAAAGACTCCTGCTCCACTTGTCTTTACGGGTATTCTAAAAATCGTCCATCTAACACTTCATCCATTTTTGCTAGATGTTCATCCATGATATTTGATTCAGTATGAGTCACTGATAGATTGCGCCCTTTGAGGCGCGGTCCATCTGTGGCGCATGCTTGACAAAATTAAATTTCCGATTTCCGATAAAATTTATAATACACGATTTATGATAAAAAATCACGCCGACGCATATCTGTCATCCAATAAAAACTTAACAAAACACATATAAAGCAGTTATTATTAGTATCAAACTAAAAACTAACCGTTTGCACACGATATTTGACTTTTAACTATTATAAAGTTTCTGAGTTCACGTAAAAATCATACAGATGCATATCTGCTATCAAATAAAAACTTAACAAAACATGGATAAAGCAGTTATGATTAGTAAAGTAAAAAACTAACCGTTCGAAACGATTCCAGAAGGTATTCCATCAATTTCTAATCCGAAAGCTACAATATTTAGTAATATTTCTAGCATAGCTAGTACGTAATACCATGCCATCGTATTCGCAAGCTTTATAATACATTCTTTTTTCTTTTTTTAAACATTCATTTAGTTGTAGTGTGGATCGATCAATATCAAGGACATGAATTCATTGGACGGCCATGACATAGTTTGGAAATTTTCGCCATAACAAGTATGGCCCACTGATGGATCGCTTCGTGGAAAAGCAGTCCATCTGTGGGTCATACTTGGCAAAATTGAAATTGTGATTGATCAATAAATGAAATTCTTGGCACAGCATAAATTTTCGACTATTCATCAATGTTGAAGTGTCGACCGTTGAAACCATTATATTGAACAGCGTAGTTGATTAAACAACGATGTAGTTTGTAAAACATACGTGGAATTGGTGGACAGTTGGATCTGGCGGACGGTGCTGGTGTGTATTGATCTGCTGACCAATTTAACGTGACATTGCCAATTAATCAGTCGCGGTTTACGTATGTTAAGTTCGTTCACGCTTTGATAACATTCAAGCCGATGTACACCGTAAATTTCGAGTTAAAAAAGCTTATATTCCAGAACGTATAACCATAGAACACGTGACGTCAATACATGGATAATAATAAATTACACATTAGCTTATAAGAACAAACCATAAGAAGAATGCATTGGCACTGGCCTAGGACCTTCAACTCAGAATTGTCACGAAAGCTAAATAGGATTTAATAAAAAATCGAACTGATTATATGAATACAAGCAATACAAGATATCAATAAAATTTAGTACACTACCTTATATAGGTCAACCAACCCATGTCAACAAAGGTCAAGCTGTTGATGGTTTTGGCAGCTGTGGCACTGCAAGGAAGAACTGGGTGGATTGTTTCGGCTCTTCATATTTGATTTTATGGACAATCTCAAGCAGGAACATCACGGCTTTTTGACTTTGTTTTCTCGAAGATTATATGCTGAGGAATGCTGAAGTGAATGTGACGGAATGGGAATCGCCAAGATGGATATAACCACTATGCTTTTAAAGATAGAGGAAAAGGGAGATAGTTTCTGGGACAACATAGGACTTCTCATGGTTCAATTAAAGAATGTTTAAGCACTCGTGGTGTGCAGGAGTTCGAGGCACAAAACAGCAAAACGGCAACTTACGTCGTTATTTGCACCAATGAAAGTATACGTAAACTCTAACGGATTAATTGACAATATCACGTTCAATCGGTCAGCAGATCAATACACACCAACTTTGTCAAGTATGACCCACAGATAGACCGCTTTTCTACAAAACTATCCATCAGTGGGCCATACTTGCTATGGCAAAAATTTTCTGAATATGTCGTGGCTGTACATTAAATTTCATGTTTTTGATATTAATCGATCAGACTATAGATAAATGAATGTTTAAAAATGAAAAACAATGTATTATAAAGCTTGCGAATACGATGGCACGGTATTGCGTACTAGCTATGCTAGAAATATTAGTAAATATTGTAGCTTTCGGATTAGAAATTGATGGAATACCTCCTGGAATTATTTCAAACGGTTAGTTTTTTACTAATAATAACTGCTTTATCTGTATTTTCTTAAGTTTTTATTTGATGATAGATATGCGTCTGTTTGATTTTTATCATAAATCGTACATAGAAAATTTTATCGGAAATCAGAAATTTAATTTTGTCAAGCATGCGCCACAGATGGACCGCGCCTCAAAGGGCGCGATCCATCAGTGACTCATACTGAAAATCAAATATCATTGATGAGCATCTAGCAAAAAGGGATGAAGTGTTAGGTGAACGATTTTTAGAATACCCTGAGAGACAAGTGAAGTAGGAGTCTTTTTACACGCATATTTTAAAATGCGTATATTAGTGCAGTGTATAATATAGACCCTTGACCATCTTGTCTACTGTGGATTATACTCTTTCTATGGCATCCTTGAGTAAAGCTATAAAATCGCCTTTTTTCAAAATGCCGAGGTGCGATTCATCAACAGCCCATGCCTGGCTTAAATCTTGTTAACAAGGCTGTTTCAAACGTTGGAAATATGCAATTACTGAAAATGAACTGGAAATTCACTGCCCTTTTGTCACAGTGTGGGTTTTCAAATAGGATAAGTAGTTAGTTCCACGTAAACCCTGTACACAGAATGCCAAGAGAGTTCGAGAAATCGTAATTTGGTCAAAATTTCAATAATATTTTATTGATAATTTTTCAGAACAACGATGCTCACCTGAACCATTATACGGAATTGAGAATGGAAAAGTTATATGCAACAATTCAAACCGACTAGAGTCCTTCTGTATATTTTTGTGTGAACCTTATCATACGTTGGTTGGAGAACGAACTATCAGATGCACCAAAACAAGCAACGGTACAAATTGGTCTGGGGCGTTTCCTGTGTGTGAACGTACGTACAATAAATTGAATAACGACTCAAATATTTCTCTCAGAAAAAATGGAAGATTTATTGACATTGCCCAGGGCAGATAAAACTTACAAAACGCCACTATAGGGGGTTCAGTTCTGCAAAGAATTGTATAAACAGGGTACCGTCGTTGGTTTTACATTCATTTTTATTCATTTTATTTTTGTAGCTCTTTATCACATCCCAAGCACAAACTTTATTTTATCAAGCATGTGCCACAGATGGCTCGCGTCTCATCCGTCAGTGATGTACTTAACGAAACATGTTTTGGTCAAAAATTTTCCGATATGATTTGGTGGTCATTAATTAGTTTGACAGAATCTTTTTTTATCAAAAATTCATCATTTTGGGAGCAAAAATATCTACATTCAATATACCTTTTTCTTCGCCTGTTTTAATCAATCAAAGTTCATAAATATGTATCAAAATGGAATGCGTGTTTATTTATTTTGTTTTTATAAATTCTAGCCGATCGATGCGAGCCAAGAGTAAAAAAGTTTGAAAATGGAAAAATGTTATGTTCAAATGACAACAAAGTGACGTCGGTTTGCCATTACAAATGTATAACACCTGGTACCAGGATGCTTGATAATATGAAGAATACAAATCGATGTTTGCCTTCAAAACAATGGAACGTTAAACCACCTTGTTGCCAAAGTAAGAAGATCTACTTTTTTTATCAATGAACCGTTCATTCAAATAAAATTGTTTTTGACAAGCATCCCATTAATTTTTTCTATTGTCGTATATATAAAGGTTCAAAAAACATAAAACTATTTAAAAAGGGATTTTCCATTTATATTGTCGAAGAGAATTATTCAATAAACTTTTCAGTTCCTTGTCCGTCGAACGTTATAATGGATGCAGCTATAATATTGGATTCATCGTCAGCAGGGGGTCCTGATCTCTTCGAAAAAATGCGTAATTTTGCTGTGAAATTATTCAAGTAAGTTTCTGAATAACCGGCGCTGAATATTTGATTAAAATATAGGGCTGAGCAATTTAATTTTGTACTTCGAGTCGATTTAAAGCCTAAATTTTTGGAATCAATCAAGAATTGTTTATAGGAACACATTCCCGTTAACGGTAGTAAATTTTCATTTTATTGATAAAATGCAATCTATTTTGGTCAAATTTTACCAAAATCGATTGTATTTTTTGTTAAAAAAATAAAACATTTACTCTCAGACATGGGAAGTAAAATAAGAATACATTGCCTATAAGTCTGTAAATAACAATTTTTTAAATTTTATAACTTTTATAATGAAGACAAGATGTAATAATATGGAAATGGGAAATTTGGAATTAGTGATTCGATCCGATTCGAAAAAAATATGTAGTGCATGGATAATTCGATATTTCGACTGTAATAACGTCTATCATTATGAAAGCCTTAGCTCTAGCAAGTAAAAAATAACGCAAAAATAATAAGGACTCGAAAAACTTAAAAATCGACTTTCTCGAAAGTACAAAAAAGTGACATACGCCATTTCGATTCTCAGTCGCCCAATACGCTATTCATCGACAGCCCATACTCTCGTGAAAGTAAACTTAATTTTTTCAAAATATATCATCACCGCAAAAAAGGTATTATACTCTGTACTTCTTTACAAGTGTGTTAAAATGTAATATTATTTTAATTTGATTTCAGGAATTTTCCCGTTTCAAAAAATCAGACCCAATTTGCCTATTTTCGTTACAATCGGCACGTTGATAGGGGTACTTCAATTCGATTTGATGATTCCAATGCGATGGATAAACTGGTATATTATTTGTACGGGATGGAATATGACGGATCTGGTAAGTTACACTGTAGTATAAATAGTAAAGTCGCTGAGTTTTTTAAAGTAATTTTTTGGTGGCAATGAAATAAGACCCTATTAATGATTTTTTCGATCAACTTCAGATTGTTGATGGGATGCAACGCTATCAAAAGCTTATACCAAGTAGATAACACACTTTTGTGGAAATGTATGAATTGATAACATTGCTCCTCAAAAAAGTTCGAAAATTTTACACGCGCTTCTGACGCAAAAGCTTCCGTCGTCATTCTGTCAAAATTTCATTTTGTCAAGCATTCGCCACTGGTGGACCGAGTCTCATCGACGCGAACCATCAGTGACACATACTTAACAAAAGATGTTTCAATGTTTTTTTTTCGATTGAATTTGATGGCCCTATATTTTTTTAATGATTTTAATTTTATATTTGTTTTGCCCAGGAAGGAATACAGGGCGAGCATTGACCTTTGCTAAAGAAATATTTGCATCAGTTAAGAATCGACCGGATGCCAGAGATGTCATCATTTTGATAACAGTAGGAAACTCTTACGATGACGCAATATCACCAGCAAAGGCAATAAGAGATATGGGTGGGACGGTGAGCTGACACTTTAAAATGCAGTATTCGAATCAATTCGGATACATATCTGATTAGGATGATTCGCATAATCAATTAGGTGATACAAAATCATCGACGAAATTATAGCGTAATTATATCTTTTCAAGAAATTTAAAGTTTAAATCACACAGTTTTTTTTAGCAAATGTGAGCTGAAAAACTGATGGAAAAACGATTTCATTGTTTGTTCTAATGTTATCGAGTAAAATTCCTTTTAAAAAGCCGTGATTTTACTGCATATTATTACAGTGTGTTTTGGTGTTATTAGTGAGCATGCAGTGGATAAGACAGTTATTCATTCTTTTAGGGTTTTCGAATTTTTTGCTATGGCCTGTGCATGGACCTAGCGGGGGGAATTTATTTTGATTTCAGAATATAGTCGAATAATTTTTGGAAATGGAACAGGTAATTAAAACAATAGTCTTTTATTAAACAAACATGGAAATCCTTACATAAAATGGTAAAATACATTTAAATTCACACATATTTATGAAAATTTCACATTTTTTAATCTATTAGTTTTGAATATCTGTAAAAATCAAATCGAATAAATCATGAATTAAGTGTTATTACTAATCGAATATTTTGAAAATTTTTAATTGCTATGATATATATCACTTTCCTACCAAAAATTAATTGCAAGTGTTTTTCTCTTTTCAGATAATTGTGATAGGTATAAATGGTAAGTATGAACCTCTAGATCGAACTGAAATCACTGAAATATCTGGGAATCCAGTACATGAGATTATAATAGAAGACACAGAAGAATTGGGCGATGAACTTGTTGAAAGAGTGAAAAATAAACTTTGTAATGACATCTGCATCAATAACAAGCATGGAAGTAATTCTACATGAGATCGGTTTTTCACAATAACATGAGAACAAATGATATTTCCAAGCGGTCCAAATATATCCAAGATATTACACCCGGTTTGAGTGGTGGACACGGTTTGCCGAACTGAATTTAACAGGACTCGAATCCGACATCTCTTACATGAAAATCCCCAGATTAGTCTTCTCTATCCTATAGTTCGCGAGCCAAAGTTGTGTCGCTTGATGATTCTTTTGATCGTCCGCTTTTAGAAACAACTCGACAAAACCAATGTTGGAAAGTTGTCACATTTCTGCGTTCATCTCTGTGACACGTTCTTTTTTATTGCCACCATGCAAACGCTTCAATATAACGCCATAGTTTCATTTTTTCCAGCAATCCATAGTAGCCTACTCTAGAAGTGGAGTAGGGAGGAGCGGTACGTAGTTGGAAATATTTTTAAACACTGAATCGAATTTCCAGCGATTTTAGATCACTGTCACTGAAAGTAAAATGAAGGAAAGAACTCTACCTCTTACAATGCTTAATATTGGGATGCGGTTTCCCTAAATGCAACACTGATCGCGACCTATTTCTGTACACTGCAGAAAGATGTAAAAATCCTTTCATGCCAAATCAACACCCCCACCTCACTGATAGTCATGGATTTTGCTGTTTTTAGAATAACAAAAAACAAGTTTTTTCTAGCTTTACTTCGCCTATTTTTTTTTCAGAACAAATCATAAAATTTGTGTAAGCATAAATGCAATATGTCCGAGGCCTTTGTTTAAAAAGTTGTTTAGTACGTGGCCATGTTGATTCGTTCATATAGTTCAGAAGGCAACATTTTATCGCTTTGAAGTCGACAAAACTCATTTTTTTTTTAATTTTTTCAACCATAAAACATTGATATGCTAAAACATCTGTAGTCTTCCCGGCGATTTTTGTATCTACTTCTATTTTTCAAAAGTAAAAGTATAGGTTTTGTGTAAAATCTTTTCACCTGCGGCGCAGAATGCGAAGTCGTCACTTTGACGACTAAAATCACCCCAGGTTCGCCGGAACCGCCACCAATCCTCTGTAAACGACATTTGACGGTTACGTTTTCAATCCATATACAATAGCATCAGCTTGAACTTAGCATTTCAAAATGTATGCTTGCTCGAATCAAAAATAGGAAAAATCCTGTACTACTTTTATTTTAGTTGTTGTTAGAAGGTTTAGTAATCGCAAGGTTTAGTTAATGAGGGTGTTCCCATAAAAAATTTAATTTTATGTAACCTAACTGAGCCTTGATGCGACCAACGACTTCAACTATATATTATGTCACCCAACTGTCGTGATACGACCAACGACTTTAACTATTAAGATTTTTGAACCTCATAAATTACTTTTTGAAGCAATATTCTTTCTCGTTGAAGGCTTGAAATCAAACAGAATAACAACGTATACTATCATATTTTGTTTTATTTGGCCATGTTAAAACCCATTAGCTTCAATATGTAAACATCATTTCTTCATCCGGTTCTTCAACCGTTTCTGAAGAGTCTATAATATAAAGAATGTAGATATATTTACAACTAAATTATGTTGTACTTTATGACCAACCAACTAATTTATGACTAAACATTAAAGGTGATATAGAGTGATCGAATAGCCATGACAAAGCAAATTACTTCGATGAAAGAATAATTTTGTGCAGACATCGATATAAATTTGAAAAAATATACCAAGTAAAACTGTTTGAATTATATAGGCGATACTCAAACAAATAAATTAAATTTTTCAGAATTGCCAACGTGACTAACCAAATCCAACGAATTACTGAATAAAAGTAACTGAGTTAACCAAAGTTTTTATACCTGACAGCTTCTGCTCTTCGTCGTGCACGATTACTCCACGATAGATACGGCGACTCCATCTCCATGGTCTTCTGTAGTATGGTGGCCTGCGAGGGCTAAAATTATGAAGAACATTGCATAGACTTTAATAATCCATATATAAAAATATAAAACATAAGAATATTAATCGCTGTCTTGTTATTGAATTATATTTTAAAATTTCAGATAATCGAATTTTTAAAACGCTCAGCTGAGCGGGATTGTACGAAATGAAGATGTTTGTGGTCTAAATTGATTTGTGAACCCCTGATTTCCTTAAACAAAAGTCACTGATGGATTGCACGGAAAAGGCGATATCTTCCTGTGTCTCATGCTTGATGAAATAAAGTTTCTGATTGGATGCATTATTTAGATGACTTATTGGTTAAGACGTTAAATTCCAAGATTAAATATACGGGGTTCAAATCAAGTCTTGCATGCACACCCATGCCCATAAAACAACTTAGGGTGTAACTGACTATGCCGAACTATAGACATGCTCATGTCGATCTCGAATGAGTTGCCAAACAGAATATCCGTGGACATGTTATTTTTAATACTTACGCTACGATTGCATTTGTGTGTATGACAACGCACAACCCGATAACAAACAAAATGAGGAGTCCTCTCTGCATCTAATAAACGAATGAAAAACTTTTTTAATAATCACTCAAAAACTAGCGTAATGGAAAGCATCATTTTTTATTCTTCGCTATTGAAATTCACTCCCAGCACTGTCGGAAGAAGACATGTTAAATTAACTAACTGGTATGACAAACTTATTGAAGAGGTTCATAAATGGAAGCCAGAAACAATATAACTCGTGGAACAGAACTGACCTATTGTAGTAGAGTCCAGTGAGTAGTATTTTCCCAAGATGAGAGTAAACCGCGTCTTACTCACTTCTTTGCTAACTTTTAGTCGACTAGTTTAACACGAGCAAATAAGACGATTCCAATGCGTCCTCTTACAGTCCATTGCTGGTTCATATTTGATAACAACAAATATCAATTTTGCTGGATTGTATGCCGATCGCTTTATATGTGACAACGAATCATTTTTCAATCAGTATTTCGTGAGCACTTTTTTTTGTTAAGCTTGAGTCACTGATGGATCGCGCCGACATGGCGCGGTTCGTCCGTGGCTTATGATTGACAAAATAAAATACCTGGTTGTGTTAATTTGCGCAATATACCGAAATACAATATACGAAATTCGTCCTTTGGAGAAATGAATGCACATATTTGCAAGGTGCTGGTTCTTAACAGCGAAATACGTGATTGACATTAAAACTATAAACAACATCTTTTCACCACAATAGTTTTGCCAAGCATGGAATGCGCCAAATAGGCACGGCTGATGAAGGTGGTCGGTAAACAACGGAAGGAAGACATTATAGCACCGTGATATTAGTTCTGATATTTACTTAGGGAGAAAACTAATAAAATATGTAGGAGAGATTTCACCACTCATTGATGCAGATTACGTCTTAAGTTGCGTCATTCTGAAGTTTTCTGCCTCGAACTTCTGCACACCA